>QRDG01000524.1:461093-1119534 GCA_012064385.1 Puccinellia tenuiflora
TTTCCCTTTCCCTTTTTACTTGCACTTTAATCTACACAAATACACTTCGATTTGAAAAGTTGTGTACACGAAATACGTGCGTACTGATGAGTTGGTTCCATTCCCATACTCGGTTTCAAGTTTCATCGATCATAACTTGCCAATTTCGAACCGATGTTCAGAACTTTTTTGGTCGAATTTTGTCAAATTCGTCGCACTCAGTTGAAGTTTTGAAAAATCCTTTGACGAGCATGTTCAACTTGATGTTTCTCACAACTTTCGTGTTGAAACTTTTCCATTTCATTAGACGTATACGGATACATCTTGTACTGAACTTTGTTGTACTGTAGTGGAGTTGAAAAGTTGTATACACGTCCGGATTTACACGTCCGGATACACGTTCCACTGAAAAACTGGGACGTGTAAAATTTAGCAACGTGTATATGGACGTGTATATGGAGATATACACGTCCATATTCCCACCTTCCACTAGAGATGCTCTTACAAGCTGTTGTACTAGAATGCTCCCACCTTGCAAAACCCTCTCCTGGAGTGTGCCATCCGACAATATGCGAATCTAAACACGCTTTCCTGGTGACAAGTGGGGTCCATGCGAGTTCCCTTTTTTTTTTAGGTATACCATGCGACTTCCTTCTTCTCTTCGGCTCAGCTCGTGGGCGCTGGCACGGCCCAGCCCAAGTAGGGTTCCGTCTTCAATGATCCATTCATCCCACCGCCGCGAAGCTTCCACTGCCTCCGAGCTACTCCGCCGACGCCGGCCTCCTCTCCGGCGATATCCAGACCCCTAGCGCCGCCCTCTTCCGCACCTGCGTGTAGCCACTCACTGGCCGCGTCTTCTTCGCCCTCCCGCCGGCACCAACTCGCCGGATTTACTGGTCGTGGGGATGGTGAGCTCTGTTAAAACGCGCGAGCTCACGAATTTTTTTGTTTTTGGATTAGGTTTTATCGCTGTGCGCTTGTTCGTGCTAAGATTGGACCTCTGTCGAGGCAGCGTGTATGTAACCTGTAGGTTGCAGTTCAATTCCGTGACATTTCAGAGCGTACTGATGCTAATGTGTGGCTTGGGGGATGTTTGTTTGAAATTTGTCCTTGGGAGGAGCATGGGTGTTCAGTCTAAAACTGGGAACGTTTAGATAGATTCCTCTTGTGTTCACCACAATTTGTGCCCAATTTTATATTCTTCCATTTCCATGGATTAATTGGGTCCCTAGCCTTCATTTGGTAGTTATTGCCTGTTATAACTAGCTCTTAATAGCTTGCTGGAATGGGATTATATGAGTGTAAACAACTGTTTGGTTCACAGAGGTTTCTTCACCTGAGTAATGCTTGTCATTCTGAATTTGAGATGCTTTTTTCTGGATGAAATGATGTTTCAGATTCTTAGTACTTCACTGTGTAGTACAAGATGTCTTTTCTGTAATTAAATATTGATTAACAACTCAGCAATAGTTGTCAACAACTAATCACTCATGGATGCTTTGTTATGTATTTGTACTCTACAAGCAATTTGCTGCTGTCTCACTCCATCTGTGCATTTTATCAGTAGATCCTATTTATTTGTTTATGTATTCGTCGTTACATTATTTGAACAGTTTTCCACTCTAGTGCATGAATCATGAATGTAGTGTATGAAAAGTTAAAGTTGGATATGCAACACGACAATATTACACTTTCTGTTGTTTACATTTATTCAATATCTGCAGGCCACAGCACTCATTGCTGGACTTGCGGTTGCTGGCGCTGCTCTTGCGGGTAGATATAGCATCCAGGCTTGGCATGCTTACAAGGCAAGGCCTATAGTCCCAAGAATGCGTAAATTCTACGAAGGTGGCTTTCAAGCTACAATGACCCGAAGAGAAGCTGGTCTAATCCTGGGTGTCAGGTGCTTGTTATACAATAGCATTAATTTCCATACCGCAGTTATGTATTTTCATGTTTCTCTTAGCATACAGATATTCATCTCTAGCACTCTAGCTCCATCTCATTCCATTGAAATTATGTTGAGTTGTGTACATCACAAGCATATCACTTCGGGTTAGGGATGGAATGCATGGAAGATAGAATTCGTGTGGCACAACGCACACAGGGACCTAATGTTGATCCTTTCACTGCCATCAGACTCAGGGAGAGTTCGCTTTCTCACTACCAGCCCAAATGGATATCTCAAAATATCCTAAACAATGAAGTGAATAGATCACAGCTACCATTAGCATCATTTATGTTTCCTGCGGTAATTATGCTTTCTGGGAAGTCTGCTGAGGAGCTGATTGTAACATTTTGCAGTTAGTTGTCCTAGCTTCCTTTTCGTTCCCTGCAGTATGTGTACGATACTTTAGACCTGGCGTGACACCATGTGGTAATACTGCATAAGTGCATATGGAAATATACTCGTGTTGCCCATACTCTGCACTCCCCACTAATTATTCGTAGCATGTATGCACATGCAGACTGTGATAGCTTACTTAACCAAGTAAATGTTCCATTAATAGTAAATGTAGTTTTAAGTTGTTCCATTGATGGACAACTGAACACCTTGCAAATAATGCAAAGGGAGCTCTGTCACTTCCGACTGAATAACGCTTTTGATAGGAAAGCTATGTAAGAGCAAAAGCAACAGCTAGCTTTCATCTGCTTTGAATTGAGATGCTTTGAATAGAGAGCCCATTCAACCTGTGTAAACCACTGCTTGCATCTCAGCCAATTGTCCAACATGTACTATGTTAGTGGCATGCTGTATGATAAAATCCCGTTCTTCAACCGATCTGTGCTCCTGTTTCGGCTTTAACCCTTCTGCAGATCAGTGTTAGGAAGGACACAGATGGTCGTGTTCTAAGAGGTCAGGCCGTCACAGTGACTAAAGTCCAACAAGATTTATGAGTGAGATGAAATAGGCCGTAGCTAAAGTGAATAAATTATATGTGACATCGGACTATATCGGGGTTTAAGTTTGTTCCCAAATATCCTCTTGGATGTAGACTTTGAAAAATTGACAATCCTACAACCCTATTAGACTTCATTTGTATGCAGGGAAGGGAAATGCTTGGTTCCCAGCCCAGTTTACATGGATCTTGGTTCTACATGCATCGTGTTGGGATCCCGCCTATTTTGAACACATCGAGATGAGTCTTTTGGGTAACTGCCTTTGTATAAATGGATAGAGTTTCCATCTCAAGCTGGGTGCAGGGATCATGTCTGGCATCTCCATCACGAGTCACAACTCACAATGATAACAAACATGCAATATTACATATATGTTTACTGTTTTCTATTTCGCCTGAAGATCAATGAACTGCAGCGGTGAATAGTATTGTCCCCTGGCAGAATGAGCCCCTCCTTGCAATGATATATCTTGACTTGTTCTCTACATCACCAAAAACATATTTGCTCCGTTGGTTAAAAACATGTTATTTAAACCTTGAAGGCCGAGCTATGAATTCTTGACTTCTGAACTTCTTGCTTTCTGCCTGGTATCACTGCACACTGTACTTTTTGTTACCAACATTTAGATTAAGTCTTGTGTTAGTCCTTCTAAATTTGAATGCATATCGACATGCCAGATCGGTCATTCGGGTATGGAAGTGTCATTTTTTTATGTGATTCTGCAATTTCATAAATTTCCAGTTTGTGACATGTTTTGTGTCCTGCAATTATTAACTCAACTGTTTTCTTTCGATTCTTCCAGGGAAAACGTCCGTCCTGATAAGGTAAAAGAGGCACACAAGAGGGTCATGGTTGCCAACCATCCGGATGCGGGGGGAAGCCATTACCTTGCGTCGAAGATCAACGAGGCGAAAGATGTTCTGCTAGGCAAAACAAAAGGGGGTGGTTCGGCCTTCTGATCATATAATACAAAATATGCTCCTGCGATGAATATGTATTTCCAGACTCAAGGCACCTAGAACTAGAAGGCAGACAAAAATTCTCAACAGTGAATCTTAGATATTCACCGTTCGAATTTGCTTTGCGTCCGACCTTTTCCGTCCGATTTTTGTACGACACAACAATCCGACGGTTTATGTTGATGGTCTGATGCAAAGCAACGGACGCAGCGGTCCGTCGGACAGACGTCCTACATGAAACCGTCGGACGCGTAGCACTGCTCTTCACCGTGTGATACTTCAAGATCCAGTTTGTAGTGTGTCTGTGGTGTTGAGTTTTGCATGATAGCTTGCAACATGGTTGTTCTGTAGCCTGTGTTACAACTTGGTGCTCGAGTCATTTGAGTACCATCCTGTTATCTGTGATGAGTTACTGTTATACTCTCTAGTCTGCTGGTGACACATACTGCAAAGCCTCTGGATCATGGATTGCGCAAGAGATATAACCGGCATACATGAAGTTGCATTTTATTTGTTGCTGTATTGGAAACTGATACAGCGACAGGAATTGCCCAGGAAATGCATTTGTACAAGAAATCTACGTTCTGTTGGAACATTCTGGCTCATTTGCATAAGAAATCTTTTGGCTAAGGAAACAGAAATCGAAATGGGCTTGCATTTGTGCACTGTCGCAATGCAGTTAGGAACTACGTACTACAGTAGATTGGTTCCAGGAATCATGAACACGCCGCGGAGGCTGCAGTGTGGAGGTGGCGGCGGCGGCTGCAGTGACTGCAATCAGGCGGAGGACGCGCGTTTGAGGACCATCCAGGCGTTGAAGAAGTCGCGCACCGCGGCGTCTTGCATCCGCTCCACCGCGCGCCGGGCCTCGAGGACGTCGCGCCTGGCGTCGCCGACGAGCCGCCTCGCCACGGAAACCCACTCGCTGGGGCGCGGGGAGCGGGGGGACCCGGGGGACCGCAAGCGGAGGAAGTCCTCGGCCGCGGCGGTGGCCGACGCCGCGGAACCCAGGCTGTGCAGCGCGTCGTGCGCGTTGGTGAGGAAGGCGGTCCGGTCCGGGTCGTCTTCGCGGCGGAGGAGGAGGCCGAGGGGTGCTGCGCACTGAGCCAGGACGTGGCCGGCCTCGCCGTGGAGCGCGAGGAGGCGCGTGATCTCGCGGTGGGCGGCGGCGAGGGCCCCGTCGGGGCCGAGCGCGCCGACGAGGAGGTTGGCCCAGTGGTCGAAGCCGGCGTCGTTGATTAGCGTGTCGAGGACGCGCTCGTCGTCCCGGGAAATCTCGATCTCGTCGCCCTCAATGCCATCGCGGGTGTCAGAGCCGAAGATGCGGTCGCCGCCGCCGCTGGGGTGGAAGGGGACCCCGAAGCAGTAGCTCTGCTCGGCGCGCTCGCCGTCGATGGCGGTGAACATGGGGGTGCTGATGGTGTGCTCGAGGCCGCAGGTGGTGGGCAGGAGGACCTCGAAGTCGTAGCCGTGCTCGGACGCCTCGGAGCCGGAGCCGGAGCCGGAGCCGCCCGTGGTGGCGCTCGAGGGAGACTCGGCGTCCTCGGCTCCCCAGATGTCCTCGCCGAGCAGCTTGCAGGCGTCGGCGATGCTGGCGAGGACTCCGTCCGAGGTGCCGACGATCAGGAGCGTCTCCGGCACCGTCAGCGCCGCGTCCATCCAGAGCCGCTTCTCCTCCTCCATAGCAACCGGGCTCTCGGTCGGATCTCCCTCTCTCTCGTTCTCTTCTACTCGGATGGATGAGCCGGATGTTGAATGGGGAGTGGGCTGGTTCTTTATAAGGACACGAGACGCGACGGCCAATCGGGTTCCTTGCGGCAGAAGACAGGCGAGACTCTGCTCGTCTACGCCGGCGCGGCGAGGTGGTTCGTTGGTTTTCTCGGAGAGGAAGGGGACAGAGTAAACCGTGACGGGAGTGGGCCCACGAAAATCTGCTGAGAATCGACTACCGGGTACTTTCTTCTGTGTGTACCCCACCCTTGAGTTCCGGTTGCCACGCTGGCAGTGCATCGTGCGGCTCCATCGGTTCGAAACTAAGAGCATCTCCGGCCAGCCCCAGCCCCTCAGAGTACTTTTTGACCGCCGGCGGACGAAAATCGTCTCAGTCGCGCCCCCAGACGTTGTTTTTCACCGGATATGGGTAAAAGATTCCCTCGGCATCCCGCTGGGTTCGGGTTGGGGGCGTCGGCGAGTTGTTTTGCATGCAAATTGCCCCACTGTCAGCCACATAACGCACTCTCTCTCCTCTGTCTCTCATCTTCTCTCTCCTCTCTCCTCTCTTTTCCTTTTTCTTTCCCCAAATCCCCACCGCTGTGGCCTTCCTCGCCGTCGACCTCTGGCTCCTCCGCAGCGTGCCAGCCGCCGTGGTCGGGATGGGCGTCCGGGCGTCGACGAGGAGGAGGTGGCCGAGCTCGGGCGGCCGGGCGTTGACGAGGAGGAGGTGGTCGCGCTCGATCCAGGAGGCACCGACGGCCATGCTCTCCGTCGCGGCGGCCCTCTCGATGCAGCCTGCTCGCCCAGGCAGGTGCAGCGACGGCGGCGAGCTCGCCTCGCGCCGCCAACTCCTGCCGCTCCTCTCCGTCGGGCGCGGCGCGGAGGCCGGCGCTCTGTCGACGCGGCGGCCAGGAGCTTTTCCGTCCTTGGGTGGATGGTGACGTGGTTCTTTCTTGTGGAGATGCTCTAAGCACCTCGCCCCGTTCGCCGTGCTCGCCGCCCTTGCGCGCGCTCGCCGCGCGTGCCTGCTCGATGCGGCCGAGCTTGCTGGAGCTCACGGCGAGGACTCAGGCAGACGCTACGACGGCTGGCCGCGCCTGCAGCCCCTCGAGCCGTCCGGCCGCGCCGCCGCCCGGCCGCAACACCGCCACTCGCGCCGCCCCTCGCGTCGGCCGCGACTGGATTCGGGGGAGCCCTGGCCGGGCCGTGCATCTGCCGTGTTCGTCCGCGACCATCACCGGAGCGTCGGCAACGAAGTCCCAGCTCCCGCCACGTGTCCGCTGCTACTTCTTGGGTGGGGGCATGGCTGGGAAACATCTCAAACCCAGAGCTTGGGGTTCCGCCGGCGCCACCCCATCCGGCGATAAAAACGCCTCCTAGGGGGCTTTGGGTTGCTCTAAACAGCACCCTCGTTTACCTTTATTCGATCAGTTCGTTTTCTAAATTTTGATGAAAATGATCTTATCGATAACATATGTGTGGATTAATGTTTTCTTTGAGTTTACCATTTTAAGAAGAAAAAAGGACAAATGTAGGCACAAAGAAACATAATTCTCGTGGAGAAAAAGATACAAGAAAACGTAATAAAAACTAAAAAACCTAAAAGTACAAATAAAATATTATTCTGGGTAAAACTTCAAACTTACTTCAACGTTTTGCAGGATGAGTCCATCAATGCATTTTTCACTCTCTTAGGTAAAACTCAGACCGTTAATGAAAAGGGGTCAAGTTTATGTCCTTATGCTGCAAGCATAGAAAAACAAAAAAAATCTCTGTCACATAAAACATGCATCTCAATATATTAAGAGATGTCGCATCACGGGCGGATACATCGTCTGCAAGAACAACAACTTGGAAGAAGAAGGACGCACGGCGGCACGGCGACGGGCAGACCGAATACCCAATCCTCAAAGAAGGAGGACGACTCGCGATTGCCACAGATGCGGCTCTTTCTGCCCGACTTGTGTTTCCGCGGCATTGCCCCACTGGCCAATGGTTTGTCGGCGACGGAGCGTCATAAGCGCGTGCATTGGAGCTATTGTGAACTTCTCAATGAGACAGTCATGCTGCCTCACGATCAACTCGAGAAACAAAATCGGCCAGCCAGCAAACGAAAAAAGAAGTCGAGACGGTGCATGTAGGTGTATCACGTATTTATTTATGTACATCTAGTAAACTCGTATCAGGTATTTTTTACAACCAACGGTAAACATATTTAAGCGCGTATTTGTTTATTTCGTCGAGTACGGGTGTAGCGCTACAGTTTCCACGTATGGTAGGGTCCACTCCGCCCCGTTGGCACCCTCCCCGTCCCCCTTTTTTCCCCTCTCCTCCCCTCCCTCCTCTCCCCTTCCTAACAAGAGTCCCAAACTCTGACGACGAGAGAGGCGGCCAGAGCAGCAAGAAGTAAATCCGCAACGAGACCAGGGTCGGCCCATAGGCCAGACAACCACTACGACCGCCTAGGACCTCGAGAAGGGAGGACCCAAATGTCCATTACACCCCAAAAAAACTACTATTTAATACTCTATAAAAAATAAAGTACATATTTTTTTAATCAACAACGTACAAATTTGACTAGATTTTCACTTATATTATATTAACAATAATAATAAAATATTATAATTTCTTGCACAAAACGAAATGTAATGATGCTATTTATACAAGGTAATGCATACACTTCAGGTAATATGAACAAACCAATATGACCAATAACAACAAGTTCGGTTAACATGATATTTCTTTCTAATAGAAGAACTGCAGATTTTACGAAATCTGCATAAACTGGTGGAAACACATGGCATATGATATAATAAATACATATGCAAATATAATATAATCTACTCTATTTAATATCCGTTGGTGATTATTGTAAGTAATGTCGTTTTAATATTAGGTATAAAACATGCACACTTTGCTAAATTCTAATTTGCTACACAATTTTTACGTCAAAAAAGTAATGTCATTGGTTTCGTTTATACTTTTAAAGTTTTTATAAATATACATACTCATACACTAGAAAGTGCGATTGGATTTTGTTAGATCATACTCTTTACTTATCTTCACCGTAAGCACACACAAATTATATATATTATGGGTTGTAGAATTGTTTTTTAGTATACAAAAAAATTAATATTTAGTTATATTTTTATGTGGTTAACTTATATGAAAATAGAAAATTATGCTTGTAATAATATAATATGCCAAAAATTAGATTTAGAGAAGTATAAAAGTTTCGTATAAATTTTATTTATTTTAATTTGTCCCGGGCCCAGTTTTTCAGTGGACCCGTCCTAGCGCTTGTGCTTGAGGTCCTGGGGGACCTGCTCGATGTGGCCACCTCCGAGCCCATCCTCACCCTCGTTGACGGAGCCCTTGCCGAGCTAGACATGCGCGTCGAGTGGAGCCGGTGGCTCGCTCTCAGGCCATTGGCGCATTAAGTGCATTTTCTCAAAGCACCTATCATTAGTGAGGAAACTACCATTGAAGAGAGCAACATTTTTTTTTGAGAGAAACATTACTTGTATTCAAACGAGTTGGAAAACATTACAAAGACACATACAAGCAAAGAAAATACAGAGAGGATACAGACAATGCCACTGCTGCTTCACTCCTTCGTCTTCCTCGCAATCCGTAGAATGAGAAGAGCTCCTTGCACAAAGGCGTTGATGAACCGCAATAACCACCAGTTCCGAAGAACTGGATCTGAAAACCAAGATACACAATCGGCGGGGGACACACCCCAAACTCCTTCCATCCCGAATCTGGGCCCGACGGCGCACCACCTCACAAGAGATGGCCAGATCCCCTACCTTCGAACCGCAGGTCATCACAACAGCAACCACCATCCGCTCCATATAGCACACCGCCGTCACCACGAACGCCGTAGTGACGGACCACCACCACAACGAAGACTCCACAAACTCCGCGTCAGCACCCCACGAAGTACCTCCGCAGCGGGGAAGGAGTTGGAAGAGAGCAACATTAATAGGGATCAGTAGTTCAGGATTCCTTTTACAATCCAGGGAGAAGGAACTAGGACATCTAAGGTACACAATGCATCTTAATACTTGATACAAAATCTGGCATCTCTTGCATGTATTGTATACCTAAGAAATCTAAAAGACCTTGAAATCCAATGTAGAAAATATATATTCAGTATTGAATGCATCATATATATATTTGTCGGGTTTTCTACACCCATGGCATGCACTATAGCATGCTCATCCTGAAGCAACTGAGCACTAAATTTCTAGTTATACTATTCACAAATGTGATCATTTAGCTCAACAATCTGCTGTATACCAACATTTTGTTGCAAATAACTTAGGAATCTGTCGTATACCAATATTTTGTTCCAAAAGTGTGAAAAATCATCCCATATATCTCCATGGTGAAGCATTATTTTTGCGATGAAATGTAATTCACCATGCAGTAGTCATTGCATTCGGCATAATGGGCTCAGGTGCACACTCATAAAAATACAGAAACATAGATCTATTTTTTCTGCAGAAACATAGATCTCTGTTCTAAAGTGCAGCTTTCAATTTGTTTTCAGTAGTAATTGGAAATCCAAACTACTCAACCGGACAGTGGCAACATGCAAAATTTAAGAGCGCCCCCAAACCAAAACTAATAATAGAACACTTAAGAGAGGCTAGGGTCGTGTTATAATCGATTTGGGCAAATGTCGATGCTGGCACACTGATCTGGTGGACCCAAGTTGCGTGTCAACATGTTACTGGTGTGGATAGGAGAGAAACGAGAGCTCTCAGGTGCGGATAGGAGATTTTTAGGGGATTTATCTGCATGATCCTTCTGTGCTTATCTACCAGATTGCTAGATGGATTAACGTTTGGGCTCTTATCATAAGAAGAATTGGAGTGGGATGATGTTTTAGCTAGGAGTGGGTGTGTCGATCGTCTCCCTCTCTCTCGTTCTCTGTTGTGTGTAATGGCGGTGGATGAGCCAGATGTAGAAAGGGGGGGGGGGGGGGGTATTTATAAGGACGCGAGACGTGACGGCCGTCGGGGTAAATCTTCCTTGCGGCAGAAGACTTTGTTCGTCTATGCCGGCGCGGTGAGATGGTTAGTTGGTTTTCTCGGAGAGGAATGGGACAGAGTAAACCATTACGGGACTGGGACCCACGATAATTTGTTGAGAATTGACTACCGGGTACTTTCTTCTGTGTGGACCCTACCCATGAGTTTCGCGTGCCATGCTGGTAGTGCACGTGCGGCTCCATCGGTTCGAAACTAAACGAGCACCCTCGTGTACATTTATTTCATCGATTCGTTTTCTATATTCTGATGAAAATTATCTTATCAATAACATATGTGTGGATTAATGTTTTCTTTGAGCTTACCATTTTATGAAGAAAAAAAGGACAAATGTCAACACAAAGAACATAATTCTCGTGAAGAAAAAGATATAAGAAAACATAAAAACTAAAAAAACTAAAAATACAAATAAAATATAATCCTTGTAAAACTTCAAAACTTCCACGTTTTGCATGATGAGTCCATCAATGCATTTTTCACTCTCTTGGCCAAATATCAGGCGGTTAATGAAAAGGGGTCAAGTCTATGTCCTTATGCTGTAAGCATAGAAAAACATAAATTCTCTGTTACATAAAACTGGACAGCTCAATATATTAAGAGATGTCGCATCACCGGTGGATACATCGCCTGCAAGAACAACGACTTGGAAGAAGAAGGAGGCAGGGTGACGGGCAGACCGAATCTCAAATCCTCAAAGAAAGAGGACAACTCGCGATTGTCATGCTCCGTGAGTGCCACGGATGCGGCTCTTTCTGTCCGGCTTGTGTGTCTGCGGCATTGCCCCACTGAGGCACTGACCAACGGTTTGTGGCGGACGAAGCGTGATAAGCGCGCGTGTTGGATCTATTGTGAACTTCTCAATGAGACTGTCATGCTGCCTCACGATCAAATGGAGAGAACAAAACCAGCCGCGACGCAAACGAGGAAAAAGGCAAGTCGAGGCGTGCATGCATGTAGGTGTATCACGTATTTATTTTTGTACATTGAGTAAACTCGTATCAGGTATTTTTTTTTCAACCGGGCGCACAACGCGACAGTTGCCATGTATGGCGGGGCCACTCCGCCCGTTGGCACACTCCCCGTCCCCTTTTGTTCCACTCCCCTCCCTTCTCTCCCCTTCCAAACTAGTGTCACCCAATTCCCACGGTGAGAGAGGCAGCCATAGCAGCGAGAAGTGAGATTGCGCCAAGCCCAGGGCCGACCCATAGGCTGGGCAACCAGTGCGATCGCACAGGGCCTCAAGAAGGGAAGGACAAAAATGGTAAAATTTATAGCAATATCCATTACACAAAAATTAAGATTTAATGCTCTATGGAAAAAATAAAGTACGGAGGACCTTTTTTCTATCAACAACGTTCAAATTTGACTATGATTTTCACTTATATTATATTAAAAAAAAGATTATATTTTTCTACAAAACGAATATGATGGCATTATTACGAGGTAATCCATACACTTCAGGTAATACTAACAAACCAATATGACCAATAACAACAAGTTCAGTTAACATGATATTCTCTTTCTTATGGAAGGAGTGCATATTTTGTGAAATCTACATAAACTGATGGATGCACATGGCATATAATATAATAATATTTACATATGCAACTATAACATAATTCACTCTATTTTCTATCCGATGGTGATTATTTTAAGTAATGTCGTTTTAATATTAGGTATAACGTATGCACACTTTGCTAAATTCTAATTTACATGACAATTTTTATGATGAAAAATAATGTAATTGGTTCCGTTATATTTTAAAAGTTTTTATAAATATACATACTCATACACTAGAAAGTGTTATTAAGATTTTGTTAGATCGTACTCTTTACTATCTTCACCGTAAGCACATATAATTTATATATTATGGGTTGTAAAAATAATAACTTTAGAACAGACTCCTGGTCTTTCAATAATATTCAGTACAGACAAAATGATAATTAATATTTAGTTATATTGATAGTTATGTGGACAGAAAATTATGCTTGTAATAATGTAATGTGCTAAAAAAGATTTAGAGAAGTATAAAAGTTTAGTATAAATTATCTTTATTTTAATTTGTGCCTGGCCCAGTTTTTCACTAGAACGGCCCTGGCCAAGCCATGGACACATGGTCGCGCTTGAGCTTGAGGACCTGGAGGCCGTAGGGTATGGCATTGCCGAAATAGACGCGTTCGACATCGCCCCCATCTCCCCACTCTAGCGCGGCTGGACGACCACGACGGAGGAGCTTGCGCGCGCTGGCCACATGGAGGCGTCCGCCGCCCTCGACGTCCTCCTCGCATGCAGAACGAGTTCTTCGGTGCATGGAAGATTCTCAAGTCCCTCGAGCACGACAAGTGGTGTACGGCCCGGGAGGTGCCGCTCACCGTCTACACCGTCGCCACCTTCCTCCCCGTCGGCACCACGGAGACGAACCCCAAGGACATGGTGGCCGCGGCCCTCAACGACCTCAGGCGTGTCATTCGAGTGCACGACGAGGCGGGCAGCGCTCGGCCTCCCTCGCGGCGACATGTGGAAGAGGAGGTCGACCCGCCATGACCAAGTCACCACCACTGGGCAGGTGGGAGGGGCGGGCCCCAGACAAACCCTAGCCGCCGCCGACCTCCCCCTGGCTGCCTTGCCCCCTCCCCCAAAGCAAGTTTTTTTTGGAAACTTAAAAATGCAAATTTTTAATTGTTTTAAAAACTAGCTACATGGAGTTATATCATGTTGCTAATTTTTAATCTGTTTTTTTATTATTTTAAGGTGCACAAAAAAAGATAGATCTGACAAAATTTCATGTTTCTCAAACTGTGTACTTTTCACAATCCACTAATTTGTCGTATTTTTTCTCAGGCTAAAGTACAATGAATTTGAAATTGAAATTTTGCACACTTGTAGTTGTAGACCATATCACTATCTACTACATCTAGATCTTTTGGAAACTTAAAAATGCAAATTTTAATTGTTTTGAAAACGAGCTACATGGAGTTTAACCTCAAAAACGCTTCTCGGTAAAAGAGATTGTTTATCTGCATCGAGCCAAAGACCTCCCCTTCGTCATGGACGGTGGCAAAGTGTGGGTCTCTACAGTGCACATGTCCTACCAAATTACATTCAGGACAGTCGTTAGTAACCTCTTGAATCTTCACATCGAGCCTGCGCTCCATTGAATTGTCCATCCTACCGGCCTTCAAGGCTCGTGATGGTCAGCTCGCTGCTGCTTGAGGTGACCTCCTGCACCTCGAGAAGGGCAGATGGAGCACTCATCATCGGCGTGCAGAACACTGGCCGAAGGGGCCGCACCAGCGCCTGTTGGTGCGACAACATGGGTATTACGGCGGCCATTTGCGGTCGTTGGCTTGGGCTCTCCTGAACGCACAGCAGCCCTACCTGGATGCACGTCACTGCTTGCTCTAGCTGCACCGAGGAGCAGCCATCGCGCACGGTTGAGTCAAGGAGCTCGAGGCTCTTGTTTTCTTCAAATAGCTTCCATGCCTGCGAAAAAAGAAACTCTCTGTCAAGGTCACGGCGGAGTTCAGTGTGATTTCCATCAAGATGTGTTTCTTGGTTCAGACAAAGTTGGCTTGGACTTGGACCCCGTGGACACGAAATTTTGAATTCAAATGAATTAAATCAAACCACGCCCAGTACACAGGGAAATTGCTTAAATCACACCAAATACATTTTGACTTTTCTTTTCAGATGCATGCAAGGAGGTAGTTGATTGCTTACATGAGCTATGAGGTTGAAACTTCGTTGGTTCCTCCTGCCACTCACGATCTCCAGCAGCAACACACCGAAGCTGTACACGTCCTGCATGAACGATACCATGCCATCCATCGCGTACTCCGGTGACATGTAACCACTGTCACCCGCCCGTACAGAAAACAGTCAGGAAATCCGGAGAGGGTACGCTTCTAACTTCTCTAAGACAGCAAAAAAGAAGAAGAAACACATAGATATAAACGATATGCTGTGTTATGCAAAGTTGCATTGCTTACTATGTCCCAACAATCCTTTCGGTGACGGTCGAGTCCTCACGGCCGCCGGTGCTGCTGAACAGTCTCGCGATGCCGAAATCCGATATCTTGGCCACCATCTCTTGGTCAAGGAGGACGTTGGCCGCCTTGAGATCTCGGTGGATCATCGTGTGCCTCGAGTCCTGGTGAAGGTAGAGGAGCCCTCTTGCGACGCCGAAGATGACGTCCATCCTCGTCTTCCAGCTCAACGACGCGCGCCTCCTGGAATCTGTTGGCGAATTCACTGAACTGAGCGAGAAGTTGCAATGGTTTTCTCGCTGTTACCAAACCAGCTGCTGCTGCTAGGCGCGTACCGAAAATGAAGGCGTCCAGACTCTTGTTGCTCATGTACTCGTAGACCAGTATCCTCTCGGAGCCGTCGATGCAGCAGCCGAGCAGGCGCACCAGGTTGCGGTGCTGCAGCTTGGCGATCAGGTCCACCTCGTTCTTGAACTCCTTGAGGCCTTGCACTCCGTTGTCCGCTGACAGCTTCTTCACTGCAATTTCCTGGCCATCTGGCATTTCACCCTGCTAAATCAAGTTAGTCAGACATTTGTCATACAGGTGCAAGACTAGTAGTACGTAGCTCCGAACCGTTGCTTACACGACAATACGAGACTTCAGTTATGCTTTGGGTGCCACTCGTTCTCCGTTGACTGAGATTTTTTTATTATTATTACTGTGCTGGTACAATATGTAACATACGGGAATAATTTTTTTCTTCCTTCCTTTGCCTAGACGTCGCAGTTATAAAAATCTCAATGGCAACCACACTTACAATTGAAAACTGTTAGTTAATTACAACCCCACTTATAAATGGGTAACTGAAAAAATCAGAGTTGCAACTCCGAAACAACTCGGTCGACTACGTACTACTCTGTAGCTAGTTTGCATGTCACCTTGTACATGTGTATGAATCAGAACCGTGGCTATTTGTGGAGTTTGCAATGTTGTCCGACGCGCTTGGGGTGGCTGCTCCTATGTCTGAGATGATTGCAACAACGGAACGTCATTCTGACGACTTCTCCGATGACTGTGCAGTGGCGGAGCCACATTGAAACCTATGTGGTTTTTGGAAAATCCTTTATATATAGGCATAAATCATACAAAAATTAAGTTAGTAAAATCACATGTATTTGACATCACAGATTTGAAATAACATCACAGGTTTGAGGTCCTGGCTCTGCCACTGAGTGTGCCGATGTCAGCTCTAACGGTGCTACAGTGACCTCTCCGATGCTACGATCTATTCTACAAAATAACATGTGTAGAGGTAATCTCACCCCCTCATGGCAAAGAGGTCACCACAACAATCTATCTATTTTCCATCCTTTCAATCAAACACAAAATCGGGTATCCCTAAACATCTTACGTCTTTCAAACCAAATAGAAAAAATGTCTATCCCTAACCAGGTGTTGCTCGACCATACGGTGCGCCAAAACGAACTACGTTGCAGACGACGACTTGAAGGGAGCAACGCGCGACAGAAATCGGCTGAAGGCTTGTGCTTGAGCCGGCAGAAAATTAGCATTTTCCTAACACTATTGCTATGTGTTAAAAACTCTATACATCACCTTGTAAACAATGCCAAAGCCACCGCGACCAATCTCGTTCTTGGTACAGAATCCACCGGTGGCAGCTCTAATGATTCCGAACTGATACATCGGACATTCGCCTCTCATGATGTCATCAAGCATGGTGTCTGCACAATGGAGAAGTCGACAGGACGACAGCCACATGACATGAGAAAAAGAGAGCAAGGAGTAGCCTGAGATTCATATATATCCTGGTAAAATACACGAAGGACTCTCACCTTCCTTACTGCGCCGCGACTTTCTCCAAATCAGGAAGCCAACCAATAGCAGAAGCAATACAAACCCTGTTATCCCCACAGTGATGATTGCGACGAATTTCTTGGTCTTGTTTGGCTCTGAAGATGTAGCCATGTAGGTGCAATGTCAAATGCAACAAAACTGCTAAGTTCATGTGTCAAATATGAACGATAAAGTTCGGGGTTCGATTTAGCTTACCTCTACAAGTTTAAGGTTTAAAGTGAACTTTTTCATTCACGAGGTGGAAGATTGATATGACATGTGGGCCAGCTCAGTCAGATTGATATGAGGTGGAAGATTTTTGTTGTTGTTGCAGGAAACCAAGTCTAGGGTCCGGAATAGACCGGGAATGATAAGTTCGGTGTGCTAACCTCTATAAGTTTAAGGTTTGAAATAGACTTTTTTCTTCATATTTAGTCAAGATTTAAATGTCGACCATACTCATGAAAATGTCTCGCTTCTTGAACAGCAAATCACCACCTAGCATGCATGTGAGGGCCCAAGTAGAGAGTGTTGCAGTCAGGGCCGGCCCATAGGCCGGGCAAACGGTGCGACCGCACTGGGCCTCCGCGAGCTGAGGGCCCAGGTCCAGGTAGTAGTTTTGTACTATTAGTTGAAATTTTTGGTTTTTAGGCCTCAAAAAATATAAAAGGCCCATGTGCAGCCCACTTAATCAGCACGTACGGGAGCTCAGCAGTCGATCGATCGCTCGGCTTCTTCGCGTCTCTCGAGTCTCGACAACTCATCTCCTCTCCCAAAATTTCTGAAACGGCGCCGCGCTGCCGTCCCTTTTCGAGGTCGCGACCAGTTATTAATAAAAGCCAACGGCGCAACTCCTTCGTTCCCCAAACTTCTCCCCTTAAATTCTCAAAAGTTTTATTCGTTACTAGAGAGAGGTAAACTGGTAAGCTTTGTGATTGTCCTTCCCGTAGCTTCTCAATCCCTCGAAACAGGCTTTCGCCCCGCTTTATAAATAAAGCCAAACGGCCAAACCGATACAAGATGATGAGGTGATCCTCTTACAAAGCAGATCAAAGATAAAAAAAAGGAAAAAACACCGGAGAGCTAAACTTGCCACCGATGACAATGAAACTAAGCCTAAACACACCGGAACTCCACGACAACGCCCCCAAGAAGGAAACGAAGCCTAACGCCGCCATTGTCGAGACCAAAGGTCAAGGTTTTCACCCGGAGTCCTGACGCGGCGAAGGTAGCCACGACAACGCCCCCAAGAGGGTCACGACACCCGCAGGCATCGCCGTCGTCGGCACCGAAGCACGAGGCTTTCGCCCGGAAAAACCTTCGCCCCACCTGGTAGCTCAGACCGCCCCCGTCAACGAGTCTGGCTCTCCGCTCACGATCTGGGAGCCGCCACAACCGAAGCCGTCAACACCAGGATCCCCCGCCATCCGCTCCCTGCCAGCCACCTGGTCCAGGAAAGGGACCATCACCGCCGCAACGTCGTTCGCCGCAGAACGCCCGCGCAGTCCACCTTCCGAGGCCGCCGCCTCGGCATCCAAGCCCTCGCACCCGCAGAGTTGGGGCATGGGACAACACGACGGCCCGTGCGGATGGGAGAAGGTTAGGGTCAGCACATCAGCTCTCAACCCGCGAGGTGTAACGAGGGGCGCCTCCCGCTCGTCGCAACCACAGTGCCCGAAGCGGGCCTGCCAGGCAGTCGCCGGATCTAGGCCAACGGCCCAGATCTAGCACCCCAGCCACACATGGCCAGGGGATGGGTTCCCCGGAAGAACCCCTGAAACCTAGGACAACAGGGCCCGCTGCAGCCAGATCGGGCCCAAATGGGCCTAGATCCGGGCCGAGGCCCCGTCGTCCCTGGCCAGCACCGCCCGCCGCCATGGAGAGCCGCTCCGTCCCGGACCTCTCCACTACCACCAGCCTGCTGCGCCGTCCCTGCGCCCACCACCATGCGACCGAGAGCTCCGGCCCACTCCGAGGAGAGGCCGCCGCCGCGCCGCCTGTGAGGTCCGCCGTCGCCAGGAAAGCTCCTGGAGCCGCAGCCGCCGTCACCAGCTCGCCCCGCCGCCGCGAAGTCACTGCACCGCCGCCGTAGCCGCCGCGCCGCCGCGCCCTTCGATTAGCACGACGCCCAGGCCGGCACCTTGGCCCGCGCCAAGATCCCACGCGAGGGAGAGGGAAGGGCCTCGCCGCCGCCCGCCCCTGGCCTTCGGCCGGCGACGTCGTCCGGCGGCGGCGAGGAGGAGGGGGTGGCGAGAGAGGGGGCCTGGTCCGGCGGCGGCTAGGGTTTCCCTCCCGTCGCCCGCGGGAGCGACGAGGAGGGAAGAGAGGGGGGGGGGGGGGCGTAGCTTCTCAATCCACTGTTAAATAGTCCTCTTCTTTTGTTCTTTAGCTCAAGCAGTCAAGATATGCTCAGACTGAGAGAAAGATTGAGGTGTGATCTTGATTGGATTTGAGAGATTGAGAGTGCTCAGATGTCAACACAAAGTTGAAGAATCGTTCGGTTTATGGAGGTGTGGCCTTCTTGTTCATGCAACAGATCAAATCTCTATCCGAATCGAGCTAGGTGCTTCTGTTCCCTCTCTTGATCATTTTTTATGCAACTTGTACTACTTGTTTGGTTATATTTTTCTAGAAAAAATTTAGCCGGTAGGGAAAAAGAAGTTATTAGCAAGTTTTTTAGAACGGGTAGTTCTTCGAGTGACTCGTACTCTCTGCAATTGACTATAGTTAATATTGAAGAACCACCAAATAAATGAGAATGTGGATGGAGATGTCGACATACGTCAATGAGGACGGCAATAATTCTAATGGGCATGAAAACATTAGCAGACTAAACAAATTTAGGAAATCGAAGTATAGATGAACAGCGACTTTTCGTAGATTCTTTAGCTTGAAATATACTAGTGTTTTCATTGTTTTTGTGTGTACAAGGGCCCTTCCTGTCATTTTGCACCTGGGCCCCATATAAGTATGGACCGGCCCTGGTTGCAGTATTTACTTACCTACTAGGTCGGACTTTGCGAGCCTGACGAAGAGATCCTGCCCGTCGTCGATGAAGCGCGTGTCCATCAGCTCGCCGAACCACTGTATGCACCCAGTCCCGCCTCCCCGGATGTCCGACGCCGCGTACGCCGTGCAGGTGCAGTCCGACAGGCACCTCTGGCGGCACTCCTCGAGCGTGGCACCGGCGTCCACGGTGCTGCCGTGCGTCTCCGGCAGCTTCACGCCGCTGAGGGCGTAGAACCCGTCCCCGTCCGCGCACTGTAGCGGCGTGCTCCGGGCGCACCCGCCGGACGCGTTCGCCACTCCGCCGGCTTACCCGGCTTGAACCCTCTGATGCAGCCGCACACCACGGCGTCACCCACGGTGCAGACGCCGAACGCGCCGCACGCGCCGTAGATGTCGCACTGGTCCCTCGGCCCCGACCAGAAGCTGTTCCACGCCAGCGCCGTGGGGTCCCAGATCAAGCGGTGCATCACGCCTGACTCATTCAGCACCACTCGCGACGCCGGCGACCCGGCGCGGTCGTGGTACATGTAGGAGACCTCGTCGACGGTGTCGGTGAACTGGAACGCGAACATGTCCTCGAAGCTGGCCATCTCCGGTATGCCGTTGAAGCGCACCCCGTTCCACGGGCCCGTCCGGTACGTCTTGCGTCCCTTCATCCAGATGCACAGCTCCGGCGAGCCCCGCGTGTCCATTCCGTTCCGGAAGTCGCCTGCCGAAGGGTCGTCGGCGCTGCGCCAGGAGGAGACGAACCACTCGGCGCCGGTCCGAAAGTCCTTTCCGGTTCGCAGCCCGGCGACGAACGTGTTCGTCGGGTGCTGGAAGCTTTGCCACAGCACGGCGCCGGCCTGGTCCGCGAGCACCAGGTTCCCGTCGTCCTGGAGCTGCGCGACCGCACCAGCGGCGGCGCCCATGGAGGAGTTGGACGACCAGATGGTGTCGTTATTGCTGGCGGCGTCGAGGAGGACGAGATCTCCTCGGCCGCTGAGCGCGACTAGGCCGGACGAGGTGTTGAGCGGGCGGGCGCGGTTGGCGACCCAGATGACGGCGTCCGGGGAGACGGTGAACCACACGCCGAGGAACCACTTGGTGTTGTTGGCGAGGGAAAAGATACCGAGCTGGAAGACGTCGCCGGGCGAGACGAGCATCCGGTCGCCGCCGATGGCCCCCGACTGCGTCAACGTGCTGTCGGCGACGGCCGAGGCCGTGAGAAGCAACACGGACAGGAAAGCGTGGAAGAGTTGGCGGTGGCTCCGGCTCATATCTTGCGAGCCGCCCGGCGGAATACAGAAGTACGGGAGACCGCCGCTTCACCGATAGCAGAACAGCACTTTTTTCTTTAACTCAACCAGTCCTAGGATACTATAACGAAACTTAAGAGATTTTTTTTATAACAGGTGGTCAATTGGTCAATGAAAAGAAGAGTATAACGAAATTGCTAAGTACCTGCTGTCTTGGTATTTTGGTCTGAATCTGGAAAAGCTCAGCGGTTTGGACTCACTCTATACTTTCGTTCAGTTGGAAGTTGGAACTACGAAAAATGATAAATGATTGAGTTAACATTGTAATATGTTTGACGAATTAGCCCTGCCTTCCAATGAAAACAGCAAATCAGCGCAGGCAAGGCATCCAGATTGCTGACTTGGTATAATTTGTTGACATTTTCCAAGTCATTTCGTTGTCTACATATGCAGCAGTCAAAATTCTGGTCAGCACTCTTGCTGAACGCTGAAGTAAGGTGGCAGTGATGGGTGATTTGACCATTTTATACTCACCTTATGAAAGAAAATTAGGGTCTCAATGTCTCACCTTGTGTAGTTATCCTCTTGCCGGCGTGATTGCAGCCGTGAGATTGCCAAGTTGTGGCTTGGTGCCATGGAGAAAAAGAAGATGAGAGAGAGACAGAGGACGAGGAGATATTCAGCTTGCTCTATTTCTTCAGACTTGGTTTTCTTTTCCTTTGGCTTATATGACATATAATATATACTCGTCACACCGAGCACACTAGCATTTAGATCCGAACTAGCACGGTGGCCCTCGTAAATACAACAACATCATCTTTAGCGTGTAAATGGTGATTGAGAATCAATCAATAGTTTAATGAGTATTCACATCATGTGATAAGAAAATAATATCGGTTTATAGCCATTTTATTTTTATGTACATATGCTAAATAAAATATCACATGTGATTAACTGTGTCATTCACAGAACCACCATATTAATGATCGTATGTGTCATATTTTTACATGATAATACATTAGTACATAAATTAAAAGTATTGGTTGTGAGTTATTAGGTGATATTACATTATATATGGCATTCGGTTATGCTAAATAAAATATCACATGATACTGCATGAGTATATCAAATGAAAGTTTTGCCCGTGTTTTATTGTGTGACACTAGATCCTGTGAGGTAATTAACATTCAATTTTTCAACTGTTTTATTAGATTTGTAGTTAAAAAAAGTCCGTTTCAAGTGGTCCAAAATACTAACTATGCTCCACCCGAGAAATATCTACATGATGTTTACATGATCCTGCAAATGGAATAGAAGAATATCTTTGCTTAATTTAGTAAAAATCTAAATCATCGATGAATGCATGACAATTAAAAAGCACCATTTTGTTTTCACGTATTTAAGAATTGATATATTAAATGGGAGGAAAATATACAAAAAAATATGTTTCACTCGGTTTGAAATATGTAATAGTTTTGACTTTTGACACACGCGGTCTCAAAGATGAAACTTAGACCCTTAATTTTTATGTTAATATTTTTTTTAAATTAAATAAATAATTACCTATTAATTGTGTTTGTACACAAATCAGATTATATTGATGTATTTGGACTGTTTTGATATATTAATATATTGATACTAAAAGTTAGACAACTTTGGTTGCAAATTTTTCTTGGCATTGTTTATCTGATGAACACGATGTACTACTATCATTCCAATTTACGATCTCTCTCTTCCCATATCCCCATTTATTGTGACTACGCTAGCATAAATGCTATAGTATTGGCATGTTATTATCTGTGATTTTAATACAATATTGTTGTAGAAAATCATATTAAATATTATAGGATTCAAACAAAAAAATCAAAATAAAGTATGTGTATATAATTATATATCATAGAAACTGACGATCCATATTTTTTTAAAAAAAATAGACTTGAAGAATCTTTTTTTCACCATCAATGTGGTCTATTAAAAGATTTTAAGATTCCTAATGATGGAAATTAAATAAATCTATAGAAAATATTATAAAATTTAAATAAAAGTGTGTTTAATTACATCATATAAAAACATAGGAACTCACGAGTCATGACTAGTTTTAGAAAACAAATTACTCGAAGTGATCTATTGAAAAGTTTCCTAATATTTCTAATCAAGAAAGTAATCCCTAAAAATTATTATTCCACGAAGCATCAAAATTCATCTAGCTAAAAAGGCCTACAAATCTACATGCTGGCTATCGGGGAAATATACCTCTCCTAAAAACACCTTGTGTTTTGGTTTTCAGTATTTATGTAGTGTTATGTACTCCATAGAATGTATCTTATCCATGCAAATCTTGCACTTAGTTTCACCTTTTCATCTGACACCAACTCTGCCAATTTTGTTACGGTTGATTGAACAATGAAGCTCAAATCTATTGGTAGCACTCCAATGAAGTTCATATGTTATACTAACTAATGAAGATACAGAGATCAATCTTTCCTTCATCGTCCTACTGTATTTCTTAGGGATCAGCCCAAAATAAAATTGTACATTTGTATCGGCCCAGTAGTTCTTGTATTTGTTTCTCACCAATCGTCTAAGGATTATGTGATTAGAGTTAAAAATACATAGGTTAATTTGTGTATCCACCGAGTTCATCATGTCATGATCGGCATTTGTATTGTCTCAATATTTTAAATTGGGTAAAAATGTAAATTTTCCTGTGGAGTAGCTATAAAATAGGATCTGGTACCATAGAGATACCAACCCAAGTTCAAAACTAACCTATACATTATTGTTTAAAATATGTGTAAAATTGTAGCGTGTCTATGTCATGAGGAGGGTGCCAAACATTCAAACCTCTCATATCATTGTTGTTACCTTTTCTTCACGAAAATATGTGGTAGCTTGTGCTGGGAGTATTTTTAATCATATTTAATAGTGTGAGCTCATATATCTTTTGTTAATACAAAACCCTATTTGTTTCTTAATCAAAGTTTTAGACTTGCACATAGGTAAAAATGTTAGCTACCAATACATTTCATATTATTACAATTGGTACTCAAAGAATCGTATGTGTATTTTGCCATCAGAAGTTATTTCAGAATTTATGATTTAAACCATGATGGCGGAGCTATCAATTCTTGATTTACAAACTTTTTTTCCTTTCTGCCTGGTGCCACTGCCAACATTTAGATTAAGTCTTCAGTTTCCTTCCAAATTTAAATGCATATTGACATGCCAGATCGGTTATTCCGGAACTGAAGTGTCATTTTTATGTGATTCTGCAATTTCATAAATTTCCAATTTGAGACATCTTTGTGTCTTGCATTTATTAACTCAACTGTTTTCTTTCGATTCCTCCAGGGAAAACGTCGGCCCTGATAAGGTAAAAGAGGCGCAAGAGGGTCATGGTTGCCAACCATCCGGAATTTGGAGGAAGCCGTTAACTTGCGTCCAAGATCAACGAGGCGAAATATGTTCTTCTAGGGAAAACAAAAGGAGGTGGTTCGGCCTTCTGATCATAGAATACAAAATATGCTCCTCCCATGAAAGAGGTTGCTTTATATATTTCCAGACTCATGGCACCTAGAACAACAATGCAGACAAAAATTCTGGACAGTACATCTGGGTTGAGTTTTGCATGGTAGTAGCTTCATGGTTGTTCTGTAGCCTGTGTTACAACTTGGTGCTCGAGTCATTTGAGTACCATCCTGTTATATGTGATGAGTTATAGGTTACTGTTATAGTCTCTAGTCTGCTGGTGACACATACTGCAAAGCCTCTGGATCAAGGATTGCTCAAGAGATATAAGCCGAATACATGAAGTTGCATTTTATTTGTTGCTGTATTGGAAACTGATACAGCGACATGAATTGCCCTGGAAATGCATTTGTGCAAAAAATCTACGTTCTATTGGAACATTTTGGCTCATTTGTATAAGAAATCTTTTGGCTAAGGAAACAGAAATCGAAATGGGCGTGCATTTGTGCACTGTCGCAATGCAGTTAAGAACACGCCGTGGAGGCGGCGGCGGCTGCAATCAGGCGGAGGGCGCGCGTTTGAGGACCATCCAGGCGTTGAAGAAGTCGCGCACCGCGGCGTCTTGCATCCGTTCCACCGCGCGCTGGGCCTCGAGGACGTCGCGCCTGGCGTCGCCGACGAGCCGCCTCGCCACCGAAACCCACTCGCTGGAGCGCGGGGACCCAGTTGACTGCAAGCGGAGGAAGTCCTCGGCCGCGGCGGTGGCCGACGCCGCGGAGCCCAGGCTCTGCAGCGCGTCGTGCGCGTTGGCGAGGAAGGCGGCCCGGTCCGGGTCGTCTTCGCGGCGGAGGAGGAGGCCGAGGGGCGCTGCGCACTGGGCCAGGACGTGGCCGGCCTCGCCGTGGAGCGCGACGAGGCGCGTGATCTCGCGGTGGGCGGCGGCGAGGGGCCCGTCGGGGCCGAGCGCGGCGACGAGGAGGTCGGCCCGGTGGTCGGAACCGGCGTCGTTGATCAGCGTGTCGAGGACGCGCTCGTCGTCCCGGGAAATCTCGATCTCGTCGCCCTCGACGCCATCGAGGGTGTCAGAGCCGAAGATGCGATGGCCGCCACTGGTGGGGTGGAAGGGGATCCCGAAGCGGTAGCTCTGCTCGGCGCGCTCGCCGTCGACGGCGGTGAACATGGGGGTGCTGATGGTGTGCTCGAGGCCGCAGGTGGTGGGCAGGAGGACCTCGAAGTCGTAGCCGTGCTCGGACGCCTCGGAGCCGGAGCCGGAGCCGCCCGTGGTGGCGCTCGAGGGAGACTCGACGTCCTCGGCTCCCCAGATGTCCTCGCCGAGCAGCTTGCAGGCGTCGGCGATGCTGGCGAGGACTCCCTGGGAGGTGCCGACGAGCAGGAGAGTTTCCGGCACCGTCAGCGCCGCGTCCATCCAGAGACGCTTCTCCTCCCCCATTGCAACCGGTGCAGCTCTCGGTCGGATCTCCCTCTCTCTCGTTCTCTGCTGTGTGTAATGGCGGTGGATGAGCCGAATGTAGAAAGGGGATTATTTATAAGAACGCGAGACGTGACGGCCGTCGGGGCAGAAGACAGGCGAGACTCTGTTCGTCTACGCCGGCGCGGCGAGGTGGTTAGTTGGTTTTCTCGGAAGTAAACCATTACGGGAGTGGGACCCCACGACAATACTACCGGGTACTTTCTTCTGTGTGGACCCCACCCTTGAGTTCCGCTTGCCATGCTGGCAGTGCACGTGCGGCTCCATCGGCTCGAAACTAAACGAGCACCCTCGTCTACCTTTTCATCGGTTCGTTTTATAAATTTTGATGAAAAATATCTTTATCAATAACATATGTGTGGATTAATGTTTTCTTTGAGCTTGCCATTTTAAGAAGAAAAAAGGACAAATGCCTAACACAAAGAACATAATTCTCGTCAAGAAAAAGATATAAGAAAACGTAGAAACAAAAAATACAAATAAAATCTAATCCTTGTAAAACTTAAAAACTTACTTCCACGTTTTGCATGATGAGTCCATCAATGCACTTTTCACTCTCTTGGGTAAATCTCAGACGGCTAAAAAAAAGGGGTCAAGTTTATATCCTTATGCTGCAAGCATAGAAAAACAAAAATTATCTGTCACATAAAACTGGACAGCTCAATATATTGAGATGTTGCATCACCGACGGATACATCGCCTGCAAGAACAACGACTTGGAAGAAGAAGGACGCAGGGCGAGAGGCAGACTAAATCCCAAATCCCCAAAGAAGGAGGACGACTCGCGATTTCCACGGTCCTTGAGTGCCACGGATGAGGCTCTTTCTGCCCGACTTGTGTGTCCGCGGCATTGCCCCACTGGCCAACGGTTTGTTGGGGACGGAGTGTCATACGCGCGCGCATTGCAGCTATTGTGAACTTCTCAATGAGACGGTCATGTTGCCTCACGATCAACTGGAGAAACAAAACCGGCCGCGACGCAAACAGGGTAAAAGGCAAGTCGAGGCAGTGTATGTAGGTGTATGATGTATTTATTTTTGTACATCGAGTAAACTCATATCTGGTACTTTTTTTTGCAATCGAGTACGGGCGCACAACGCGATAGTTCCCACGTATGGGGACTCCGCCCGTTGGCACACTCCCCGTCTCCTTTTGTTCTACTCCCCTCCCTCCTCTCCCCTTCCAAACCAGTGTCCCCCAATTCCACGGTGAGAAAGGCGGCCATAGCAGCGAGAAGTGAAGCCGCGCTGAGCCCAGGGCTGGCCCATAGGCCGGGCAGCCAGCGAAGGGAAGGACCGAAAATGGTAAAAAAAAAAATAGTAATATCCACTACACAAAAAATTACTATTTAATACTCTATGAGTAAATTAAAGTACGGATGACTTTTTCTATCAACAACGTACAAATTTGACTATGATTTTCACTTATATTATATTGAAAATTAAGATCACAATTTTTTTACAAAACGAATGATGCCATTTATACAAGGTAATTCATACACTTCATATAATATGAACAAACTAATATGACTAATAGCACAGGTCTCCGTAAAGTTGTAAGACCATGTATGGGGGCTGACGCATGTTCACTTGATATTCTCTTTCTGATGGAAGGATTGCAGATTTTATGAAATCTACATAAACTGGTAGAAGCACATGGCATATGATATAATAAAATTTACATATGTAAAATAGTATAATACACTCTATTTAATATCCATTGGTGATTATTGTAAGTAATGTCGTTTTAATATTAGGTATAATGTATGCACACTCCTCTGTTTTTCGAATGCAGCTTTAGCCAAAGCTTCTGGTGGGCGATTGGCTTTGATTGGAATACATACTATGACATCAATAATATGATTCAAGAAGCCAAGAAGAGATACACCATCAATTTCCTTATGGAGATTCTGATTACAGGATGCTGGAGTATCTGGGATCAAAGAAATGATGCCATTTTCAATGACAATGCTCCCTCCATTCAGAGATGTATCATTAGATTTAAATCATTTTTTCAACTCTCTATGCATAGAGCAAAACCCAGTCTTAAGGAGGGTATGCAATCATGGCTAGATACTTTATGAGATATTCTCTATGTACCCATTTTGTAATCTATACGTATCCCTTTATTAATAAAATTTGACACAGTAGGGAGCTTTCCCTACTGTATTTGTGTAAAAAAAAACACTTTGCTACATTCTACTTTGCTAGACACTTTTTACGACGAAAAAGTAATGGCATTGGCTCCGTTTATATTTTAAAAGTATTTAAAAATTTACATACTCATACGCTAGAAAGCGCTATTAAGACTTAGAGATTGTACTCTTTACTTATCTTCACCATAAGCACATATAAATTATACTCCCTCTATTCCTTGATATAAGGTGCCTAATGTTTTGAGAAAAATTTCAAAATATAAGGTGTATTACGATTTATGGACAATTGTACCCATTCACAAATGAGTCGAAATATGGAACTGGGCTATTTGAAGGATTGTTCTCAATTTGTGGCCATTAGGGACTCCTATCTCTCGATTTTTTTCATGAGAAAATAAGTCCACCAAATGTAAAATACTGATATCTTAATATCCATGCCAAAACCATAGACACCTTATATCAAGGAACAGAGGGAGTATATATTATGGGTTGTAGAAAAAATAATTTTGGAACAAACTCCTTGTCTTTCAATAATATTCAGTACAAACAAAATAATAATTAATATTTAATTATATCGTCAGCTATGTGGTTAACTTATGCAAAAACAGAAAATTACGCTTGTAATAATATAATGTGCTAAAAAATTAGAGGAGTATAAAAGTTTAGTATAAATTTTATTATTTTAATTTGTCCCTGGCACAATTTTTCATTGGACCAGCCCTGGCCGAGCCATGGACACATGATCGCGCTTGCGCTTGAGGTCCTGGAGGTTGTAGGGTACGGATATAACTGCTTTTGACATCGCCTGCGGCTACACCTCCCCACTCTGGCGCAGCTGGATGGCCTTGGCGGAGCTGGATGGCCATGGCGGAGGAGTTTGCACACGCTGCCCACATGGAGGTGTCCCCCGCCCTCGACGCTGTCCTCCGCATGCACGCATGAAGAATGAGTTATGCCTTCGGGTTTTCGGCGCATGGAATATTCTCTAGACCCTCGAGTGCGACAAATGGTTGCGCCTGGATTGCCCTCAAGGGAGTCTCCCAGTGACCGTGCCTGAGTAAGATGTTTGCAACCGTTTTTGAATTCATTATTTCCGTTCTTCCCCAATTTTGATGCTTCAGCACTTTTGACAACTAATGTTATCTGTTGAACAATTATGCAGTTTGGAGTCATAATCTAGATTTTAGGTTCTATTAGCGCTTGTAGTTCGTTGAACTTGGTGTTCGGAACCATTACGCGTGAACTTGAAGTCATTCCTTCTTTAAGAATGATTTAGCGCAAACCCTGAAGAGGACTATTCTGAAGTTATCAGTTCACATGCTTGGCTAGTTTTAGATGCAGCTGTTCTCTCTCTCTCTCTCTCTCTCTCTCTCTCTCTCTCTCTCTCTCTCTGAAATTGTTCCTGACATTGTTAGAAAACGGTCTGTATACGTGTATGCGTATGCATTGTACAATGTATTGTAACCTGCCATGTATATAAATAGAAGAGGTGGGGATCGATTGATCCATCCACGAAAACCCTAAACACTAGTTTTTTACTTGGTATCAGAGCCTACCCAGCCGCCGTGAGTCTCCTCCTCCTCGACGCGATCTGCAAGCCGCCGCCTCCCTCGATGGGATCGTCGAGTGCTGCCATGCAGCTCGTCGTCATCGGGCCGGTTGTTCCGCCCCCCGCTCCGACGGCTGCCACCACGGTGCCCACGGTCAGTCTCCGCCTCGACCGCACCAACTTCGCCTTGTGGCGCGCTCTCATCCTCACCAATCTCTCCGGAGCCTCTCTCCATGGCTACCTCGACGGAACAGTAGCCGCGCCAGCCCTCACCATCACTGAGGGCAAAGGCGCCGCCGCCAAGCAGGTGGCCAACCCCGCGTACGCTACGTGGTGGACTCAGGACCAAAAGGTCCAGGGCGTGCTCCTCTCCTCCATGACCGAGGAGATCGCGAGCCAGCTCCTCGGCTGCAAGACAGCGGCCGCGGTGTGGACGGCGATTCACACCATGTACTCTGCGCAGAGCCGTGCTGGAGTCCGGCACATTCGTCGCCAAATCCAGGCGCTGCGCAAGGGCGATTCTTCCGTGAGCGAGTATATGCACAAGGTGCAGGCCCTGGCAGATTCCATGGCCACCGCGGGATCGCCTCTCAGCGATGATGAACTCATCGACTACATGCTCACCGGCCTCGGCTCCACCTTCAACCCAATCGCTGCCTCCCTGAACACGCTCACGCTCACCAGGGCAGTCACCGTGGCCGAGTTCTACTCCATGGTCCTCAATTACGAAGGACTGCAGGTGTCGCAGATGGCCGAGGGCGAGGACTGGACCTCGTCCGCCAACGCCGCTGCTCGCGGCGGTGCTCCCTGGCAGCCGCGCGCCCCCTCGCCCACCTAGTCCGGTGGCTCTCATGGTGGAGGACGCCAGGGCTATGGCGGCAACGGCGGTGGAGGAGGCTACCCCCCGCCGGCTGGTGCTACTTCCCAGCCCTACGGACCGCCTGCAGGCGGCAACGGCAACCGTGGCAACTACGGTAGCAACGGCGGCGGCGGTAACTATGGTGGTAACGGCGGTGGTGGTAACCGCGGCCAGCGCCGGCGTCAGCGCCCGCAGTGCCAGATTTGTGGCTATTGGGGCCACATCGCCGCGGACTGTCGGAACTGTTTCAACCCCGACTTCGTGCGCGGCAACAACAACAACAATCCGCAGCGTGCTGGAAACTCGGCATCGACTAGCTCTCCACCCTGGATGATGGACACATGGGCGACTGATCATCTTACCAATGATCTCCAGCGGCTCCATATGCAGGAGCGCTATGGTGGGACGGATCAGGTTCAGGTGGCCAACGGTGCAGGTTTGTCTATTGCTCAGATTGGTCACTCCTCCTTAGCCTGTTCACAACTAAAACTGAATAATATCCTCCACGTCCCGCATATTAGTCAGAATCTACTCTCCGTTTATCGTCTTGTCTGTGATAATAATGTGTTTGTTGAGTTTCACGAAGATTTTTTCTGTGTTAAGGACAAGGCCTCCCGGAAAATTCTGCTGCTCGGTAGAAGCCATGGTGGCCTCTACCCCGTTCCGTTCAGCCGTGCGTCACCATCATCCACACGTCGTGCTCTCTCCGGTCCCAAGACTTCATCGTCTCAGTGGCATCAGCGTCTAGGTCATCCCACAAATAATGTAGTGCAAACTATAGTTAAGAACCATGATTTATCTTGTCCCTCAGTTAGTCCACCTTTGGTTTGTGATGCTTGTCAGTGTGCCAAAAGTCATCAACTATCATATACTTTGTCTCACTGTGTTTCCACTATGCCTCTTGAGCTTATTCACTCTGATGTTTGGGGTCCTGCCATTGCCTCCTCCGGTGGTTTTAAGTATTATGTTAGCTTCATTGATGATTACTCTCGTTTTTGCTGGATTTATCTCCTCAAACACAAGTCTGATGTCGAGCGGGTGTTTTATGCTTTTCAGGCTCATGTTGAGCTTCTCTTAAACGCCAAAATTAAAGCTGTCCAGTCTGACTGGGGCAGTGAATATCATAAGCTCCATCAGTATTTTCAGCGCACAGGAGTCTCACACCGTGTCTCCTGTCCTCACACATCCCAGCAAAACGGCATCGCTGAGCGCAAACACCGTCATTTGGTAGAGACCGGTCTGGCTTTACTCGCCCACTCCTCCCTCCCTTTACGTTTTTGGGATGAGGCTTTTCTGACCGCCTGCTACTTGATAAATCGCATGCCTACACCTGTTCTTAACAAGGAGACTCCTCTCTTCCGCCTTCTCAAAATTCAGCCAAATTATGAGTTTCTCCGTATTTTTGGCTGCGCATGTTGGCCGAGTCTTCGCAAGTATAATGCGCACAAACTCGAGTTTAGATCTAAGATGTGTGTCTTCTTAGGATACAGCCCTATGCACAAGGGTTACAAGTGTCTCGATCGCTCCACGGGTCGCATATACATTTCCCGTGATGTTGTTTTCGACGAGTCGGTATTTCCGTTTGCTACTCCCGACGTTACTGTTGACATCCCTACACTCCGCGAGGCCATTAATTTTCCCGTGTCCGAACCGGCTACGAGTGCTCATGTGCGCAATTATGACTTATCGTACCTGACCACTAATCCATCTGTTCCAGTTGTTGTGTCTCCTGTGCAGGTTGCTGCTGAGATTGCTGTCCAGCCCTCGCCTGCCGTGGACGTGCATGCACGCGAGGCTGCGATCGACGTGCATGTTCCCGCCTCGGGATCGGTGCCCCCCATGCAGCCGATCGACGTCGCTGCTCCTTGCGCGACCCCTGGATCCCGTGCGCCCGGCTCGCGCGTGGCTCCGTGTGCGGCTCCTCCGTCGCCGGCTGGTCCGTCGCCTGTCCAGCCCGATGGGCCGCCAACACCGGCGTCTTCGCCGCCTGTCAGCCCCTCCGCTGATGCATCATCTGCCCCGGCTTCGTCTTCGCCTCAGCCGGGTCACGGTATGGTCACTCGTTTGCGTGACAACACCCGTCGTGAGAAGATCTACACCGACGGACATGTGCGATATGATCCGCGTCGCCGTGCTCTATTTGCAGCCCCCGTGTCTCATCAGGATGCTCTCCGCGAACCGGCATGGCGTGCAGCGATGTCTGATGAGTTCTCAGCTCTCTCTCAGACCCGCACCTGGACCTTGGTTCCTCGACCGCCTGGCACTAACATTGTTGGCAGTAAGTGGGTGTTCAAAACCAAGCATCGTCCGAATGGTTCAGTTGAGAAACACAAAGCTCGTCTTGTGGCCAGGGGATTTACTCAGCAACATGGCATTGATTACGGTGACACTTTTAGCCCGGTCGTCAAACCAGCCACTATTCGTTTGGTTCTCTCTCTTGCTATTTCCCGAGGCTGGACACTTCGTCAGGTGGATGTGAGTAATGCTTTTCTCCACGGTTTCTTGACGGAAGATGTCTATATGCAGCAGCCTCCGGGTTTTGAGGATCCTCGTTATCCCTCTCATGTGTGCAAGTTGCAACGTGTTATCTATGGCCTGAAACAGTCTCCTCGTGCCTGGTATGCTCGCTTGAGCGCTTGACTTTTTCAGCTGGGGTTTGTTCCTTCCAGAGCCGACACCTCTCTGTTCATCTACCACCACCGTGACGTTCAGGTGTTTATGTTGGTATATGTCGATGATATTGTTATTGCTGGTTCCACTGCTGCTATTGTTGAGGGTCTTGTTCGCTCTCTCTCTGCCACTTTTCCTATCAAGGATCTTGGTGTGCTGCAATACTTCCTTGGATTGGAAGCGTCGCACAATTCAGGGGGGATGACTCTTATACAACGCAAGTATGCGCAGGATTTATTGCTTCGGGTGAACATGGAGAATTGTAACCCCACTTCCACTCCTATGGTCCCCACCAAGCAGCTTGCTCGAGATACTGGTGCTCTTCTTGGTCCAGAGGATTCTTTCAGATATCGGAGTGTGGTCGGCAGTTTGCAGTATTTGACTCTCACACGTCCGGATATATCCTTTGCTGTCAACAAGGTTTGTCAGTTTTTGTCTCAACCTACAGAGGTGCATTGGGAGGCAGTGAAACGCATTCTGCGATATGTTAAAGGGACCTTGGATACCGGCCTTCGCATTAGGAGATCTTTGCAGCAGCATGTTAGTATATTTACTGATGCAGATTGGGCCGGAGATGTTGATGATCGACGCTCTACGAGTGGTTTTGCCGTGTTTGTGGGTCCGAACCTCGTGTCTTGGAGTTCGAAGAAACAGCCCACGGTTTCCAGATCCAGCACTGAAGCAGAGTATAAGGCTCTTGCAAATGGAGCAGCCGAAGCTATGTGGGTTAGTTCTTTGCTTAGAGAACTCGGTGTTACTCCGCGGCAAGCTCCGGTCCTATGGTGTGATAATTTGGGTGCTACCTACCTAACGGCGAATCCAGTCTTCCATGCTAGAACCAAGCACATTGAGATCGATTTCCATTTTGTGCGAGAGCAGGTGGCTGATGGCGCTCTGGTGGTAAGGTTTATCTCTTCTAATGATCAGCTGGCTGACATATTTACTAAGCCAGCGACTCGGCAGATGTTAGACCGTTTTAGAACCAATCTAAACCTTGTATGTAATAGTAGTTTAGATTGAGGGGGAGTGTTAGAAAACGGTCTGTATACGTGTATGCGTATGCATTGTACAATGTATTGTAACCTGCCATGTATATAAATAGAAGAGGTGGGGATCGATTGATCCATCCACGAAAACCCTAAACACTAGTTTTTTACTGACATGACTGGTCTGCTGTTCCCGATGCTATTTCTACTTCTGAACCTGGTGGTGTCATTGAGGTTTGTGCACAGGTGCTTGCTGGTACACCAGACCCTCTCGATGCCCTTCCGGACCCCGCTGGGTTGGGAGATGAGTTTGGTGTTGTTTCCACTGGTTCCCTTCTTGGTAAAATAGAAGTTTGCAAGTCTATGAGTTTCTTTTATGCTTAATTTTAGTTTTGAATGTCAGGGGGTTGAATAACCTTGCCATGCTTCAAGTAGTTCTTAATTTGAATCCAGATCATCGGGTGTAAGTTGTCTATAGACATAACGTGTTTTTTCCAAATTTTTATTGCTACCCTTTGTGTCATTCTTTATCTAGACTAGAGAACTAATGATGAATGATTCTCTTATACACATGTGAAATCCAAGGATGTTTGGATTGAAAGAGTTGCTTCAAACAAGATAGGACGGGGTCACCATATAAGTCCTCTTCTCTGATGCTTTAGTTCTCTTCTCTAATGTCTTATAGCAGGGCCTGGTTTAAAAAAGGTCTAAGAAATAGAGGTATTACATGTTAAAGGTGTATCAGCACATTTCATGGAAGATCTCAAAATTTGCACTCAATTGACTTGATCATGTGAAGACTCTAGAATGGCAAGTAGAGCTCAATCTAAAGAAATGGTGCAATGTGTAAATGAGTTTTTGACTTTGTAGATCAGCTGCTAGCCTAGCAAGTTTACTCTGTCCCCTTCCTCTCCAAGAAAACCAACTAACCACCTAGGATGACGTCATCTGACTGAGAGTTAACTTATTTTTAGCCAGCTGAGCGTTATATAGACCAAATGCCAAGCATTAGTCAGGTAAAAAAAATCTCTCTGAACCAAACAGTTGTTTACACTCATACAATCCCATTCTAGCAAGCTATTAAAAGCTAGTTAGAGAAGACAATAACTACCAAATGGAGGCTAGGGATCCAATTAATCCATGGAAATGGGGGAATATAAATTTCGGGACAAATTGTCTATGAACACAAGAAATTTACTTATGTGTTCCTAGTTTTAGATCCTACTGGTTAATTACACGTTGCCTCGACAGAAGGGCATCGATCTAGTCTTAGCACGAACAAGCGAAAGCAACATAGCGATAAAACTGATGCTTCAGAAAAAATCATGTGCTCACACGTTTGAATAGAGCTCACCATCCCCCCGACCAATAAATCCGGCGAGTTTGTGCAGGTGGGAGGGCGTAGAAGGCACGGAAGCGGACGACGCTAGGGGTTCGGAGATCACCGGGCCACGGTCGGCAGAGTTTTTCTTCGCGACAGAGTTTTTCTTTTTCACGGCAAAGGTATGAATGGATCATGGAAGACATAACCCTACTTGGGCTGGGTCTCATCAAGCGCCCATGAGCTGAACCGAAGAAGGAAGTCGCATGGATCCCACTTGTCACTGAGAAAGCGTGTTTAGAATCCGCATATTCTCGGATGATTTGTTTCTAGGGGCGGACCTAGAGCATAAATGATCCGGTGACTACTGACTAGAATGGCACACTGCATGAGAGGGTTATGCAAGGTGGGAGCATTCTAGTACAACAGCCTGTAACATGCAATTAGGTGGTATTGAAACTTGTCACGCAAACTGGTCCAAGATCATTAAGAAGCTCATAAGTGATGTTATTTTCATAGAAAGAACCTTATAAATATTTTCTCTTCTAGCCATGACCTTTTCCTATCAATCATTGGACCGACACCTGCTGCAAGTCCAAATCGCCACCGTTGCTACTCTGCGCCACCGCTCGCTGCTGATTCATTCTTGCATCGACGACGCGGCGAAAGGCTTGGGAGGCTACCATATCCTCGCTGAGAGCATCTCCATCGGTATAGGAGTGGCCGGAGACCCTGTAGTGGCCCGGCATGTAAGCGGTCGTCGTCACCCCCTTTGCAGGGCCGCCGCCACCACCTCCACCTCCCAGCTGCGCCGGTCATTGACATTGAGTCCGACTGGGTCCACAACATCCAAGATCCCCTCTCACTCCAGAAAAACTTTTTTGGCGTACGTACCTTATTGACATACACGTGGGCCAGCATACATCCAAGTTCCCATCGAAGCATGCCGCTGGCCACATGGCGAGGAGCATCCAAGTTCCTCCATACCGGAGCTTGCCGCCGGCCACGTCTGTCATGGATGTTCCCTAAAGGGCCAGAAGAGTGACACTAGATTTAGTGTTTAGTTTGAATTTAATCCAACTTAGTTTTAATTTCGTTTAAATAATTAAAAACATTGTTTAAAATTTTAATAAAAATCATCGGTTAGTTTAAGTTCATGTTTATTATATTTATTTTTATTTTTTGCAAAAACCTGTTTGGGTCGTTGCTGGGAACAACATTTTCCGACGCTGCTAATATAATCTGTCCGGCAGACGTTGTGTTGGAACTTCGAATCGCCGGTGGAAATGCTGTGAACCTGAACGGGTGAAGCATCCGAACTTGTCGTGAATGGATCGACATCCGCGTTTCTAAAGCCTAGATGCAGTAATAAAAAAGAAAAAGGAGCTAGCTATCTCAGCCTGATGAGTAGATACACAAAAAAGAACCAATGACGGAGCGAGTTTGCCGGCCCGGCCCCTGCAGTTTCATCTGCCACGGAAGCGAAGCTAGCTAGCTTCACATACCAAGCCAGCTCGAGCTCATGCATGAGCAGCATGACCACCTACGACAGAGCACCGGCGCGCGGACCGTGGCACGCCGTACCATGGTTAGTATTTTTATTAGATCGAACATAAATTATATATCAACTTGTATCCTTCATGGAGTTGAAAAACAAAAGTAAGAGAAGAATTGGAAATATAATTTAGTTTGAAATATGTATTCTTTAAAATGAAGAAAAGGCAAAAAAAAAAAAAATATCGTGACTATGTTTGCGCACAAAGTTTCGCGAAAAACAGATATTTTCCTGACTTGTATAAAAAGGACTATTTATGATGTTCCAAAATAATTAGCACAAGAGTGGTTGTTTTGTAAAAGAAGTTCTTCATTGCGTGGTATCGTGCGGATAATATTATATGTGCACCTAAACATGTGATTTGGATACTTCCATATGAATTACATAAACAGATTGAAATTAATGGGTGAAGCTACATATTGAAACATATATATGTTTGAAACGGAAAAAAGTAGTTCAAATGATTGAGAGATATGTAACATATATATCTTGGTTAGCTGTAATTTCATCAAAATGTAACAAGCTCATTCGAGGTATTTAAAAACACCTTAAAAAGGTAGGCGAGGGTGCTCGATTAGTTCCGAACCCGGTCGAGCCGTACGTGCACCGCCAGCATTGCAAGGGGAGCTCAAGCGTGGGGCCTACAAAGAACAAGTACCGGTTTGTTGATTATTCTTGTGGACCCCACTCCCTTAACGGACAATCTATCCCCTCCCTCTCCGAGGAACCAACGTCGCCGTCTCATATTACGTGTTAATTACAGAGATTACACGGTAACTTCATGTCTTTCCTGACGGTAATTACAGTGATCCGCCGCGTCGCGCGTCCATATGAACATCCATCCTTCGTCTCATCCGTCGGCAGTGCACACAGAGAGAATGAGAGAGCAGGAGCTCGATAGCAATGGGGGGAGAGAAGCGGCTGTGGATGGAGGGGAGGCTGCCTTGACGGTTCCGTAGAAGCTCGTGCTGGCAGGCAGCTCGGAGGGAGCCCTGGCCAGCACCGGCGATGGCAAGCAGTCCAGGGCGCCGACGCCGTCGAGTCGCCATCGAGCACCCGTGGCGCTGCGGCATGTCGTCAGGCACGCCAGTCGCGACGCCCTCGAGGATGCTCCTCAAGCGCGCGCCCAGCTGGTTGGAGAGTGCAGACTCTGGTTCAGTCTCCACTCTGTATCAAAATTGTTCAGTTCAGTCGTGCATCCCAGCAGATTAGTTAGTTTATGGACGTATTCCGAGTCATGAACGGGTTCGATTACGGGTCGGCGTACGTATTACGAGACGGGAGCAGGTTTAGTTTTGAGGGCGTCCGATTCCGGCTACCAGTCACCTGCCTGCAGGACGTACGTACGTGTATATATATATAAATAAACGAAACAGGGCAGACACAACAGCATTGTGTTTGGAAATCAACAAGAACGCATCAATCAAGCAACAGAAAAAGACGCAGCTTCTCAAAAAAGATGGCAAGGCGCCACACGTGGTCCGATGCCATAGAAGAGGAACGCCGGGTAATAACGAGAATACGCCGGGTTCGCGAGTTTAAGAGGTACACGGCGGCGGCGGCGGCGGGGGCGGGAGCTACTAAGGCGCTGAGGACGGTGGATGCGCCGTCCGACGGCGGCGACTGCCCGATCTGCCTGGCCAACGACGACGGAGCGGCGGGGACGTCCCCGTGCCCGTGGAAGGAGATGCCCTGCCGGCACAGCTTCCACGAGGCGTGCCTGGCGAAGTGGCTCGTCAAGGACAGGGAGAAGGCGAGCTGCCCCGTGTGCCGGCGCATGCTGGCTCCTGCTTCCGAACTCCAGGACGTAGATGATCGGCTGAGAGACATCGTACGAAGGAACGGGAAACATCTGCTAGGGGATGATTACCATGGTCTGGTGGCGTGGAGGAGCACGGATGATGATTTCTACCGGAAGTTGGTCCAAGTGGACCAATGCCTCCGCGTCGCCGGTGGGCTGCTGGCCGAGGCGCTGCCGCACCTGGCGGGTGAGATGCGCCTGGGCAGCAGGGAGGGTGCGCGCACCGCCGCGAGGATCGAGATCGCCGATGCCAAGCTGGAGGACGCGGGGATGGCCCTCTCGCACGCGTCGGGGACGGCGGGTCACATCGCCGCCTCCCTCACGCTCACGCCCCAGGTGGAGGACGCCGGCGTCCAGCGGCTGCGTCCTGCCTATGCGAGTCTTCAGGCAGCGTGCGACCTCCTACGGTCGGCCCACGCAGGGTTTCTCCATGCCGCTGGGTTGCTCGTCAGCTTTATTTCCCACCTCCACATTGAGGATGCGCGACTCGCTGCCGTGGGTGACCTCCAGGCCGCGCTGCAGGAGGTCAAAGCCAGCGTCACGGTTACCAGCGCCGCCCTCACGGATGTCGGCAGCTGGCGCCATCTGACGGTCGTTTGATGAGACGTGTTTGCTCCGTCCGTGATTGTGTACCTCCTCCCGACATTCTCATGTACTAGGACATGCATGTCTGGTTTCTGCTTGTCCGAGGTCTCTTTGCATGGCTCATAGAATTTTCGAAATTACGACACCATCTGCCTGGTTTCAATGCACATCCTCCATGTCCCATCCTTCTTCTTCACTAACAGCACAGGTGAAGCAAAGGGGCTAGTAGAGGATTGTATCAGTGAATTCTTCAGCAATCCCCTCAATTCTCAATCTCAGCCTATAATGATTTCTATTGGTACTTTGTTGTCTTCTAACCTTATTCAGAAGCGATGTTTTTAGTTGACCGGTTATGTGCAAAAAACACCGCACTGTTTCTTTCTGCCTACACTTACCACCACTTACATGGCTCATATAGCTCCCCTTCTCTTCAATATCTCCAAACGACGAAAATGCTCGGTGAAAAAGGCGTTAGATAACAGCTTTTGGATCTTACAAATGAACACTGAAGATGGGCTATCGGTGGACCATATCTCGCAATTCTTAAGCCTTTTGGAGATGCTTGAGAGGGTGCAACTTCAAAGTGAGGTCTGTTAAAAGGAGTTAGCTGTAGCCAGGTAGATACAATCCTAAACGGTTCAGCTAGATAGATAGATAGCTTCAGAGGTTGTTAATCTGTTGTAAATCCTAACTACTTGTAACCCTAGCTCTACGAGCTGTATATATATATGGAGTCATGGCCGGTGCCAGAAGCACGGCACAATTCATCTTTCCTATTAGCTTTTATATGGTATCAGAGCCAGCGCTCCTAAACCACCCATGGCTCCATCCACACCACCGTCGTCATCTGTACCGATCAACATCGCGGCCACACTGAGCACCGCCATCACCATCAAGCTCGATCAGGAGAACTTCCTGCTGTGGAAGGCTCAGGCTCTGCCTGCGCTCTACAGCTATGATCTGTTTGGCTTCGTCGATGGATCGAAGAAGGCGCCGCCAAAGAAAGTTCCCGCAGAGAACGGGGGCTCTGATCAGGTCGATAATCCGGAGTATCAGGCCTGGTTCAAGCAAGATCAGCAGGTACTGAGTGGCCTGCTCTCCTCCCTCACGCCCTCTGTGCTCGGCCACGTCCAGCTCCTCAAGACGGCCGCGCAGGTGTGGGAAGCACTGGATCGGACTTTTGCGTCCAGGTCCAAGGCGCGGATCGTGCAGCTTCGCACCGCGCTGGTGAAGCCGAAGAAAAGGGACATGTCGATGTCCAACTATTTCCATCACACAAAGAAGATACCGATACGATGACGGCGATCGGCAGTCCACTCAGCGACGACGAGATCGTCTCGTACATCCTGGCAGGCCTCGGCGACGACCACGACAACTTCGCCACGTCGATGTCTGTGTTGGCCGGGAACGACGACTTTACCTTAAGTGACCTGTACGGCCACATGACGGCTTACGAGGCGCGCACTAGCGATCGCACCTCAGGCAATCACAGCAGCGTCCAGTTCCAGCACTCCGCCAACAACACCTCACGCGGCGGTGGTCGCGGAGGCTTCTCTCGTGGTGGAGGCGGACGTGGTCGCGGCGACAGCGGCCGCGGCAATGGAGGAGGCCGCTACAATGGAGGGTACAATGGAGGCGGCCATGGCAGTGGCCGTGGCGACAACTATGGACGTGATGGCAACGTCCAGGGAGGAGGGCGTGGACGCGGCGGCAAGTCCACATGCCAAATCTGCCACATCTACGGCCACGACGCGCTACGGTGCTATTCGCGTTTCAATCACGCGATCCAACCTGAAAGTTCAAGCCGGGCCGCAAACTTCTCCAACTCCAACGAAGAATACACCAGTGATCCTAACTGGTATATGGATTCAGGCGCCACCGACCACATGACGAACGACATGGGGCGTCTCCACGTCCATGAAAACTACAGAGGCAACGATCAGATCCAAGTTGCCAACGGTACGTATATGCCAATCTTACATATCGGTGAATCTAGTTTATCTGGTTCAACTCGTAATCTTCGTTTATCCAATGTTCTCCATGCTCCTCATATCAGCAAAAACCTGCTTTCCACTCATAAACTTGCCAATGATAATAACTGTTTCGTTGAAATTCACCCTCGATCGTTTTTTGTCAAGGATCGCACAACGAGGGAAACCCTGCTTCAAGGTAGATCGCGCGGTGGCCTGTATCCAGTTCCTCCATGTCATCCTCATCATGAACCACGTCTTCCGCAAGCTCACACCACCTCTCCGTCCAAGGAACTGTGGCACCGCCGACTCGGACACCCTGCTTCACCCATTCTTCAAGCCATCCTTGAGTCCAATAATTTAGATGCTATCCAGAATAAAGGAGTGCCGCATATATGTGATGCATGCCAGCAGGCTAAACTCCATCAGCTGCCATATACAGCTTCTAGTCGTGTTTCTCAATTTCCTTTAGAACTTGTCCATACGGATGTATGGGGTCCAGCAATTAAATCAGCTGGCGGGTTCAGATATTATGTTAGTTTCCTCGATGATTTTAGTAAATTTTCATGGGTATATGTGCTGAAGCATAAATCAGATGTTGAGCATGTGTTTTATCAATTTCAGAAGCAGGTTGAACTCACTCTTGGCACAAAAATCACCTCTGTGCAATCCGATTGGGGAGGGGAGTATCAAAAATTACACACTTATTTTAATAACACTAGCATAACTCATCGAATCTCCTGTCCACACACCCACCAACAAAACGGGGCGATTGAACGCAAGCATCGTCACCTCGTAGAAACAGCCTTGGCCCTCCTCGCTCAATCCTCAGTTCCTCTCCGTTTTTGGGACGATGAGGTTCTCACAGCCTGTTACCTCATAAACCGCATGCCAAGTCATGTAATCCAGAACCTAACTCCCTTCACCAAACTCTTTAAGAAAGATATCGACTATGGTCGTCTCCGCGTCTTCGGATGCGCATGCTGGCCCAATCTCCGGCCGTATAATAACCGAAAGCTGAGTTTTCGCTCACGCATGTGCACCTTCCTAGGTTATAGTCCGAACCATCTCGGTTATCGCTGCCTGGACCGTACTACGGGCCGCATATATGTTTCTCGCGACGTTGTTTTTGATGAACGCGTCTTTCCTTTCTCCCGTGACTCCACTCAATCCGTTTCTCTTACCGAAGATGCGATTCTTCTCCCTGAACCAGATACGGATGATCCTTTGTGTACTGATGAGGCAAATTCTACTGATGGTCTTGGTCCCTCTTATGTTTCAGGACATCCACCAGCTCCAGTGCATAGCAATCAGCATGCACCTCCTCACGACGATCACGCGGAAGCTGCAGAGCACGAGGAGGATCATGATGGGCTTGCTGATAATGCAGCTCACATTGAGCCTCGGGAGGGCGGCTCCGCTCCGCAGACCCCGTCACCTACGATCCACGGGCCAGTCCACGATCATAACCCGGGCTCCGCACGTTCATCACCAAGTCGTGATTCCACGGCTGCTCCATCGTCCAATTCTGGTGCAGCTGATGACTGTAGTGCACCTGAACTTCCGTCTAGGCGCCAGATCAAGCCTGTGCACCTGTTTGAAGGGATGATTCGTTATGACACAAGAAAAAGGGCGTTTGCAGCTGAACCAAGGTCTCATGTGGATGCATTGATGGATCCTGCTTGGAAATCTGCCATGGATGCAGAATTTAGTGCCTTATGTCTTAACAATACTTGGAGACTCGTTGATCCACCACCTGGTCGACACATTGTTGGATGCAAGTGGGTTTTTAAGGTTAAGCAGAAGGCAGATGGATCAGTGGACCGATACAAGGCTCGGCTCGTCGCTCGGGGTTTTACACAGCGCCAAGGGATTGACTACACAGATACCTTTTCACCTGTTGTCAAAGCTACTACTGTCAGGCTGATCCTGTCTATCGCCGTGTCCAGGGGATGGATTTTACGACAGGTTGATGTTCAGAACGCGTTTCTCCACGGCGATCTTCAGGAGGAGGTGTATATGTATCAACCGCCGGGTTATGCTGATAAAAATTATCCAAATAGGGTTTGTAGGCTGCAGAAGTCTTTATATGGATTAAAACAGTCACCAAGGGCATGGTACTCAAAATTGAGTTCGAAGTTACAGTCATTGGGATTTGCTCCGTCCAAGGCAGACACCTCTCTGTTTGTGTTCGTTGACAAGCATGTAATAATTTACATGTTGATCTACGTAGATGACATTATCATCACAGGATCTTGTAGTCAGGCTGTCAGTGTGTTGCTGAAAAGGCTGCATGATTCTTTTGCAGTTAAGGATCTTGGGAAGCTGTCGTATTTTCTTGGGATAGAGGTGACAGACACAGATAGGGGTATTGCTTTGACACAAGCCAAATATGCAGCGGATATACTTCGGCGAGCAAACATGCAAAACTGCAGAGATATTTCTACACCAATGTCATCTTCAGAGAGGATTAGCAAGTCTTCAGGTACCTTGCTCACTGACGACATGGCATACAGTTACAGAAGCACAGTTGGTGCTCTGCAGTATCTCTGCTTGACACGACCAGACATTTCATTCGCAGTGAATCGAGTCTGTCAATTCCTTGCTGCTCCAACAGATGTTCATTGGTCAGCTGTGAAAAGGATACTGCGGTATGTCAAGGGTACCATTGATCTCGGGTTACAGATACAGAGATCTTCGTCAACTGAGCTTAGTGTTTATACAGACGCAGACTGGGCGGGATGCCCTGATGATCGTCGATCGACTGGTGGTTATGCAGTGTTTTATGGACCAAATCTGGTGTCATGGAGTTCGCGGAAGCAACCAACTGTCAGCCGGTCGAGTACAGAGGCGGAGTACAAAGCCATAGCAAATGGAACGGCTGAAGTCACGTGGTTGCAGTCTGTTCTCAGGGAGCTAGGAGTGTTTCAGTCACAGGCTCCAACTCTATGGTGTGATAACCTCGGAGCTACGTTCTTAACAGCCAATCCTATGTTTCATGCATGAACGAAACATATAGAAATTGATTTTCATTTTGTGCGGGAAAAGGTTTCAGCAGGAACACTGAAAGTTCAGTTTATTTCCTCTCAAGATCAGCTAGCAGATATCTTCACGAAGGCGCTTGGTCGAGATCATTTTGATCGTTTGAAGTTTGAGTTATGTTTAGCTAGCACACGTCTGGATCGAGAGGGGCTGTTAAAAGGAGTTAGCTGTAGCCAGGTAGATACGATCCTGAACGGTTCAGCTAGATAGATAGATAGCTTCAGAGGTTGTTAATCTGTTGTAAATCCTAACTACTTGTAACCCTAGCTCTACGAGCTGTATATGGAGTCATGGCCGGTGCCAGAAGCACGGCACAATTCATCTTTCCTGTTAGCTTTTATAAGGTCCCGGACTAGATTGCTTGGAAGCTCACTAATAACCAAGTGTACTCTTCGTCTTTGGCCTACAAGATGCAATTTTTGGGACATACTACCTCCTTGATGCCCACTGAGTGTGGACGGTCGATAGACTTGAGAGAGAAGGGGATGGCAAAATTGCGGATTATATAAACTTTGCAACCAAGTGCATGAATCAGCCTACCACCTATTCTACAAATGTAGATTCACCATCCGGATTTGGGAATCCTTGAAGATGTGGATGGGGCTTCATGACATGATGCCCAGCGCCGGCTCTAAGTTTTACAGGGCCCTTGGCAAATTGATGAGATGGGCCCCTATGGCAAAAATATTAAACTTGACATTTGACCATATGTTCTTACATAATATCATATTATCGATAGAAGACAAAAAGTGTAGCAAAATATAACAAGTAGTATTTCCTACTAGTTTGATTACCTCAAAGAAGAACCAAATTTGAGTGAGTCCATCGATAATAATGCTTCATAAAAAAAGCTTCTCCGAGCATTTCTGAATGCAAAATCATTGAGGATAATATCAAGATCAATGCTGTCCAACATATCCTTCTCAATACAACATGTAGCCAAGCCATTCAATCTGTCTTGCAACATAGTTGATCGCAAACAATTTTTCAATAGTTTCACTTTAGAGAAACTTCTTTCAGCTGAGGCTACCATCACTGGTATAGTCAAGAGGATCCGATAGGCAACCGATACATTTGGATAGCAATCTAGGGCTGTCATAAATTGAAGAATCTCAGGCGCTGACAATAAATCATCTGGCAAAGTTACTTGTAGCATTTTTAACTCGAAGAAAAAATCATCAAGATCAACATCACTCGACTTTTTATGAGTAAAAGCTTCAGCAAAAATTGTGCCAGATTTTCGTAGATTGCTATCATCCAAGGACTTCAGATTATTTGAGTTGAATAAGAAACCAAACACCTTTTCAAATGCCTTCAACTGCTCAAATCGACTAGTCAATGATGCAATTGCAGTGTCAACAATGACAAGAAAGTAAGTAACTCTAAAGGATTCAATAGCTGACAATTGTAGATCTTCATCTTCATCATTGATTTCATCAAAATGCTTCTTCCTTTTACTCTGACGCTTTGTATGAAATTTTGGCTCTATGTCCATATCCAATGCAATGGCTTAAGCACTCTCAATACTAGAATAGAAGCCTTCATCTCTATACTTCTGAAAATATGAAATGATCCCTTCAATGTGTTTGACAGTAGCATTGATGCACACTATTTTTTCCTGTAACTTTTTGCTCACCATATTTACAGAAAACAGGATATCATGCCAAATAACCATACCAACTAAAGTCTCAAATTTCCCAGGTGCACTAAACAAAGATTGGGCATCACTTACTGCAGCTGGATCATCAGTAGAAGCCTTCTCTAGTTCCTTTAAAGCTGATCTTACTTGGATAGTTTGATACCTTATAGGTTGCACACTCTTTATTCGACTCTCCCAACGAGTATTAGACAAAGGTTTGAGAGTCAGATTTGGAACATTATCAAGCAAAATATTCCACGTTTTAGTAGAACGTGCAAACAGTACATATATACGATGTATAATGCCAAAAAATGAAATAGCTTGTTTGCAAGATTTCGCCATATCACAAAGAGTGAGGTTCAAACTACGACATGCACATGGCATATATAAAGCTCTGGGGTTAACTATAAGCAACCGATTCTAAACACCTTGATTTTTTCCCTTCATATTGGAACCATTATCATAACCTTGCCCTCTCACATCAGCAACCTTCAAATCAAGAGAATCCAGTGTATCCACCAATACATTAAAAAGGCCCAATCCTGATGTGTCATCGACCTTTAAGAACTCTAGAAAAATTTCTCCACTCTCGGAATATTAGTTGACATATTGACACAACGCACAATTAGTGTCATATGTTCTTCATGGCTCACATCCGGGGTACAATCCAATATAACAGAAAAATACTTGGCATCCTTGATGGTACGTAACATAACCTTTTTCACGGCATCGTCAAGGACTGAAATCAACTCATTCTGAATATTGTGGCCAAGATAATCATGATGTATTTCATTACTTTGAATGCGCCTAATATGTTCTTGCATCACAGGATCAAATTCATCAATCATTTCAACTGTGCCCAGAAAATTACCATTGTTATCTTGATACAACTTCTCATTAGATTCTCGAAACGCCAAATGGCGTTTTGCAAGAAACTTCACTATAGAAATTATTCTTAGCAATACTTGTCTCCACCGCTCCTTTTCCTTTGCAATCTCCCGCTGCATGTCATCATCAATTGTTTTATTTTTGCTTAACCTCAACCTTACTTCATTCCATATATTCATGTTTGTTAAATGCGTAGCACTTCTCTCATGTTCTTGGAGTCTTACGGTGATACGCTTCCAGTCCCTCAATCCATGGGACGCTAGCAAATACTGACTCTCATTTGTTTTGAACAACTTGCAGCAAAATCAATAAACTTTGTCCACCTCTTTAGAGTAAACCAGCCACTTTCTGTCAATAAACTCATGATTAGCTAATTTTCTCGAGTAGTAATCATATGAAAAATGTCTACCCTCGGCATCCTCAGGGAACTCCAGGCCCAATTCTCTCACAGGCCCCTTTTCAATTAATATATCTCTTTTGTGATTGTCAATATTATCCCATGTTCTGGGATCATATATAGATAGAAGAGATTCATCCTGTGAATCACCACTCCGAGCATCAGGCGGAGGCTGCAAATTTTCTTCCCCTGTACTGTCCTCATTAACATCATGATCAACATCAATATCTGCATTTAAATTCAACAAATTATAGTTAGTTACTTACTTACTTTTACAAAAAAATCAACACTAGTTAGTTACTTACTGTCATGAAAGGACCGATCATTGTCCTCATGATCAACATTTGAATTGTGATCCTCATCTTGTCCAAGTTCAGATTCTTGCCTTTCATTATTTTCATTGACATCAACACTACTTGCTGTCGGAAAATATCTATTTAAAGCACCTCTTTGTGATTCAATAAGTTGATTCTCTCGTTTTCTTTTCTTCCTTTTCTCAGCACCGTATTTATGTTTCGGCGGCATCATAACCACAAACACCTAAATTCAAAAATAACATGTACTGTGATTTCAGGCTATGTCTATGTGGCTATCAATTGTAAATTTGTAATTTATAAATAACCTATAGACAACAAATTTTCCAAATCTTTAAAGGAATCAATGAAAGCACCGGTCAGATTCGAACATTATATGTATACGAACGTACCAGGAGTCCAGGAGCAAGAGACAGGAGTCGCAACGGCGCAGCCTTGCTCGCAGGGGCAGGCTGCAGGCAGCAGGGCGTCGGCCGTTCAGCTCCGGCGTGACGGGCTGACGGCGTCGATCCGAGGCGGCGATCTCCGGCTCTCCGCTGACCTGGAGTCCTGGACGAGTAGGCAAAACGACGAGCAGCCAACGGGATTAGGAATAACTGAATACGATCGATCGCCCAGCGCCTGCGATCACCCAAGCGTCGCGTGTGCGTGGCTGCTGGTCTAGGATTTTTTAGTTGGGCTGATCCGGCCTTGTATTGTTAAGCAAAAAATTATGGGCCCCCTTCATACTTGGGCCCCTGGCGCCGGCCCACCTCGCCATACATAAGAGTCGGGCCTGGTGATGCCGAGAGAGTGGCACCTTGCTCAATCTGTGAAGGAATGGTGGCATGAGGTGATCCACAAGAGAGGATCTCACCGGAAGGCGATGGCTTCGCTTTTCATGCTTGTCTCGTGGGAAATTTGGAAGGAAAGAAGCGCTAGGGTTTTCAAAACCACGCCTCCAACATGTCCAAGATCAAAGAAGAGGCGGCGATGTGGTGCCTCGATGGTGCAAAAGCGATTAGTAATGTAATATGCCGTGAGAGTGATTGATCTTGTTTAGCCGTGGCGCTTATTGACCACGGTTTGTAAGACCTCTAAATTTCTTCTTCTTAATTAATGAAAATGACAAGCCTTTTGCCTTGTTTAAGAAAACACCTCTAAATCACTTTCTTCTTAATTAGTTTACATGACTTTCTCACGTATTTACGTTCTGCCAAAAATCGGTCTAGGCTTGCTCGTATGTTCTCCCTTCTCAACTCGTCACGACGAGTGTTAGTTTATACACGTGGTCGGCTATTTTTTGCATATTGCTCCCTACCGTTTGTTTCCTCCCATCCGTTCATCCTAACGGGCTAGCCATTTTATCAAACAGCTGACATGCATCCCTTCTCGTTGTCGTCCTTGCCTTGGCCTCTTGTAGTATGACACATCGCCGCCATCTCTCTCGCCTTGGCCATGTGGAACAAGGCCAAGCTAATCATCATTCAAGGAAACGACAATACAGAATCGAGCCCATGCGGTGATCAATGCTCATGTGCTGCTTGTTGCTTTGATTTAACGGTTTTAAACCTGGTCAAATAACATAATATAGAGATAAGGGGGAGGGGCCACAAAGCATTGTTCAACCCCTCCCCCATATGTGAAACTCCCTAATTCGGGGCGTTCTAAACAACACATGATTATGGCACCCCGTTTGTGCGCATATATAAGAGGGGGAGTCCTAGCTCCCCTAAATCTCCTAGACCTGCACCGATCTCAGTGACCGTTGCCAGTGCACTGTTGCAGGAGGACAATTGTATGTTCGCAAGATCCAGTAAGACCTTAGCCACGTCTACTTCGACTATCTCAACCCAGAACCTCACATGCACCGAGCAGGCAATGATGGCGACTCTAGGAAGTTGTAATGTTCCAAGCCCTCCTCCATTTTAATCAAATTATGTGTTCTGGATGGCTTTTATGCGGGATCTTGAGGCTAAGTTGTAGTTTTAGATCTAACAATGGTATAGCAGGCCTAAATGATAGCCCTAGAACCCGATTTACGATTGTTGATCATGTTTTGGTAGGTTAAGTTCATGTTTTAGGTAAGATTCTTAATGTTATATGCCTCAGATTATCCCAATTGTGTTTGCTAAAGAAATATTCTAGTCAAATTAGTTTCGGAACAATGAAAAATAATAACGTTCATCAAGTTTGATTTACCTCGAATAAGTTTACGGTCAACCTGATGTTATTGGTTAATTAATCTTGATCATGTGTCACAATGCTTAGGTCGTTATATATGACCAAAGAGAAGGAAGGGAATATGTTTTTTTGCAAGTAACAAGAAAATCTCCATTTATCCCAAACCCTAACCCTAATCGGTAGAACCTAATTTTGAGCACAAGCTGCGGCATGAGATTAAGGCGTCGAGTCATCACCTCCACCTTTGGGTCTATGCACGAGGGGAGGGCGACGCCCTGTGACACCTGCCAACAACAGGGAGAACACACGGAATGTTGAAGGCGACGCCAGGTCACCGAGCTCACCGTCGTCGCTCGAATAGTCGCCGCCTCGTCGTTGTGCACCACCCACCCCTCGCCGCACATACCAAGTGAATTGGTACAAGGAAGAGCGAAAAAAAAGAGAGTAAAAGACAAAGTGGTTTAATGTGTTTTCTATAACCACCGGATAAGAGACCCTGGGCACGATTTGGTGCACCTGGTTTCCTCCTTATTTTTTATTTTGAAAAGGTTTTTTTTTAGATTAACGTAAATACGTATATATGGTATATATATTTGTGCAAAGTTTCGGTTGGAAATACGTTTTATTTCAAGCTAAAAATAACAAACTTGTGTGTGCATAAAGTATTAAAGAATCCTCTACTCGCATTTGTCTTTTTTTGTGTAGCCTAAAATACAACATATTTCTAAAACAAATTGATGCGTACATGTAGAATGTGTATATGTACCCGTGTACTATTTGTCAGATTCAAAAGTGCGACGTTAGATTTTTTTTCGAAAACGGGATCACCAGTGGTGCCCAGGTGCCAAAACAACATTTCGCCGGAAACCGCTGAAATGTAAAACAACATCTCTGCCATCATGCTGCAGCACACACAGTGTAAAACTCTGTGGCACGAGGATACCGTGGACTGCGTCTAGCTCAGAGCACCAACAGCAGTTTCACACCGTGGCAGTCCATAATGCCAGAATGGATCGTATACATGAAAAAAAAATGAATTAAGAGGCAGGCGCCCTGATTCCATTCAATTGAAACAAAAACGAACAGGAAACAGCAAACATCTAGCTCAGAGTACTGTAATTTTTTATAGTACACCAAGCTGCAAGAACGAAGATCTCCACTTTCGCTGTCTCCAGGTAACAAATTGATCAATTGACTTTCTACCTGTGTCTGGAAGTTGAGGACAAATTACTGAAATGATAACTAGTATGAGCTAAATCTGTTTTTGCCTGGTGGTGTTTTGCAGATGACGTGCATATCGGTTCGTGGGCGACATATTTGATCCTGCCACATCGAGGTCCATCTACGGAAGCTGAAGGACATCGAAGGTATCACCATGAAGACGATAAGCGTGCTTGATAAGTGTAGTTTCATTTGCAGTATTAAGTCTGCCCTGCTCGTGGGAGCAGGGGAGGGGAGACTATGTTCCCACTAGCAAAATGAATTCTGATCAACCTGGCAGCACCTCAGTTCGATCCCGTCGTGAGTAGCCAGCCTTCTCTGAACTATCCATCCCGTTCTCTGAAAATTAAGTTGCTGAACTTGTTCCCTGATGTTTTGACAGAGGAGGCTGCTGTCGAGGTATGACCCGGGCGAGGCCTGTCTGGCCAGTTATAGAGCGGGCAGGCGTGCAACCTGGGAGAGAGACAGAAATCTAAGCGTGCCTGGAGGTCTCATGAATTGGATAGATACATGTCAGGTTGCAAGCCGGGCAGTATGCAGCTGTACGCTATAGCATTTTGCGGGACAGCACAACACCTCCGGACGCGCGCGGCCGGCCGCCACTGACCGCTGAAATTGGTGCGGGACGTTGCGGCATCCCGCACCAGCCCGCAAAAGACCGCCAGTGACGCAAAAATGGCATGCACAAGTTACACCAGTACTAAAAACAGCTCAGAGCAGTACTCATACAGGAACGTCGTACTGAAAACAGTTGATTGATAACAGTACTAAAAACAGTTGAGATCAGCACTACTGTTACACTAGTTGACATGAACATCTTACATTTCATCGAAGGTGAAACAGAAACATCAAGTCTAGCTGAACAAATTAAGTCCAGGGCCAAGACAACATTGACTTTGAGATTTATTTCATCTCTGAATCACACCAGGAACGTTTGATGACCATGCACAGCGGAGCAACAGGAAGCAACCATAATCAGCTCACATGCAGACAAGTATACAGAAACAAGAAGCTGAAGTTATCCATTCCTGTAAAGTTGATAAAATGAATTGTATTAGCTCACATGATTTTGTAAATTAATGCAAGAGCTTAGTCAAATTCTGAAAAATCATGCAAATCCTACTACCATAATCAGGAAAGCAATTAGAGTTTACTTTACCATGAACATATGTGCCTAAAAATAATCACCTACTCGGTGAAGATGAAACAATAAGCACTTATATTCATAAGATCAATCAAGCAAGGCTGAAAGATGAAACAATAATCACTTGTATTCAAAACTGTGAAGATGAAACACATGTCATTTTGCAAGGATTACATGAATTTGCAAAGCCGGCTCGTCGCCTACTGCTAGAAATGTATCTTGTGTCAAGGAATAAATATAAACAGAAGAAGGTTGTATCTTAGGTATCTTATGCAATTTTTCTTCCACAAACGTTGGACTGTCCAAATAAGATACAGTATGAAACTATAATATGAATATGATCAGCTGCATCAGAGCTTGTACAATGGGTACACAACAGGTTCAGAAGTTCTTTGTCTAAGCAGTGAAAGAACAACAATCATCCGGCGATGAATATGATCAGCTGCACATGAGCGCTAGCTAGCCTTGCAATGAAACTGTACTGCAATCAACAAAGAAAAGGGCTGCTCGTAGAAAGGACTGACTATAAGCACTAAGTTACTCTGTTGGTTCTATATCAGGCACAAAATATCTCTTAGTAGTACAGCAATCTACCACCAAAGAAAAGGCTAAAAGCATTTCGATTCAGAAAAAACAAATAGGATATCTTCATGACTGACGCAAGAATTTCAGTGTATGGGTCAGTTCTCTTCTCTCTATAATTAACAAATACTAAAACTTCCTCACGGGCGCTAGTACAAGAAAATATAGTTGGAGTCCTGTCTAATAGTGTGTTTAGAGTTTAGACTAAAGATCTTTCACTACCTTCACTATAACGCCAAACAAAAACGAACAGGAAACAGCAAACATCTAGCTTAGAGTACTGTAATTTTTTATAGTACAGCAAACTGCAAGAACGAAGATCTTGCTGTCTACGCAGCAACTCTAACAGGCATCAACCTCAATCCCACCACCAATTTCAGAAGTACTAGCAATAGAATCGGATGTCAGGCACAATTTCAATTTCAGAGACTAAGAAACTATCCAGACACTGTCTACGCAGCAACCGCAAGAACGAAGATCAGACAGAGAACATGTTCCAGCAAACTGCTCACTGGGGGAGGGTCTTGAGTGTAATCCACGCGGAATCGAAGAACTCAAGAGTAGCAGAGGTCCTCATTCGCTTGAGCGCGTCGTGTGCTGACCGGAGCTGCTCCCGTGCGCGGCGGAGGAGGTGCAGGGGCGCCGTCTTTCCGCCTGGCGCGTTCTGGATGCCCTCTACCGTAGTGGACGCAGTCGCAGACTCCAGGTGCAGGGCCGCCTCCTTCCCGGCGGTGGCGACCTCGCCGTGGCGGGTCGACCACCTGCTCCACAGGTCGCCGCGGGGGAGGCCGAGGTGCGGCGCCGCCAAGGTGAGGTCGCGGCCCGCCTCGTCGTGCACGCGGATGACGCGCTTGAGGTCGGTGAGTGCAGCGGCCAGCATGTCCTTGGGCTCCTTGTGGGTCTCCTCGTTGGCGCTGGCGGGGAGGAAGGTGGCGACGGCGTGGATGGCGAGCGGCACGTCCCTGGCCTTGCGCACCCATCGGTCGCGCTCCAGCGCCTTGAGGAGCTTCCACGCGGCGAAGAACTCGGCGCAGAAGGAGTTGTGCATGGCGAGGACGGCGTCGAGGGCGGCGGACGCCTCCATGTGGGCGGCGCGCGCCATCTCCTCCGCCGCGGCCGTCCAGCCGCGCCAGAGCGGGGAGGTGTAGGCGATGCGGCGCGCGGTGTCGAAGGCCTCCGCCGCGGCCTCGGTGTACCCCGCGGCCTTGAGTAGCTTGTCGAGCGCGTCCTTGGCGAGGAGGATTCCGTCGCGGCGGCGCTCCTCGCACGCCTCGACGAGCTCCGGGTGGTCCCTGGCGCCGATGCGCGCGCGGGCGACGGCGAACACGCGGCCGACCTCGATGTGGGTCGAGGAGATGGCGTGTACCTCCCTGCGGGCGGCCTGCAGGAGGTCCTGGGCGGAGGAGTCGTAGGGTTCGTCGGCGAGGTCGCCGCGAGCCAACGGGCCGAGGGCGAGGCGACGGCTCCGCTCGACGCGCAAGTCGAGCTCCGCGTGGGCGCCGTCGAGGATGGTGAGGACGCGCTCGGCGGTCGCCACGTCGAGCAGGTCGCCCGGGATCTCCAGCGAGAGCTCGACCATGGCGGTGTCCATGGCTCTCGGCGCGGCTGCGGTGCTCTCTCTCTCGCGGGGCGGTGGGGATTTGTGGGGGGCAACTTGTGTGAGATCTCACCTTAGGTGAGATCTATGAGATCAATTTTTTTGCATGAGCAAAACATGTTCAAAAATTTTGAAAAAAATTGACAAGATGCACCTCTGTTACATATGCAACGTCAAAAATTTGCAAGTTCAAATTCGACATACAATTGGAGAAACAAAAAAGAGAAATTTCTGACTGAATAGTGCGAAACACTGTTCAGTCAAATCTGACACTATTCACAGTATGATTTAGCATTTTTGTTTCTCACGCTGTAGATCGAATTTTGAGCTGATTTTTTTTGGAGTTGTACAAACTACCGGTAAGTATGTTGTGTAATTTTTTCAGATTTTTGTCAATTGATAAATATGAATTTTTAGGCGTGATCTCACGATCTCACCTAAAGGTGAGATCTCACCCAAGTCTCCCCCGGGATTTGTGCCGGGTCGTTTGGGTGGGAGGGGGAAAGGGCCAGAAAAAGGTGGACCCCACCCCGTAACGGCGGTTGCTGTGCGCCCATCCTATGGCAACTGCCGTAGCGCATCCCCGGGATTTTTTGCGTTGCAAAAAAAAAAAAAAAAAAACTATACGTGATACTCCCTCCGTTCAAAAATAAGTGTGTCAAGTTTGTCAAAATGTGAATGTATCTAGACATATTTTTATGATTAGATACATTCATATTTTGACAAACTTAAGACACTTATTTTGGGACGGAGGGAGTACTCGATGTTCAAAAATAGATTCCGGAGGAGCGAGTCGTCTGCCTCCGTGCTCAACGTCTTCTCAGTCAACGGCGGCGCCACTAGGGGGTCGACCCTGGTCGGCCGACCCGGCTGACCAAAATCAGGAATCGATACCCCAGGTCAGTGGTATACGGTAGACTCGTATCGGTAAGCAACACTGTCGGTAAGGCAGGAAAAGAAAGAAAAAAAAAAGACAGCTTCCTCACCTCATCCCCACAACCACGAGGCCACGACCCGAGCGAATCCCTAATCCTCTCCCTGCTCTGCTCCCCCACGCCACGGCAGGCCGCCGCCGACGAGCTGCTCGCGCGCGTCGAGTCGGCGCTCTCCGCCGCCACCGCCGACGCGTTCCCGAGGTGCGATTCGCCGGCGGCCAAGGAGAGGCTCTGCCTGCTCGAGCTCGTCGGCGTCGACCGCCCGGGCCTCCTCTCCGAGGTCTTCGCCGTGCTGCACGACCTGCGCTGCGGCACCGTCGACGCCAAGGCGTGGACGCACGGGGGGGCGGGTCGCCGCACTGGTGTTCGTCCGCGACGAGGACACCGGCGCGCCGCGCGCCCATCCACGACGCGTCCCGGATCAGGCGCATGAGTCCCGGCTCAGGCACGTCCTCCGCGGCGGTGCGCGCGGCGCCAGGACGGTCCTGGTCGACCCGCCACGCCGCGCCTCCTCTCCCGCCGGCCGCCGGCAGCCCGCAGGCGGCAGGCCGCAGCCCGGCACGGCACGCCTCCTCTCCCACCGCCGTGCCTCCTCTCCCGCCACGCCGCGCCTCCTCTCCCAGTCTCCCGCCGCCGTGCCTTCTCTCCCGCCTCGCCCCATTCGGGTTCCGGTCGTCGTCGCGCACTCATGGATGCTGAAGAGGAGGCAGCTTGGTTAAGGGAGCACTGGCAAGAGGAAGAAGAGGACGCATCTGAGCAGTCGTCTGAGGAGGTCGAATCCGCAGGGGAGGCTGAGGAAGGAGTGGCAGCGCTGCAGCTCAATGGAGACGGGACTGCCGGGTCTTCGGGAAATTGCAGGAGGGCAGCCACCGGAGAGGTTAAATTTCCCTCTCTGATTTCAGTTTTTTACTTTAGTTTTGATGTGTACTTGTGTAGTTGTGTAGAACACTGCTTGTGTAGGATATTGCTCACTGATTGCTTACTATTTGTAGAATTCTCAACAACCAAATGTTCCTGAAATGTTTGATCTAGCAAATGTCATCGCTGATCCTGGAATTCGGAAACCAATTGATAAATTTGGTACCTCAGAAATCAGAGATAAAATGAGATGGGCATATTTGTCGAGAGGCCCGAGTCGATTGTTTGGTCATAAATTTCCCAAAACCAAATTTTGTAGGTGAGTGCCTCTTGTAAAAAGAAAGATGCATTGTTGCAAAAGCATCATGACCATATGGTATCACTACTTGAGAGTGGGGAGATCTTGCCAGGAAGAGGCCAACATCAAGAAACAAGTTTAGCAAGACCGGGTGATACACGTTGGGGTTCACACCATAGAACTCTAATCCGGATTCATCAAATGTGGGATTCAGTGATTTCAGTGCTAGATAGTATTTCTCATGATGGGACAGATGCGGAGGAGAGAGGTTTGGCTTCAGGTTATATGATCAACATGGAAACCTTTGAATTTGTTATTATCTTGCATTTGATGCTTCGAGTGCTTGGTTTAACAAATGATCTGTCATACGCATTGCAACAAAAAGATCAGAACATAGTTTGCGCTATGAATATGATTGTCTCTGTGAAAAGTCTATTGCAGAAATTGAGAGATGATGGATGGGAGCCTCTCTTGCTGGCCGCTACTAATTTTTGTGGTGGAAGAAATATTATAGTGCCGAATATGGATGATAACATTTGTGCCAGGGGTTATCCAAGGAGCTCACGCAAGATGGTTACTTGCTTGCATTATTATAAGGTACAAATCTTTAATCAGGTGCTTGATAGAAACATAGTTGAGATGAACAACAGATTTGGTGAAACTTCTACACGTCTATTAATGTGCACAGCATGCCTTGATCCTAGAGACTCATTTAGCAGATTTGATCATGGCAAGCTAGTTGAGCTTGCAAATATGTACTCTGCTGATTTCTCTTCACATGATTGCTATCTCTTAAGTGACCAACTCAACATATACATTGATGTCATGAAGAGAAGTCACGAGTTTTTAGCTTGTGATAGTCTGAGTGGTCTGGCTCTCAAGTTTGTTCATACTGGACATCATTTGATCTTTCCATTGGTATATCGCCTCATTACACTTGCATTGACATTACCGGTGGCCACAGCATCAGTTGAGAGAGCTTTCTCTGCCATGAACATTATAAAGACAGACCTTCGAAACAAGATGGGTGATGATTGGCTGAATAACTTGATGATTTGCTATGTTGAGAAAGAGATATTTGCAAAAATTGATGACAAGAAGATTATGCTGCGTTTTCATTCCTACAAGGAACGTCGAGGCCATCTACCTCAACACTTTCGTCTTCCTGGCATAAATCCAACTTAATGGTATGATACTATTAGTTTAAGTCATTTAGATGTCTTTTCGTGTTTTTGGTAGTTCTATTGTATAAATGATGAAAATTGGATCTTCTGGACCATTTCTTGTGTTGTTGTGTGTTGTATAAACATCCTTTTGTGCCTTCAAAAATTTAGACCTTATATGTTCGATCCCCCTCGTCTCAATTCCTGGCTCCGCCACTGTTCTCAGTCTATGATGGTCAAACTCGTCCGTGTCCACCTACACGTACGCGCAACGCCTAGCCTTGCGACGTAGCCTCTGAAAGTGCATGGTTGATCCCATGCATGGTTTTGGTAATTAATGACAATCTCTATGGACTAATATTTGCTTTGAGCTCTATGTGTAGGTTGTCCTTTAGCTTGTGTCAAGATCATTTGTTGATCAAGGCCAAGCTTGTCTCCATGTGTTGGAGTCAAGGTGCTTTGCTTGATCTCCATGTGTTGGAGTCAAGCTCAAGGGAAGAAAAGATTTGTGTTGATCAAGGCTAAGTGCGGGTTGATCGACACTCAAGTCCAAGTGAAGATGTGCCGAAGAGTGCTTCCCCCATCTTGGTGTATGGGGGAGCGTCATGTGATTCTTCACGAAGCGAAGCGCAATCAAGAAGATGGTTCGCCTTGAGGAGATGAAGATCGTCTTCATCGACCTCAAGTGGATTAATGCGCAAGGCAAAGGTATGATCTTGGTAGGGCTTTTATTTTACCGGTCTCATGTTGTTTAGTGAGAGACCGGATTATAGGATAGATAGCCGTACTATCAAGAGGGGCTCTCGACCGAGTATCGTGATCGTATCGTTCGTGGAGAGCTCAAACCTTTGCATCCATGCAATCATCTTTATTGGTTCTTATTTGGCTTTTATCCATGTGAGAATTCAGAGCTTGTGTTCATCTCCATACCAAGCTCTAGTTCATCAAAAACGGATCTCATGAATATCTTCTTGCGTTTTTGATATCGGAGGTTTTACCGGTTTGTCTCTTCTACGAGAGGTCAAACTCTCTCCTTATGATTTCCTCCTCACATGATAGACTATGATGTGTATATGCATGATCTTGTAGGGCTTGTGATTATCTTCGAAACAAGCCCAAGATCATAGAAAACGGAGTCTTGATGAAAAGCTTGTGCGTTTTCGTGTTGGAGATTTTGCCGGTTCATTCGCTTGGAAAGGTCTCACCATTCCATCCCTCCGCACAATCTCCTTTGCTTGTTTTCATATTTTCAGTTTTTGTAGGGTAAGCTCTTGTCGTCCTCTTTCCAACAAAATTGGATTCACTCGATTCGGACTTCATTTGCAAAAGTTATGGCAGTTCTGGTTTTCACTGTTTGGATCTACCCCGGAGAGGGTCCGGAGTCTCCGGTCACACCGGAGTCTCCGCCCCCAAGGACCCGGAGTCTCCGGCCTGTGTTTTTCGCTGCCGTTTGTGTCTGCTGTGGTGCGTTTCTGTATAGGGGTCCGGAGTGTCCCCGGAGAAGGACCGGAATCTCCGGCCCACCGGAGTCTCCGGCCCGAGGACCCGGAATCTCCGGCCCCTAGTTTTTCTCAGCTCCTTTTCATCTGTGTGGTGCGCCTCTGGATAGGGGTCCGGAGCTACCCCGGAGGGTGCCCGGAGTCTCCGGCCTGGCCGGAGTCTCCGGCCCCAAGGACCGGAATCTCCGGCCTCCCCGATGACCCAGCAGGCCGGAGTCTCCGGTCACTTACTCCGGAGTCTCCGGCCTGGACAGGCTCCAACGGCTAGTTTTTGGGGGAGGCTATAAAAAGCCTTCTTCCCCCCCAAAACCTGCTTGCTTGTCTTGCTCACTTGTTCTCACTCTTCCCTTTTGCTCTAATCCTTGTGAGCTTGATTCCTCTCTTCCCCTCCAATGATTCTTGCCCAAACTCAAGAGAGGAGATCTAGATCTACCATTCCACCAATCAAAATCCCCTCTAAGTGAGGGAAACTTGTGGATCTAGATTTGGGGTTGCTTTGTGTTCATCCCCTTTGTTCTTCCTCTCTTATTCCCTCCATAGCATTAGTTGCTTTGGTTGGAATTTGGGAGTGAAGGATTTGAGCACTTTGTGTGCTCTTGCCTTTTTGCATTCGTTGCATCGGGTTGCTCTCTCCATGGTGATATGTGAAGTTGAAGGTTGAGAAGCTTGTTACTCTTGGGTGCATTGTGTTCCCAAGAGCTTGTTGCCTCTTGGGTGCATTGTGTACCCTAGACGGTTGGAGGTGCCGCGAAGACTTCGCTTGTGAAGCTTCGGCACGAGTTTGGGAGCCCCCAATTGAGTTGTGGGTGTGTGCCCCAAGAAGAGTTGTAAAGGGCTCCGGAATCCGCCTTGAAGGATTCCGATAGTGGAAGGTGAACCAATCCCTTGGGTGAGGTTCATCGGAGAATAGGGTGAGGCCTTTGTGGCATCTTGAGTAGGCCTCTTGTGGCGAGCTCACACCCCTCCAACGAGACGTACTCCCTTAACAAGGAGCAACTCGGGAATACATCCTCGTCTCCGCGTGCCTCGGTTATTTCTATACCCGAGCTTTTACTTATACAATTTACTTTGTGATAGCCTTCGTGCTTGAAGTTCATATCTTGCTATCACCTTGTTGCTTGAATTGCTTAGCATAAGTTGTTGGTGCACATAGGTGAGCCTAGTAATTAGGTTGTTGGCTTGTTAATTTAAACACATAGTTTTATTCCGCAATTATCAAGCCCCTAATTAGAAAAAGTTTTAATCGCCTATTCACCCCCCCCCCCCCCCCCTAGGCGACATCTCGGGCATAGTTGTTCTTTCAGCCTCCCTAGGCGAGAGGACCATCTTTGCGACGCCGATTGTAAATCAAGCAGGGAAAACTATTGGATGGCCTGAATCGGGAAAAAGGGCGGCAATGCGAGTGACAAAAAGCTCTCGGTTTGTTCGTATTTGTGTGACGGGTTTTCTAGTTTTGGCCATTTGGGTGGGATTGCTAAATATGTCAATTTGGCTACAAAATTATGAAAGATACACACTTTTTGGATTTAGGACAGCAAGAAAAAAATTGGGAATTAGGAGCACATATGATGTTACGGTCACATCACTGTAATTCTGAATGAAAAAACAACACGGTAGTTAACAAAGAACCTGATCTCTTTTTTTGAGAAAAAATAACCTGCTCTTTAGAAGCTCCGACGAACGTTACGGCAGTGGGCCCCGCGAGAATCTGTTGCGATTCGATAATTATCCGCTTTAGCAGTGGGGCATATCAGTTGCGACTTGCGAATCGACAACCAGATCACGTTTGTGTGTATCCCCACTGCGAGTCTGCTTACCACGCTGACGTGCGGCTCGATCGGTTTGAAACTAAACGAGCAATACTCTCTTTTTTGTGACACCCAGATTATTACTCACTTTTCTATTCTGATACTGCAACGAATGTTTTCTCCATATTTTAATGAAATCTCTATATATTCCTTAGACACCTATTTTATGATATCTTATGGTGCATGCACGATTACTTTATTGTTCTCACTATAACGAGTTTGATATATCTACATGCTACATGAATTTTTTACACAACTAGCAAAAATGCCCGTGCGATGCTACGGGTTGATTTTTATAAGAAAATGTGAATTTCACTACTCTTTGGATGACTACGTAGGCTAGTAATATACCCCACTTAAGGACTGATTTTTATGGGAAATAATTATTTGTTCACTCCTATTCTAAAAGGCAACATTCCTTCCTCGTCGGCACCACCCTTCCTTCCTTCTGCTCTGAGGTGCCACCCTTTCCTCCCCTTCCTTGAATTCCCACGCGAACCGCCGATTAATATTTCTTGGAGGCAAAGTGGCCAGATAGATACCAAAACAATCTTCTGACAAGACATACGTGAGTATTGTGTGAAGTATTTCACAACGGAGTGCTATTGCTAACCTATCCTATGTCCGTTAATCTGATATTTAATGTTCCTCCTTCTACATTAACCGGTCCTTATACATTCTACAAGATGCTCCCATTGTTCTGCCTATTTTTAACTGCTTAGGAGACCCTATGTGTATTGTAACCCACTGATTGAACTCATCGACTATGCATGAATATGAAATTACGTCCTTCATAAGAAGCTCATCCGTGGCATCTCTTAGTTCTTCAGACCACAAATCGTCCAACTGTATCTTAAATTCTTCAAAAAAGAAGTCCATGCAATATACATGATGACTGTCACTCTAACTGTCACTTCTTAATTCGATTTTTGAAATACTGCATCAAGGAATAGGAGGGGAAATTCGGGGTGGCCTACACCGCACCCATGAATCTTTTGGGTGACAAAAAAAATATCAGATGAACAAATCCAAGGAGAGGCCTCGGATCCAAGCCTTCCCTGCCCAGATTCGGAGCAAGCTAGGACTCCACTGGCCTTGAGCTCGGCAAGGCGGCGGGTGAGGTCTTCCTCTTCAACCTTCTCCTTATCCATGGCCGTAAGGAAGACGTGCAGCAAGCCAGAAAGAAAATAGGATCTAAGATCCATGAACACAAGTACGGATCCAAGTACACATGTAACAATCAGATCCTCAAAATAAGGAGCCAGCGGCTCCTCAATGCAAGATCTGGGCTCTCCACGCATGGAGGTTGGAGACCAAGGGCTACTGCCTCCCTTGTCTTCTCGCCAAACTCTGAGTAGGCAAGCGTGGACTTGGCGGTGTGACGACACCAGCGCTTTGGGGGGAGGCGTTGTGGGCGTAACAAAGTGGCGCTGGGAGGTGTTGCCGGCGTTGGGGGACGCGGTGCAGGTGATAGCGGTTTTCCGTGAGGTTTCATGAGGAGGAGGAGGATCGCGACGGGAGAAACACACGTTTTTGGGGAGTACGTCCTCCGTTTTTGGGAGTGGTACCGAACCGTTTTTTCAACTTAAGGTGGCAGTGCCTGTAATTATGCTCGAAAATAAGGTCAATTAGAAAGTTGGACAAAAATTTTGGGAGAAGCAACTCTTCCTTTATTATTAGGTAAAGATTAGTATAAATTTGGAAACATTTTTTTCTGAAGAATAAAAAACATACAATCCCCAAAGAGGCCTCGATCCCCTAAATATGATGGGCTTAAGATGATTATACAACAGTGTGAGTGGAAATATTTCATCTTGCCTCGTATACAACTTCGCAAGTCGCAACAAGGACTGTGTTGATGTAAACGGGGGAGCCCGAGCCGGATGAGGACGACCCCGTTCTCCTCGGCGCCCAATGGTCCGAAGGGGGGTGCGGGCTATGCGAACGAGGGGCCGTAGAGGGGCGGGCCATCGACGGCGATGTGCTCCATGACCCAGTCAAGCGTGCGCCCAGGCACCCCCCCAGAACGTTCTGCCGTCGAAGGGGAGTTTCGAACGTTCTGCCGCCGAGGCGCTGGTCCCTCGCCGGTCCAGGTGTTCATCTCTTTGTCGTCGATGCGCCTGAACTCGGCCTCTTAGCGGTCGAAGTTGGCCGCGGTTGGCCGCCACTTGGCCTCGTTGTGCCGCTCGGCGGTGAGCCCGCCCCAGTAGTGGCGCGACACCGTGTCCCGCAAGCCGCGGCTTGTGCGTGTGGGCTGGTTAGGCACCGAGATCCCGTTGATGCTCATACCCCACCCTCTCGGTGCTCGCATGTCGAGGCGCGGGGTAGTGGTTGTCGAGGAGCGCCGCCGCCTCCTCCTTGAGCAGTGTACGGGGGCGGAAGCCGTTGGTGGCGGTGGCGCTATTGCGCTTGTCGAAAGACATCATCGCGGCTAAGGTTTTGCTCGGCGGGAGAGAGGGCGGCATGGACAGAGGAGTTGGGGGCCGAGTGTGAGAGAGCAGGCTGGCGCAGCGCAGGATTTAAAGTCACCGGGCAGCGGTGAGCGGCGCCTTTAAAAGGGCGCCCACATTGACGCCGCCGTGCATCAGAGGCGAAACGATGGCTCACTGCGGCCCTGCCGACGTCATCAATGCCTTTGACCGGGACGGTTCGGCGTCCTATGTCGATGACACGGGTGGCCACCCGTTTCAGCGACGCTTGAAGTTTCGTCCGGCGCGCCCAAGCGGTTCCCGTCCTGGAGGGCATGGGCTGGGGTGTGCCGGACGAGATATTGGGTCGCCCCAAAAAAATCAGGCTATCGACGTCCCGACTAGAGATGCTCTCATATGGAGAAGTTCACAATAGCTCTAGTGCACGGTTTTATCATGCTCCGGGGCGCCGACAAACAGTTGGCCAATGGGGGCAATGCCGCGGACATGCAAGAAGGGTCGCGTCCTTGGTACTTACGGATTCGTGAACTCGCGAGCCGTTGTTGTTGTACTCCCCCACTGTGAGTCTGTTTACCATGCTTTACATTACTTAGACTAGCCATAGTGGAGATAACTTCACTAGTAACTTGGATGCCATGTAGGTAAAAAAGATGACGCGTCAGATAATTAATGAAGAAAAAGAGAGAGGTGGTAACATAATATGTTACTGTAACATCACATATCCCAAGACACTATGAGTCTACAACCTATTAAATGTGACTTTGTATGACACCACTTGTATGTTACTACCCACTATGGAGGTAGTAACATAGCCTAGTTTTATGTGTATGTTACTACACTATGTTACTTCCCACTATGACTAGCCTTAGCCTGCTGGGTGCATGACTGAATGTCAGTGCATGTCGTGTACCATGTATCCTGGTTGTTGTTGTTAATTGCATATTAGCAGTAAGCACACAAATTAGTGGCACTCAATGAGCTGGCACAAGTGCGTCATGATTCAGACGCAAAACAACAAGACGGCAGGGAACGAAACGACACCAAAATGCGTCAGATTTGGGAAGCAAGACAATTAGCACGTATTTTGTCCTGCAATACAGTTTTGCGGAACAGGATGCGGCTGAACCGTAATCACAGTACGTACACGCGCGCCGCGCCTCGACGGCGTCGTGCCCGACAAGGCGACAAGCCGCCTCGCCAATCGCCACGGCCCACGGAGGAGCCCCAGTCCTGTGGTGTTCGACAGCGACTCCATCCAGACTCTGTTCGTCCACGGCGGCGCGGATTTCTCGGAAATAGATTATCCGTTACGGGAGTGGGGCCCACGAGGATCTGGTGCGAATCAAACAAGGGCAGCGCTAGGCGTCCCCGGGATCGCACGCTCCCATCGTCCTGTTCCTTATCCATCCGATTGGAGAATTATGAGCCGTTTGATGATTGCGCTCTCCCTGCCTCTTCTCTCCCACTCGGAAAAGAGGGGAAAAGTGCCCATAGCTTGTCTCCTCGCACATGAAATCCCTGATGCCGGCTACCACGCATCCCCTATCAGCAACGATGACGACGCTCGCGAACAGCGGCGACGGTGGAACTTGCCCAACAGCACGTGCCTCCTCTACAGCAACTTCAACTCCTTGGAGCAAAACACAAGGCAACATACAAAAAATTCTCCTCGTCCACGAGGAAACCTAGGTCGCGCCTTGTCCGGTTGGTAGCTGATCGACTTCACCGGATGGCTTGCAGCCCCGCCGGGGCTACTTGCAGCTATGGCAGTTTGTAGCAACTAGCAAGTGTGTTTGCTCCCAGCAATGGCAGCGGTGGTTTGTAGGCTGGAGCAATAGCGTGATCTGTTTGTAGCAAGTGCGGTGAAGCTCACAGCTCCGACGGTTCCGGCGATAGGCTTGCCGCGTCGGCAGCGTCGCGTGACCCAGCACCAACTAGCAACGGTAGCACCGGCCGCCCTCCCTTGCAGCACCGCCGCTCCGGCCTTGCAGCTGTGGCGACTAACCTTTGTAGCAGCGCGGATGGTAGCATAAATCCGGCTAGACCTCGATTTCGACAGCATCCGACTCCGGCGGGCAGCACCGCCGATTGCTCGTTGCAACCCCGACCGATGGTAGCACCGCCCCTGACCTACGGTAGCACTGCCGCTAACCTATGGTAGCATCGCCGCTGACCTACAGTAGCACCGTCGCCCACCATGGCAGGAAAAAGATAGCAAACACCATCGAATGATGGTAGCAACGTCATTGACCTACAGTAGCACCGTTGCTAGCTGATGATAGCACCGCGTCTCTTCATTTGTAACATTGCCGCCCCGATATGGTAGCATGGTTCCCGACAGCAGCAGTAAGGCAGTCGCCGCAGTGGTGGCTGACTGGCCATGCTCGCCGGTGCGAGCTGAGGCAGTGGCTAGCACCTCCGGCCACAACACGTAGCACAACCACATGCCACTGGCAGCACCGCCGCCTGTGGTTCTCAGCAAAGACGAGCAGCACCACAGCTCCCCGTCCATGGCGGCCACCTTGGAGACGCCAGACGCGTCGCCGACGAACAACAACGCCATTGGCTGGCGCATCGTCCGGCCGTAGCAGTGTGTGCGTGTACTGCCGGAAGCTCCCCGATGAATGGATATTCGTCGGGACAGAGCTCGCCGGAGTTTGTGAAGACAGAGGGTGGGTTATGGAGCTCGATGCGGAGGAGGGCGGCCGACCATGCATGGCACCGGGTCGAGCTCGTCGCGGACGGAGCAGGTGCCTCGCCGACGGGGCGGCCGCGCGCTTGCTTGCCGGTGGCGGCGCGAGGAGGCGACGGAGGGTGGAGGACAGAAATCGGCAGGGACGGCGGGCGGCGGCTGTTGCTGAGTCGGATCGAACGCAATTTGGAGAAGTTTTTCGGGGAGAGAAACAAGTGGTGTTGACCAAACCGCTAAAGAGATAAGGTAAGCAGGTGGGTCCCATCGCAGGGACGCGTGTCACGCAACCAAACCGGAGGACACAAACGCCCGATCGTCTGGGGGAAGCGAAGCGTTTCCCATCAAACAAACCGGTCCTTCTTCTGTGTGGACCCCACCCTTGACTTCTCCTTGCCATATGCTGGCGATGCACATATGAAGGTGTTTGGGTCACATACTGGTAACGTATATACGGCAAGGGAATTAGATTACAGTGGAATTGGAGGTATAACATACTATTTGCAACTGTGTTTGGTTCATGGCAGTAACTGTATCGGTTGTACTGACGTAAATTGAGATCCAAAGAGAGAGCTCGTTGATCGTGCGGCCAGGGGCGGAGGAGAAGGCCGGAAAGCTGCTGATGATGAATAGCTAGCTGCTTGAGAGCATCTCCAGCCGTTGCGCCCCCCAGGGCGTATTTCCAGCACTTTTTTGGGCGTGCTGTCGGGCGCCGGTGGAATGCAAAGCCCTGGGGGTGGCACATTTCCCAGTCGTCCCCCAAAGGTGTGGCTCGACGACCACGAGCTGGGGGCGGAGGCGCGATGGCAGCGGCCACGAGCTGGGGGCGCGACGGCGGCGGCGACCACGAGCTGGGGCGGAGGGGCGCGAGGCTGGGCGGTCCTCGAGCCAGACCATAGCGGCGCGAGGCCGCGGCACGAGGCCGGGCGGTGTGGTGCGAGGGGTAGGGGCGCGCGGCCGGGCGCAGCCGCATCGCCGCCGTGCCGTCGATGACCATCGTGTGCGCACTCCGCCGTGGCCGGCAATGGCGCGGGCGGCGTCTGGGGCCATACCCGATCTGCAGCCGCGCGAGCAGCTCCCGCACGTCGGCCCGCGCCGCCGCCGTGGTGGTCGTCGTCGGCGGCGCCGTCACGCCGGCCGAGGAGGCGTCGGACAGCACCCCTGTCCGGACGAGCAGCGAGCAGTCCCGGAGGTTGAGCATGCAGGCGAGTAGCAGGCGAGTGGGCGGCGCGTGGGGTAGGTGGAGGGGGAAAAGAAAAGAAAAAGGGAGGAGAGAGGAGAGAGAGAGAGAACGGTGAGACTGACTGTGGACCAGTTTGCATGTAAAAGGCAGCGCCGACGCCCCCAGCGGAAACCCAGCAGGCTGGGTCCGGGTTGGGTTCCCCGGCGTATTTTTTTGTCTAATCCGGCGGAAATTGAGATCGTGGGGGTACGGCTGGAAATGTTTTGTACCGCCGGCGTATAAAAAGTGCTCCTGGGGGGCTCGTGGGGGTCTGGCTGGAGATGCTCTGATGTGTGGCCAGGGTAGGGAGGAGAACGCCGGTGAACTGGTGGACGTGCGGCCAGGGCCGAGGAGAACGCAGGTGGGGATCCGGAGAAGAGACCGCCGCAAACAGAGCAGAGGGTCGTGGTGCTGCTCCTCACCGAAGTAGAGCACTGCATCCGCACTGCCGCCGCCGCAAGCAGGAGGAGAGGAGGCAAGAGGGTCGAGATCGACAACCGTCAATACCGAGCCTGAGGCTTAGTTTGGGAGCTCAGTTTTCTTAAAACTACAGTATTGAAAAAATAAAGTATTTGAGTGCCAGGCGGATGGATACTTCAGTTTTGTGTTTTAGGAAAAAAGAGGTCAAGACCAAAGTTTCCAAAACGACAAAAAAATGAAGTATTGTAGGAATACTTCAGTTTTAAAACCACATAATTCATTGCACCCAAACACCTCAAAGAATTTAATACTTCAGTTTTTTTAGAAACCATAGTATTCTTACAATACTTCAAAAATACTTTGATGCCAAACGGGCCCTGAAGGTTTCGCTCGACCCCGCTAGCTGTGGTAACGCTTTTTGTTTTCGGTGAGGACTGACCGGTAATGATTTTGACCTGCCCTGTAACTCGTTTACATGGGACATAATTACGGGGGAGCTAAACCAAATACGATGAACGGTATGAGTAACTATGTTATCGGATTACGAACAAAAAAGTGCGAACTAAACACCTCCATAGTTACATAGTACAGTACTACTTAACAAATATGTGTTTCTTATATACTCTCATTAGGGTAACTTATGAAGATAAAAGGGTAATCACTGTAATCAGAACTAAAACATATCCAATAGAGATACGTACGAACATGGGAATTTGGACAGTTACGTCTTCCGATCGTCCATCGGGACCCCACATGTAGACGTCCTAGGCTTAGCCAAGTGTTTGGCACTATGATGGTCAGGCTTCAGCTTGTGAAATACTATTTTTTTTTTTTTGGAATAACAGCTAACATAAGCACCAAAAATATAGGTCAATACCTTAAATTCAAACTGCTCATTCAACATTCAAAACCTTCTTTCAATTCACAAACTGGCATGCAACACGTATAACAGAGGGTACGATATCTATAAGGTGGCAAGGCCACCACCACGAACAGTAGCAGGGCGAAACCACAGGTCATTCTGTCACCACCCGAACGAACCGTGAACTCCCTAACACACCCTCCAAAAGCGACGTCGCCATGTCGTTGTCCATGCCCCATGGTCTCTGCCACCATGGAGCATAAAGACACCGGCTAAAACTGTCGTTTAAAGAAGGCCCGCCTACCCCCGCTATACCCGTGGAGTGCTGCCAAAATTCAGCATGTCACCGCGACGAGCTACCAAGACCAGACCACGTGCTGCAAAACCGTCGTCTCGAGCCCTAGTCCAGGATCCCGGCTCCGATTGTCCCCAAAGTCGATGATATGGCAACGCAGTCCACGGCGCCGTTAGCCAGGATCGTGACGTGTCAGGTGTGGTACCGCCAGGCATGGAGTGTCTCCCATGTCGCCTTTTTATAGCGACCATGAGCCGAGTATATATCAATATCATGTTCATCATTATATGGCAACCCTAGTTTCGCGTTATGGCACTTTGTACGAACCTCCATTAATACATGAGAATATACGTCATAAAATTATCTCATTGAAACTTTATTTGAATACTAATTCTACGGTATTTTTTTTACAACACATAGCCATGTTTATTGTCCGAAATAATGTTCAAAGTTGAACTTTGAAAACTCATGCGCCATGTAATTATGTATGGAGGGATTTAGTAGATTAGTAACAAAGAGTGTTTGGCGTACCACAACATAAAAATAAAGATGAATTTTATCAATATGTATAATTTGATGAAAATTTCCTCCAATATATATATGCAAGGAGTTTCTTAGGAATTATTCCTAAAAATTCCAACCTTCCTAACGAATAACCTGCACTAGGAAAGAAAAGGTTAGTCTTACAGATTCAATTCGTCCTCAAATATTGTGGATTTTCTTTCTTTTTAGGGTCCGTCTAACTCTCAGCTGAATGAGAATTAAGCTAATTCTCATTCAGGTGACGTCAGCATGCGCACCATACGTTTTTTTTACCGAAAGCTCCGTCATTTCGTTACTTCATGTGATTCCAACCGTAGATAGCTAAAATAGTACGGATCGATCCATCTAGCTACAATAGTACTACTCGATCCATCCATCCGAATTAATGCATGCATGCAGCTTTGTTTTCTTGTTTATATGCATGACGTCTTTTTTCAGCCACCACTTTATACTAGCGACCATCATACGGAAGTAATTGATCGGCTTATCATTGTTTTGTGGGAAAAATATCTCGGTCATAACTCTAGTAAAAAAATCTTAGTTACCCGCAACGGTTAAAATCTAGTGACAGTCACACTCGCAACTAGAAAAATAACTCAGTTGCAACTCGATATGCAACTTTGAAAAACTCAGTTACAACCTGATCTGCTACTCAGAAATTTAGTTGCGACTCCATTTGCAACTGAAAAAAATCTCAGTTACAACCCGACTTGCAACTAGAAAAAAAAAACTCATTTACGACTCCATATGCAACTAGAAAAAAATTCAGTTGCATGCATTTAGAAAAAAATTCAGTTACGACTCCACTTGCAACTGAAAAAAATCTCAGTTGCAACCCGACTTGCAACTTGAAAAAACTCAGTTACAACTCCATATGCAACTAGAAAAAAACTCAGTTGCAACTCCATATGCAACTAGAAAATATCTCTGTTGCAACCCGACTTGCAACTAAAAAAAACTCAGTTGCGTCTCCATATGCAACTAGAATCTCAGTTGCAACCCGACTTGCAACTGAAAAAAATTCAGTTGCGACTCCACATGTAACTAGAAAAAATCTCAGTTGCAACCGGGTTCGCAACTGGAAAAAAATCAGTTGCATCTCCATTTGCAACCGAAAAAACTTCAGTTAAAACTTACAACCTCATGTGCAACTAACCAAATCCCTACTAAAGCCGCAAAAACAAGCCAACAACATAAAGATAATAAATCATCTTTAAAAAAACAAATTCTATACTTGGGTCATGCACAAAATGAAACGAATAGAATACAAACCAAAAACAAGTGCAAAAAGCAAATAAAATGTGTGAAGTAATATGGTATATAAAATCATGATAATATAATAACACAAATATCTCGTTGGCTTGGTGGTAAATGGCCTTCACTCTGTAGGTGCAGAGTTCGATCCCCGCGAGGCACCCCGACTTGCAACTGTAAAATTCTCAGTTGTACCCTCACTTACAAGTTACAACTGAAAAAATACTCAGTTGCGACCCGACTCGCAACTGAGAAAAAGCCAGTTACGACACGACTTGCAACTGAAAAAATACTCAGTTGCGACCCGACTTGCAACTGAGAAAAAGTTAGTTGCGACAAGACTTGCAACTGAAAAAAAATACGCAGTTACGACCCGACTTGCAACTAAGAAAATGTCAGTTACGACACGACTTACAACTGAAAAAAAAGTCAAATGCGACACGACTTGCAACTGTATTTGAAACCAGAAAAAAATCTCAATTACAAGTCGACTTGCAACTAAAAAAATCTATAGAAAAAAAATCTCATTTGCAAACCGGCTTGCAACTGGAAAAAATATCAGTTGCAACCTGATTTGTAAGTGACAAAAAAATCTAAAACAAAAACAAAAAATATATTTTCTTTTAAGAATCAATAAAAACAGGTAAAAAAACCGTAACAATATAAAAAAAAGCCCACACCGGTGCAAAAGGACCGGAAAAATCCCATCATGAAAACAAAAGGCCCAGCTAAACATATACATCTGCGCATACAGGTCGGTCACGGCCGCACTCGCACCTAGCCACGGGACAAGCGACAAAAAATCTACACGAATCATAGCGCTCAAATCAGATGGTTAGAATATTGACTGAGCACTAAGCTAGCAAAACCGAAGGAAAAAAAAATCATAAGAAAGGCCTACCCAACCCCTATATACAAACCGCTCAACAAAGTCCGCCACAACACTTGCAACTACAAGAAACCTATGCGTCCGAGAAAATAAAAAGACAAAAGGGATAAAAAAAAAATCAACTTGTACTACTAAAAAAACGAAAATACCGAATCACACAAAATCCACAAAGCTTAGGTCGGACCAGTACAAGTACCTAGACAGGTCTTCATGTAACTTGATAATGAAAAATAAAGCAACAATGCGAACAGGTGCTAGGCCTTACGGGACCAGCCTGACAAAAAGAGGAAGATAGCAAAATAGCTACGGGCCTACAGCCCATCTACCCCGCAGACCCTCGCCCTGACAAATGAAACAACACGAAAAAACGCCAATTTGTGCACGAATCTCCACACAGCATATACGGTTGAACAGTTGACTGAGAATTAAATTAGCAAAACCGTTCTTTTTAACCAAGGAATCCTAAGCGTGGCCACTTGGAATATTTATTGGATTATTCACACTCCAAGGAAGAAAATTAAAAGTTGAAGTAATACCGTATCAATCCGAAATTTAGATTGTATTACTGTCAATGTGTGTAGGATATCTACCGGCATTTGTATAACGAGTAGTGTCCACGTGTATGCAAACATCGTGTACCTACCCTGATCGGGCATGGACCTGCCAACGTTCGGGGACGATCGAATTTTCTGCCGCGCGTGTGCGTTACGTTAGCAGCTTGGGGAAAAAGACAGCGCAGAGGAATTAACCGGAGAGTTACCGTGTCGCTGACAACGTCGGCCCCACCGGTCTCAGATGCTCAACCACGAGTCGTTCCGAATGCCAGTATGTAGAGAAGTGATGGAAAGGGTTGTGCTCTTTCATTTGAGAAACAGCCAGTTTGGAACAGTTGGTGGAGCATGGTGAAACGGGTGAATTGCCGTTACGGCGGTGGGGTCCACCCAGCCAGGCTGGCCGCCGGGTATTTAACCAGCGGAACACCGGCCGGGACGCGAGAAGAAGCCGCCCGCCGGAGAAGTTCAGACCCACCGCAACAACCACCGCAAGAGAGAGAGAGAGAGAGAGAGAGAGAGAGAGAGAGAGAGAGAGATGGCGGAGGCGGCGTGGAGGGCACGGCTCCGGCAGCGGGTGGCTTCCCTGGAGCGCACCTCCAACGCCACGGCGGGCCATCTCATCGCCGTCTTCCTCCACCTCCACGAGGCAGCGGGCGCGGCGGAGGGGGCTTCATCGGACGCGGCTGAGGGGGCGTCATCGGGCGCGGCGGAGGGGTCCGCATCGAGCGAGGCGAAGGCGGCGGCAGCCCCAACCCAGCGATGCCCCTCTCCAGCGTCGACGAGATCACCGACGAGGCGGTCCGGTGCGCCCTGCAGACTCTAGGCGACGCGTACCAGCTCGCGGACGAGTCATTCCACCTCATCAAGGTCTGCACTGCGCACCTCTCCACCGCCCACCGGCTTCTTGGATATGGCGGCATGGATCAGATCGTCCGAGGCGAGCGCAACCTCGGCACCACCGCCTTCGCCCGCGCTTCTGGCTTGGTGGAGCTCTTCTGCGAGCAGGTGGCGTGCGCTAGCAAGGTTCTGTCCGCCACAATGTGAGTGTTTGATCTCTCCTTGGCCGGAGTTCGTGAACCTTGGGTTCTTCCTTTCTGGAGTTGCGAGCTTGCATCAAATTCAGTTAATTCCTGTACGCTAGGTTGATGCGCAGTTGCGCACTACTGGAACTATGATCCCCGTACCGTGAGTGAGTTGTTGCGGTGATCTGAACTGGATACGATGCAGTAATTCCTTGATTTGGATGCGTGTTTTGTTTGTTGATCGCTGCCAGTTATCAGCAGCAGCTTATTTCTTGTTAACAGCATGCATGCTTTCGATGGATGATATGCATATGCAGCAGCGATTTCGCTTCTGTAACTTGTTCTTCTTACGGGAAGTTTCTGTAACTTTGGTTCATCCGACATCCCAGAGTTTATTGTCCTAATCTGCAGTAAATTGATTTGGGTATAACATTTGCTTAATTACTACCGTGATATATTTCCTACGATTTGCAACCTGGAATCAACTGTGCAATTTGCAGTTTTTAACTGCGATCTTGGAGCGATACAGTCGAGTAGTATATCCATTGGGTTCACGCACACACATTTGTTGCTGATTAGGAGCAGTTTATTTCTTACATGGAGTATACTGTAAATAGTAGACGCCGATGCTCTGCCATCCCAAATGGTTCATGTTGTGAGTGGACACTGAACCACATGATCAACTCGGACGATCCATTTGCTGATCTTGTTCAACCAAGGCATGCATGGTCCGTCCTCCGTCGAATTCGAACTACATTTGTTGCTTCTGAACTGCAGTTGCAAGGAATTCGACGGATGATGATATGCAGCCGCGATTAGTTCATGCACTTGGTTCTTAACGGGAAGTTTCTCTAACTTTGTTATTGGTTTACCTGACATAGTTGATTGTTCTAACGTGCCGCAACTTGATTTGGGACGCTGTTGTTAAGTTGCAACCTGGAATCGATGTGCAGTAGCATTTGTGCAGTTTTGAACTGGATTTGCAGTTTGCACCTTTGAACTGTTATGAGGCAGATACACTATTGTGTTCATACACACATTTGTGAATGTAAATACTATTAGGCGACGATACTTTGCTCCAGAATGAAGTTCAGTTTTAAGACTAGAAGTCTTAGACTGACCAGGCAAACATTTACTCTGCGTCGATCCTACAGATTCAATATCAAGCCAGCGAATGCAAATTTGCACGAGTACAACCGCAAGACTGTCGAACAGAGAGTACTATGCATCGTTTAGTAACTGCAACAGTCAGTAGTCGAATCAAAGTTTCAGCGCATAATATCGTCAAGCTAGCTACGGCTGATCATGCCGCCGTCGCTCAGTTGCCGCCCGGGCGTACTTGGCCTTCGCCATCACGAGCGCGTTGTCGAGGTTGAAGAGGGCCCTGATCCGCTCGCGGTGGATGGCATGAGGGCGCCGGGGTGGTCCAGCAGGGCGCGTGCCCGGCACTACTCGATGGCTGCGCTCGCGTTCCTGGCAAGGGCGGTCGGCGCCGCGGCGTTGCGAGGTTCGACGGGGGCGATGTGCTGGAGCCTGGATGGAGGTGAGCATCTGCACAGGGTCAGGGTTGCCTCCGCACCCGCACTCCGCGGCGTGCATGCATGTAGGCTGCGGCGATGGTGAGGTCCAAGGCGGAGGCCCTGAGCGTCTCCAGCGCGGCGTCGAGGCTGGCGTGCGTCCTCGGTCGCGCGGATCGGCGCGTCGCTGAGAGCAAGTATAATAGTGGGCTTATAGCCCGCTTATGCGACATTTTATCTTAAGTGGATGAGAGAGATGAAAAAGTAGAGGGAGTGGGCTCTCATGCAAGAGCCTAGCTATACGCGGACTCCTATGCAGATTCAATAAATACGAGGAGAGAGATAGAGAGAAGGTTATACAAAGTAATAACCTAATAGCCAACCTTAAAGCCCACCTTATTATATGAGTCAATTCTCATATTGGCTATAGATGACATGGCGACAACTTATAGCCAGCAGTTGGCTATACTATTAACCATGCTCTGAGGGGACGCGCGTCGTCGATGAGCTGTAAGCCGGGCCGTGGCGGGTTCACCATGCGGTGTGGTTGCTCTGCGTGTTCCAGGCTTGCGGGGTGGATACCACCGCCGTTGCGGCATGTTTACCCTACCCTGGAGATGGTGAAGGTTGGAACATTTGCAGAGGTGGGCGTGACACTATAAACCGACCGGAAAAAAACTTTGGATTATTTCAGTTATGTTTGAACCAATTACGGTTTAAGCACGATTCGTTAATTTTTTTTTACAAGCTTTACTACGGTTTCATCTTTTTTTTAATAAATTTATAAAAGTATGTTCAAAACATGATGGAACTCGTTGCATGTGGGAAAGATTTATGAAATATATGTGGTATCACAGCAATCCATAATGAAATATCCATGTAACCTCTATTATACTATAACATACTATATGTAATATCAAAATGAAATTGGTCGAATATGAGATCTTTTTTAGAAAAAATCAGCCATTCGGTTCAAAAGATATGGGCAGCTAGAATGTTGAGAATGAAACTATGAAGTATAGGTGGATGGGTAGAAAATTTACACTTTACCATGCAGATATACACCACTAACTTATGTTTGGGTGGTATATAGTATATACAAGAAATACATATGAATTTTCCTATTTTTATACTGAAATAAAAATATCCTGGGACAGATCCCGAATCACCGCGCGCCAACCAATTGCTGGTTCCACATCGGTAGGAGGCAGAGCTGTTAGAAAATCCGTTTCGGTAAGCCGGTGAATTGGTGTGGTGCATTGTCCCATGTGGCAAATCGAAGCACGCAAGGCACTTGAGGGTAGTGTATTTTAGATTTTTTTATGTTTTTTCCGACAGTGTTATGGATATAGAGATGAGAACCTTAATTATCTTAATGTAATTTTTAGTTTTATATTGGATATTTTTGTTCTTGTGTGTTTTATTTTATTTTGTCTGATGTAGTCTAGTTTAGTTTATCATTAGAAAATGGAGTTTACCATAATGGAAACAAGTACTCCCTCTATCTGTTTGGCTGGCGTGCACTTGGATTTTCAGAAACAAGAACTCCTAGATTTGCCCCCGTCGACTTAATTGCTCTCCGTTGGTCACTCGAGTTCGTCCCGTTCGGTACTCCTCCGTCCTGGTTTGTACGATGTGCATGGCAATTCTCCAGGCCTTAAGGTATTTGGTGATTGGAACTAAAAATTTGCATGCTGTCGTGGATATGGGACACGTTTACCTGTAAAGAGTCGGAGCGTGGCCCATCAAGGGAAGCCCAGTAGGCCGACTCCAATCAGAGTAGGATAAAGACTCACTCACTGACTTGTAATAGATAGCTGTGTCCTATAAGGACTCGACATGTAAGCCGGTCTCCTCCACCTTTATAAGGAGGGGCAAGGCGCCCCAAGAGGACACGACTGAGATAGAGGGAACAGAGAATTTAGAGTCTCAACCCCGACCTACACAAATAGAGGAGCCGCCTCATCGGCGACTTCCACCAAGAGCATAAGTAATAAGACCTAGACAAAAACAACACGTAGGGATATTACCGAATGATGTTTTCCGGGTCCCGAAGCTGTATAAATCTGGTCTCCCGTGTCGTTCGTCTACTAACCCATATCGACGATGCCCGCACATACGTAGTCCCGTATTCTCACTGTTGGTTTACGCAATCGACATTGGCGCCCACCGTTGGGCTAAGTGCGCATGGATTCACAATTCGATGGGTCCAAATCTTCATCAACGACGGCGGCGAGTTCATCATCGCAACGGTCAAGCGACTCGGACGCTTCAAGTTCTTCATCAACGCGGCCGCAAGGGCTCGACATCAACATCGCCCTCGTATGTAGCTAAATCAAATCCACCGAATCAAGCATCCCGGCCGACTTCCGTGTCCGCGCCGGCTTCCAGCATCCAGTCCGACTCTCGAGATCAACTTCTACGTACGCGCCGGCCTCCAGCATCCCGACCGATTTCAGTGTCCGCACCAGCCTCCAGCATACTAGCCGACTCCGCGTCCGTGTGGAACGCTACGTTGAAGAATTCCTCGACTACTACCACAATCGGGACTCAGATTCAAAGCTAGCTATTGCGCACCTGAAGTTCGACTCGGAGACGGAGCCCTTTTCAAGAAATCAATAAAAGTGAAGCACACAACCGGCCAGGATACAAGTCCGGAGGAGCCAAAGGTCAAAAATAAAGAGAAGCGAGCAAGGAAGAAAATCAAGGAAAGGAAGAAGAGCTGGTTGCAACTAGTACTCATACGAACAAGCTAATCAAAGTACAAGCCGGACATGATCTGCACGTACGCCATGGACAGTCCGACTTGTGAAAAGAGAAAAAAAAGGAAAGATAAAACAGATGTTGTTGCCTCGTTACATGAAGCTAGCTACAACTACACACGGATCGAGGGAAGTAAATCAAAGAAAGGAAGAAGGAGATTCAGGAGCCGGCGACCGGGTCAAGAGGACTCGGATCTGTCGACTCATAAGCATCATCAACACAGGAGCAAAAACAAGATAAGTCGCATTTTATTTAAATTTCATATTTTATTGATTCAGTTACATTATATAAAGTCAGCCCCCTTTGAGTTAATTCCGGAAGCTACATATCCGGTTTATGAGAAAATTACAGAGATAATCCAGAAGATTACAAAGTAAGTTTCAATTATCTAAGAGGGCTAGTATAAGTTGAATTCCGTTATTATTTCAGAAAGTTCTAGGTGGCACAAGGCATATCAATTCGATCATTGGAAGCTTAATTATAGCTAAATCTGAAAATTGGGTTCTTTAGAACCGCCATGGATTTCTAAAAAATCGAGCTCTCGAATAGCTCGCACCAGATTTATTTTAAGTCAAGTGAAAGAGCATGGTTGCCCCCATATGTTATTTTGGTAATTAATGATAATCTCTATGGACTAATGTGTGCCTTGAGTTATATTTGCAGTGTTGGTCTGTATGGAATGCTTGAACTCCATATGTTGGAGTCGAAGCTAAAAGAAGAAGATTATATGTTGATCAAGGCTAAGTGCAAGTTGATCAACATACAAGATAAGGGTAAGTGAAGATATGTGAAAGAGTGTCTCTCCCATATTGGTGTATGGGGGAGCAATATGCGAGGCTTCACCGAGCGAAGTGTAATCAAGAAAGGTGATCCATTTGAGAGGAGATAAAGATCGTCATCATCTAGCTCAAGTGGAATGCGCAAGGCAAAGGTATGATCTTGATAGGTTTCTATTCTACCGGTCTCGTGGTGTAGTTGGGAGACCGGGTTTTAGGATAGGTAACCGTACTATCAAGAGGGGCTCTCAAGTGAGCTTTAGCGTATCGGTCGTAGAGAGCTCAAACCTTTGCATCATTGGCACCATCTTTATTGGTTCTTATTTGTCTCTTATCATGGTGTGGTCTTGGTGCTTGTCGTGCTTGTCATGACAAGCCCAAGCTCATCGAAAATGGTTTTCATATGCATCTTCCATTGCATTTTCGATATTAGAAATATTGTCGGTTGGTTCTTGAGAAATTATCCACACATACATGTGTTGAGAATTTATCTCTTAATTGTTTTCAAATATTTCCAAGGTTAGCTACTACCATCCTCTTTCCAACAAAATTGGTTTCTCCTCTTTCGGATTTCATTTGCAAAAGATATGACGGTTCCGGTTTGCAAGAGAGAGGTTTAACTTTCCTCATTTGTTATTATAATATATTGTTTGACTATGATGTTTTTCTGCATAATCTTGTAGTTCTTGTTGTGATGATTCCAACGAGTCCAAGATTATCGAAAACGGAGTTTGGATACAAAAGTTATTGCATTTCCGGTATCGGACGTTTTCTAGACAGAAAAAGAAAAGAAAAGAAAGAAAGAAAAAAAAGGGGAAATACCTGCCCAGCATGGCCGGGGGCATGGCCGGGCTGCCTCTGTTGCTTGGCCGGCCACCCCTGCGCAGCCTCATGAAAATTGGCCTAACGGCCATATTTTGCCTCCCCTTTTTAAGGGGTCTTCTTCCCCATTTCACCCCCAAACCTTCTTCTCTCTCTTGAGCTCATTTTTCCCCCATTGTTGACATTCTTGTGAGCTTGCTATCTCTCAATCCCTCCAATAGTTCTTGCTAGTTTTTGAGGGAAAAGAGAGAGGAGGTATAGATCCGCGTTTCCACCGATCGATTTCTCCTCTAAGTGAGGGGAACACTTTGGATCTAGATCTTTGGAGTTTCTTGGTGTTTCTCCTTTGTTCTTCCTCTCAAATCCCTCCCAAGCATTAGTTGATTTGGTTGGATTCGGGTTGGATGAACTTGACCACTTAGTGTGTTCTTGCCATTGCATTAGTTGCATCGGTTTGAGTTCTCCACGGTGATTCGTGGAAAGTGAAGTTGAGAAGCTTGTTACTCTTGGGTGCTTGGGTGCCCTATAGCTTGTTCCTCTAGGGCACGTTGGTACCCTAGACGGTTGTTGATTTCTCGGAGTCTTGGTGGCTCACGGGATTTGTTGGGAGCCTCCAATTAGGTTGTGGAGGGAGGCCCAACCTTGTTCGCTTCGGAGCTTTGGGAGCTACGAAGACATTGCCGGGAGCCACCAATTGAGTTGTGGTGTGTGCCCTGGCCTTGTAGCATCAAGTCTTGGCGGCTCGGTGCATTTGGTGAAGACCCTCCAACTTGTGGAGTGTGCTTCATCCTTGTAAAGGTTCTAGTTGTCAACCTCAACGGCAACATAGTGACAAGTGCCTCGCCACATTGGTGGTAAGACACAACGGAGATACGGTGTGCCATATCAAGGCTACTCGGTGTTTCACATTGGTGAACACCGCGCCGCTCCAACAGAGACTAGCTTCCATTGGGAAGTGAACTTCGGGATAAATCATCGTCTCCAAGTGCCTCGGTATTTCTATACCCGAGCTTCTTACTTATGCTATTTACTTTGTGATAGACATCGAGCTTAAAGTCATATATCTTGCTATCACCTAGTCGATTATATTGATTTGCATAAGTTGTTGGTGCACATAGGTAAACCTAGCTAGTTTAGGATTTGGCTTGATAAATTAAACGTTAGTTTTATTCCGCATTTATTCAAGCCTTAACCGTAATAATTTTAAATCGCCTATTCACCCCCCCTCTAGGCGACATCCGTGTCCTTTCAATTGGTATCAGAGCGGGTTCTCTCTTTATAGGGCTTCACGGCCTAGAGAGTAAAGATGTCGTCTAGTGGTTTACTGCACAATGCCTCTTTAATATTCGATGGCACTAATTATGATGATTGGAGAAATCGCATGCTAAATTATTTTAGGGACATTAATCCATATATAGAGCAAATTCTAGATATGGGTTTTCTCCTCCAAGATCCGAAGATATCTTAGAGGATGAGGAAAATTCTTATCTAGATGCTAAGCTTCTAAAGTGATTTTCATGTCTTTGAGAAATGCAGTTGCTTTGTCGATCTCTCCTTATCGGAATGCTCATGAGCTATGGACCAAGCTTCAAGACAATTATGGTGTGTCCATTGATAGTGAGAATGATTGTTCTCCCTCCACCACCGGGCGTAATGAGTTCTCAACTTCTTCTACCTCACCTACATGTGGCAAGCCACAAAACAATGCAATGGTGAGTAGGGATAAATTTCGCAATGATGATAGTGAGCTTCCTATAGCTGATATTTCATCTCTATCTTATTACAATAATTTATCTTTGGACTTAAACACATCTAGAACTATAAATGTTTCACATGCTTGTGTTGATAGTCCTTGCATATCTTCTAAATCATCAAGTAGTGATGATCATAACAATAATGATGATGATGAATAAGATGATGCTCACTTTAAAAAGAAAGGTCTAATGGTTCTTAATGCTCTTTCAAATAATAAAAATGCTTGTGAGAACCTCCATGAAATCATGAGCACCCTTGTTGAGCGAGGGATTACTATTGAAAATTTGGAAGCTCGTGAAGATGAAAATCTTAGCCGTGAACGTAATTATGCGAACACGATTGCGGAACTTGAGGAAGCTCTTGAAGAAGAACAAACCACCAAGAAATCTCTTGAGGAGACATTTAATCTAGAGTCATCTAAAGTAATTGAAACCCATGATAGAGCTCTCAAGTTGGCTAATGATTTTAAAATAAAAAATGAAGAGCTCGTAGTTGAAATTGTTAGACTTCTTGAGGCTAATGTGAAATTTGAAAAGGATGTCAAGTCCTTGGAAGATTCTCTTGCACATCTCACTAAGTCTCATGATCAACTCCAAGCTCAATTACTAAAAGAGCTTCCTACTTGTTCTCCCATTGCTATTAATGTTGATGCTTGTGCTACTAACTCAATTCCTTGTGAAGCATCCATTTTAAAGGAGAATGTTGAGCTAAGGGCTCAACTTATATTGCTAACTAGCAATTATGAGATATTGGAAGAAAGCCATGAGAAGCTCTCGAGCTCTCATGAAGATCTTCTCGTATCTCATGATAAGCTAAAGTTAGCTCATGAGGCTATTGCTACCAAGGTAATATCTAATGAGCCTCATGTGGACAATGGCACAACTTCTACTAAAAATGTTACAATGCCATGTGCTAGTCCTTGTAATTCTTCATCTCACACTAGTGCTAAATCATATGTTGAATTACATTTTGTGCCTAGTTGCTCTAACAATGAAGCCTCAACTTCCACTAGTACTTGTGTAGCTACTAACCTTGTAGGAAAGACTAAAGAGCACAAGGCACAAGCCACTTCTTTGAAGAAATATGTGGAGAAGCATCATAAAGGGAAGGCCACATTTCACAACATGTTGAGTGTGCAAAAATCCCCCAATGACAAGAGTGGACTTGGATTCAACTCCAATATCAAGAACAAGTCCAAGAGTAGCAATAAGAAGGGCCAAGAACAAGTCAATCACTCGGCCAAGATTGTTTGCTTCAAGTGCAAAATTGAAGGGCATCATGTTAGGGATTGCCCAATGAAGAAGAAGCCCCTTAGTGAGAAGCAACTAGGGAAGCGGACTATTGTTCAATCTCATGCTCAACCTCGGGCTGAACAAAGGCCACCTCCTAAGAAGACTCAAGTCATTGCTCCTCAAGTTGAGGAGCCTATTAAGAAGAAAGAAAAGAGTCGATATTGCTACTTATGCCGTGAGAAGGGCCATTTGGCTTCTTCATGCACAAACGGTACTCTATCCAACCCCATAATTATTGATGATGCTTATTCTCTTAGAAAGGATAGGGTTGGCAATGTGTTTGCCAAATATGTGGGAACTCAAAGTGGTGTCAGGAAAAGAACCATTTGGGTTGCCAAGCCTATTGTGACTAACCTCTTAGGACCCAACTTGGTTGGGGACCAACAAGCTCAAACTTGATCAATAGGTTGTGATGGAGGACATTGGCGACTTGGCTATCATTTAAAGAATTAAGGGATCTTCATGGTTATATCTCATTTAGCCAAGTTAATTGGATTATCACATATCTATCTCATATCCAATGCTCCTTCTTGCGGTAACTTATATTTAAATTACATATACATTGAAAGTTGCTTACTCCCTTGCATGTGTTAGTTTTGTTCCTAGCATGTGCTTGTATATGTTGTGCTTATTACTTACCTTGAGCAATCATGTTTGTGTATGTTAATGTGCGCTCCATATATGTGTAAACTTTGTGTTGAGTCTTATTGGATCTTGTGTTGATTTCAATGGGCTCTTTTGAGAGATTAATGGACTATCCCATTTTGGGAGAGTGATATGCTTTGTGCACTTCACTAACCTAAAAATGTGTGTATATGAGGAACACCACCTAGTATTGATATATCAAGATTATCTAGTAACTTTGTGATGTGTCATGCTCATGAGAAATTCAAATTCTATAATGTCCATTAATTATCTCTAGTTGATTTTATTTGCCTCTTGTTAAGAAGAAATGAATTATCACATTGTGGGGGAGCAATACGCTATGTGCATATTACCATCCCATAAAATGTGAACATTTGAGGTTTTGCCACTTAGATTTGATATTGTAAATTATCTTATTTCTATATGGCATACTAGCTCGAACAAGTTCCAATTTGCTTTTTAGCTATCCTTTGGCTCTTGTTTGTATGAGTTTGCTTGGTATAGTTTCTCTCTAATATGCATCCCTATATATTATTTGAGAAACCATTTGTTCCATATTATTCTAACCATGGCCTTGCCGGTTGGTTTGAATAGTTGGAACTACCAACAAACCTTATTAAAATATGGTGTTTTATTTCTTATCTCTTGCCATATGTTTTATCTTGTGAGGATATTCTTGAATACCTCTATCACCGGTAAAATAATTCCAAATGGTCATTGTCCTTGGACAATCCATACTTATGGTTATGATATATTTTTGATTATCCTTACATTGGCATTGGCTTTTATTTGCCCCATCTCTTGCCAAAATATTTATTTTGACTCCCATTGCCTTCCTTGCCTCTTGCATGGATCCTAATTTTTCAATTGGTAGTGTTTAGTGTTATAGATAAAATATGAAGAGTAATGATCCCTTGTGCGTGCATTTTATATTCAAATGCAAATATCAAAATAATGCATGAATCTTGGGGGAGCATTCCTTTTATTTAGAACACTATCTTATCTATCAATATTTAATCCTTTCAATTGGCATTTGATTTCTATCGTATGTGTTTATGGAAGACAAATCTTTTTCTCTTAATGCTTTGTGCCATCATGAAAAAGTGTAGAGGGTGCTTGGTCTATTTAGTGTAACCTTGCTCTCTCTTGGGAGTCTTGCTTTCTCATTTCTTGTTTTATGTTTATCCTATAGAATGAGAAAACCCTTTGAGCATGTCTCTTTCTTTTATCCTATATGCTCATTGGCCGCGCCTAGGTACTTTCAATTGGTATTAATTGGAATTTAATATCTCCTCCATAGATATTTGTTTCAATTGATGTTTATTGTAGGAATTTTGATACCTTATTACTCTATCTTACTTTACTTGATTCCGGTCAAGTATTATCCTCTTCTTGGTATCTTGTCTCCTAGTCGGTATCTTATTTTTCAATTTGTGTCTTATCTCTCATGTGTTGTTTGATTTGATTCCTATAGATATCACACTTCATGTGTTGATGTGTTTTGGAATCAATCATATGTTGATTCAATTCCTCCCTCAATCATGTGTTGATTTGGATTTTGATATAATTTGGACAACCTTTTGGTGTCACACTTTGGTGTGCTCTATTCTTGGTTTACTTGGTGTTTTGTCCAAATTGTATCTCGTTTGGTTCTTGTAAGTCCATGCATGCATATTTACTAGTATATTTATTTTATGGCATGCTAGTCTTTCTTGATCTAATATATAGGGGATACTCCACCAAATCCTAAATCGGCTAAGATGTGCATAAAATTCAATTTCATATCTATATGCACATATTTATGTGGAGTGTTTCCTATGTATTGTAGTGTATCTAACTACTATGGAACCCAATGAGTTTGGGAACCATATTGTACTTGAATTATGTTTTAGGTACAATTGAGAAGCGTTGGATGCTTGCCTCATTCATAAGGAAGGTGGTCTCACCATGTGATTTTAGGAGTCAAGCTATGATGACTAACAAAAGATCATCTTCGTCATCACCAATGCTATATCGGTAACAAGTATCTATCCCATGCTTATTTTTCGTGTATTCAACCTTGTGTAGGTTGCCTCTTGGCATGAAAACTTTTCAATATGCAATTGTTGTGGTTTTGGCTTATTTTCTTCACTTGGTATATCTTTGTGATATTTGTGATGAAATTGCAAAAACCTTCGTTCAATTGGTATTATTTCTTTGTGATACTTTTTGCCTATCTCAAAGCATTTCCACTATCTCTTGTTCCCTTAGTGATATGTGTGATGCATTTGATGTGTTTGAAGTTCATTTATATACAATGAGATAAATTTGAGCTATGTGCTTTGCTTTTAAGCAATAATCTCTTTTTGTATATTCATGACTTCCTTTTGGTTACCATAGTCTCCTTTCTTCGACCATTTTATATGTGCAAGTTTCTTTGTTGATGAATATCATTGTCTACTTAGAAACCTATACATATGAGAGAGGTCATATTTTATTTGGTATCCTACTTTCTTTCAAGCCACCTTGTCTTTGATCTATAATTCTTTGGTGGCTCCAAGTTTGTCTCGTGAGTGCTTGTCTTATTTCTATTCGCACCTTTGCGCACTCACACTCTATTGAAGATTCTTCTCTTTATGCTCATCACGATGAGTATGTTGATTTTGTTGGCTAAATGTTCTCACTTGCTCTTTGTTTTTTTTCGATTGGTTGTAATTTCCAACTGGTATCTTTGAGCTTGTGAACAATTTCTTTTAAATCTTCTTTGTAAGTTGTGTGTGTCAATCCTTGATATATAACTTATCTCCATTTGATTAAGACTATGTGTCTTACCAAATTAATTGTCTTGACACACACACATACTCTTGGTTGGGCCTTTATTGATAATTTCTTTTAATTGGTATTTCCTTATGGCTCAACCACATCTTTGGTGCAAGTGCTTTGTTTTGATTTAATGTTTTTTACATCCTTGCACTTGGTGAGTGTTCTAGATGATTTTGGGGGAGTGAGGATTCCATATTTGTGCACTCCTCAATAGTGCATGAACATTGGGGAGCTTCTCTATTTTTATTTACAACTCTCGGTTAGGATCTTCTTGATTGCTTTTCACCTTTGTGGAGATGTTTAGAATGATTTCATCTTTTGCAATCTTTGGATCCTCAATATAGTTTGATTTCCTCTATTATTCGTCAATGGATATGTGCATTTGATTTCACTCATATCTTGAGAAATGCATACCTTGTGGAGGAACTCATATTATATTGGCCTTCTAATTTTTTCTTCCCATTTCGGAAATCAATGCCAATGGGGGAGAAGTTTTAGAGGGTTTAAGGGAATTTGGTTTTATGGTTTCGTTTGGTTCTTAAGCATTTGCCTCTCATGCTCATGCATCCTTATCTTGCAAGGTTGCTTAATTCATTATATAAACCCTCTCAAAAGGGATTGTCATCAATTACCAAAATGGGGGAGATTGAAAGAGCATGGTTGCCCCCATATGTTGTTTTGGTAATTAATGACAATCTCTATGGACTAATGTGTGCCTTGAGTTATATTTGCAGTGTTGGTCCGTATGGAATGCTTGAACTCCATATGTTGGAGTCGAAGCTAAAAGAAGAAGATTATATGTTGATCAAGGCTAAGTGCAAGTTGATCAACATACAAGATAAGGGCAAGTGAAGATATGCGAAAGAGTGTCTCTCCCATATTGGTGTATCGGGGAGCAATATGCGAGGCTTCACCGAGCGGAGTGTAATCAAGAAAGGTGATCCACTTGAGAGGAGATCAAGATCGTCATCATCTAGCTCAAGTGGAATGCGCAAGGCAAAGGTATGATCTTTATAGGTTTCTATTCTACCGGTCTCGTGGTGTAGTTGGGAGACCGGGTTTTAGGATAGGTAACCGTACTATCAAGAGGGGCTCTCAAGTGAGCTTTAGCGTATCGGTCGTAGAGAGCTCAAACCTTTGCATCATTGGCATCATCTTTATTGGTTCTTATTTGTCTCTTATCATGGTGTGGTCTTGGTGCTTGTCGTGCTTGTCATGACAAGGCCAAGCTCATCGAAAATGGTTTTCATATGCGTCTTCCATTGCATTTTCGATATTAGAAATATTGTCGGTTGGTTCTTGAGAAATTATCCACACATACATGTGTTGAGAATTTATCTCTTAATTGCTTTCAAATATTTCCAAGGGTAGCTACTACCATCCTCTTTCCAACAAAATTGGTTTCTCCTCTTTCGGATTTCATTTGCAAAAGATATGACGGTTCCGGTTTGCAAGAGAGAGGTTTAACTTTCCTATTTTATTATAATATGTTTGACTATGATGTTTTTCTGATAATCTGTAGTTCTTGTGCTGGTTATTCCAACGAGTCCAGATTATCGCGGAGTTGGATACGAACCTTTCTGTATCGGACGTTTTCCAGAAAAAGCAAAAAAAGAAGAAAAAAAAAATGGCAATACTCTGCCCACATGGCCGGGGGGATGTCCGGCCCTTGATTTTGACCATGGCACTGGTGTTGGGAATATGCCCTAGAGGCAATAATAAAATGGTTTATTAAGCATATTCACGTTTATGATAATAGTTTATTATCCATGCTATAATTGTATTAAATGGAAACATAATACATGTGTGGAATATAAACACCCGGAGTCCCTAGTGAGCCTCTACAGGACTAGTTCGTTGATCAAGAGATAGTTAGAGTTTCCTAACTATGGACTTGTTATAGTCACTTGATAACGGAGTCATATCATTAGGAGTAATGGTGTGATGGACATGACCCAAGTAAAGAGTTGCAATTAATCGTGTCACAAAAGTTTTGTTGTCAACACTTTTAATATGCCAAATATAGTTTCCTTAGACCATGAGATTATATCACTCCCGTTCACCGGAGGAATACTTTGTGGACATCAAACGTCACTTCGTAACTGGGTGATTATAAAGGTGGCTTTCAGGTATCTCCGATGGTGGGTTGTTGGGTGATATGAATCGAGAGTGGAATTTGTCCCTCCATGTGACGGAGAAGATATCTCCAGGCCTTCTCGGTAATATAGCATCAAAAGTCTGCAGACATGTGATTAGGTTGTAATCACCGGGATCCTATATTATGGACGAGTAAAGAGAACTTGCCGGTAACGAGATTAAACTAGACATGGGGATGTCAACGATTATATCTCGGGCAAGTAAAATATCGTGAGACAAAGGGAATCGTATATGAGATTAATTGAATCTCCGGCATCGTGGTTCAATCGAGAAAAGGTTTTCGTTGAGTGTATAGGAATTAATATGGGCATCCCGGTCCCGCTATTAATTATTGATATGATCATGTCTATGCATTCTCGAACCCGTAGGGTCACACACTTAACGTTCCGATGAAATTAGGTTTTGCGATGAATTAAATGATGAAGTGAACGAATGGTGATTCGGAGTCTCGGATGGGATCCCGGACGTCACGAGGAGTTCCGGAGGAGTCCGGAGAATAAGATTCATATATGGAAAGTGGTTTCCGGAGGTTTCGGAAAAGTTCCGGAAATTATAGACAGGGTACCGGAAGGTTCCGGAGTGTTCTAGAAGGGTCTAGAAGTGGGACCATATTTTGTATGGGGCCCACATGGTGCAAAGGGGTGCTGCCACCACCTAGGTGGTGCGCACCACCTAAGCCCACATGGGCTGGTGCGGCACAAGGAGGGGGAGTCCCACTCCTAGTTGGACTAGGAGGTGGGCTCTCACCCCTTTAGGAAAGGGGCCCAAGGAGGAGTCCTTGTTGGACTCCAACTTGGGGGGCAAGTAAGGAGGGGCCGGCCGGCCCCCTCCCCTTGACCTAGCCGGCCACCTATATAAGGAGGGGAGGGGGGGAGGCGCAACACACCTTTGGAGGCTGCCCCCCTTGCCGCACCCCCCCTCTCTCCCTCAAACCCTAGCCGCACCTCTCCTCTCCCGGAGGGCTGCCGCCGCCTCTCCTCCACACCTAGCCGCACCCCCTTGCCCTAGGGGCTGCGCCACCTTGCTCCTCTCCCTCTCCTCTTGCTTGGCTTGGCGAAGCCCTGCTCGCGGAGATCGTCATCGTCACCGGCACTACCGTCGTGCTGCTGAGATCATCAAGGCCACGTCGTCTCGCTTGCGGGATCAAGGAGTCGACGTCTTCATCGAGCTGTACGTGTGGACGCCGCGGAGGTGCTGCCCGTTGCTGCACTTCACCGGATTGGATCTCGAGGATAATACATCTCCTCGCGACTAGACGAGTCTAGTTGCGGGGATCGACTAGCCAACCCCTGCACCGACAAAACGCGTTTGTTGATCTTCGAGGGTAAGAGATTGGATCTCATCTTCGCTATCTTCATCTCATAGATCTAGATCCTTGGGGTTTATTCCGCTTTGCCGCGTAGAAAATTTTTGTTTTCCATGCTGCGACCCCATCAGTGGTATCAGAGCCTAGATCTATTCGTAGGTGATGATGCGATTAGAACACAAGGAGTTGTGGGCGTTGATATTTTATGTTGCTACCTTCTCGCGTGCACTTTGCATCTTTGCGGTATTGTGAGATTGAAGCGGCCCGGACCAACCTTACTCGTCCACGCACGAGAGACCGGTTCCACGACTGACATGCAACTTGTTTTGCATAAGTGGCTGGCGGGTGTCTGTTTCTCTTGCTTTAGTGAGGATGCAATTTTCAATGGAAGGCCTTTCAAAAGGATGAGTAAATAAGCAACTATTATATCACCGTTGTGGTTTTTGCGTAGATTAGAACGGTTCTATCTCGTTGACCCAAGCCACGTAAAATTTGCATAAACAAAGTAGAGGCGTCTAACTTGTTTTTGCAGAGGGGGTCAAGTGATGTGATATGGCCAATGTGATTTGTGATAATGTATGCAATGATCATGTTTGTAATATTTCGCGACTTGCATGTCGACGAGTACGGCAACCGGCAGGAGCCATATGGTTGTCTATTATTTTATGTGACCTGCGTGTCAATGAATCACCATGTAATTGCTTTGCTTTATTGCTAAGAGTAGCATTAGTTGTAGTTGCAATAGTTGGTGGACAACCATGGTGATGGCGCCAAGATGATGGAGATCATGCCGGAGATGGAGATCTTGCCGGTGCTTTGAAGATGGAGATCTAAGAGCATATGAAGAAAGGCCATATCATATCACAATTATGAATTGCATGTGATGTTAATCCCTTTTATGCACCTTATTGTTATGCTTAGATGTGATCGCGACGGTAGCATGATAAGGTGATCTCTCATGTTAATATCAAGATAATTAAGTGTTCTCCCCTAGTATGCGCCGTTGCGAAAGTTCGTCGTTTCGAAGCATCACGTGATGATCGGGTGTGATAGATTCAACGTTCACATACAACGGGTGCAAGCCAGTTTGCACATGCGGAAATACTACGGTTGTCTTGACGAGCCTAGCATGTACAGACATGGCCTCGGGAACACGGAACCGAAAGGTTAAACACGAGTCATATGAATGATATGATCAACACTGAGTTGTTCACCATTGAAGCTACATCATCTCACGTGATGATCGGTGGTGGTGTAGTGGATTTGGATCGTGTGTCACTAATCAACCAGAGAGATGTTGAGTTTAGTGGGAGTTCGTTAATTTGATTAAATTGAACTAAAATTATCATAAACAAAGTGTCCTAAAGATGTCTTTGCAAAATCCTTGTAGATCATGGGAGACTACAGTAGTATGTTTCTTGCTGAGGAGCTGCGTCTAGATGGGTCAAACTTCATCGAGTGGTACGAACGTCTTAGAGAAGTCCTATCAACCAATGATCAGCTCTACGTGTTACATGAACCCTTAGAAGAAAAACCCGATGCTTCTGCGAGTTACAACAAGCGTATGAATTGGCTCAGCCGGAGTAAGACTCACATTCAAGTCAATTGGTTGATGAGTGTCTTCATGAATTCAGACCTGTCCAAACAATTCAAGAACTTGAGTGCCATTGAGACTGTCACTAAGCTAAAGGAAATGTTCATAGCACAAGTGAGAATTGCAAGGTTTGAAGGTCTGGGTGTGTTTCTTTCAACTAAGATGGAAGAAAATGATCGCTTAGAAGATCATCTGAAGAAAATGTATAGGATATATCACACTCTTATGGATGCTTGGGATGTGGAGATGAGTGACGAATTCGCGATAGATGGGTTGTTGCATTCGCTTCATCCCAAATTCAAGAATTGTGTCAGAGACTATGTCAAGGAAAGGGATTCGATCACCTATCCGGAACTGATGTCTCGACTTCGTCAGATCGAAAGGAATCCCGTAGCAGGCGGAGGAGCCAACGCAGAAGGTATATTTTGATATACTAGTTATAAATGTTTAAATGTCCCATTTACACTTATGGTGAGCTAAGTATTTGATACTTGTGCTGTTTTATGAAAACAGGGCCTGCCGTTTGAGAAGTGCATGGAGGGACTGAGTGGATTTCGCGGGAAGATGGCAATCAAGGAGTTGATGCTGGCGATGTTCTACTTCTACATTTATCGTTTTAAATTAGAGGATTTGAATGAGTTTTGTAATCGAATTAAGTGTGATCTTAAATTAGTGTGTCTCGGTTTGTGAGACGGTCATTCATGTTAAAGACAAGTGGTTGTTCTGTTTTCATGAGTAATCCTTTTTGGAGATCACGTTTCGATTATGAGATTATTGTCCTTTGCTAGATTTAAACGATAACTAGTTAAACACTTATAAAATTAAGACATGCTAAAATATCCAATACTTAATGATGAGAATTGTTTTAATTGTACTGTTAGTGCTGAAAAGCATGTTGATGCGCATCACTAAATAGTATGATTAAAAATGCCATTTTCTGAAAATGCCATGAGTTGCTGAAAATAAACACAAGTGTTGGTTGTATTTTTCAGTAAATAAAAGACATCATTATTTTATCATGGATGAGTAAATAGGAGTATTTATTCATGTCATGATGAGATTTTGGAAGTAGAGGATATTAAGTTAACAAGATAATTGAGTCTTTTCGATTTGATCAAAAGAGACAAAATATTTGAGTTATTGTTTAGTATGGTGACTTGTGACAAGTGTTATCACAAATTACAATGTTTTAGAAATTGTTCAAAAGGTGTTTTGATAAACCTAAAGTATTGTAGTCACATTGTATTTGATATTATGTGGTCATAAAGAAGGGTCTTAGTTTTAAGGTTTCAGTTGTATCATTTAGATTTATTTTGATAACACTCCTGTTTTAAATAAAGGATCTGTTTAATGATTTGCGTTTCGCATATGAGTTATGTGAAATAGTGGTTCCATAATTATGAGATAATTAAAAGCCATAGCAAATAAAGTTTTGTAGAGTGTTCATATGAGATTATGAATAGAGATTCCACAATGTGAGACTAAAAGGGACAAACCAATGTGTTTGGTTATGTTGTGTATTTTAGTGGTTTTATCGTGAAATGGTTTCATGGATAAAAGGAATTGTTGGAATAAATTTAGAAAGATTAAACCTTGCTTGCTTATGTATCAAAGTGGCACATATGTAAAGTGCTATGTTGGTTAAAACTTGACACATAAAGGTTTTGATGATGGTGATCATTGAATTTTGGTTTAGCTTGTCTAAAGAGATGTAGGTTTCAAGAATATGAATTTTGTCAAAAGTTGCAAAATAATATTCATGATTTACTTGTCATGTTTGAGAAACAAGACATACCTACAAAACTACAAAAGAAGAAATAGAAACTTTAAATACGAAAGTGACTAAGAGTCATTCTACTTTAAGTTTAAATCATAAAGTAATCGTTACTTGATTTTGTGAAAAGAATGTTTCACATATTTATTTTGCAAAAGAGTTTGCGTGGAATAAATAAAACTTAGAGCTGGCAAAGTGCTGGTGTTTCGTATATGAGTTCTCGAATCTTAAGAGTTAAGAGTTTTGGAGGAGTCCAAAGTGTCGAGAAAGTGCATAAGAAACTGAGTGAGATCTAATTAAGATATGTGGTGACATATATTAAGTTAGAGCAGAAATTAATTTCCATAATCAAAATATGTGGTGACATATGTTTGAGTGGAAGCTAGTTAATCATGGTCAAATATAAAGATAACATATTTCTGAGTGGGAGCCAAAGTGGCTTCACAATTTAATATGTGTATGAGGTATATTTGAGTGGGAGTTTACAACATAGTGTTTGAATGAAATGGAGATTTCATAAATGTTGTAAATGTTGTCATGGACCAATGCATAACTTATGAAGTTAGTTTGAAAGTCAAATTTTCATGTAGATGAATGTATCTATGGAGGATAGATAAGTTTGATAAACATTAGAGTCAGATGTTTAACCTAAATAGTTTTTGAAGGAGTTCAAAATGAAACAAGAGAAGAATGGTTCATCTCATTGTGATATATAGGTGAAGCATTGAGTTAGAGAACTCAGTACAAAATTGATGGTTGGAGGATATGTTGGAATTCAATGTGAATTGTTCATAGATCTCAACATATAAGAACCATATGTTTGTATATGACGATATGTGACCCAAGTTCTTAATTGTAAGAACATGTTGAATGAGGAGTCATTTTTCATGAGATTGAGATAAATTTAGAAATGGTGGACTTGGTTGAAGTCATAAAGCCAGACTAAATTAGGGATCTCTTAATATCGGAGTAGCACAGCGAAAGCATGATCGGAAATATCAAAGTGACAAGGCTCACTGTTGATTTGTTAAGTCAACAACATATAGGAGTATATGATTAATTCAAGGATTGAAATAAGATATAATATTTTGGTTTGAGAAAGTTGTTTCAAGATTGAGTGAGTTCCAGATGCATATGTTATGAGAAAGTCCGTTTGACTAATCATACATATGGGCATGAAAGGATATGATTATCTCACTCTATAACCAAACATATTATATACATTATATGATAATGAGTTTTATCATGGGATGATAAGAAGTTTATCATGAGATGATAAAGTAATGTCAAATTAGGTGACAGTTACAATTTTGCAAAGGACATAAAGAGCTGTAAAGTACAGAGCACGGACAGAACCTCTTCCACAAGCAAACATGATCAGCACTGAGACTTCATGAGTGAGACTCCATGGGTGTTGGATCGCGGAAATGTAAACTAGATTATTGACTCTAGTGCAAGTGGGAGACTGTTGGGAATATGCCCTAGAGGCAATAATAAAATGGTTTATTAAGCATATTCACGTTTATGATAATAGTTTATTATCCATGCTATAATTGTATTAAATGGAAACATAATACATGTGTGGAATATAAACACCCGGAGTCCCTAGTGAGCCTCTACAGGACTAGTTCGTTGATCAAGAGATAGTTAGAGTTTCCTAACTATGGACTAGTTATAGTCACTTGATAACGGAGTCATATCATTAGGAGTAATGGTGTGATGGACATGACCCAAGTAAAGAGTTGCAATTAATCGTGTCACAAAAGTTTTGTTGTCAACACTTTTAATATGCCAAATATAGTTTCCTTAGACCATGAGATTATATCACTCCCGTTCACCGGAGGAATACTTTGTGGACATCAAACGTCACTTCGTAACTGGGTGATTATAAAGGTGGCTTTCAGGTATCTCCGATGGTGGGTTGTTGGGTGATATGAATCGAGAGTGGAATTTGTCCCTCCATGTGACGGAGAAGATATCTCCAGGCCTTCTCGGTAATATAGCATCAAAAGTCTGCAGACATGTGATTAGGTTGTAATCACCGGGATCCTATATTATGGACGAGTAAAGAGAACTTGCCGGTAACGAGATTAAACTAGACATGGGGATGTCAACGATTATATCTCGGGCAAGTAAAATATCGTGAGACAAAGGGAATCGTATATGAGATTAATTGAATCTCCGGCATCGTGGTTCAATCGAGAAAAGGTTTTCGTTGAGTGTATAGGAATTAATATGGGCATCCCGGTCCCGCTATTAATTATTGATATGATCATGTCTATGCATTCTCGAACCCGTAGGGTCACACACTTAACGTTCCGATGAAATTAGGTTTTGCGATGAATTAAATGATGAAGTGAACGAATGGTGATTCGGAGTCTCGGATGGGATCCCGGACGTCACGAGGAGTTCCGGAGGAGTCCGGAGAATAAGATTCATATATGGAAAGTGGTTTCCGGAGGTTTCGGAAAAGTTCCGGAAATTATAGACAGGGTACCGGAAGGTTCCGGAGTGTTCTAGAAGGGTCTAGAAGTGGGACCATATTTTGTATGGGGCCCACATGGTGCAAAGGGGTGCTGCCACCACCTAGGTGGTGCGCACCACCTAAGCCCACATGGGCTGGTGCGGCACAAGGAGGGGGAGTCCCACTCCTAGTTGGACTAGGAGGTGGGCTCTCACCCCTTTAGGAAAGGGGCCCAAGGAGGAGTCCTTGTTGGACTCCAACTTGGGGGGCAAGTAAGGAGGGGCCGGCCGGCCCCCTCCCCTTGACCTAGCCGGCCACCTATATAAGGAGGGGAGGGGGGGAGGCGCAACACACCTTTGGAGGCTGCCCCCCTTGCCGCACCCCCCCTCTCTCCCTCAAACCCTAGCCGCACCTCTCCTCTCCCGGAGGGCTGCCGCCGCCTCTCCTCCACACCTAGCCGCACCCCCTTGCCCTAGGGGCTGCGCCACCTTGCTCCTCTCCCTCTCCTCTTGCTTGGCTTGGCGAAGCCCTGCTCGCGGAGATCGTCATCGTCACCGGCACTACCGTCGTGCTGCTGAGATCATCAAGGCCACGTCGTCTCGCTTGCGGGATCAAGGAGTCGACGTCTTCATCGAGCTGTACGTGTGGACGCCGCGGAGGTGCTGCCCGTTGCTGCACTTCACCGGATTGGATCTCGAGGATAATACATCTCCTCGCGACTAGACGAGTCTAGTTGCGGGGATCGACTAGCCAACCCCTGCACCGACAAAACGCGTTTGTTGATCTTCGAGGGTAAGAGATTGGATCTCATCTTCGCTATCTTCATCTCATAGATCTAGATCCTTGGGGTTTATTCCGCTTTGCCGCGTAGAAATTTTTTGTTTTCCATGCTGCGACCCCATCAGTTGGTACCCTAGACGGTTGTTGATTTCTCGGAGTCTTGGTGGCTCACGGGATTTGTTGGGAGCCTCCAATTAGGTTGTGGAGGGAGGCCCAACCTTGTTTGCTTCGGAGCTTTGGGAGCTACGAAGACATTGCCGGGAGCCACCAATTGAGTTGTGGTGTGTGCCCTGGCCTTGGAGCATCAAGTCTTGGCGGCTCGGTGCATTTGGTGAAGACCCTCCAACTTGTGGAGTGTGCTTCATCCTTGTAAAGGTTCTAGTTGTCAACCTCAACGGCAACATAGTGACAAGGCCAAGGCGAGGCTCCCTCTGGAAGTTGTCGGGTGTGCCAAAGATGACGTCGAGTGTGATTGCTCCCATGGGCGTGACTGCTTGCCCTGGTACTATGCCATGGAAGGTGGTCCCTGATGGCGCCAAGTTTGTTGTTGGCCTGTTCATTCTTCTGAGGGTGTCGGCGAAGATAATGTTGATGCCGCTGCCTCGTCCATGAACACCTTTTTCAAGGTGTAATCCCCGATCAGAGCTTCGACTACCAGAGCGGCGTGCCCAGGTCGTGGTACCGCAGGTGGATGATCTGCTCTGGAGAACGTGATCGGTGTCTCTGACCCTCTCAAGTATTCGGGTACTGCAGGTGGACAGGTGACAGCCTGGTAGACTTGGTGGGTGATGATCTTCTGTGTCCTGTTTGAAGGGCGCCCCTTCTGTATCATGTTGAGGTGTCCGCGTGCCGCTGGATATGCGTCAGGGGCTTCTTGCTGCGGCTGCTGCTACGGATAAAAAACTCCCGCTGCCTGTGCTGGATTAGCGACTGCAGGTGCGGGTGCGGGTGCTGCTTGGAGAGCCAACTGCGCGACTGGCTGTGCTGCGGGTGCTGCCTGGAGAGCCAACTGCGTGGCTGGCTGAGCGACTATCTTCTGCATTGCCTGGTATATCCTGCGTGCCTTCTTGCAGTCCTTCAACAGGTGACGGGATCCCCACTTGCCCGTTTCCGGGTTCCTGAACATGTGGTGCTTGCAGGGTTGCTCTAGCTCTTCCTCCGGAGTCAGCGTGCACCTCTGCCACTCTCGCTTGCGGCTCCCATCGCCACGGTAGGTGCTGCCACCGCTTCGGTTGAATTGCCCTTGGCTGTATTGGCGACTCTGGTCGTCGTCGCTTCGACTGTACTGCCTTTGACTGTACTGGCGATTGCTGTCGTATGCTTCATTCTCGCGGGGGGTTTCGAATCCCGCCGCTACTAACTCTATTGAGTCATTGCCGTGGTAACGCGGCTTCTTCTTCTGGCGTCCTTCCCGCCAGTTGCTTGGTCCGGCCTCGTCTCGTGGAGTATCACGGACCGAGTCCTCTCCGTCTGCCCACTGGTTGGCTATCTTCATGAGGTCAATCATGTTTCTCGGCCGGAGCCTACCAAATTCCTCGCGGAGGTCGCGGCGGTAGACGCCGTGCATGAAGGCATCCATCACCCGGTCTTCCGAGGTGGCTTCCATGGTGTTGCGGAGCAGGGTCCATCGCTGGATGTAGGACCGGAGCGGCTCGTCCCGTCCTTGTTTGCATGCTTGGAGCTCGACGAAAGTTGTCGGCCTTGAGTATGTCCCCAGGAAGCTCTTGACGAAGGCATCCGCGAACTCGTCCCATGTGCTGAAGGCGTCCTTGGGTTGAGTGTTGAGCCACCCGCGTGCAGATCCTGTGAGCATCAGCTGGATGTACTGCATGGCTGTAGTCGAAGTACCGCCCTGGCAACTGCAGGCTATGAGGTAGTCCTCCAGCCAGTCTCTCGGGTCCTGCTTTCCGTCGTACTTGACCGCTTCTGCCGTGAGCTTGAAGCCCTTGGGCATTCTTGTGTCGCGGATGTTGAAGCTGAAGCATGGGGCACCGCGTGGCTCGAATTCGCTATCGTCGCGGTCGTCAGCATTGGGTGTGCTGACAATCCGCTGGGTGGGGTTGCGGTCTACCGTCCTCTGCGTGATGAAGTTGCGGAGATCTTCGCCTGGCTGCGGCTGTCGCGGCTGTCTTGGAGCTGGGCCTGCGAGCGCTGCGGGTTCGCGGTCGCGGCGACCCCGATTCTCTTGCGCCCTTTCTGCTGGTGCCTTGTTCGCCAGAGCCTCTTCAACTACCTTGATGGACATGATTTGTTGCTTGTGGAGGAGAGCACGGGCGTCACCCTCAGGCGGCTGCGTCAGTCGCAGGTATGTTTCGACTGCCATGAGGGCAGCTCCGGGTGTCTTGGGGACGGGTATCCCGTCCGCGTCTTCAGTCATGTATGATGACTCGAGGTTGCGGGTAATTCCGGCGCGTTCGGCCTCTGTCATCCGGGGCACGCGGGGCCTGTGGCGCCTTGCTCCTTGCGAGACTTCTGTCGAGGCAGCAGTGAATGAGTAAGCGGCCCTCCTGGCACTCACCGCGTCGGCCTCCTCCTTGCGTCGGAGTAGCTCGGCCTTCCCTGCGCGGAGTCGTTCGCCTTCCTTCCGCAGCAGGTACTGGACCGCCATAAGGTCCTCTCGGGGTGCGTCTGGTGGAGGGTACGTGCCCTCCTCAACGTGCTTCAGGGCTCTGATTGCCATGTCGCGGGTGATGGTGAGTCGTGTCTGATCCGGCATGACCACCTCCAGTGGATATGCGGGTTCGTCGCCGTTGGTCCGCGCCGGGCCGGTCATGTAGACTTGTGCGGGGTAAACCCGGGAAGTGGGGCTGATGCTTCCACTGCTTCTTCCTTCATCCGAGCCGTGCTCGGAGTCGAAAATGGCTCCAACGTGGTGGGTGCCACAGTTGCCGTTGAGGTTCTTTCCGTAGAGTTTCGCGGCCTTCACCGCGGATGCGAGGAATGGAGTCGCTGTCGTTGACGCAGGTGCGATTGGTTTGCGGATGATCTCGCGACGCGGAGGCATGGCCGACGTAGTCGGAGTCGATGTAGATCTTGGCCTTGCCCGCGACGCGACCAAGGTAGTCGAAGTAGACTTGATCCGTGCAGGGTTCACCGCCGATGCGATCTCCTTGGCAGCCGCAGGTGCGGGTGTCTTGGTCGCGTCAGGCGCGATCTTTGCCATGGAGGCAGTTGGTGCAGTCGAGACGCGCGCGATCTTCACGGCAGTCGAGGATGCGACCGTCGCAGTCGCGGTAGATGCGATCACGGCGGGTGATGTCGTGGTCGTTGTAGTCGTAGCAGATGCGATCTTCGCGGCAGTCGAAGACGCGATCGCTGCATTCGCAGCAGATGCGATCTCCACGGCAGGTGAAGGCGTGGTCGACGTAGTCGATGCAGACGCGGGTATCGTCTCCGCGCGTAGCGCGGCCACCGTAGATCGGAGCGTTCCGTAGCTGTTTATGAGGTAGCGCATGGTACCAAGGGTGATCCACGTACCTTCACTCAGTTCAGCGTACGCCGAGCGATGAGCCGGCGGGTGGCTGACGTACTCGAGGGAGCTGGACCGGATTGGCTCCCTGGTGCAGGCGTCGGTCTTCAAGGTTGATGGAGCCGGAGCGACCATGGTTCCAACGCTCGTTCTTTCCAACAGACGGCGCCAATTGACGAGATTTGGACTCGGCAAATCCCTGGGTTGAGCACCCCGGGTTGATTGAGGGGGAGAGAGGTGAGCGCTGGTGATCACGACGGCTAACAGGCGAGGTTTTACCCAGGTTCAGGCTCCCGGAGGATAACACCCTACTTCCTGCTTGTCTGGTATTGATGTTGAGCGTGGCTACAATGGCGAGATGGCGATCTCACTAGGGTTTGAGCTGGCGGCTATGAGATGGAGTTCTGTTTGTTCGTTACCCTAGGCGAGGGACCCTCCCAGCCTTTATATGATAGGCTGGGTCTCGGGTGAATGGTGCCGATGGCACTTACATGACGATCAAGGCTGATGACCTAACGTCGACTATCTTGGGCCGCACGTCGTCCTTCTTGGGCCTTCCTTGGACCCTCGCCATAGGGTTGATGGACTTGGCGTGACCCAGGCATCACCACCGTGGGGTAGTCAAAGAGTAACCCCACGACACAAGTGCCTCGCCACATTGGTGGTAAGACACAACGGAGATACGGTGTGCCATATCAAGGCTACTCGGTGTTTCACATTGGTGAACACCGCGCCGCTCCAACGGAGACTAGCTTCCATTGGGAAGTGAACTTCGGGATAAATCATCGTCTCCAAGTGCCTCGGTATTTCTATACCCGAGCTTCTTACTTATGCTTTTTTACTTTGTGATAGACATCGAGCTTAAAGTCATATATCTTGCTATCACCTAGTCGATTATATTGATTTGCATAAGTTGTTGGTGCACATAGGTGAACCTAGCTAGTTCAGGATTTGGCTTGATAAATTAAACGTTAGTTTTATTCCGCATTTATTCAAGACTTAACCGTAATAATTTTAAATTGCCTATTCACCCCCCCCCCTCTAGGCGACATCCGTGTCCTTTCATCAAGTTATCTATTGCTCGCAATGGATTTCTCAAAAGTCGAGCTATTTATTCCTCGCAATGGATTTCTCAAAGTCGAGCTATCTATTGCTCGTAACGGATTTCTAAAAAATCGAGCTCTCTATTGCTCATAACGAATTTATCAAAATCGAGCTATTTAAGTCAAGCTCTTTATAGGTTGCATCGGATTTATTGGAAAGATTTATTTTATTTACACCCATAAAGAGATTTCTAAAAAATACCAATGTCACTATACTGCAAGCTTATATATCATCAACGCCAAGAGCGTCCACATGAGTTAGCTAGCACCGCAGAAGTGCTTCAGCCAATATTAGCAAAGTCCCAGAGAGCTATGGAGGATGGCGTTTTGGCTCCCGGGCTCATCTGCTCCCGGTTTTGTTTCCGATTTTTTTAAAATACGAAAATGCTTTGAAAAATTCTGAAAAAATTTGGGCATGAACATATTGAAGTATTCAACACTCGTGTAAAATTTCGACAGAAAATATCAATTTTTGCGCCCTTTGTAAAAAAAGACAAATCTGTCTTTTTGAATAGTGGACTGTTTACCTATTTTGTCTGTCAGATATTTGTCTTTTTTGCACAGGGCGCAAAAATTGATATTTTCTGTCGAAAATTTACACGAGTATTGAATACATGAATATGTTTCCGCACAATTTATTTCAGATTCTTTTTGAAGCGTTTTCAAAATTCAAAAAAATCGAAAAGGCACCCGGGTGCAATGAGCCCGGGAGCCAAAGTGGATTTCCGAGAGCTATGCAACTATTTATTATGATCAAAGAGATAAAGCCGGCTTCTCTACAGTAAGAGTTTTGTCGAGACACCCAGCAAATGCACTTTTATTAAGTTTGATCATTAGGTCCTTGGGGGTTTGTCTTTTAGGAAGAAGCATGCTTTAGATTCTTGAACCCGGCTTAAAAGCCAACTTGTCCTTGATTTTAGCTGCTAAGTTAGATGCAACCCGCGCAATATGACTAGACTACAGGCATGATTTGTTTCGAACTCCTATCAAGCCTAAAAGGACTTATGAGGATGCGGACTTGTCAGAGCAAGCTGTTAGCAAAAGTCTTGGGGGCCTACTTATTCATCAGTATAAAATCAGAAGGGTTATAAGAACCAAATCAACTTGTATAAAAGGACACTAGTATGTCTATCACATAAGCAAGTCATCAGATCACAGCTCAAGAGATAGCTCCAAGTCGTCAAAATTAACAACTCGGTACTTGGGGGCTACATGTTATAAAGTTTTCAGTTTAAGTCAAAGGGAAGTTCAGAGTTGGGAGCTCCAAGTTATCGCAGGCCAACAACTCAGCGCTTGGGAGCTACTCACGGATCAGGTTTTTCTGCAAGTTAAGCAGCAATCAAGTTTAAAAAGTTTTTATCTCCAAATTGTCGCAGGTTAACAACCCGACGCTCAGGGGCTGCACCGTTCAAAGCTTAAGGACATGATTTATACATCAAGGAGTCCCGAGTCGTCGTATGCATACGACCCGGCACTCGGGGGCTACATCATCTGAAAGTTATGAGTTATCAATAGAAGCTCCAAGCTGTTACAAGTTAACAACTCGACGCTTGGGGGCTATACATATACCGGTGTAAACAAGATCGAGCAAAGTCATACAACTCGTCAAAAGGACTCGAAGAAAAATTCCGACTCGCTTCAAAACGAGCCAGCAGGAGAAGCCGGCAACATATACGCCAACAACCCGACTACATCCACGCCAACAACTCGGCAACATCTACATCGACAACCCGGCAAATGCTAAGTCAGGTGATGCGACATCATCAACGTCTACGACTCGGCAAGCACTATATCTACAAGACGGAAAACGACTCGGCACGGACTCCGTGTCCCAAGAAGACAATATCTACAACAAATCAAGACCTTCCGCATGACTCTGCGAGTCACCCGAAAGCTCGGGGGCTACTGTCGTGGATATGGGAAACGTGTACCTGCAAGGAGTCGGAGCGTGGCCCATCAAGGGGAAGCCCAGCAGGCCGACTCCAATCAGAGTAGGACACGGACTCACTTGTCGACTTGTAATAGATAGCTGTATCCTACAAGGACTCGACAAGTAAGCCGGCCTCCTCCACCTTTATAAGGAGGGGCAAGACGCCCTAAGAGGACACGGCTGAGATAGAGGGAACAGAGGATTTAGAGCCTCAACTCCCGACCTACACAAATAGAGGAGCCGCCTCATCGGCGACTTCCACCAAGAGCATAAGGAATAAGACCTAGCCACAAACAGCACGTAGGAATATTACCGGATGATGTTTGCCGGGTCCCGAAGCTGCATAAATCTGGTCTCCCGTGTCGTTCGTCTACTAACCCACATTGACGATGCCCGCACGTACGTAGTTCCATATTCTCACCGTCGGTTTACGCCATCGACACATGCATTGGTGGAGATAGGCAGCCACCAAATAGTTGAAAGGAAATTAATGCAAATGCACCTAACTGGTGGAGGAGGGATTTTGGGACTACGTGATTTTTTAAATGAGTCTTATGAACCAGGACGGAGGGAGTAGGTCCCTCGTCTTTCCTCACTTCTCCTGTTTGCGATCCGTTTGTTTCTACGACACCTCTCACCTCCTTCAGTCTATCTCATGGGAGCCGAGGAGACTGTCACATCCCGAATTTTGGACCTATAAAATTTTCCTAGTCAAAACCAAAATTTGGGTTCGAATTTGGATCTTCTGATCTTGGCACCTCTATTTTCTCCCGCAGTTCCAAAACCCCAAGATTCTCCAAAATATTTATCTTTTCTTTAAAGGTAAAAAGGGCATAAACCCTAGCCTTCCAAAGGAAGTGTGCCAAAGGTGACTTCGAAAATTCCCCAAAAAATCCAGAGTAATCCCCAGCTAGAGTAGAACCCCTTTATGCAAAAATATTGGGTGACTTGTTATGAAAATATTTGACTTTTTCCCTGATTTGATTTCTGCCTAAAAACCCCAAAACCCTAGCTTTCCAAAGGAAGTAGGTCAAAAACATCTTCCAAAATTCTACAAAAATTCAGAGAGGATCCCTAACCAGTGTATAACCCAAATATGTAAAAATATTTGATACCTTGTTAAGAAAATATTTGAGTTTTTCCATGTTTTACTTTCTGCCCAAAACATTAATATTTTTGGAAACCCTACTAAACATTTTCCAAAAATTCCAAAAACCCCAAGGTAGATGCTCTGGACCTATATCTACCTCATAACCTCAGGGAATTTTCCTGGCCAATTATCTTTTATTTTAATTACCCAAAACCCATTTCCCCTTTTCAGCCGAATGTGTTCGATGAAATTTTTGTATAACCAAAATTTTGAATTTGGAAAAAGTATCTTCTACAAACTTGTAGGATCTTCATTTTGGCACCGAGTGACGCGAGTAGATTTCAGTTTTGTGACCCCGGATGAGAGAGTGATCCTGATGCCGATGTCGGCATGGCTTGGACCGTGGCCACGGCTGGCATGGACATGCCCGGCGGCGCCGCTAGTTTATGGTCGTCGCCGGTCTGCCTCTCCCCGCTGCTCCCCTTGCCCCCAGGCTTCTCCTCCTTCCCTCGACCCCCCCCCCAGCCACATGTCGCCGCCACCCTCCCCTGTGCGCTGTCGGCCGCAAGACGATGCGCCGCACGCACTGGAGCCGCGAGACCCCTTGCCTGTAGTGCACCCCCATGCCCGTCGATCCTATCCACCGGCCGCGAAACCCGTTGTCCAGCTCTGCCCCTTGCTACACCGACGACGCGCCGCCCGTCGATTCGCCACTGCAGCCCGGGACACCTCACCCCGCCACCACCGCATCCTACCCCACGACGGCCACCCCGTCGGGAGGCTATGAAAAGCGCCCCCCCGGCTACCTTCGAACACCACCCCATCATCCTCTCCCTCTGAGCCCTCTCTGCCTCCGTTATCGGCTCCCATGGAGCACCAGAGCACCGGCGACGAGCACGCCTCCGCCGCTCGGCCGCCGGTTAAATTCCCACACTCGAGAGCCTCTCCGCCTCCATCTCCTCACCCCATCTCCAATCCACACCGCTAGCAACCCAAAGCCGCCCTCGCCGGGGTGATTGACGGCCGGCAACCTCGCGCTCGTCCTCGACCACCGCTCGGCCGCCACGGTCGACGACGCCGCCGCTGCTCCCGACCTCCCCGGCACCTGCAACCACGCCGACGAGCTGCGCCTCCCCTCCCTGAGCCACCCTGCTCCCACTCCCTCGCCTCCCTGTCGCCGCAGCCGCCGGGAAGCCTCGCCGGTAGGTTCGTCGGAGACGGCGACCCCGTTTCCCCTCTGTTTTCTTTTCCTCTAGCGCGTACCGGTTCGGGTGGTGAGCCGCTGACCGTTGGGCCCCACCAGTCAGGTTTTTAAACATTACCGGACCGTTTTCCTTTTATATTTTCTCTTTTTTTTTTGAAATGGCAGGTTCTAGGTCAAACTTTGGGAGGCCATATCTGAAAGGACACGGATGTCTCCTAGAGGGGGGGTGAATAGGCGATTTAAAATTATTACGGTTAAGGCTTGAATAAATGCGGAATAAAACTAACGTTTAATTTATCAAGCCAAAACCTAAACTAGCTAGGTTCACCTATGTGCACCAACACTTATGCTAAGCAATATAATCAACTAGGTGATAGCAAGATATATGACTTTAAGCTCGATGTCTATCACAAAGTAAATAGCATAAGTAAGAAGCTCGGGTATAGAAATACCGAGGCACTTGGAGACGATGATTTATCCCGAAGTTCACTTCCCAATGGAAGCTAGTCTCCGTTGGAGCGGCGCGGTGTTCACCAATGTGAAACACCGAGTAGCCTTGATATGGCACACCGTATCTCCGTTGTGTCTTACCACCAATGTGGCGAGGCACTTGTCACTATGTTGCCGTTGAGGTTGACAACTAGAACCTTTACAAGGATGAAGCTCACTCCACAAGTTGGAGGGTCTTCACCAAATGCACCGAGCCACCAAGACTTGATGCTTCAAGGCCGGGGCACACACCACAACTTAATTGGTGGCTCCCGGCAATGTCTTCGTAGCTACCAAAGCTCCGAGACGAACAAGGTTGAGCCGCACTCCATAATTGGAGGCTCCCAACAAATCCCGTGAGCCACCAAGACTCCGAGAAATCAACAACCGTCTAGGGTACCAACGTGCCCTAGAGAAACAAGCTCTAGGGCACCCAAGCACCCAAGAGTAACAAGCTTCTCAACTTCACTTTCCACGAATCACCGTGGAGAACTCAAACCGATGCAAGCAATGCAATGGTAAGAACACACTAAGTGGTCAAACCCTTCACTCTCAAATCCCACCAAAAGTAACTAATGCTTGTGGGGGGGAGAAGAAAGGAAGAACAAAGAAGAACTCAACAAATGGAACTCCAAGATCTAGATCCAAAGGGTTCCCCTCACTTAGAGCAGAGATGGTTTGGTGGAAGTGTAGATCTAGATCTCCTCTCTCTTTTCCCTCTAATTAGAGGCAAGAATCATGGAGGAATAGAGAGGGGAGAGCTCTAAAAGGGTCAACAATGGAGGTCAAAAGGAGATCTAATGGTTAGGGAACCTTTGGGGAAGAAGCCCCCTTTTTATAGGTCAACAAGATCTGACCGTTATGCAGTTTTCGTGGTCGTCCGGAATTGGTCCGGAATATTCCGAAACACTAACAGAGAGCAAAACTGGTTCACCTCGGAATCCGTCCGGAAATTACCCGGAAAATTCCGAGCTGTCCGGAATGACCCGGAAAATTCCGGATGAGATACAGAGTGTAAAACATCACGCACGAGAAACGCAATATCTTTTGCATCCGGACTCCGTTTTCGATGATCTTGGTCTCGTTGGAATCACCACAACGAGCACCACAATATTATGCATAGAAACATCATAGTCCAACAAGGGAAGGTAAAACCAAATGGGAAAAGGTTATACCTCTCTCTAAATGAATAACCGGTAAACCTCCAAAATAAAAAACGCAATAAGTTTTTCATACGAAATCCGTTTTTGATGAACTTGAGCTTGTCTTGAAGATCATGACAAGCTCTAAAACCACATCTAGATAAAAGCCAACTAAGAATAGGAAATGGAGATTTTGGTATGGGTAGGAAGGTGTGAACCTTTCCTCACTAGTGGATCGACAAAATCTCGACCACCGAAAACGCAATAGAAGATGCAACCAAATATCGTTTTCGAAGGACTTAAGCTTGTCATGACTATCACGACAAGCACCAAGATCTCAATATGATAAGGGTCAAATAAGAACCAAGAAAGGATGATGCCAATGATGCAAAGGTTTGAGCTCTCTACGACCGATACGGTAAAGCTCACTTGAGAGCCCCTCTTGATAGTACGGTTAGCTATACTAAAACCCTATCAATATCATACCTTTGCCTTGCGCATTCCACTTGAGCTAGATGATGACGATCTTGATCTCTTCAAGTGGGAACACCTTTCTTGATTGTGCTTTGCTCGGTGAAGACTCATAGATTGCTCCCCCATACGTCACTATGGGAGATCATCTTCACTTGACCATTATCTCCAAAAGGGTGACAAGCTCCAAGCATGTGATCTCTTCAAGATGCTCTTCTTGGACTTGCACTAATCAACTTGTATCTTTACTTCTCTCTTCATAAAGATGATGTCTTGAAAATTAACATGAACATTCACTCAATCTTAATCTTCAAGACATACTTGCACTATGCTCAACACCATCATGACCATTATTCAGATAACACTTTAAACCTCTTGGTCATCACTTAATATTCTTCTTTCCACCTTGAAACCAACATATGGTCTTCAAGCACTCCTATGCACAAACACTACAAATATAACTCAAAGCACACATTAGTCCATAGAGATTGTCATTAATTACCAAAACAACATATGGGGGCAACCATGCACTTTCAATCTCCCCCATTTTGGTAATTGATGTCAATCCCTTTTAAGAGGGTTTATCTAATGAATAAAGCAACCTTGCAAGACAAACAAGCAAGGATGCAAAGCGCATTAAAGGAAAATGCAACAAAAGCATAAAACCCAAATTCCCTTAAACCCTCTAAACTTCTCCCCCATTGGCATCGATTGCCGAAATGGGAAGAAAATTTTAGAAAGCCAATATAATATGAATTCCTCCATAAAGTGTGCATTTCTCAAAATGTGAGTGGAATCAAATGCACATATCCATTGACGAATAATTAGAGGAAATCAAACTATATTGAGGATCCAAAGATTGCAAAAGGATGAAATCATTCTAAACATCTCCATAAAGGAGAAAAAGCAATCAAAAAGATCCAAGGCAAGAGTTCTAAATAAAAACGGAGAATCTCCCCAATGTTCATGCACTATTGAGGAGTGCACAAATATGGAATCCTTGCTCCCCCACAATCATCTAGAACACTCACCAAGTGCAAGGATGTAAAAATTAAAGCAAAACAAAGCACTTGCACCAAAGATGTGGTTGAGCCATAAGGAGACACCAATTAAAAGAAATTATCAATAAAGGCCCAAACAAGAGTATGTGTGTGTGACAAGACAATTAATTTTGTAAGAAACATATTCTTAACCAAATGGAGATAAGTTATACATCAAGTATTGACACACACAACTTACAAAGAAGATTTAAAAAAAATATGTTCACAAGCTCAAGGATACCAATTGGAAATTAAAACCAATCGAAAAAACCAAGAGCTAGTGAGAACATTTGGCCAACAAAAAAACAACATACTCACCATGATGAGCATGAAGAGAAGAATCTTCAATAAAATGTGAGTGCGCAAAGATGCGAATAGAAATAAGACAAGCACTCACGAGACAAACTTGGAACCACCAAAGAATTATAGATAAAAGACAAGGTGGCTTGAAAGAAAGTAGGATACCAAATAAAAGGTGACCTCTCTCGTATGTATAGGTTTCTAAGTAGACAAAGAAACTTGCACATATAAAATGGTCGAAGAAAGGAGACCATGGTAACCAAAAGGAAGTCATGAATATAAAAAAAGATTATTGCTTAAAAGCATAGCACATAGCTCAATTTATCTCCTTGTATATAAATGAACTTCAAACACATCAAATGCATCCCACATATCACTAAGGGAACAAGAGATAGTGGAAATGCTTTGAGATAGGCAACAAGTATCACAAAGAAATAAATACCAATTGAAGGAAGGTTTTTGCAATTTCATCACAAATATCACAAAGATATACCAAGTGAAGGAAATAAGCCAAAACCACAACAATTGCACATTAAAGTTTTCATGCCAAGAGGCAACCTACACAAGGTTGAATACAAGAAAAATATGCATGGGATAGATACTTGTTACCGAGATGCATTGGTGATGACGAAGATGATCCTTTGTTAGTCATCATAGCTTGACTCCTAAAATCACATGGTGAGACCACCTTCCTTATGAATGAGGCAAGCATCCAACGCTTCTCCATTGTACCTAAAACAAAATTCAAGTACAACATGGTTCCCAAACTCATTGGGTCCCATAGTAGTTAGATAAACTACAATACATAGGACATACTCCACATAAATATGTGCATATAGATGTGAAATTGAATTTCATGCACATCTTAGCCGATTTAGGATTTGGTGGAGTATTCCCTATATATTGGATCAAGAAAGACAAGTATGCCATATAATATATATGTTAAGGGATATACATACAAAGTCTTTTAAGAACCAAACGAGATACAATTTGGACAAAACACCAAGTAAACCAAGAAGAGAGCACACTAAAGTGTGACACAAAAAGGTTGTCCAAATTATATCAAAATCCAAATCAACACATGATTGAGGAACGAATCAAATCAACATATGATTGATTCCAAAACACATCAACACATGAAGTGTGATATCAAAAGGAATCGAATCAAAGCAACATATGATTGATAAGACACCAATTGAAAATAAGATACCAACTAGGAGAAAAGATACCAAGAAGAGGATAATACTTGACCGGAATCAAGTAAAGTAGAATAGAGTAATCAGGTATCAAAATTCCCACAATAAATATCAATTGAAACAAATATCTATGGAGGAGATATTAAATTCCAACTAATACCAATTGAAGGTACCTAGACAAGGCTAATGAGCATATAAGATAAAAGAAAGAGACATGCTCAAAGGGTTTTCTCATTCTCTAGGATAAACATAAAACCGAAAATGAGAAAGCAAGACTCCCAAGAGAGAGCAAGGTTACACCAAATAAACCAAACACCCTCTACACTTTTCATGATGGCACAAAGCATCAAGAGAAAAAGATTTGTCTTCCATAAACACATACGATAGAAATCAAATGCCAATTGAAAGGATCAAATATTGATAGATATGATAGTGTTCTAAATAAAAAGGAATGCTCCCCCAAGATTCATGCATTATTTTGATATTTGCATTTGAATACAAAATGCACGCACAAGGGATCATTACTCTTCATATTTTATTTACAACACTAAACACTACCAATTGAAAACTTAGGATCCATGCAAGAGGCAAGGAAGGCAATGGGAGTCAAAATAATTATTTTGGCAAGAGATGGGGCAAATAAAAGCCAATGCCAATGTAAGGATAATCAAAAATATTGTATCACAAACATAAATATGGATTGTCCAAGGACAGTGACCATTTGGAATTATTTTCCAGGTGATAGAGGTATCCAAGAATATCCTCACAAGATAAAACATATGGCAGGAGATAAGAAATAAAACACCATATTTGAATAAGGTTTGTTGGTAGTTCCAACTATTCAAACCAACCGGCAAGGCCATGGTTAGAATAATATGGAACAAATGGTTTCTCGAATAATATATAGGAATGCATATTATAGAGAAACCATACCAAGCAAACTCACACAAACAAGAGCCAAAGGATAGCTAAGAAGCAAATTGGAACTTGTTCGAGCTAACAAGCCACATAGGAATAAGATAATTTACAATATCAAATCTAAGTGGCAAGCATCAAATATTCACATTTTGTAGGATTGTAATATGCACATATCTTATTACTCCCCCACAATGTGATAATTCATTTCTTCTTAACAAGAGGAAAATAAAATCAACTAGAGATAATTAATGGATATTATAGAATTTGATTTTCTCATGAATATGACATACCACATAGTGACTAGATAATATTGAAATATCAATACTAGGTGGTGTGCCTCATGTACATACATTTTTAGGATTGTGAAGTGCACAAAGCATATCACTCCCCCAAAATGGGATAGTCCATTAATCTCTCAAAAGAGCCCATTGAAATCAACACAAGATTCAATAAGGACTCAACACAAAGTTTACACATATATGGAGCGCACATTAACTTACACAAACTTCATTACTCAAGGTAAGTAATAAGCACAACATATACAAACACATGCTAGGAACAAAACTAACACATGCTAGGGGGCAAGCAACTTTCAATGTATATATAATTTAAATATAAGTTACCGCAAGAAGGAGCATTGGGTATGAGATATGAAAATATAATCCAAATGACTTGGCTGTGGAAATAATAATCAAGAAGTTCCCTTAATTCTTCAAGGATAGCCAAGTCTCCAATGTCCTCCATCACAACCTATTGATCAAGTTTGAGCTTGTTGGTCCCCAACCAAGTTGGGTCCTAAGAGGTTAGTCACAATAGGCTTAGCAACCCAAATGGTTCTTTTCTTGACACCACTTTGAGTTCCCACATATTTGGCAAACACATTGCCAACCCTATCCTTCCTAAGAGAATAAACATCATCAATAATTATGGGGTTGGATAGAGTACCGTTTGTGCATGAAGAAGCCAAGTGGCCCTTCTCACGGCATAAGTAGCAATATCGACTCTTTTCTTTCTTCTTAATAGGCTCCTTAACTTGAGGAGCAATGACTTGAGTCTTCTTAGGAGGTGGCCCTTGTTCAACCCGAGGTTGAGCATGAGATTGAACAATAGGCTGCTTCCCTAATTGCTTCTCCCTAAGAGGCTTCTTCTTCATTGGGCAATCCCTAACATGATGCCCTTCAATTTTGCACTTGATGCAAACAATCTTGGCCGAGTGATTGACTTGTTCTTGGCCCTTCTTATTGCTACTCTTGGACTTGTTCTTGATATTGGAGTTGAATCCAAGTCCACTCTTGTCATTGGGGGATTTTTGCACACTCAACATATTGTCAAATATGGCCTTCCCTTTATGACGCTTCTCCACATCTTTCTTCATAGAAGTGGCTTGTGCCTTGTGCTCTTTAGTCTTCCCTACAAGGTAAGTAGCTACACAAGTACTAGTGTAAGTTGAGGCTTCATTGTTAGAGCAACTAGGCACGAAATGTAATTCAACATATGATTTACCACTGGTGTGAGATGAAGAATTACAAGGACTAGCACATGGCATTGTAGCATTTTGAGTAGAAGTTGTGCCATTGTCCACGTGAGGCTCACTAGATATTACCTTGGTAGCGATAGCCTCATGAGCCAACTTTAGCTTATCATGAGATAGCAGAAGATCTTCATGAGAGCTCGAGAGCTTCTCATGGCTTTCTTCCAATATCTCATAATTGCTAGTTAGCAATTTAAGTTGAGCCCTTAGCTCAACATTCTCCTTTAAAATGGATGCTTCACAAGAAATAGAGTTAGTAGCACAAGCATCAACATTAATAGCTCTGGGAGAACAAGTAGGAAGCTCTTTTGGTAATTGAGCTTAGAGTTGATCATGAGACTTAGTGAGATGTGCAAGAGAATCTTCCAAGGACTTGACATCCTTTTCAAATTTCACATTAGCCTCAAGGAGTCTAACAATTTCAACAACAAGCTCATCATTTTTTATTTTAAAATCATTAGCCACCTTGAGGGCTCTATCATGGGTTTCATTTACTTTAGATAACTCTAGAGTAAATGTCTTCTCAAGAGATTTCTTGGTGGTTTGTTCTTCTTCTAGAGCTTCCTCAAGATCCGCAATCGTGTTCGCATAATCACGTTCGCGGCTAAGACTTTCACTTTCACGAGCTTCCAAATTTTCAATAGTAAGCCCTCGCTCAACAAGGGTGCTCATGATTTCATGTAGGTTCTCACAAGCATTTTCATTCTTTGAAAGAGCATTAAGAACCATTAGACCTTTCTTATTAAAGTAAGCATCATCTTCTTCATTATCATCATTATTGTCATGATCATCACTACTTGACGATTTAGAAGATATGCAAGGACTATCAACACAAGCATGTGAAACATTTATAGTTCTAGATGTGTTTAAGTACAAAGATAAATTATTGTAATAAGATAGAGATGAAATATCAGCTATAGGAAGCTCACTATCATCATTGCGAAATTTATCCCTACTCACCATTGCATTGTTTTGTGGCTTGCCACATGTAGGTGAGGTAGAAGAAGTTGAGAACTCATTACGCCCGGTGGTGGAGGGAGAACAATCATTCTCACTATCAATGGACACACCATAATTGTCTTGAAGCTTGGTTCATAGCTCATGAGCATTCCGATAAGGAGAAATTGACAAAGCAACTGCCTTACTCAAAGACATGAAAACCACTTTAGAAGCTTGAGCATCTAGATAAGAGTTTTCCTCATCCTCTAGAGGACAAAAACCCATATCTAGAATTTGCTCTATATATGGATTAATGTCCCTAAAATAATTTAGCATGCGATTTCTCCAATCATTATAATTAGTGCCATTGAATATTAAAGAGGCATTATGCACTAAACCACTAGACGACATCTTGACTCTCTAGGCCGTGAAGCCCTATAAAGAGAGAATCGGCTCTGATACCAATTGAAAGGACACGGATGTCGCCTAGAGGGGGGGTGAATAGGCGATTTAAAATTATTACGGTTAAGGCTTGAATAAATGCGGAATAAAACTAACGTTTAATTTATCAAGCCAAAACCTAAACTAGCTAGGTTCACCTATGTGCACCAACACTTATGCTAAGCAATATAATCAACTAGGTGATAGCAAGATATATGACTTTAAGCTCGATGTCTATCACAAAGTAAATAGCATAAGTAAGAAGCTCGGGTATAGAAATACTGAGGCACTTGGAGACGATGATTTATCCCGAAGTTCACTTCCCAATGGAAGCTAGTCTCCGTTGGAGCGACGCGGTGTTCACCAATGTGAAATACCGAGTAGCCTTGATATGGCACACCGTATCTCCGTTATGTCTTACCACCAATGTGGCGAGGCACTTGTCACTATGTTGCCGTTGAGGTTGACAACTAGAACCTTTACAAGGATGAATCTCACTCCACAAGTTGGAGGGTCTTCACCAAATGCACCGAGCCACCAAGACTTGATGCTTCAAGGCCGGGGCACACACCACAACTTAATTGGTGGCTCCCGGCAATGTCTTCGTAGCTACCAAAGCTCCGAGACGAACAAGGTTGAGCCGCACTCCATAATTGGAGGCTCCCAACAAATCCCGTGAGCCATCAAGACTCCGAGAAATCAACAACCGTCTAGGGTACCAACGTGCCCTAGAGAAACAAGCTCTAGGGCACCCAAGAGTAACAAGCTTCTCAACTTCACTTTCCACGAATCACCGTGGAGAACTCAAACCGATGCAAGCAATGCAATGGTAAGAACACACTAAGTGGTCAAATCCTTCACTCTCAAATCCCACCAAAAGCAACTAATGCTTGTGGGGGGGGGGAGAAGAAAGGAAGAACAAAGAAGAACTCAACAAATGGAACTCCAGGATCTAGATCCAAAGGGTTCCCCTTACTTAGAGCAGAGATGGTTTGGTGGAAGTGTAGATCTAGATCTCCTCTCTCTTTTCCCTCTAATTGAAGGCAAGAATCATGGAGGAATAGAGAGGGGAGAGCTCTAAAAGGGTCAACAATGGAGGTCAAAAGGAGCTCTAATGGTTAGGGAACCTTTGGGGAAGAAGCCCCCTTTTTATAGGTCAACAAGATCTGACCGTTATGCAGTTTTCGTGGTCGTCCAGAATTGGTCCGGAATGGTCCGGAATATTCCGAAACACTAACAGAGAGCAAAACTGGTTCACCTCGGAATCCGTCCAGAAATTACCCGGAAAATTCCGAGCTGTCCGGAATGACCCGGAAAATTCCGGATGAGATACAAAGTGTAAAACAGCACGCACGAGAAACGCGATATCTTTTGCATCCGGACTCCGTTTCGATGATCTTGGGCTCGTTGGAATCACCACAACGAGCACCACAATATTATGCATAGAAACATCATAGTCCAACAAGGGAAGGTAAAACCAAATGGGAAAAGGTTATACCTCTCTCTAAATGAATAACCGGTAAACCTCCAAAATAAAAAACGCAATAAGTTTTTCATACGAAATCCGTTTTTGATGAACTTGAGCTTGTCTTGAAGATCATGACAAGCTCTAAAACCACATCTAGATAAAAGCCAACTAAGAATAGGCAATGGAGATTTTTATATGGGTAGGAAGGTGTGAACCTTTCCTCACTAGTGGATCGACAAAATCTCTACCACCGAAAACGCAATAGAAGATGCAACCAAATATCGTTTTCGAAGGACTTAAGCTTGTCATGACTATCACGACAAGAACCAAGATTTCACTATGATAAGGGTCAAATAAGAACCAAGAAAGGATGATGCCAATGATGCAAAGGTTTGAGCTCTCTACGACCGATACGGTAAAGCTCACTTGAGAGCCCCTCTTGATAGTACGGTTAGCTATACTAAAACCCTATCAATATCATACCTTTGCCTTGCGCATTCCACTTGAGCTAGATGATGACAAAAAATGATCTCTTCAAGTGGGAACACCTTTCTTGATTGTGCTTTGCTCGGTGAAGACTCGTAGATTGCTCCCCCATACGCCACTATGGAAGATCATCTTCACTTGACTATTATCTCCAAAAGGGTGACAAGCTCCAAGCATGTGATCTCTTCAAGATGCTCTTCTTGGACTTGCACTAATCAACTTGTATCTTTACTTCTCTCTTCATAAAGATGATGTCTTGAAAATTAACATGAACATTCACTCAATCTTAATCTTCAAGACATACTTGCACTATGCTCAACACCATCATGACCATTCTTCAGATAACACTTTAAACCTATTGGTCATCACTTAATATTCTTCTTTCCACCTTGAAACCAACATATGGTCTTCAAGCACTCCTATGGACAAACACTACAAATATAACTCAAAGCACACATTAGTCCATAGAGATTGTCATTAATTACCAAAACAACATATGGGGGCAACCATGCACTTTCAATATCTCTCTCCAAAAAATTCAGAAAAATATGAATCTTTTTGTAGTAGCTTTGTTTTGAAATTTTCTATCCAATGGCACTGGTTTTGAAGGATTTGAAGTTCATTTGCTTTAAAAGTTGTTGAGTGGCTTTTGGAAGGTTTATAATGCCTATTTTTGATTTCTCTAATAGATTCCGACCATTTTATCGAAGGAGAAGTTGATCCCACAACAAAAGGCAAGCCATCAGCCCCAACCATCTGTTCCAAGTTGTCGATGCCTTATTTGTTGCTTGCTTGAGCGGTAGTTGCATCTCACATGTCACCCCACATGCTTATTATTTCATGCTTATGATCTCATGCAATTTATTATTGTCACCTTTATATTATGTAGTACGATAAACTCATGTTCCGTGAGTTGAGTTCCGGTACCCCGTCTAAATACACGTTGGGTCCTTCCCAAGTTGATTGAAGCGGGTACTTTTCTGTAGAGTGGTGGCGTTGTGTCGGATGGTACCATGCACCATTCCCCATTCCGGCGACGATGGACTGGGGGAACCGCCGCAGTCAATGGAATGGAGGAACGGGATCGCGTGGACACCTCCACTAACTTATGTAGACGACCTGTGGCTGCTACTGCCCGGAGGCACCTCCGCCCTCGCCCGGTTGACGCTAACCGATTGTTTTATTTTATTTTCTCGACCCGTGGCTGCTACTGGCCGGAGGCATCTCCGTCCTCGCCCGGTTGATTTTGTTATTTTATTTTATTTTATTTTATTTTATTTTCTTACTCGACACGTGGCTGCTACTGGCCGGAGACATCTCCGTCCTCGCCCGGTTGATTTCGTTATTTTATTTTTACTCAACCTGTGGCTGTCACTGGTCGGAGGAAACTCCACCATCGCCCGGTTGATTTTACTTTACCTTACTAAACTGCTATGTGATTATTTTATGCTCATGTATATCTTGTGGACTAACGTTTGTTACTGTCTTATGGCTGAGAATAAAATTGACTAGAAAGATAACCACATCCGTCGACTAGATTGAGTCTTGTAGTGCCACTCGCCAAACACACCGCACAACCATGCGTTGTTGAAATGGGCAAACCGTAGCTTAGTAGCCTATTGATCCTCTTTTGATGCTACCCACTTGGCAAGTCTAGTCGGATACTGCATAGTTGTGGTCGGGCTAATCTTGTGAAGGTTCCGGAGCTAGGCGTTGCTCTTGAGTTGGGGACGTGCCGGATTCATTTCGTCATAAGACTTAGCCCGAGTGGTAAGTCGGTAGCTACATAAGGAGTGCCTTGGTAGAGTGGACGGCTACGGGGGAATAGGTTTGTACTGCAGGTACCGGCGGTACAAGCTTAGACCCCAACGTGTGGATAAAAGTTGCAACCTCTCGAGGGTATCAAATCTAGAACTAGTATTGTTCCTACCTAAGGAACAGTGTTGGGTCCAGTCACACTAGAGTTAGTCCAGTCGAGCACGGAAAAATAAATTCACTAAATGGTTAGAGTTGGCCAAAGTTGAATGAGCTGAAAAGTGGACCATAGTTGGTCAAAGCTAAGCCTCGAAGTGGACTAGAGTTGGTCAAGCTTGAGAACCTATGTGTTGGGATTATTGTTGTGTGGTAATGACACCCGTTCTCATAAGCCACGATTTTCGTCACAGGTAAATAGGTAAGTTAAGTCCAACCGTTAAGCTTGGACTCGCACTTGCACATGCCATGCCATATAGGATTGTTGGTAACTGTTGATTGTGGATTGATATCTTGCGAGTGCATTCCATGTACTCACCTGGCTTTTCATGTGGCCAGATCCTCCTACCCCCGTCGCTGAGTACCCCTTGTACGGGAACTAGACCCGGTATCCAGGCAGAGCCCTGTGGAGTTAGGCCCTCTTCATCGCACGCTTCCGCCATCCCGCTGACGCCCTCTGATGAAGTCATGTTCAATAAATAATGTACAAACTGTTGTGTGCGCTAGGGCGCAACCTTGTAATGAGACCCTTATAATATATCATCAGTTCCCGACCCCTTGAATAAAGTGGTTATGTTCTATTATCAAGTTGTCATATATTCAGTGCTTCTGGTACTGATATATGGGGTAACTCAATCCCTCGGATCGGAGTGCCACAGAGACAAGCGAAGAACCAGTGTAATCACGGATCTTGCGTGAGGGTTCTAAGGCTACCTACACTGGGGGTAACATAGCTAGTAATATGCATGTCATCTCGGCAAAAAATATGATGTGACAATTGTTTAATTAGGAGAGAGGGTATTGTGGTAACATAGTTATTTACTGTAACATCACATTTTTTAAGATAGCGTGAATGTACAAGTTAATAAATATGATACTACATACATGTTACTAGCTACTGTGGAGGTACTACTATGGACTAGTAATTCTATGTTATTTCCATTGTGCGCAGCCTAAATGCATGCGTGGATTCTATTTTGGTCTATCTAATACATAATTTAGGCATTCCCAGTTTCTCACCTATACCAAGGGATTAATTTAATTAATGAGTGAAATACGGTCCTCGTACTTGCCAGCCTAGCCCGCCTTGATCACTCGACTTCAAAATACGCGATCTACGGTAACTAAATATGGTTGGGAGGCCCATCGACGGTCACTGGCCTGCGTAGCGCGACGTTGAGCGATGTATCTGCCGAGGTGGCAAGTAGTGGGCCCGTCTGTCAGGCCGAGTGGGGTTTAAGCAGTGAATTTTTTTTTACAAAGAAACCCCGGTTTTTCTTTGAAACAGTTGCAAACCTTCGCCAACTCCTCTACCATCTCCGAGTCTCCCGACGTCCTCCTCTACCCACCTCCATGGCGGCCCTGCTCCGCCCTGTGCATCCACGCTCCTGATTCCTGACCTGAAAGGCTGATACCAAACACCGGAAGGAGCCGTGCGAGCGCGGCGTGTGGCCTGGAACTTGATGGCGTCGGGGGAGAGTGGTGCGCGCCCCCTATACTGCGTCGCGCCAGTCCGGGGGCTGCCGAGCGAGACCGTGGGCGTGGGCGTGGACCAGGTTGTGGTGGCTGCGAGCTGCTTCCGCCGTGGCAGCGCACGTCGTCGGTCTCGCCCCTGTCCAGCCATAACCTCACCGGCGCACCTCCCTCGCGGAGCATACCATGGCACCGAGTCCACGGTCATGCATGCCGGCGGCCACACACGACGACGTCCGTCCTTGTGAGTCTCCGACGCGGAGGTCGTCGCGCCGCACCTGATGCGGCCGAGCCCCAAGCGAGCCCCGCCGCCTACCGCACTATGATGTCCGTCAACACGTCGTCCTGCGCGCCTGAACGCTTCTGACGGTGGGCCGTGCCATTCACTCCGGCCACCGCCCACGCCGAGCCGCACGTTGTGTCGCCTGCGCACCAACCAGAACGGCTTGCGGGGTGTGGCCGAGATGCAGGTGTTAGGAATAAGCAGCTTGTATTCCCAGGGGGCCAAAGGCCACAATATATAGTACATGTACAGGTGTGCAATATGCAGAAAGCCCCTTATACAATGGGGTAATACAGAACAATATAATCTACTCTAACACCCCCCCTCAAACTCATGGTGGATCCACAACACTGAGTTTGGAGAGTAAGAAGTCATGTTGCGCTCGGGTTTGTGCCTTCGTAAAGAAATCCGCCAACTGCAAGTCTGAAGGCACATAGTGGAGCGCAACAACCTGATCCTGTACCTGAGCACGTGTATAAGAAGCATCAACACCAATATGCTTGGTCAGCTCATGCTTGACCGGATCACGTGCAATACTGATAGCACCTGTACTGTCGCACAAAAGAGGAGTGGGTGTCGTAACAGAGACCCCAAAATCTGAAAGTAACCACCGTAACCAGGTCACCTCAGCAATCAACGAAGCCATAGCCCGTAGCTCAGCCTCAACACTCGAACGGGAAACCGCTACCTGTTTCTTTGTCTTCCAAGCAATAAGCGAACCACCAAGAAACACACAGTAAGCAGAAAGGGAACGACGATCCGAAGGATCACTTGCCCATGTGGCATCCGAGTAACACTGGAGCTGGAGAGAGCTGGAACTAGGGAAGAAAAGACGCCGAGTAATCGTGCCACGAAGATAACGAAGGACACGAAGAAGATGACTGTAGTGAACGGTGGTAGGAGCTGAGACAAACTGACTCAGAATATGAACAGGATAAGAGATATCAGGGCGAGTGACAGCAAGGTAAACAAGACTCCCAACAAGATGACGATAACGTGTGGGATCAGAAAGAGGATCACCATCAGTAGGACGAAGCTTAACATTAAGCTCCATAGGAGTCTCAACAGTGCGCTCATCACTAAGATCAGCCCGAGAAAGAAGATCCTGAATATACTTTTCCTGGGAGATAAAGAAGCCATCGGCTGTAGAGGAAACCTCAATCCCAAGAAAGTAGCGAAGATGACCAAGATCAGACATAAGAAACTGCTCACATAGACGCGCCTTAACAAAGGCAATGTGCTCAGGGTTATCACCAGTGATGATCATGTCATCAACATAGAGAAGCAATAAGGTCCGACACCGAGAAGAGGTGTAGACAAACAGTGCTGGATCATGAGCACTGGGAGAGAAGCCAGCGGCAATAACCACAGAGGAGAAACGCTCAAACCAGGCACGAGGGGCCTGTTTAAGACCATATAAGGATCGTCGAAGACGACAAACCATCCCATCGGGAACAGAATACCCATGAGGAGGTTGCATGTAAACCTCCTCACTCAACTCGCCATTAAGAAAAGCATTCTGAACATCAAGCTGGGAGACAGACCAGCGTCGAACAGAAGCAACAGCAAGAAGAGTACGAACATTGGTCATATGAGCCACAGGGGCAAAAGTCTCATCATAGTCTCGGCCGTGCTCCTGCTGAAAGCCACGAGCCACAAGACGCGCTTTATAGCGCTCGAGAGATCCATCAGAGCGGGTCTTAATCTTATAGACCCACTTACACGTGATAGGACGAACACCTGAAGGAGGAGAAATAAGATCCCAGGTGCCAGTGCGCTCAAGCGCAGCAATCTCCTCAGCCATGGCAAGCTGCCACTCAGGATGACGCTCAGCATCCCGATAAGAAGTCGGCTCGGAGACAACAGAAAGACCATACTTACTAGGAGTATAACGGTCTGGAGGACGACGCTGACGAACAGGCCGTGAATGGGAAGGCTCATCAGCAGAGGAGGATGTATGAATAGGAGAAGGAGGAACCGAAGCCGGAGAACGAGGAGTACTAGGAGTACTAGGGGTACTAGACGGAGGAGAGGATGGCGCCGAAGATGGAGGAGGCGCACTAGATGTAGGAGGTGGAGAAGAGANAACTAAATCTTTTCCATGGTCAAATAATGCGGTGGACGGGTGTTCGTGAACACGTAATTTACTACTCCCAACGAGAGTATTTTGACATCACAAAACTGGCACGTCCATATATTTGCAAATTTCAACAGTGAAGTTATATATTTATAAATGTTATAGCACTTTGCAGGAAAAAAAATGTATACTCCGACTTGTTGAAAATAATTGGGACTTTACATATAGCAAACCTTTACTTTTCTTGTCCCTCAAAAAATACTTCTCTTGCAGGTACACGGGCCTTTACTTTTCTTGCGGGTACACTTTGCAGTAAAGGTTTGGCTGGGTGCAAATTTTTGAGGCCACGCTGTTTGGTGGCTGTTTTAGTTTCACAGCTGCAAATGCATGGTCTTTGGTTGATAAGCCAAGCTACTTCCACTCACTACTTCTCACTAGTGGTGACATTACCACCACGATTGTTCATGTGTTCAACTAGCTACTAAAATGGTAGTTCATCAGGACATAAAGTTCACCTAGCTACTAGTATGGTAGTTCGTCAGGACATAAAGTTCACCTAGCTACTAGCAAAGTTCACCTCTCGCGACCCACATTGCGTCAGCCATCTCCTGCCTCAAGGTCTTCCACACTTCTTGGTCGTTAGCGGCGATACCATGTCCAACATCATCATCCGTGTCAGGTGTAACATCTTCCTCCTCCGGGAAGTACTTGTCAACACCACACTCCAAGATCCAGTTATGGAGAATGCAGCATGCAAGAACCAGCTTAACTTGGGTGGGGAAAGTGTGGAACGGCTTCTGATCAAGGATCTTGAATCTGTTCTTAAGAGCAGCAAATACCCTCTCAACTGTAACTCTAAGACTAGCTAGAGTGTCTCAGGTTGAACAATTCCTTGGCATCCCTAGGATAATTCCTTGAGGAGAACTCGTTGAGGTGGTACCTGGTAGCCCTGAAGGGTGGAAGAACACCTGGGCGACAAGCATATCCTGCATCTCCAAGGTAGAACTTGTCATCCGGAATATTTATCCCATATGGCCGACTCATGCTATCAGCAAGGATGATTGCATCATGGGCAGAAGGGCAGAAGGGCAGATCCTTCCCAACCAGCTAGCACATATGTGAACCTCATGTTGAAATCCACAGCAGCAAGCACATTCTGGCTGGTGTAATGCTTTCGACCCCTGTATGCAGCAGCTTCTGACCTTGGCACTCTAGCAGTGACATGAGTGTCATCAATTGCACCAATGCAGTCCTGTTGCCATGAACATTGTGTCATGTTAGACCGTATACATGGACTATGTGTAATGTGTGCAACGAAGTACTTTGGAATTGCTCACCTTGAAATATGGATACCACCTGTGACTCTCTCGAATCTTCTTAGGAGTTTGGCCAAAAGGTGTCTTGATAATCTCATCTCCGAGCTCTCCAACTGCGAACAACACTTGCTTGAAATAGCGAGATATAGTCTCGCTAGATCTCCTGAATGTGATGTGAATCACTCTGAACCTCTGGTTATGACCAACAACATGAAGAAACATCGCAACTTGCTATTCTACATAGGTGTGGATGCTATCTTTCAGCATGAAAGGGGATCGTATGAGCACCTAGAGGGGGGGGGGTGAATAGGTGCTACCCAATTTTTATTTCTTTTTCAATTTAGGCTTGACACAAAAGATAAATTCTCTAGATATGCAACTACGGTGAATTTATCTATATGACAAGGACAAGAACAACTAAGCAAGAAACACAATAGGGAGATAAGGGAGGAAAGAGATAACCGAAATGGAAGCACGCGGAGATAAGGATGTATTCCCGAGTTCCTCCTTGTTAAGGGAGTACGTCTCGTTGGAGGGGTGTGAGCTCGCCACAAAGGCCTACTCAACGCCACAAAGGCCTCACCCTATTCTCCGATGAACCTCGCCACAAAGGCCTAGTTCACCTTCCACTATCGGAGTCCTTCAAGGCGGAATCCGGAGCCCTTACAACGTTCTTGGGGCACACACCCACAACTTAATTGGGGGCTCCCAAATCAACAATCTGTAGCAATTACAACAAGTGATAAGAACAACAAGCTAGGTCAACACAAAGCTAACCCTAGAAATGAGATCCTTCAAATGAATGAAGGGGAAATGAAAAACTGCTCGGTGGAGTTGTAGATCCGGGGCTTCTCTTTCAATCCTCCAAGAATCAATGGATTTGGGTGGAGGGATTGGGAGATCTTGCGAATTTGGACTTTGAGCTTTGATGGCATTAATGGAGGTGAGAGAGTGTGCAAAGCTAGCCCTCCAAAGATAGGTGAAGGGGTATTTAAACCCCTTCACGAATTCTGGCCGTTGGAGGGGTAAAACTCCCTCTCAGTCCCGCAGCACCGGAAGTACTGCCGGGAGGGTCGGTACTTCCGGCCTGCCCTTCTCCCTTCAGACCATGGTCTTCTTTCAGGCGAACTCCATCCCGCATGACTGGAAGTACCGTGGCGGCGGCCGGTACTTCCGGTGTCGCGGTAGTACCGGGGCTACTTCCGGTCCAAAAACTGTGAGACCCCAAACTTCCAGTACCTGAAAAATTAAGCGGAAGTGGCTCCGGAAATTTCCACCGGAAGTAGCGACCGGAAGTTCCGCTGAGGTCACCGGTACTTCCGGTGCACCGGTACTTCCGTTGCTACTTCCGGTCCAAATTTCGGAAGCCTCCAAACATCCAGTACTCGAGAAAATAAGCGGAAGTTGATCCGGAAATTTCCACCGGAAGTAGCGACCGGAAGTTCCGCTGAGGTCACCGGTACTTCCGGTGCACCGGTACTTCCGTTGCTACTTCCGGTCCAAATTTCGGAAGGCTCCCAAGGTTCCAGTACCTGGGAAATTAAGCGGTAGTAGGGCCGGAACTGGGCACCGGAAGTGCCCAGCGGAACTACCGGTCCCTGGACCGGTACTTCCGGCCAACAGGAAAAACAGGCATTTGGCTCAACTTTTCGCGACGATTCTTTTGGGGTTGGTTTCCTGCACATCTTAGGTAAAGTTAGAGCACTTGATTGTATTGTTGTCAACATCAAAACACATGGGGATAGCAAATGTTCTTTCAATCTCCCCCTTTTTGGTGTTGACGACAATACAACCAATAAGCATAGTTTGATTCCAAAAGACAACCGAGCTCCCCCTAAGGGGCTCCCCCTATCTTTTTGAAAACCATGCACACACCAACCACAAGCATAACAAGATATATATAACAACGGCTAGCAATGGATATAACAAGATAGATAGCTAGCAAAGTAAATAACGATGACGAGGAATTCCACAAAGTCTTACATGCTCACATCATGCATAGTCTTAAGAAAGATAACGAAACCGGGACATGATAAAAGATCCAAATGAAGAAACAAGATGATCATGTCCCACCCATGCAAATCCCGATGGCTAAACTATGCCTACACTTCTCCCCCTTTGGCGTCAAGACACCAAAAAGGAAGGAGCGAAACTACACGCCCCAAGAAAGATCACTCCTCATTAGGCGCCTCCGCACCCCCATCATCATCACCATCTTCAATGTCGGACCAAACAACACCACCATTGGCGAGCCACACATCCTCGGGGGTGATATCTTCCTCAGAACCGTCAGACACTTCAATCTCTAACTTGCGCATGATCTGCTTCTGGCGGGAGCGACTCTTCTTTTCTTGCACATGGGCAGCATATTGGCGCTTGCTCACCAAGCAAAAGGACTCACGGAGCCTTGTCCTCACCCTTTGGAACCAACCCGGTTCCGACACAGGAGCATTATCCACTTTCTTTCCCTTTCCAACAGTCCGGTCCTTGGGAAGCACATGGTTCTTCTTGCGCAGCTTTTTCTCAAGGTGAGGCACCAACGGAATACCGGACAAGTCAATCCTCTCACGGTGAAGGAGAGCCCACTTACCACAAATGAGCCTCATGATGTAAGGGGCATAGATGGGCACCCTCCTGTCAGCGATAGCACTCCAAAGCTCTTCAAAGATCACATCCATAACATCCAGCTTCTCACCCAAACCTCTCCTCAAATAACACTGAAGCAGCAAATCGATAAGGTAGCTGTGCACTTGATCCCAATTGCCCACCCTAGGAGTAAGGGTCTCTCTGAAGATGCGAAACATGATCTCATAAGTGGGTATGAGATCCTCGGACTGACCTGGAGTACCACCAGGCATAGTGATGGGCTCAAGCACCTCCTTAGCACTTGGGCGGGGCACGTGGTGCACCGTCCAACCATTGTTGTCTTGAGCACGCGGGTAACCCAACAGGTGACAGAACTCAGACCACTTGCAATCCACATGCTCATCCTTGATCATCCAATGCAGACGAGGATTGGCCTCAGTGCCTATGAAAACAGTGGCATAGAACTGAGCCACAAGCTCTTCATTGTAGTCTTGATGAACCTCCATAAGAGGTAACAGTCCAAACTCCTCACACATGCCAAAGGCCTCGGCAAAGTACTGAGCATACTTGGGAGAGGTCATATGAGCAATGTTGAGGCGGTGCTGGAGAACCACGGCATTCCTTTGCCCTGAGTAAATCTGATTGAAGACAAGCTCTTGATCATTGGTGTAGAAACGAGAATCCGTGACATGGTCTTGGCGAGGAATGAGGTAAGGGTTCGTCTTCCGGTAGGCACGGTATTCCCGGTCAGGCATCTTGGCAAAAGACACAATCTTGGGCTTCTTCACAACAGTTTTCTTGCTAGAACCACTTCCAGACGCAGCAGCCTTCTTCTTCTCAAGGTTGATTTGCCGGGCAGACTTGGTTTGCGGCATAATTTCAGCTTCTTCTTCAAACTCATCTTCAATGGTGCGCTGCTTCTTGCGAGAGGCTGAGGAGATGAACCCTAAGAAGTGAGCACAAAGATAGGAGGGAAACTAGAAAAGACAATAAATTCAAACAAAAACAACATAGTTATCAAGAGTGGAATAGCATTGTGAATCTAGGGATATGCAAGAGCACCGAGGGAAACCCGGGAACACCCCACGTCACACCCAAACAATGGGCCTAGGTGTGATGGGGAACTAGGGTTACACTAGGTACTAGGGATTTCACCAAGATCTACAAGAGCAACCCACTCTAGAGAACTAAATGCATCTAGCAACGGTCCTAGACATGCTCCAAACGAGATTGTACTTAAGCAATCGTGCATCTACTACTTGTCCAACATCACATCTAGATTCAATTTTTCGAACCTAGAGAAGAAGTGAGGGAGGACAAATACCGGATGCCATGGAGGAGGATGACGAGGGGAACGATTCCCTTGGACCAGATCTGACGGGGGAGCACCGGAGGAGCGGCAAAGGGCCCTCAAGATGGCTAGTGGCTAGGGTTGGAGAGAGAGAATAGATGGGGCGTGAGGAAGAAGAAGAAGTTATGTTCCTCCTTCTTCCCCCCGTCCCAGGCCTTATCTCGCTCCAGCCCGAGCCACCGGAAGTACCGGCCACAAGACCGGTACTTCCGCCCGAGCGGAAATTTTCAGCCAGGAAAAATTCCGCTGGGCCGGAAGTACCGCTTCCTTGGCCGGTACTTCCGCCCGCTCGGGATTTTCAGCCTGGAAAAACTTCCGCTGAAAATTCCGAGAGGCCGGAAGTACCGGTCTAGGCACCGGTAGTTCCGCTCCAGTCAGGAAACTAGATGCATGTTTTAGAGAGAATTTAGGGTTTAGATGCGGAACGGTTTTTAGGGAAGAGTTTGGGGCTTGGGATGAGATCGTACACTGTCATAGAATGGTACCTCACTCATGATTGCAAGATGCAAAAGCGTAACGGCCAATCATGAGTGGTTTCCCATAGCACACACATAGTGACACATATAGGTCTAGAAACTCCAAATGAACACCAAACAAGATCCAACTCCTCACACGAGGAGGTCGGTGGCCGAAGCCACCATATATGAGTATGAAGGAGTGAGACACCGCGAAGATGTATCTTGGGTTCTCACTCACAACTCATCATTTAAGCTCATAATTCATGAATTGAATATAGAGTAGAACAATGAATGCATTAATCTAGGCATAATGGGGGGAGGGAGAGCCCAATAGTTAGGACAACACTCCCCCTATGTCCATGCCTACACCTAAACCCAAATAGAGAATTGACCTATAGGTGTGTATGCAAGATGGTCAAGTCAATCTCCTCGAATCCACGATATTTAGTTCATTCCTCAAATAAGTGAATCTTGCTTCATCAAGTGGCTTCGTGAAAATATCGGCAAGTTGGTCTTTGGTTGGCACATAAGCAAGCTCAATGTCTCCACGGGCAACATGATCTCGAATGAAATGATGACGAATCTCAATGTGCTTGGTTCTTGAATGTTGCACCGGGTTGTAGGCGATCTTGATAGCACTCTCATTGTCACACAAAAGAGGCACTTTGTCACAAGTGACACCGTACTCCTTCAAAGTTTGCCTCATCCATAACAATTGAGTGCATGCACTTGCGGCGGCAACATACTCGGCTTCGGCGGTGGAGAGGGAAATGCAATTTTGCTTCTTAGAAGACCAACTCACCAAAGACCCACCAAGAAATTGGCAAGCCCCGGAAGTTGATTTCCTATCATCTTGATCACCGGCCCAATCCGAATCCGTGAAACCCCGAAGAGTGAAAGATGAATCCCTTGGATACCACAAACCAAACCTTGGGGTATGAATTAAATATCGTAGGATTCTCTTGACCGCCAACATGTGGCTTTATTTAGGAGCCGCTTGATACCTTGCACACACACCTACACTCAACACTATATCGGGTCTAGATGCACAAAGGTAAAGCAACGAACCTATCATGGAGCGGTAGAGCTTTTGATCCACATCTATACCCTTTGGGTTAAGTTGTAGATGGCACTTGGTATCCATAGGAGTCTTCTTCTCCTTAGCATCCACCATATTGAACCTCTTGAGCATGTCTTGGATATACTTTGCTTGGCTAATAAAAGTCCCTCCTCTCAATTGCTTGATCTCAAATCCAAGGAAGAACTTCAACTCGCTCATCATAGACATCTCAAACCTATCGGTCATAAGCTTTGCAAATTCATCATTAAAAGCTTTGTTAGATGAGCCAAAGATAATATCATCAACATATAGTTGGCATACGAAAAGCTCCCCTTTAACCCTTTTAGTGAAAAGAGTGGGATCGATTTGCCCAACTTCAAACCCACGGTCTAACAATAACTCTCTAAGGTGCTCATACCACGCACGTGGTGCTTGCTTAAGTCCATAGAGCGCCTTATCGAGCTTGTAGACATGGTTAGGGAAGTTGGGGTCCTCAAACCCCGGGGGTTGCTTAACGAATACCAACTCTTTCAAAGGACCATTAAGAAAAGCACTTTTAACATCCATTTGTTGCAATTTGAAGTTATAGCAAGAAGCATAAGCAAGGAGGATACGGATTGACTCAAGGCGAGCCACGGGAGCATAGGTCTCTCCAAAATCAATGCCTTCAACTTGAGAGTACCCTTGAGCCACCAAACGAGCCTTGTTCCTCACCACCATGCCATGCTCATCTTGCTTGTTCTTGAAAATCCACTTTGTGCCTATAACATTGCGGCACTCCTTTGGCTTCTCAACTAACTTCCAAACTTTGTTGCGCTCGAAATTGTTGAGTTCTTCATGCATTGCTAGCAACCAATCCGGATCTTCAAGAGCTTCGGCAACCTTCTTTGGTTCAAACATGGCAATATGAGCTTGATGATCACTAAAATTTGCCAATTGCCTCCGGGTGGACACCTTGCCTCTCACATCTCCAATAACCTTATCAAGGAAATGTTCACGAAGTTCCATGGTTCTTGCAACTCGAGCTTGACGACGGGCTTCGATATCCTCATTGCATCTTGGAGGTATCACTTGATCATCTTGATCATTTGAGTCCCCGTCTTGACCGGTAGGTTGACCTTGATCATCAATGGGCTCGGCTTCAACATTTGAAGAAGATGGTTGAGCAAGGTCTTGATCTTGGCTAGCGTCATGAGATGGAGAGTTTGAATCTTGCATAGCAACATGATCAACGGGTTGAGGGTCTTCAACTTGTTCTTGGGTTGGTGTAACTTGCTCTTCTTGGGCAACGGTTTCTTGTGTAGATGAAGGCTCCACTTGAGTAGAGCATTGTCCTTCTCGATCCACCACAAGGGGTTCCTCAATGGGGCGGAAGAATCCCACACCCATTCTTCTTATGGCTTCTTGAGGAATTTCATCATCTACATCGGAAACATGAAATTGCGCCACTTGGGAGCCGTCATTCTCATCGAACACCACACTACAAGATTCTATGATGCGCCGTGAAGCTTTATCATAGATTCTATAAGTGTGGGATTCGCCACCGTAACCAACAAAAATACCCTCTAGAGATTTAGATTCGAATTTAGTGAGGCGACAACCTTTAATCAAATAGAAACACTTACAACCGAAGACGCGGAAGTAGGAGATGTTAGGCTTGTTGCCGGTGAGGATTTCATAAGGAGTCTTGTTCAAACCTTTGCGGAAGAAGAGCCGGTTGGATGAGTGACAAGCTGTGGATATAGCCTCCGCCCAAAACCTTAGCGGAGTCTTAAACTCCGCAAGCATGGACCTAGCCATATCCATAAGAGTCCGGTTCTTCCTCTCGGCTACACCATTTTGTTGAGGAGTATATGCGGCGGAATATTGATGACGAATACCCTCTTCACTAAGAAACTCATTGAGGGTGTAGTTCTTGAACTCGGAGCCATTATCACTCCTAATAGCCAATATGGGGACATTGTGTTGACGTTGCATTTCGGTGGAGAAGTCGATGAAGGTTTGTTGGGTCTCACTCTTCAACTTGAAGAAATAAACCCAAGTGAATCTTGAATAATCATCGACAATCACCAAGCAATATTTCTTCCCACCAAGACTTGCTTCGGGCACGGCACCAAAAAGATCAACATGGAGAAGCTCCAAGATCCTCTTGGAAGAAACGATTGTCTTGCTAGGGTGAGGAGAATCATGCATCTTGCCTTCAACACAAGCCCTACAAACACGGTCCTTGGCAAAAGAGACATCTTCTTTTAGTCCGAGTATGTGGCCACCCTTGTGGAGACTTTGCAAAGTTCTCATGTTGACATGGGCTAGGCGGCGATGCCACAACCAACCCTTGTCGGCCTTTCCGAATAGGCACATCGAATTTGTAGTGGTTTTCCCCGAAAAGTCAACCACAAACAAATCATCCTCGACGTACCCAACGAAAGCGACCTTTAGAGTCTTGCTCCACAAGATGACCACAATATCAACATCAATAAAGACGGCAAAACCCATCTTATTAAGAGCATGGACGGAAAGTAAATTGTAACCAAGGGTTTCGACAAGCATGACATTTACTAAGGTGACATCCTTAGCAACTACCACCTTGCCCAAACCCGTTACCTTAGATTTTGATCGGTCTCCAAATGTGACGGTAGATCCATTTAGACATGTTCGAAATTCCGTCATGATCTCTTTGCTTCCGGTCATATGTTTTGTGCATCCACTATCAAGCACCCATTTTGACCCGCCGGAAGCATAGTCCTACAAGGAATCATTGCTTTGATTTAGGTCCCATTTTTCAATGGGTCCTCTTTTGTTAGCAACAAGGGTCTTAGGAACCCAAATAGAGCGATAAATAGGCACATTTCTAGGACCAACAAATTTAGCATAGACATCCCCATAATAATCAACAAAAATAATGTAATAGGGGTTAGTCTTTCCCGCAAAGTCATCACTAGTAGTTTTGCCCCTTGTGGCACTACCACTAGCAATGTTGACCCTTTTTGCTTGAGGGGCACTAGGGATGTTGGCCTTCTTTGCTTGAGGGGCCCTAGCATCTTTCATGAAGGACTCCTTCTTCTCCTTCTCAACGAAACCAACACCACCTCTCCCCTCCTTGGAAGGGACAAATGGTCTCTTACCACGGGAGATGGCATTAGCAAGGTTAACTTTTAACCTAGCATTTTCCTCAATAATATTTGCATGATCACAAGTAATAGGAGTAGAGGAGCTAGGCACATCAATTTTAGATGGTTGAGCTTGAAGTTGTTCATACGACTCTTTGAGGGTGGAGAGCTCACTCTCCAAAGCCTTGTGAGCCTTAGAGAGATTCTCTAACTCCTCGGTTAGTCTAGAATGACCAACGCCAAGCTCGACCTTTTCTTTCTTGCAAATTTTATATTTTGCTCTAGCATGATCACGTTCCTTAATGAGCTTAGCAACAATTGCATCATTAGTTTCTTCTATGGATTCTAGTTGTTCTTCAAGAGAAACTCTAAGCTCATGTTCTTCTTCAAGATTATCTTTTAGAGAAGCAATTTCCATGGCATCATCTCTTTCTATTTTACCTTTTACCTCTAGCATTTCAAGAGCATCATCATATTGACTCATAAGAGTCTCAACATGCTTCTTGGTTTCACCTTGCATGTTAGATATAAAATGATCCAAGGCAACAAGTTCCTCCTTAACTTCAAGACTAGTAGGATCATCTACATTACTCATGGCATTGGGAGTTGAAGGAGATGATACCTCATTGGCCTTGGCCATAAGACACCTTGCGGAAGAGGTTGAGACATTTTCATTGGGGGATTCAAAGAGAGATGGAGTTGATGCAATGGCAATCCCGGCCACTTCACTTTTGGTTTCTTCTTCTTCTTCTTCCCCGGATGAGTATTCCTCTTGAGCAATTAACACCATCCGTTGAGGTTTCTTGTTGGTGGGATTCTTCTTGAAGAATGGCTTCTTGTTGGGAATCTTGGGCTTAACCTTACGGACAAGTTTGCCTCCATGATGTTCACGGTTTTCAAAGGGACATTCGGCTACGAAGTGATAGCGATCTTGGCAATTGTAGCACGAACGCACCCTTTGGCCACCCTCCTTCTTTCCACTTGACTTGTTCACAAACTCTCTTGCCTTAGATGGACTCTTCCAAAAATCCTTGTGCGAGTGAGACAAAGTGAGAGCCGAGTAGTCCTTGAGGGTGTCCTCTAGCTCCTTGGGATCCCAATGAGACACATCTTCTTGTTCTTCATCATCACTGTCTTGTGCAACCATCTTGGCCTTCAAAGCTAGGGGAGAACTCTTGTGCATTCCAATGGCTCTAGCACGAGCATCTTCGGCGTTCTTGGCGGCCACTTTGAATGCGGACATCTCTTGCATGACTTCCATAGATGACATAAGGTGATAGTTGTGCCTTCCTTGGAGACTCTTCAAGTCGGTTGACTCAAAGGGCCATAGAGCACTCACATACTTCCTCTTGATCCATGCATCATCCACATGAGTTGCCCCAAGTGACCGAAATTGAGTGGCAAGAGTCTTGAGTCTTCGATACATGTCTTCATGCTCTTCACCTTCTAACATGAAAAAGCCCTCGGCTTGGTTGCTCAAGGACTCAAACCTATTCCTCTTCATGCTCTCATTGCCGATGAACTCATTGGTGAGAGTATCCCAAGCTTCTTTGGCGGTGGTGGCAAACTCGATGTGTGACAAGTGCTTCTCCCCCACGGCGGTTTGGATCATGTTGAGAGCCAACTCATTGAGTTGACAATCAACAACCTCTCTTCTTGTCATGTTGTTGGGGTCGTGTGCCTTGAAGCCAACCTCGATGATCCTCCAAAGCTCGATTGAAGCACTCTTCATATAAGATCTCATAAGAAATTGCCAATTAGAGAAACAAGATGGATTAAACTTGGGTGGGTCACCCCTATTGTTTATATGAGGATGAGGGATAGGTGGGTCGGGGGAGTATATGTGAGGAACCTCACTATACGTCTCCTTCCCACTAGCATTTTTAGATGGGGATTGTTTAGTTCCATCACTACCCTCAATCTCCGATGCTTGCGCGGCGGAAGAATTTACCTCTAGCGGTGGTGGTGTGGGTCCTACTCCCTTATGAAGGAGTTGCGCGAGCATCTCACGCAATTCCTTCATTTGAGTGTCCATGGTGGATCTAAGACGTGTTTCCAAGTTCTCAAGATCCTCCGTGGTCACCCCGGGTTTAGGATCCGCATCATCACCGGAGGTACTCATACTCTCTTAGGCGGTGAAGCCTAGATATAGAGACAAGGCTCTGATACCAATTGAAAGGGGATCGTATGAGCACCTAGAGGGGGGGGGGTGAATAGGTGCTACCCAATTTTTATTTCCTTTTCAATTTAGGCTTGACACAAAAGATAAATTCTCTAGATATGCAACTACGGTGAATTTATCTATATGACAAGGACAAGAACAACTAAGCAAGAAACACAATAGGGAGATAAGGGAGGAAAGAGATAACCGAAATGGAAGCACGCGGAGACAAGGATGTATTCCCGAGTTCCTCCTTGTTAAGGGAGTACGTCTCGTTGGAGGGGTGTGAGATCGCCACAAAGGCCTGCTCAACGCCACAAAGGCCTCACCCTATTCTCCGATGAAACTCGCCACAAAGGCCTAGTTCACCTTCCACTATCGGAGTCCTTCAAGGCGGAATCCGGAGCCCTTACAACGTTCTTGGGGCACACACCCACAACTTAATTGGGGGCTCCCAAATCAACAATCTGTAGCAATTACAACAAGTGATAAGAACAACAAGCTAGGTCAACACAAAGCTAACCCTAGAAATGAGATCCTTCAAATGAATGAAGGGGAAATGAAAAACTGCTCGGTGGAGTTGTAGATCCAGGGCTTCTCTTTCAATCCTCCAAGAATCAATGGATTTGGGTGGAGGGATTGGGAGATCTTGCGAATTTGGACTTTGAGCTTTGATGGCATTAATGGAAGTGAGAGAGTGTGCAAAGCTAGCTCTCCAAAGATAGGTGAAGGGGTATTTAAACCCCTTCACGAATTCTGGCCGTTGGAGGGGTAAAACTCCCTCTCAGTCCCGCAGCACCGGAAGTACTGCCGGGAGGGTCGGTACTTCCGGCCTGCCCTTCTCCCTTCAGACCATGGTCTTCTTTCAGGCGAACTCCATCCCGCATGACCGGAAGTTCCGCGGCGGCGGCCGGTACTTCCGGTGTCGCGGTAGTACCGGGGCTACTTCCGGTCCAAAAACTGTGAGACCCCAAACTTCCAGTACCTGAAAAATTAAGCGGAAGTGGCTCCGGAAATTTCCACCGGAAGTTCCGCTGAGGTCACCAGTACTTCCGGTGCACCGGTACTTCCGTTGCTACTTCCGTTCCAAATTTCGGAAGCCTCCAAACATCCAGTACTCGAGAAAATAAGCGGAAGTTGATCCGGAAATTTCCACCGGAAGTAGCGACCGGAAGTTCCGCTGAGGTCACCGGTACTTCCGGTGCACCGGTACTTCCGTTGCTACTTCCGGTCCAAATTTCGGAAGGCTCCCAAGGTTCCAGTACCTGGGAAATTAAGCGGTAGTAGGGCCGGAACTGGGCACCGGAAGTGCCCAGCGGAACTACCGGTCCCTGGACCGGTACTTCCGGCCAACAGGAAAAACAGGCATTTGGCTCAACTTTTCGCGACGATTCTTTTGGGGTTGGTTTCCTGCACATCTTAGGTAAAGTTAGAGCACTTGATTGTATTGTTGTCAACATCAAAACACATGGGGATAGCAAATGTTCTTTCACAGCAGCCCCTGGACCGGAACGTCTCCACTAGCTTGCAAAAGGGAGCTCTGCCCATTCGCAGCATGTTCACGGCCTCCACCTCGTTGTTGTTGTAGATGTAGTTCAGATTGGCCATCCTCTCCTGATCTCGGAGAAACAATGGACCGTAACGGATTACACCCCTGTAATTGCGGCGTACTGCTCTATGGTGGACTAAGAGGAGTCAGGCCTGCATCACAGCGATGAGTGCTGCAGCCTGAACGATGAGCGGCATACGAGCTTCTCCGTCCTAGTAAAATCAAGGTGGTACTATAAGAATACAGCCGAAATCTAGCTGCTACGGTCTAAACTAAGATGCACGCAGTAGGAATGCTTGGTCCTACATCATCGGCATGTAAGATCTACCAATGGGGAAATAGAGCTTACCGCCATGGGGGAAGGGAGTACCGAACAATCGGTGCCGTCGACGAGTCGGAGGAGAGGCAGATCTTCCTTGTCGCCGTCGCCGTAGGTGTCGCCGTCGTCGTCCAGAAGGCGGAGGAGAGGCAGATCTGGGAGGTCGCCATCGCCGTCGGCAACCAATATCTAAGTCGCCGCCGCTTCCGCCGCCACCTACGCTGCACAAATAGTCTGTTGTCTTCTCCGCTTCCGTTGACAACCTAAAGAGGGGGGTAAGGGTATCGTACGCGCCATACGGCCGCCCTAATTTTTCGTCTCCCGCCAGCTCCATGGCTGCATCGCCGCGGCTCCGCATGCTTGCTTTTTGGCTCTACTGTACTGGCCTGAAGGTGGCTCTGGAAAAAAGGCCGAATCGAGCGTTCCCTGCGGGCCTGGCTGAGGGGTGCTTTAAACATCGTGTGTGTGCGGGCCAAGTTGTTGCGCGACGTACCAAACGGCCCGTTTTTGCATGCCTTCGGCCAAATTTGGGTAGGGCGTGGGCTACCAAACACGCCCATAATTGTGCATTTATCTCCCCAAAGATTATAAACACAGGGTTATTTCCTGGTTGGGTAAATATGTGCATGCGTACTTTACAATTAAAATAAAAAAGATCTCAACCTAGCAACTATTAATATGACATAAGTACATAGGTATGTATATAAGTAGTAAATGTCTACAACAAATATAATGCATCCCCACAGTTTACGCTGAAAAATTATAGAATAATAAGAAATGATGCTCGAACTAGAATATCCGGAACAAAAAAAGACTCATGTCGTTCATTAATGTAAGTTATTTTGGTTTTTTTCTATTTTACGTGTTTTAATGCATATGTTAACTCATTTTAATACTATGTATCTAGTTCACATTAAAATGTTCAAAACATGTTAGTGTATATTAGTGAACGGAGGGACTAGTAACAAAATAATAGATGTGGGTTTGAACCCATGGCCTACAATTAAATGACATCCACAATAACCAAACATACCGACACTTCTTTGTAACTAATTTTACTCGTCCATCTATTATTACATATATCATTGAATAGTTTTAGTTATTCTACTTATGTGATATGAACGGCTGTGTACAGGGTAAGCCATGGCCCACTCAGCATACCCTGTGGTTTCGTCCCTAAAAATAAGAAACACCGGTCAAGTTTTGAGGTCCAACAGAATCCCACTAAACATGAATCCAAGATTTGGATAATGTTTTTTCACTCGTTTGCACTAATACGCTAGCCCAAGAATTGCATAGACGTTAACATACATGCATGAAGCCGTTAGTCGAACCATTTCACCGATGTCGTGGAACAAATTAATATTCAAACAACGCCACATAGAGGCAGTAAATCATGGTGAAATAATATGGTAGCAAACAAGGTGCCCTGCCCAGGCGCACTGACACCACCGAAAGCAAGCGGGAGGACCCCCCCTCATTCCCCTCCTTGCACCTTTCTCCTTCGAGAAAGAGGTTTTTTCTCCGATGTTCTTCGTGGTCTCTATGTTGAAGAAATAAAATCCTCTACCTTAAATTAGATCTAACGGAAGGGTGGGAGGGTCTGATGGCGTGGATCACACGTTCGCTGGGAAACCCCAAGAGGAAGGTATGATGCAGTGTAGCAACAGTTTTCACTTGATTACAAAACCAAGGTTATCGAATCCAGTAGGACTTGGAGAAGGCTTAGCAAGGTGTCAACGGCGCCGTTTACGATAATTGACGTGGACCTGTACACAATGACAAACAAACTACTTTGCCCAACGAAACAGAGAGGTTGTCAATCTCTCCGGCTTACTAAACACAAAGAATTAATTATGCAAATGTAAAATATGATGAGAGTAAATATGAACAACGAGCAAATGAGTGAGGAAAGCTATTAAAACAGTTGTAAACAGTGTAGAAAAATAGGACCGGGGTCCACAGATAGTGGCAATTGACAAAATTGTGGGCGCATAACAATGCTATCATAAAACAGTACAGTTCACCGTTTCATCTAATATGGGCATTACGTCAAAATACATAGACCGTTATACAACTACGTCTATGACTAATAATCCATCCCCGAGATCGCTATCCAACATGTCTCCCAGAAGTATTAAGTTGCAAGCAACATATCATCGCAATAAGCATGGTGCATAATGTAAGCAATGTAATAACACGAGGAAATAAACACCGATTTTTTCTCCCTAGTGGCAACAGTACAATCTTGGCATGAGCGTTTCTGTCAGTCGCACTCTGCTCAAGAAGGCCTGAACCTACTATCTAGCATAAATACTCTCTCTGAAGAATACTAACAATTACTTGGGCAAAGCATCCACTAGCATCGGAGAACATGCAATATCATAGATAAAACATAACACATAGATGAACAAGAGTAATGATTTCCACAATTCATCGGATCGAAGCAAACACATCATGTAGAAATTACAGATACTATGACCTTGATCATGTTAGGCAACTCACAAGATCTAAACTACGGAGTACAAGGAGAAGAGACAACCATCTAACTACTGCCAAGGACCCGTAGTTCCGTGGTGGACTACTCACGCATCACTCCGAAGGCAGGCATGGTGGTGTAGATGCCTCCGATGATGATCTGCCCCTCCAGCAGGGTGCCGGGAAGAGCTTCTGATCCCTCCCGATCTAGGGTTGGCGACGGCGGCGGCCTCGGATGTTTTCTGGAAAATATGATCGGGTCTTGAGGGTTTTCGGGGTGAAGGCGATTTATAGGCGAAAGGGCAACTCGGGGAGGCGCCTAGGCGCGGTCCAGGCTGGACCGCGGCCAGGTGCCGTCTGGGGCCTGTGGGGCCCGCATGCAGGTCTCCTTCTGGCTCCGTCTTTGTTTCCTCGTAAAAATAATTCATGTAAATTTTCAGCTGATTCTGAGAAACTTTCCCGAACAACTTTTCTGAAACAAAAAGACAACAGAAAACAAGAACTGGCACTGGGCATCTTGTCAATAGGTTAGTTCCATAAATTATGGCAAATGATATAAAAACATGTGGCAATGATATATAATCAATCATGGAACGTAAAAAATTATAGATACATCAGAGACGTATTAGGGTCCTCACTCTCTTTCAGTTTCTGTATCCCCCCCCCCCTCCAACACCGCTTTATATGACATCAAAGAACGCCTTGGAAAAAATCCCTATGTCACCATGGCAAGGGCCTCACATAGGTGTGTCCCCTCGGTCGTCTCCTTTTGTGTATGTCTTCATTCTTATATGTGAAGGGATGTGGGTTGTTTTGGGGGTTTTATCGAGTCTAGAAGATTCCTGAAATAATACACAGAAAAAGAGAATTGCATACAAGCAAATCAAATAGTTAAATTATATATATGCAAACATAGTAAAAAATCCACACATTTTATCTTCCTTTGTGGTTGCTATTGTTAAACCTGATTACTTGTAAGGCACATTTGAAGAAAAAAAATGATGCCAATGCTTCAATTTGTACTCTAGAAGTTTCAAGTAGTAATGTTACCTAGTCATATAAACGAGTATTGAGATATTAGTTAGGTTTGTACGCTTTCGATATTTGTCATGGATATGTATACACTATATAGTTTATGCAATTGACAAAACATATTAAGAAAAGAACCTTTGCTATAAAATAATGTTTAATTTTAGCAAAACTAACTAATTAATTCGATGATATACATTACAAGTGTATAACAAAGAAAAATTATGATTAACAATGATAAATCAAACATAAAAGATTATAATAGTTAATTGGTTAATACTATCGTATCGTTATTTTTCTGTAAAATATAAAACTTTAGTACAAAATATAATTATTTTAGTTCGGCACCAGATCCAAAATTTGCTTAGAATAGTCTTGGGTAAAGAATTATAACCCAACAAAGTAGGGACACAATTATTTGCTTCCATCGAAATTAGTTTAGCTCTAAAACTGCAACTAGCACATCGAAAAGTTATTATTGACAATTGTGGACCTATATGCATTCAAACTACGACAACACAATATGTCAGGAATAAGCTTACAAGGGCACCAAATATGTCAATCTCTTCATCAACATTGTGCAGAACAAACTACATCTCACTTTGTATTTTCATAAAATTCTCTTTCACCCAGTTCTTGAGTAGGTGTCGTAAATACAACTTTGTACGAGAAAACTTGATGGCAGCCATCTCAACATCAGTTACACCTCTGATGTTTGTGAACATTGTCTTATGAAGTAAAAATTGCACTTCATGTGGCACATCACTTACCACCGTTCACAAATGGAAAAAAAGAACACTTCAGATTATTACAATGGAGCACAAGAGCTACCAACAGAAAAAACAAATCATACCTGGAATTTCAACTATATGTTTATTTTTCTTTATGTTGCCCACTACACTTTAAACAGAGAGCTTAAAAATGTTAAACTCTTCCTCATGGTAGGAGTCACCCTTTTCTACCTCCTCTTGCAAATCATCTTCCATCTCATCTTCATCTTCAACATGTTGGAAACAGACAACATCACCAAGTTGTATGTCATAGTCTCTCACCAATGACCTCTACTATGGTCCACAAATGATGCTCCTTCTCCCATTTATCTCGAAGTTCAGATCAAATGCGTGGTTCCTTGGGGAAGATGCCAGAATCCATATTTCAGGAGCATACTTGTCAAGCCGCAGTTTGCACTTACAAGGTACAACATGCATCATATATTCTCAAAAATCATATAACTCATGTTGAAGTAATAAGATTTACTCATTTTTGTTAGCATATGCAAACATTGTAATACACACTACATGTACTAATAGAAACTAATAGTACTGATGTACTGGCAACTATCATTATGAAATTAATAAATATTACAACTTTAATATTAGCTCATGAACAACAACTAGCACATTCAAAAGCTACCATTGACAGTTCTTGACCTAAATGTGTTCAAATTAGCACATCTAAATCTAAAAGCATACTAAACTACGGCAACCATATCTAATCCAAGTTCTGAAAGTATACAACATCGAAGCAGTAAGATTGATCGATACTATTATAATCCATCATTTTTTTCTAGCAGAGGCAAACATTGTAATACAAACTACATGTACTAATACAAACTATATGATTCTTGTAAAAAGCAGTTGTGAATACTACATTTATTAAAACATTACCACTCCACCTATACCGTTACAATCTCAAATGAGACATCACGCCTATCAGATCTACCGCAAGTATGCACCGGTTGGCTACATCCTTGCACGGAAGGTGTTTGGTCATTTCCCTGGCAGGCTTCAATTTTTAGAATTTTGCCAGAGCAAACTTAATAGGCTTGGTTGATTGATTGCAGCTGATGCGTTTATGCTCCAGTTGTTGATGGAAGAAGAAACTGATGACGTTGCAGATGAAGATGAGCATTTGACGCTCCTCGCTAGTCAACTACAAGCGGATGAGGCATTCTACGATATAGGTGTGGAGGTTCGAAGGTTAGAGGAGGAAGACCAAGTCAAGGGAGAGGATGGAGGGTCATGGCATTCTATACACTGACTATTGTAACTCGATGTGCCAACAATTCCCCTAGGAATTTTTGTGTCTTTTCGAATGAATAAGGAATTGTGCCCACTGGAAAACAACGACAAGCCTAGGCTAAGTCTACCCAAGAAAAGATGGGATGGTTAGGCTTCTACGATACCCAACAATCGAAAGCATCTCCGATGAAAACTCTCGGCGGGCCGTATCACCGCCGGAGGATAGCAAGACCCTAATTTCTTCCTTAGGAAAAAAAAAAATAGCCATGCTCATCTCGTACTCTTGTTTCAAGGTGATGAAAATCGTTTTTCACCTCCGCGGGTCGAGGCCAAGCGGAAGGACACTGCATGCACCAAAAGGATGCCGTCCGACAGCAAAAGAACAGTGATGACTTGCATGCTGCGTCGTACTATGTTCGATGGTGTTTGCATGTGTCTGGCCACGGCGGCGCACGATAAACGTACGGGAGGGCGCCGCGGGTGAGATGCCACTGGACCATAGCTCAGGCTCCGTGCCGCGAATTGTTCCTGTGGCGCAGTGCAGGGAATTGACAACACGGGAGACACATCCATCGGCTTTGACCTCACCTCGGCGTCTCTCACTCACTCACCGCCGGGCAGGCTCCGTGCCGTGCATATGTGTGGGTGAAGGATGGCTGGTCCCCACCACTACACTGGCACACTGCACACACAAAGTTGATCTACTGTAGGCATCCTATAGCTAGTTAGCTAATTTGAACGTAGCCAGCCCAGGGGCTTTTCTTCTGGCTAAGTAAATTTTCGAATGATGCGATGAGCTCGAGCTTTCTTGTACGTACAAGGACCAAAGTTGCAGTTGACCTCGGCCCGTGCTCTCCATGGATTCGATCGACAAACCTCGCAGGCAGGCAGGAGGAAGAAAGTGGCCGGCCATGCATTAATTTGCTCTCATTCCCTCGAGTCCTTTATAAAGTCAGGAGCGCCAGGGGAGGAGACCCCTCGTGCTTTTCTATGATCACATATTCTACTTTGTATTCCCTCTCCTGTTCATTCCGGGACATGTTTTAGGTTCGGCTTTCAAAAGGCGTCACTCTGCTCTTCCCCTAACTGAATTATGTGAATGCCAACAAATATATATATATATATACACTCCACTGGATTTTTGTTGTCGAAAAAAAATGCTCGTTGGTTCAACTGGGACATCTGTTCTTGTTGCTTGAGGAAATGCATGGTCCAACTACGTCCATTCACTTCTGAATTTGTGAGGGAGCCAAGCTACAGTGCCAAGCTAGTGGTCAAAAAAAAATCCACGGAGGTGGTGGCATGTGCTCCTCTAAATGCCGGTGCCCATCAACGGCGACAAGAGGAAACCCGTGACACCACAAGAACCACCACACACCAAACATGGAACCGAACCAAGCATCATCAAACCAGCCAAAAAAAAGAGATGAAAATAAATCAATTTCTCTATTTTAAAATCATCATCAGGACAATAATAATAAAAAGAGGAACAGTACGTGTCAGATCAAGAAAAAAACAAAAATAAATTCGCAGAATAAACTGGCCCCGGCCTGCCAAGGAAAACGAGAGGTACAGTACATGTCGTGTCGCGTACAGCAGAGGCCAAGGGAGGGAGCTAGCGATACACGGACCGCCTCGTCGTCTTCCTCGGGGCGTCCGTTCGCCCCATCACGCGCACCACTCGCTCGCCAGTGTGCGCCACCACCACACCACCATCGACGACCTGGGCCGAGCTCGCTCGCTCACTCCTCGCCATCATTCCCCTCTTTTTCCAGCTTTTTTCCATAGTTGCCCCAGCTGCCCTGTGGACTGTGCCCCCCTGCTCGCTGCCTTTCCCCCCTCCTCTTTCTTAAAAGGCTGCTCCCTCCCTCCTCTATCTCTCTTACACAGTCTCCTTCCTTCTCTCTCTGCCTTGGCATGGCTGCCTGAGGTCAAATACCCATCCACCCTCTTTCTTTCGCTCCCTTTCTTGCACAATCTTCTTTTAACCTCCTCTTGTCTGAGATTCCAAGGCCGCCTCCAAGTCCATTTGGTTCGTTCTAGCTGTGCTCTGTTCCCCAAAGTCCATGGCTTCCACGGCGCCCAGCGACCCGACGGAGCAAAAGCGCCGCCAGCTCTGAGGCTCTGGCCTCACTCACACACCCACCCACCTACCTACAAGTACAGTCGCTCAGCTTAGTTCAGCTCAACTAGTGGAAGCAGTTGGGTTGGTTTGGTCTGCTCGCGCGCGCGGGTCGATGGAGAGCAGATGGAGGAAAGCCAAGATGTCGCTGGGGCTCAACCTCTGCGTGTACGTCCCCCGGACGCTGGACGACGACGGCGGCCCGCCGTCCACGGGCTCCTCCACGGCCGCGCTCGTCTCGCCGGCGGCCTCCTCCTCATCCGCCGCCACCAGCGCCAACACCACGCCCACGGCGGACCAGGGAAGCGCCAGGGGCCCCGGCGCGCTCATGCCGACCACCCCGACGCCCACCTCCGCGGGCCTCCGCCTCTCCAAATCCGGCAGCAAGTCCTTCAAGGTACCACCCACCCATCTCCCTGGTAGCATTCCATTCAAGGAGTAACTTGGCAAGATCCATCCTAGAATAGCAATATTTTCTTGATTTATCTCTACTTTCCTGATTAATTAAGCTTTAATTTTAATCCCTCACAAACAATTACTTTCCAATTAACTAAGTTACTATAGAGCAAGCAAGCAAGCTTCGATTCAGGTTGTATGGTACACCTGTGACGCTGTTCTTTTGCTTCCAATGATGCACGCAACTAGCTTTCTCTCATCACACACACACACACGCAGCAACAGGCAGAAAAGGGGAAGAACACAGAAAAAGGAGACGCAGGCAGGGAGGGGAGATGGGAGCAATGGCGGTGGAGGAGGAATATCATCATGGAAGTGGGGGGAGTTTGTCTTTCTTTACCGATGGGGTCCTCCTCCTCTACATCCTGTCACACCCAGCCATAGTCCACACCCTCTTTTCCTTCATCACTCACCTTTTCCTCCTAGATAGCCCAGCCTCTCTAGTCTCATTCATCTCACTTCACTTCTTTTCGTGGAGGCATAAAGAGGGCGCAGCGACGACATAGCCATGGGGCTGCCTAGCATCCTTTTCAGAAACAGCCGCCTGCTACTGTTCCCAGATCCCTTCTTGTATTCTTTCATATCTTGTTTTTCAGAACAAACAGGGGAGAGGGTCTTGGGTTCCTGACTGCTGAACAGGAGCCCACCACCATCTCTTGCTAGTATTCAGATGATGACCAGCTGCAATTGTTAAGTTAATTGCTAGTACTGAGATGATGCCCAGCTGCATCTGTTAAATTAATTGCTAGTAACTAGATATTTGACATGTATGCGGGATGCCATCCTAGGCGTATCAGCGGGGTGTAACGGTGTGCTAAGCGGACCCTGGTTTGGATTGAGTTTTGAAATGTATGTGGGAGGTCTTGATCTTCTGGTCAGATAGGGTGAGCGGTGAGGTGTGTAGTGGTTAGTCCGCGGTGAATTATTCAAGTTAAGGCATCCACATCACTCCAAATGTTACAAGATTACTCCTTATCCAGAAATATATCACTACTTGACTTTGTACATTAGTAGTTTGACCACAGGCTTCTCCTTGCAACATCAGAGAGCCCACCATCGTGCCGTTTTAGGATGCCCAGAGGCCAGAATCGGAAAAGAAATTTAGTATTTTAGATCATGCCCATTTGCAAGTGTTGAAATTGCAGCATCCTAGCTATGTTTGCCGCTTCGTCGGCGTGTAACGGCGTGCTGGACATTTCACGCGGCCGCGGTCAGCACGGGGATTTGGAATGCGGTCAGGAAGGCACCCCTTTTGGAATTCTGGTCATACTGGGTGAGGTGTATCGGTTAGTCAGAGATGGATTATTCAAGTTAAGGCACCTACATCATTCCAAACGTTAAAGATTACTACATGTGTATGTACATTAGTTTGACTGTGGGCTTTGGCGCGTGGGAGCACAACAGCATAACGTTTTAGGGCACCTATAGGCCATAACTGGAAGAGGAATTTTATCAGATCATGGCCATTTGCGATTGCATCCCTGGTTATTTCAAAGCACCGGCGGTATGTAACGGTGCTAAGCAGACACGTGGATGGTTTTGGGTTTTGAAATGTTTTTTGGGGAAGGTCAGCTCTTTGATCCTCTGATCTTACAGGATGGGGTGCATTGTTTGGTCAGCAATGAATTGTTCAAATTAAGGCACCTACATCACTCAGAAAATCAGAATACGAAAGATTACTTCCCATTGTAAATTAGCTTGACCATGCTCTTTGTTAACCACATGACTACCTATATCTTCACCAAGTTTGTTCTTCTGAACTGAAAGTCTGAAAGTGCGGCGCCTGAACTGTGTTTGGTTTGTTTATTCAAATGGAAATCTGACACTGTCAAACTGGTCCATTTGGCAAAGATTTTTAGAGGGTGGTTCTAAATACTCATATATTTCTTTAGGTATCAATCAATCCATGACTTGTTCATGCAGCAGAACTATCTATCAAAAAAATGTTGAAGGCCTTTGAAAATTGAAAGGGTTATGGATAGCTTCATCTTTATGGTCTATGCATTTATTATTGCAATGTTTTAGATGTTTATTTGGTCTTCTTTACTTCTGTTTGCACACCATCAGCTTTACTTCTATATACGGGGAAAAATGCCTTCCCAGATTTTGAGCACTGTTGAATGTCTCTATCTACTATCTAAATCCTTTCTATATTTTGACCACCGTTTAATGTCTCTATCCTGATTTGCGTTTTGAAATGTTTTCTGGAATGTCAGCTCTTCGATCTTCTGGTCATATAGGGTGAGGTGTATTAGTTAGTCAGCAATGATTTTTTCAACATGAGCCACCTACATCACTCAAAATATTAAACAGTACTTGCCTTTATATATTAGCTTGACAATGGGCTTAGCCTGTCCACATGACTAGCTATTCCTTGAGCAAGTTTTTACTTAACTGAAAGTCTGAAACTGCAGCGCTTGACCAAAGTTCTGTTTGTTATTTTTTGGCAAAAATGTGACACCACCGCACCGTTCGGCAAAAGATTTTGGAGGGTGGTTGAAATACTAGTGTATTTCATCATGCATCGAGCAATCCATGACCAATTCATCACAACAAAACTATCTATGCAAAATTAAATGGTCTGGACATTGCAAAAATCGAAGGCCATGGATAATTTCATCTCCATGGTCAATGCATTCATTATATCAATGTCTGGATGTTTGTCCTGTCTCCTTTATTTCCATTGATAACATTACTTGACTTGCCACCTTATACCATGGAAGTGCCTTCCCAAGATTCGTATCTTAATCATTCTTATATTCTCTTTTTTTTGTGCAGAAAACATGTGCAATATGCTTGACCATAATGAAACCTGGCCAGGGTCATGCTCTATTCACAGCAGAGTGCTCACATACCTTTCATTTCCACTGTATAGCTGCAAATGTTAAGCACGGTAGCAACAATTGTCCAGTTTGCCGAACTGAATGGAAGGAACTTCCATTTCGCGGTCCCTTGGCTGCTGAAATCCCTCAAGGAAGTGCAAGGATTAGTCCTGTTAATGGGCACCAAAATGGCGGCCACATGATGCTATTGCGGCCGCTCCCTCGTGCCCGTTCTTCTGGCCGCCTTCATCATGTGACTTGTTTGTTGCCTGACACTGACCGAAGTATTTTCAACGATGATGAACCCCTGGACTTGTGTGAAGAAACTGAGGGCCATCAACAGGGTTGTTCGAGAACAGTAGAGATAGAGACATATCCGGAGTTCACTGAAATACCAGAAAGTACTTCAGAAAGAAACTTCACAGTTCTAATTCATCTAAAGGCACCTCTTGCTCAGAATCTGCTCAAACCTGGCAGTCTTGGATGTGACAATGGCCCGAACACAGGTAGAGCCCCAGTTGATCTTATCACAGTGCTTGATGTCAGTGGCAGCATGGCTGGTACCAAACTTGCATTGCTGAAGAGGGCTATGGGGTTTGTCATTCAGAATCTTGGCTCCTCAGACCGGCTTTCTGTCATCGCCTTCTCATCGTCTGCACGCAGGCTCTTCCCGCTCCGTCGGATGACCGAATCTGGTCGTCAGCAAAGTTTGCAAGCAGTCAATTCTCTGACATCAAATGGTGGGACTAATATTGCTGAGGGTCTGAGGAAAGGCTCCAAAGTGATCGAAGAACGGCAGGCCAAGAATCCGGTCTGCAGCATCATCCTTTTATCTGACGGTCAAGACACATACACAGTCTCACCAACTACCGGTGCACACAAAACATATGCCGGCTCGCCGACTGCCGGTGCACAGAAAGCATATGCAGGCTTGCCGACCGCCGGTGCACAGAAAGCGGCAGTGGAGTATTGTGCGCTCTTGCCATCTACCAATGGTAGCCAGCAGGTACCAGTTCATGTCTTTGGGTTCGGCACTGACCATGATGCGGTTTCCCTCCATTCGATCTCACAAACCTCTGGTGGTACTTTTTCATTCATCGAGACCGAGGCTACCATCCAAGATGCATTTGCCCAATGTATCGGTGGACTTCTGAGTGTAGTGGCACAGGATTTACGTCTAAAGGTGGAGAGCCTCCACCCTGATGTGCACTTTGGCTCCATCAGATCAGGCAGCTACTCTAGCAGGATTACAGATGATAAGAGGAATGGGTCCATTGATGTCGGTGACCTGTATGCTGAAGAGGAGAGGGATTTTCTTATGTCTGTAAACGTTCCGCAGGGCCGCGGCGACGAAATGACACTCCTCAAAGTCGGCTGTGTCTACAAAGATCCACTGATGAAGGAGACCATCAACATGGCTGAGGTGCAGGTGAAGATCTCCAGGCCGGCATTCGTCTCGGTACAAACCGTGTCGATCCAAGTGGACTGCCAGAAGAACCGTCTTCATGCAGCAGAGGTGATGGCTGCTGCGAGGTTCTCCGCCGAGCGCGGTGAACTGACGCACGCCGTGTCGTTGCTCGAGGACTGCCGCAGAATGATCATGGCGTCAGCGTCGGGTAAGTCCGGCGACCGTCTGTGCCAGTCGCTGGACGCCGAGCTGAAGGAGATGCAGGAGCGGATGGCGAGCCGGCAGAGGTACGAGGCGTCCGGCCGGGCCTACGTCCTGTCGGGCCTGAGCTCGCATTCGTGGCAGAGGGCGACTGCCCGCGGCGACTCCACTGACAGCGAGAGCCTGGTCCAGGCCTACCAGACGACGTCCATGGTGGACATGGTGCTGCGCTCCCAGACGCTGACCCGCTCGTCGAAAACCCCGCAGATGAGGCACGCCAAGTCGTTCCCGGCACGCCCGCAGCCTAGGTAGGTAGGTGAAAACCGCGTTCCGGTGTCGCCGACGATGCCAATAAGGAGTTTTAGCTGAATTTAGATTCTATGGAGGTAGTAGTGGTGTCAGTTGGTTTTTGTGGAGGGCGGGAGGGGATGGGATTGGGGGTCGTACAAATGGTGTGGTATAAAGGCGATGTAAATTTATTTTGGGGGTTGGTAGTGGTGGTGGGGTAAATGGAGTGTTGAGGTAATTCTGTACTGTAGTGGGTTAGAGAGGGGGAGATTGGTATAAGTGTTGGGGAAACGGGGCATGGGAGAGGAGGGTGATGTGTTGTGTTGGTTACTTGGTATGGTATACTCCAAGTTAGTATTGTACTGCTAGCTCCTGTGTGTGTGGTTGGTGATGTACATAAGGAGAATGGTATACATTTGTGAACTGAACTGAATCCAACTCGATTGAACTCGGATGGATACCTGGTCTTTGCACGGTTAATTTGTATCTCTCTCTGAACCAGGTTAATTTGCAAGCTCTGAATCCTGGGTCTTTGTGTTGCTCATTTTCTTCAGAACTTTTGTCAATGCTGATGAATGCTGGAAGCTGTGTGTTTGATGGCGTTGATATGTGGTGATAGGTAGTGCGTGATTTCGCATGCATCTTGCATGTGGCATATGGAGAGTCAGATAGATGATGCACATTGCGTAGACACCTCAGTTCTTTTTTTGTTGTACCCTAGCCTCTGTATCCAATGGATGCACACAACTTTTTTATAAATTATAGAGAAATGTAAAATCCAGCAGCCGAACAACATCGATCCGGAAAGAAAACCTGAGGCTGCATGCCTCGCGACAGTAACTCCACCTGATAGCCACTAGCGCTATAATACAAGACGAAATCACAACGAAAAAACACAACTCCTAGGCTACACCTTCAAGAAGGGAATCGCCGCATGTGCGCCGATGGTGACGAGTCCAACACAAGATTTATCAACGGATTCTCATCCCCCAAAACTTGAGTCTACCACTTAAGCAAGGACATGACGCAGACATGCGTCGACATAACCTGATCAGAGATCTTGTGTTTCCACCGAAGTGCATAAAGTCGTCCTTTAATCCGTCTGTACCATCATCCCTTTTCTGGCTACCGACTCCTCGAAAGCTGGATACCTCTGGAGAAGACACCGGAAAACACACGATCACATTCCGTTTGTCACTGCCGCACCATCTTTGATCTAGCAGCAACAGATTAAACATGACCCCTCCACCAGAGCCATTGGGCAACACCTTCCCGTAGCAGGCATGACTTGACGCCTCCGTGTGAGACGTCGTGCGTAGCATCCTCCGGCGGCGCATCCGTCAGAGGCTTCACCTGCCGGCAATAGACATTGCTTGACGTCTCCATAAGAGGCGCATCTGTCACCTGCCGCGCCGAATCGAATCCGATATGTTGACGGAGGGAACGTCCCATACCGCCGCCAGCCTCAAAAAGGCTGTAACCACCTCAAGATCCAGCCTCCGAGTCACCTACCCGACCCCGGAGTCTGCCACCATCGAAGAAGAGGGGCCGCCGCTCCAATTCCGGGCGCTACAGGGAGCACCCACCGCCGCGTCAGCCGCTGCCGTCGCCCATACAACGACAACCGCCGCGCGACCGTCAGATCCGGGCACAAGGGCCCGAATCCCTCGCGCATCGCCATCTGGTCAGGCGCGCTCGACCTCCCCGTCATGCTGACGAGTCGGCCACCTCCAGACCCGCCGCACATCGCACTCCTGCTCCACCAACCCGCTGACTGGAGGAGCCGAGCTGCGGAGCCGTCGGCACCGCCGCCGGACCAGCGCCGGCTGCCCTCGCAGCCACAGCCACCAGCCACCGAGGATCCCGGGGCCGCCTCCCCGACGTCCATGCTCTCACCGACGGACGCATCAGGCCGGAGATCTCCTGTTGAGCCGATAGACGCAGCGCGCGAGGGCAGGAGGCAAGGTCCCGCCGTCTGCTGGGAGCAGTGGCGGAGCGTGAGGCCAAACCATGGGTGGGCCGGTTACTGGAGACTGGGCCGTATGTGGGTGTTTTGCTGTCAATGGGCCAAATTTTCGACAAAATATAAAGGAAAACTTGCACACAAGGGTGGGCCACGGCCCAGTATGGTCTACCTGACGCTCCGCCACTGGCTGGGAGGGCTTTGTGCCCGCCAGCTTCCTCCGGCGGCGGCGGGGAGATGGGGTGGAGGAGGGGTGGGGCCGCCCCCCTGGGAGCGACGCGGCGGCTAGGATTTCACCCGAGCCGCCCCCTGGGAGCGACGCGGGGGCTCTCCTCCACACAACCCTTACCTGCATACAACGTAGACACCGCAGTGAAGCAGCTGGATGCTAGCGATTGTTCATTGGCGGAATGATCTGGAAACTGTTCTTTGTGTTTTCTAGCTTGTTCTTTGCGTTTCCTTTTCGTATTTTTTTTCTAGTTTTCTCCAGTGTTTGGGATCTCCTAGAGAGGAAAGAGCTATCAATGTGGTGGTGGAATATTCGTGATTCGTTCATGTGTGTTTACGTACTAGTTTTTTTAATGTTTCCGAATTGTTTTTTCCTTGTATTCTGTTTGAACCAGGCAACCACCAAAGCAATGGGAGAAAACTAGGATTTTTATAATATCCATCCATTGTTTACTAAGCATTAATTTGCCACCTAGTAAATCCAAACAATTAAGAATGAGTGACTTCTTGCAATTCAGACGCTTTTCTGTCTAGACCATGGTTTCAATAAAATTTCAACATTGGAGATAGTAGGGCTAGTACCAAGGAAAAAAATAGCGTGCTATAGAAAAATAGCGTCGGTCTTAAAATATGCTATCAGCATGTTATAGCGTGCTATAACGTGTTATTAGCGAGACATTCTATACTGATCTATTTAGCGAGACAACTCTCAAAATGCTATAGCGTGCTATTAGCGACGCTATAGCGCGCTATTTTTTTCCATGGCTAGTACCCATGTACTCACGTACTCACTTAATGTTTACCTGGATTTTAGAACAAAGCCTCGTTATCTTTTCTTGAACGGAACATGACCTCATTATCTTTTTTTTTAACGGGACAAAGCGTCATTAGCAATCAGTCCCACACCACTTTCTTGCTGTCCTGGGTATGCCATTCTCGTGGAGGTGCCGGTGAGAGCTGCATGCTTTGCCACAGAAACAAAGGGGCTCCTAAATGAGAAAATTGAACGCCTTGTATGCTTGGCCACCGAAGCAATGGGATGAGCAGAACGAGGTCGTTCATCGGAAATAGATGTATAGGCTCTCCATTGCAGTCATGGAAAGAGACGGGAGCACCAGAACAATATTGTCCTCTAGCTTTTTCCATCAACTTCCCACGATGCCTCCTATTCTTATGTAAGAAGACCCACAAAACTTGTTATGATTCTTAGTGATGTGTTCTTCTTTCACCTTTTTGGCTTCTAGTTTTCTGGACACATCTGCTACTTCTTCGCTAGCTGGACCATTTTCTCTCCTTCTTGCTTACTATGGTTCTTACCACTTCACTACTATATATGGTCTGATAAAGATTTGTAATACTTAGGGAGGGCTGAAGCATGAGTGGTACAAAAGGGCGATAATGGGTGCATTGATTGCTGAGATATTGGATAGAGTACACATTGGTGTGTGTGGATGCATTCTTTTCATCAATATCTAGACTACTTATGCATTTGTTAACACCAGCAGAGCATGTGCAAATTAGCCTCCTACCATTGGTGTAGCTGGTATAGTATACACCAATCAGTATGTACTTTTAGCTCCTTTGTGTGGTGGTTGGTGATGTTCATAAGGAGAAGGGTAGATATACGTATATGCTCGTTACTGGACAGATGTATATCTTGATCTTTGTTGCAAGGCTAGCCTTTACCCTTTCTCTAAACATGGCCGTTTCTCAATCTCTGAATCCTAGCATGTGCGTTGCCAAAAAAAAAAATCAGGACTCCACCAACTTGTTTCTCATCAACCGAAGAATGTTGAAAGCAGTGTTTGGATGCGTTGATAAGCGTTGATGGAGTCATGTGATAACTGGTGGGTGATTTTGCATGCATCATGCATGTAGCATTGTAGAATATGGAGAGGTAGTCAGATAGCTATTGGACATTGCATAGATAGTCAGATACTGGCGATTGTTCAAGGCAGAATGATCTGGAAACGTCGGCCGTCTGAACCGTGAGAGTGATAAATGTTTTTTAGGCGTGTTCTTTGTGTTTCCTTCTCGTATTTTTCCCCAGTGTTTCTCTCTAGTGTTTTGGATCAACTAGAGAGGAAAGAGCTATCAATATGGTGGGGAATATTCATGATCCGCTCATGTTGTTTTCGTAGTTTTTTTTTTGTGTGTTTTCCGATTGTTTTTTTTCCTAATATTCTGTCTGCGCCTGAGAACAACCAAGCAATGTGAAAAAAAACTAGGATTTTGTGCAATATCCATCTAGTATTTGCTTTGCACTAATTTTCCACCTAGTAAATCCAAACACTTTATCGAAAAAAAGTAAATCCAAACAATTAAGAATGACTTCTTGCAATTATTCAGACACTTTTCCATCCAGATGATCTGTGGTTTTGATAAATTTCAACACTGGGCTAGTACCCATGTACTCACGTACTCACTTGATGTTTTCCTAGATTTTACAACAAAGCCTCATTATCAATCAGTCACATACCATTTTCTTGCTGATTTTCATGCCGATTATGCTATTGTCGTGGAGGTGCCGGTGAGAGTGTATGACCAGAAGGGGAGAAAAGGGGCTCCTCAAAGAGAAAATGGAACGCCTTGCATGCTTGGCCACATAAGGAATGGGATGAACACAATAAGATAAGCAGAGGTTGGTCATCGGCAATGGATGTATAGGCATTCCGTAGCAGATAAGGAAAGAGGTGGCAGCATGAGAACAATACGGTTCTCTGGCCTTTTCCATCAACTTCCCACGATGCCTCCTATTCTTATGTAAGACAACCCACATAACTCTATGGTTCTTAGTTACATGTTCTTCTTTCCCCTTTTTATAGCTTCCAGTTTCTTGGACACATATTCCACTTCTTCACTAGACTATTTTCTCTTATATATGGTCTGATGAAGATGCATAATTCGTAGGTAAGGCTGAAGCATTAGGTAGTACAAAAAAATGATAATAGGTGTATTGATTGCTGAGGTATTAGTAGAGTACAAATTGGTGTGTGGATGCATTTCTTTTCATCAATCTCTAAAATATCTAAAGTACATACGCATTTGTCAACACCAGTGGAGCATGTGCAAAGTAGCATCCTACCATTATTATCAACAAATATGTACTAGGTGTACCTGGTATGGTATACACCAATTAGTGTACTTTAAGGCTTCAGCTCCTTTGTGTGGTGGCTGGTGATGTTCATAAAGAGAAGGGTATATATACATCTGTGCTCGTTAATAGACAGATGGATCTTGATCTTTGTTGCAAGGCTAGCCTTTCACCCTTTCTCTAAACATGGTTAATTCTCAATCTCTGAATCCTGATATGTGTTTTAGAAAAAACAAAAACCGGGACCTCACCAATTTGTTTCTCATCGGCTGGTGAATGTTGAAAGCAATGTTTGGATCCGTTGATAAGCGGTGACACGTGATGCACTGATGCCTGGTTTCACATGCAAGTAGCATATTTGTATATGGAAATATAAGATGGAACATTACATACATACCTCTGGATTCAGTGAGATGACATCGATTGATCACCGGTGACTCCGTCCCGACGCGGCGTTGTTTATCTGACAGGTTTAGAGACCGGATCCATGCGACGTCGGGGATGGTGTGCGCTCATCGCCATCACGGAACCGGCGTGCGGAAGGGGAGAGACGAACGGCGACTCCGTACGACCGCGTGCGTGGGCCGGCGCTGGTAGCTGTTGTGCTGGGCTAGTGGGTTTCGTTATTAGGCCTAGCAAAGTTTAGCCCATGGATAGTAGTTTGGCGTTGCTAATAGCAGTTGGATCCAACTTGCTATGTGCGTGATTTTCACATGCATCGATGAAGCAGTTGGATCGATGCTAGCTATTGTTCACCGGGCGAAACGGTTCTTTGTGTTTTCTAGCGTGTTCTTCATGTTTCCTTCTCGTGTTTTTTTCCAGTGTTTTTCTCTAGTGTTTTGGATCTACCAGAATGGTATACAATATGGTGGTGGAATATTCATGATGCGCTCATGTGTGTTTTCGTAGTTTTTTGTAGTGTTTTTTATATTTTTTCCCAAATATTCTGTCTAAACCAGAGAACTATCAATCAATGGGAAACAAAAACTAGGATTTGTGAAATATCCATTCATTATTTGCTTGCATCAATTTGCCACCTAGTAAACAATTAAGAATACATGACTTCGTGCAATTAATCAGACGCTTTTCTATCTAGTAGATGATTTGTGGTCTGAAAAGAAATTTGACGCTGGAGATAGTAGGACCACTACCCATGTACTCACGTACTAACTTAATATTTTCCTGCATTTTGGTACAAAGTATTGTTCTCAATCAGCCTAATAGGCTGTTCATGTTGAGGTGCTGGCGAGAGTGTATGACCATAGAGAGAAAAAAGGAGCTCCTCGATGGAAAAATCCAACCCCTTACACGCTTGACCGCAGAAGGAATGGGAATATGGGATGAACACAGGTAGGACGTCGAAAATGGATGTGTAGACTTCCATGGCCGAACTGGCAACTTGTGGGAGTAGAACGGGAAACAGGTGGGAGCACGAGAACAATATATATGGTTCCGTAGTTGTTCCTGTCAACTTCCCACAATGCCTCCTAATCTTATGTAAGACAACCCACAAATCTCTATGATACTTAGTTGTTTCACCTTTGTAGCTTCTAGTTTCTTGGACACATCTGGTATTTCTTCGCTAGACCATTTTCTCTTTTCGTTGCTTACTACTATGGTTCTTACTACTTCATTGTTATATATGGTCCGATACTCCGATGAAGATGTGCAATACGTACTTACGTAGGGAAGGCTGAAGCCTGGGGTGGTACAAAACGACGATAAAAGGTGCATTGATTGCTGAGATATTAGCTAGAGTGCTCATTGGTGTGCACTAAAAGGTCTGTGGGTGGATTAAATTTTGTCGATCTCTTTAAAATATGTTGAGTATTTTTGCATTAATTAACCCGAGCAGAGCATGTGCAAAGTAGCATCCGAAAATTATTATTAGTGGCAAATATGTAGTACTATGCGTGCTTAACTTTGTATTCTCCAAGTGATAGTGTACTGCTAGCTCCTTTGTGTGGTGGTTCGTGATGTACATAAAGAGAAGGGTATACATTTGTACTAGACAGATGCAAACCTTGATCTTTGTTGCAAAGATGGCCTTCCTCCCTGTCTTTGATATATGATGGAACGTTACATACATACCTCAGGATTCAGTTGGATGCCGTGGATTGGTCCTATCCAATCCATGAAAACAGACTAGCTAGATCCTAGAAGAACGTCGAGACACACAAGTCCGCGCGTTGTCCGTGACACACCACAAGATAGGGGGAAACCTTATTCTGACGTCGGGATGTTGCCCCGTAGGGCCGGGCCCATGGTTGTGCCGACCTTGCACGCTGCACAGGGCCTGGTTTAGTTTGCACGCTTCTTCACCGATTGAATCTCTTGAAGATCGAGTTTGGAGATTGAGTGAATTTCTGAAATTTAAAAGACGATTTTGCACGGCCGTGTAGACCATTCGCGGCGGGCCACGAGAGATTTCATCGATACAGGGCGGTCAAACCCACTAAGGGCTTGTTCGGCTTCCCTGAGTTTGAACGAGATGGACAAGGATTGAGGTGGGTTAGATCCCATGTAAGTCAAAATCCCTTCCAATCCACTCCAATCCACTTGGTGTGGGGATTAACCGAACAAAGCCTAAACCAGGCGCGTGGTTTAGGTATTTCGGCATAGAGGAGCCCATGAACAATACTATGGCATGGTTTATTTAATTTAATAGGGTGGATGAGGAACGGTCGGTCGAGGTAGCTGTTGACGGAATGCGACTGTTCATAGCGGTACATACGCATGCCATCACATACCCGAATGTCCTCTCTAACTACTGCTGCCACCGATCCCGAAAGAAGAGCAAAAAATGTTACCCGCATGTTCCGCTCCTTCTATGTCCCCCACATGGCGTAGATGAGTGTCCCACTAGCCTCCCGCCTCCTTTCCTCTAGCAGCCCCCTAAGCGTGTCATCCCACCAAGCATTCAGGCTGCGTACCAGAGGCGAAGAAGCCAAGAAGATCATCTGATAGAAAAGGAAAGAGGCTGGAGCATGAGAACAATATGATTCTCTACCTTTTTTCGCCAACTTCCCGCGATGCCTCCTATTCTTATGTAAGACATGCTGCAAAACTCTATGGTTCTTAGTTATTTGATTGTCTTTCACCATTTTGGCTTACTATTCCTCATAAGACATATTTGCTATTTTTTCACTAGATCATTTCTCTTCTGACCGCTGGCTATATATGGTTGTCACCACTTTGCTGCTATATATGGTTGGGTGCAGATAGCTAGTACCTAGCAAAGACTAAACACATGGTGGTATACAAAGAAGAAAGAATGTGCATTCATTATCGACGGAGTAGCTAGACTACTCATATATGTGCAAGGATCGATGGATGCATTTCATTTGGCCAGTCTCTTTGTCGTTGCCACAAGCCTAGCTCTCTCTCTCACTATCGCTCGAACGGAGGTGGAAGAAAGGGTGGACTCTAAATTTTCTGGCGCACATACGCCTCGCCGCACTGACGGCGTTTTCCTGCCGAGCTCAAACTCGATGCACTTACATGGACACACGCACACACGCTATATGAGCTCTTGCAGTGAGGGGAGCTCTCTCCGTGGCCAGCCGAGCCACACTCTAGACTACATCTTCCTCTTCTCTCAGTAGCTACACATAGCACCACACGGGCTCTTTATAGCTCAGCTTGCATGCATACGGGAGCAACAACTCCCGAACATGCAGAACATGCAGCAGCACAACCAGGCTCACTAGTAGAAAACACCCCTATGGTCCCGGTTCATTTGAGCCATTCGTCCCGGTTCACGAACCGGGACTAGCAAATCGGGACGAATGCTAGTCCCGGTTCGGCCACGAACCGGGACGAATGGGGTACCACGTGGCCCGTTCGTATCACGAATGGGGGAGGAGCTTTGGTCCCGGTTCGTATCTCGAACCGGGACGGATGGGATGGAGCTTTGGTCCCGGTTCGTATTACGAACCGGGACTGATGTTTCTCAGATATTTCATAATTTCCAGAAATTCCAGAAAATGGTTTAAATTTGTAAAATCAATAATTTTTATTCTGTAATTTTTCCAGAAATTCCAGAAAATGGTTTAAATTTGTAAAATCAATAATTTTTATTCTGTAATTCAGAAAAATATGAATAAAATATCAAAATGTTCAGAAAATAAGAACTATTTGATTATGTCAAATGCATGCATGTTTAAGAAACTTAAATTAAATATTGTTTCGAACTACAAAAATGCCACTACTAGTTAAATATGGGGAACCACTATTACACATCATCGTCACGAATATATTACACACATCCAAATGCGTCGTGCTTGGTCAAACATATTACACACGAGTTTAATGCATATATACATCTCTTTTACACTCACCCTATCACTTCAACCTTCCGATAGTATTCTCCCGTCGGTTCTAGGACCTCTGCATCTAAGAATCCCGCAATTTCCTCTTGAATTGCTCGTACGCGATCCTTTGGTAGAAGACCGTCTCGCAACCGTTCGATCTAATTTAAATAAGGGGTCAATATATATGAATAAAACTGAACACAATTGATGGCAATAAACTAAAATTGTGAATATTGTTTACGCACTTCAAGTTGTTCTAAGATTCTGCCTCTCTCACAGGTTGTTTGGCGAATGAACTCGCAAACGTAGTATCCACATAAATGATTCCCACTTCCCTGCCTCAAGCACTTTACGAGAACAGAGTTCAATCAAAATAATAATCAAGTATGGTAATGGTATTGAAACTAGAATCAAATAGATGCGCGGATCTAGCTAGTAGTACTTACATTTATTGGTTCAAATGTAAGCTCCGGCGCCCAAATACCCCTAGTCTTGGCGGTGAATCGTTTCCAAGCCCTGCCCGGCAAAGAAAATGAATAAATGAGTTATATATTAATTACTTGCTATCAGTAAATGAACGGAAAGTTGCCGATATAGTGCCATAATGATTGAAATTACCTCTGGAGGCATTCCTGCATGTCCGCCCACTTCTCAAGGGGTTTACGTAACGAGTCCATGACTTGTACTACTCCTTTGTCAACTTTAATGATTAGAAGAATAAAATGGAAGCTGCGCACACATAAGTCATCAATTATACACTTAACATCGAGAAAGCGAAATAGAAAGTATAGAAGACAGTAACACTCACTTGAAGTTGTAAGGAAATAGTATTTCTCTTTTGGTTTCGGAAAACCTAAACGCCCTTACCAAGTTATTCTCTATGTCGATGCAAAATCGGTGAGACTTTTTTCATGAATGAAATTTGGGTCAATGAACCCAATGTCATAGATTTGTCCTCTTTGCATTGGAGAATCTTCGTTCTGCAAAATTAATATAGTGATGAGTAAGATTATACATGCAATGAACGAGGTGGGCTAGCTAGAGACTTAACTACAGAAATAATACTTACAGACAATAGGCACTGATGATAGATTTGTCAAGGGCCTCTTGTTGGTATAACTGAAATAATTCACAAAATTCAATCATTACCACGCCATCTCCATACCTGTAATGCTCGTTTCTATATCCCACGTGGATCCAGTTTGCCCCTTCCTTTGAGGCTCGCATGTACCACTTATGCACTCTTCGCATTTTTGTTGGTAGATCGTTGACTAACTCAGGTTTGACGAGAGGATGCCCATGCCGGTATTTGTATGCTGGAACTACTTCTTCGTGGAATTGTATTTGGTCTAAGTACTGAGGAATAGACATGCCCTGAGCAGAGGCTGCTTCTCCGTACATTGCAACAAACTCAGGATCGATGTCGACCACACGTCTGTTCGACCCCACCTCTGTAGTGGAAAACACTTTGAGTGGGGGGGGAGGCCGATTGTTTTTCTGTTCTCCGAGCTGGGGAACTGATTTCCGGCTTGCACTACTAGTCTTCGACCACTGCTTATTTGCCCGAACCGACTTGCGAATAGAGCGCTCATAGTCTGGTGTCAGCTTTGGCGGGGGTTGTTGAATGGTCTTCAGCATTTTGAAGACGGCGGCTTTTTCTTCTGGGGTGTCGGGGAACTCTGGCTCTTTCATTTTCTTCATCTTCAAGTTAGCAAACCACTGTTCCGTTTGGCCTTTTGCGATCGCCTCATTTTCCTCCACCGTATAGTCGTAAGGTCTCTTGGGAAGATTCTTATGAGGTACTTTTGGGAGGGGTGACCTTTTACGTTTCAGTGATCGGTTACCACTACTCATAGTACCAAAAGTGGTACGCTGAGCTTGAGTGTGGGCGGAGACGACTGACGCGGCGGCTGAGACGGCTACTCTGGAGACTGGTGAGGCAGCGGAGATGGCGCCTGAGGCGGCGGCGACGGCCGCGAAGAGGACTGTTGCGCTGGAGACTGGTGAGGCGGCGGAGACGGCGCCTGAGGCGGCGGCGGTGGAGAGGACTGTTGCGCTGGAGACTGGTGAGGAGTCGATGGCCTTGGCCGCCAGTTTGGAAGCACGATGAATTCCTTTGGCCATAGAATTGTCCCTTTTCTGGCTTCTCCAAGTTCAACCACCTCCCCATCTTCACCTGCAGGGTGTTCCAGCTTCAGCTCCTCAAAATCTTTACTCACTTCATCCACCCCGACAACAGCGTAGCCATGTGGAACCGGGGAGCAATGGAAAGTTGGGTTAGGTCCAATTGGTACGGCATAGCCGACCGCCACCTTCATGGTTAAGTTAAGAACTTTCACATGTAGCTCACAAGGTGTGCTCTCCGTGATATCATCCACTGGGTAGCGACGAAGAGGAGCCATCGTCAGTGCATCATCATCACCAGTGTGGAGCTGAGATGAAGCCACGCAGCTTTTCAGATTCGATGGGCCGGCAGCTTCTACAATGTGCCGCTGAGATTGGCTGGCAATGCCTTGCTGGCTATGTGCGTTAATTTGATCCTGCTGCCGCTTCATTGTTTCTTCTATATTACACAGCCGATCTGAGCAGCGCGTGCTTCCATTGTCTCCCTTTCCTTTCTCCTCTGATGACTTCTATCGGGAAATATCTTCCTGTCCTCGGAAAACCCAGTTCTCCACGGCTTGGAGCCTGATGTGCCTGATGTTCGTCCTTTCTGTTCTTCATTCCCAAGGGCGCGTGCGAGCTCGTCCTTGTCTCTATCGGGACGGAACCGTCCCTCTTCAACATCTTTACTGCTTTTCTGATGTCTTCGATGGGTAGTAGGGGATTATCTTTGTGTCTTCTGTTATATATGCACTTCCCTTCTTCGTCCAATGTGCCCCCATGCCCATAAAACCAATTTCTTGACCGTTTATCCCATTTGCACCCTTTCAAGAGAAAGTCGGCCTCAAGTTTATCCCACTTAGGCATGCCAAAGGCGTAGCCACCATCCCCCATAGTATGGTGGTACGTCTTTTTAGCAGCATTTGCCTTATTTATTTCAGACTTTATCTGAGCTTCCTCCGATTTCTTGTACGCCACAAATTCTTCCCAGTAGTCTCTTATCTTCTCATACCCGTGATCGAAATCCGGAGTCTTATCTTTCAAGATAAAGTCGGTGTGCAATCTTTTCTTCCATTTGTTGAATAGCTCGGCCATCTTCTTGAGAGTCCAGTGCTTGACTTTTTTCTCTAGGGCAACTTTTCTTCTCTCTGTATCCTCCTCATTTGGCTCCTCCTCATCTGGATCCACCTATGGCGCCGGCAGGGTGAAATGAACCATGATCTTTTTCCAAAGGTTTTCTTTGGCTAAGGTGCTGACATATCTAACTCCTCCCGCCCTTGGCTTATTCCATTCTCGAACGATGATCGGGATGTAGTCCCTAACAATAACTCCGCATTGCTTCACAAATTTTTTCCTAACCTCCTTGGGAGCAATCGGTTCGCCGTCTTGAGCGACTTTTTCGATCCTGTACCTTTCATGGTCATCCAACTTTTTGGTTGGGCCTCGTTTCGTCCTTACAGAAGATTTGCTCGATCCGGAGGGCTAAAAGAAGAAAGAGCGTTAATATATGTATATAGACAGCAGAGGCTTAATTAATTAATATATATATATATGCACCTCGTCCGAGTTTACAATTTCTAATGTTCCACCGGAGCCGCCGGGTTCTCTCTCGCCTCAGGCGTCGGAGCCGCCGAGTTCGGCTTCTCCCTTGTCGGCTTCTCCCTCATCGGAGCCGCCGAGTTCTCTCTCGCCCCAAGCGTCCGAGCCATCTCCTCGGTTGAGAGACTCATCTCCCTCACCGGAGTCGTTCAGAAACTACTTGCTGACATCGTCACCGCGGATCATATCCTCGAGGATATTTTCCAGATTTTCGTCTCTGCCGTGTGGTTCCATAGTTTCTGCAAAATGACAAAGTAGTAATTTAAATCAATAATTAAGGAAAATGACATAATGTTTCTTGATTGGCATAATTTAAAATGGAATAATTTAAAATGGCATAATGTTGCTAACTAAAAAATTGCTAAATATTCTAACTAAAAAATTGCTAATATTTCTAACAAGTCTAGCTAAACAATTTTATAATCATCAAATGAATTTTTATAATTTTTAACAAGTCTCTGCCGTATTATAATTCTAAAATTTCTAACATTCTATTGAAATTTTATTCTTACATTGCAATAATAACAACAATTACTAAATTAGCAAAGTACTATAATTTTTAACAAGTACTAAATTAGCAAAGTACTATAATTACTAAATTGCTAAATAATTATTCTAACTAAAATTGTAGATAAATATTCTAACTAAAATTGCTAGTTTCTGCAAAATGACAAAGTAGTAATTTAAATCAATAATTAAGGAAAATGACATAATGTTTCTTTATTGGCATAATTTAAAATGGAATAATTTAAAATGGCATAATGTTGCTAACTAAAAAATTGCTAAATATTCTAACTAAAAAATTTCTAATATTTCTAACAAGTCTAGCTAAACAATTTTATAATCATCAAATGAATTTTTATAATTTTTAACAAGTCTCTGCCGTATTATAATTCTAAAAATTCTAACATTCTATTGAAATTTTATTTTTACATTGCAATAATAACAATAATTACTAAATTAGCAAAGTACTATAATTTTTAACAAGTACTAAATTAGAAAAGTACTAAATTAGCAAAGTACTATAATTACTAAATTGCTAAATAATTATTCTAACTAAAATTGCTAGATAAATATTCTAACTAAAATTGCTAAATTAATTCGAACCTAAATTAATTCTACAATTTTGGCCTAAGTTCTAAAAATTGCTAAAATTAATTACTACAAATTGCTAAATAATTCCTACAAATTGCTAACCTAACTAACTAATAAAATTTGCTACCCTAATTGCTAACCTAATTCCTACAAATTTAAATCAATAATTAAGGAATTCCTACAAATTCCTACAAATTGCTAACCTAATTCCTACAAATTAATTCGCTTTCTAATAAAATTCCTACTAACTAATAAAAATTGCTATGAAATTGACCTAGGATCGGAGGAGATGTTCCGAGGCGGAGGGGGGCGGAGGGCGGCGGAGGCGTCGGGTTGGCGGCGGAGGGCCGATGCGGAGGGCGGCGCGGCCCGAGCGGCGTCGGGCGGAGGGCGGTGCGGCCCGAGCGGCGTCGGGTGGAGGGCGGTGCGGCCCGAGCGGCGGAGGGCCGAGGCGGCGCCGGAGGGCTCGGGCGGAGGGCGGCGAAGGGCGGCGGAGGCGTCGGGTTGGCGGTGGAGGGCCGAGGCGGAGGGCGGTGCGGCCCGAGCGGCGTCGGGCGGAGGGCGGCGCGGCCCGAGCGGCGGAGGGCCGAGGCGGCACCGGAGGGCTCGCGCGGAGGGCGGCGAAGGTCGGCGGAGGGCTCGGGCGGCGCGGCCGGATTTCGGCAGCCTGACGGCGTCGATCCGTTCCTTCGCGCTGCTCGTCCTTAGCGAAAAATGAGAGGGAGTTGGGGGAGAAGAGGCCGAGGCGGTTTATGGTAGAGGCCTTTGGTCCCGGTTCGGGGCTGGAACCAAGACGAAAGAGCCTTTGGTCCCGGTTGGAGCCACCAACCGGGACGAAAGACCTACCCTTTGGTCCAGGTTCCAGCCACGAACCGGGACCAAAGGTAATTTTCGCGGCACCGAGAAGGCGCGCGCCAAAACAGCCTTTGTCCCGGTTCCACCCAAAAACCGGGACGAAAGGTGCTTTTGGAAATTATTTTTTGGGCGCGAAGGCCAGTTTAATTTGTTTTTTGAAAATGTAATAAATTTATAAATTCAATATCTTTTGATCTGTTTATCAGAAAAATGCAATTAAAATATCAAATTGTTCATAAAAATGTAATATATCTATTTATAACAAATTCATTTTTGTTTGAGATTTGAGGTGAATTCATTTAATTACAAAATTTGGAATTTGAACTCCATTGAGTCATTAAAATTATAAATTCAATATCTTTTGATCTGTTTATCAAAAAAATGCAATTAAAATAAAAATTGTTCATAAAAATGTAATCTATCTATTTATAACAAATTCATTTTGTTTGAGATTTGAGGTGAATTCATTTAATTACAAAATTTGGAATTTGAACTCCAATAAGTCATTAAACTTATAAACTCAATATCTTTTAATCTGTTTATCAGAAAAATGCAATTAAAATAAAAAATTGTTCATAAAAATGGAATCTATCTATTTATAACAAATTCATTTTTTTTGAGATTTGAGGTGAATTCATTTAATTACAAAATTTGGAATTTGAACTCCATTGAGTCATTAAACTTATAAATTCAATATCTTTTAATATGTTTATCAGAAAAATGCAATTAAAATATCAAAAAATTTCAAAAAATGTAATCTATCTATTTATAACAAATTCATTTTTGTTTGAGATTTGAGGTGAATTCATTTAATTACAAAATTTGGAATTTGAACTCCATTAAGTCATTAAACTTATAAATCCAACATCTTTTTGATCTGTTTATCAGAAAAGTGCAATTAAAATATCAAATTGTTCATAAAAATGTAATCTATCTATTTATAACAAATTAATTTTTGTTTGAGATTTGAGGTGAATTCATTTAATTACAAAATTTGGAATTTGAACTCCATTAAGTCATTAAACTTATAAATTCAATATCTTTTGATCTGTTTATCAGAAAAATGCAATTAAAATATCAAATTGTTCATAAAAATGTAATCTAACTATTTATAACAAATTCATTTTTGTTTGAGATTTGAGATGATTTCATTTAATTGCAAAATTTTGAATTTGAACTCCATTAAGTCATTAAACTTATAAATTCAATATCTTTTGATCTGTTTATCAGAAAAATGCAATTAAAATATCAAATTGTTCATAAAAATGTAATCTATCTATTTATAACAAATTCATTTTTGTTTGAGATTTGAGGTGAATTCATTTAATTACAAAATTTGGAATTTGAACTCCATTAAGTCATTAAACTTATAAATTCAATATCTTTTGATCTGTTTATCAGAAAAATGCAATTAAAATATCAAATTGTTCATAAAAATGTCATAGGTCACTGCCCAATGACATAATCGAGAAGCTCGTGCATAGAGGAGTCCTCTGTCTTGCCTTTCTGTTGTTGTCGTGCTCTTGTTCTTCCTCTTCCTCCTCATGGTGGGTACTTATATAGGGCAACTCTTCACCTTTTTAGTCCCGGTTGGTAGCTAGAACCGGGACTAAAGGAGCTTTGATATGTGTGCCTTATCTTCACCTTTTTAGAACCGGGAATAAATGAGCACACCTAACCAATGACACACACCTGATCCAACGGCTCACAAGCGCTAGAAGGAAACACACCTCTGATCCAACGGCTCACAAGCCCTCATGTCCCTCAAGGTGTGGTGCGCCGGGCGGCCATCACGAACCACTACTACCTCGAGCTCACGCCAGAGCAGCGGATGGATCCCCGCTAGGATCTTGACTACCGCCCGACTTGGGACGCCTTCTTCATCAATCGGCGTGAGAGGGCGCTCGCCAGGTACGAGGAGGACGGCCCGCCTCCTTCGAACTTCAACGAGGCCGGCCGCCGGCTGTGGTGGGGTGGTCGGATTCTCCAGAGCGTCATGGACTACATCACGGCCGTCGATAACCCCCGCCTGCGCTACTCTCACATCCATTCCAGGCGTGCTCACCCGTCGAGGTTGGAGCCACGAGCGCCGTCTGATGACAGCGACGACGATGACTACGAGGACGAGTATTATAGGCCTAGGCAGGAGTATGACTAATATTGTTAGGACAAATGATCCACGGTTGTCATTCTGTATTGTTGTCATTGGTTAGGACAAGTGATTTGTATTCGGTCAATGAACTAGTTAGTATCAAATGATCCACTGACGAATCGTGTGTTTCTTTCGAGCGCTTGTGAGCCGTTGGATCAGAAGCACACGGATCGTGTGTTTCTTTCGAGCACTTGTGAGCCGTTGGATCAGAAGCACACGGATCGTGTGTTTCTTTCTAGCGCTTGTGAGCCGTTGGGTCAGAAGCACACGGATCGTGTGTTTCTTTCGAGCGCTTGTGAGCCGTTGGATCAGAAGCGCACGGATCGTGTGTTTCTTTCGAGCGCTACCAACCGGTACTAAAAAGGTTCTGCAATTACCCATATCAACGCTCCTTTAGTCCCGGTTCCAGCTACCAACTGGGATAAAAAAGGTGAATAGTTGCCCTCTATAATTACCCACCATGAGGAGGAAGAGGAAGAACAAGAGCACGGCAACAACAGAAAGAGAAGACAGAGGACTCCTCTATGCACGAGCTTCTCGGAGATGTCCTTGGGCAGTGACCTAGGACATCTTCGAGGGGCTCGGCATAGAAGCGTTCTCTTAGTGATAAGAGGGTTCATACTGTAGTCAAGCTAGTCCGGAAGGCAAAGGCAAAGGCAAAGGCATACAAATCATTCGGATTCCCTGCATACGTCCTACGGTGCATTTGATATGCAGGCACTCTCTAGCCACCGTAGGACTGTATGCAGGTGAAACCGTGTGTTTTGTTCTATCTAGAAATCCTTCAGTTCATCGACCGAATACAAATCATTCGGATTCCCTGCATACATCCCGACGGTGCATTTGATATGCGGGCACTCAGCCACCGTAGGACATAAAAGGTTTAATGCATTTTCTTTACAACCAAGTGGATCAAAAGGAATGGGACATTGTGTGCCAAGTTTGAGAACACTCATACATAAATTGTTTAATATATTATTACACATGACCAACATCTCCATCTAGCGTATGTTCGTTACTTATGATCGCTATGATTGCTTGTTCGGCCGTAACCATGGAGCATCTTCATTATGTAACGGGATGCTTGGGTCAGTTTTCACTGTGAAGGGCGGAATTTCATCAAACTTATCATAATCTGCTGACATGTCTGTCTTGTCCTCGACTCCCATGATGTTTCTTTTCCCTGAAAGAACTATGTGACGTTTTGGCTCATCGTGTGATGTATTCGTTTGCTTATTTTTTCTTTTTTTTGGTCTGGAGGACATGTTCTTCACATAGAAAACCTGAGCCACATCATTGGTTAGGACGAATGGTTCGTCTCTATAAGCAAGATTCTTGAGATCCACTGTTGTCATTCCGTATAGCTGGTCTACCTTTACCCGTTCTCCATTCATGTTGACCCAACTGCACCGAAACAATGGGACCTTAAAAGTAGGTCCATAGTCAAGTTCCCATATCTCCTCTATGTAACCATAGTATGTGTCCTTTTGACCATTCTCGTCTGTTGCATCAAAGCGGACACCACTGTTTTGGTTGGTACTTTTTTTATCTTGGGCGATCGTGTAAAATGTATTTCCATTTATCTCGTACCCTTGAAAATTCAATACAGTCGAAGATGGTGACGCGGCCAACAAGTAGAGCTGATCTCCAACAGTGGTGTTATTCATGAGATGTAATCGCAACCAACTGCCGAAAGTCTCCATATGTTTTTCTTTAATCCAGGAGTCAGGCTTCCCCGGGTTTTTGGAGCGTACAATATTCTTGTGTACCTCGATATACGGAGCCACGAAGGTGGAACTTTGTAGAACTGTGTAGTGTGCTTGAGTGAAAGAATGCCCGTCCCTACATATCATTGCTTTCTTGCCTAGCGTGCATTTTCCACTAAGTCTCCCCTCATGCTGCGATTCAAGAACACCAATCGGCTTAAGGTCAGGAATAAAGTCAACATAAAACTCAATGACCTCCTCTGTTCCATAGCCCTTGGAGATGCTTCCTTCTGGCCTAGCACGGTTATGAACATATTTCTTTAAGACTCCCATGAATCTCTCAAAGGGGAACATATTGTGTAGAAATACAGGACCGAGAATGGCAATCTTGTCGACTAGGTGAACCAGGAGATGCGTCATAGTATTGAAGAAGGATGGGGGGATGAACACCAACTCAAAACTAACAAGACATTGGACCACATCCCTCTGTAACCTTGGCAGACTTTCTTGATCGATTACCTTCTGAGATATTGCATTGAGGAATGCACATAGCTTCACAATGGGTACTCGAACATTTTCCGGTAGAACCCCCCTCAATGCAACCGGAAGCAATTGCGTCATAATCACGTGACAATCATGAGACTTCAGGTTTTGGAATTTTTTATTTGTCATATTTATTATTCCCTTTATATTTGACGAGAAGCCAGCCGGGACCTTGATACTGCTCAGGTATTCAAAAAAGATTTCCTTCTCTGCTTTGGTAAGAGCGTAGCTGCTTAAGTAATGACGCTCTTTATCCGTGTGCTTGCTGTATGGGCCTTTCATACATTTGCTGGTCCTCCTGTGCTTCTGTTGTATCTTTTATCTTTCCATACACGCCCAGGAAGCCTAGCAGGTTCACGCAAAGATTCTTCGTCACGTGCATCACGTCGATTGAAGATCGGACCTCTAGGACTTTCCAATAGGGTAGCTCCCAAAAAATAGATTTCTTCTTCCACATGGGCGCGTGGCCGGTAGCGATGTCTTTCGGAACAGATTGACCGCCAGGACCCTTTCCAAAGTTTACTTCTATGTCCTTGACCATACCAAATATAGCATCACCATCAGGGAGGTTAGGCTTCTTCCGGTGATCTGCCTCACCTTTGAAATGTTTGCCTTTCTTTCTTACGGGATGATTGCTTGGAATAAATTGACGACACCCCAGGTACACAACCTTTTTACATTTTTTCAAATATGTACCTTTAGTCTTATCTAAACAGTGCGTGTATGAGTTGTATCCCTTTTTTGACTGTCCTGAAATGTTACTAGGAGCAGGCCAATCATTGATGGTTACGAACATCAACGCTCGTAGGTCAAATTCCAACTGTTTGTGCTCATCCCACACACGTACACCTGGTTTTGCCCACAACTGCAAAAGTTCATCAACTAATGGCCTTAGGTACACATCAATGTCGTTGCCGGGTTGCTTCGGGCCTTGGATGAGCACTAGCATCATAATGAACTTCCGCTTCATGCACAACCAAGTAGGAAGGTTGTAGATACATAGAGTCACGGGCCAGGTGCTGTGACTGCAGCTCTGCTCCTCAAAAGGATTCATGCCGTCTGTACTTAGACCAAACCATAAGTTCCTTGCGTCACCTGCAAAGTCCGAGAACTCTCTCTTGATTTTTCTCCACTGCGACCCATCGGCGGGGTGTCTCAACTTCCCGTCTTTCTTACGCTCTTCTTTGTGCCATCGCAACAACCTGGCATGCTCTTTGTTTCTGAACAGACGTTTCAACCGTGGTATTATAGGAGCATACCACATAACCTTAGCAGGAACCCTCTTCCTGGGGGGCTCATCATCGCCCTCAACATCACCAGGGTCATCTTGTTTGATCATGTACCGCAGTGCATACCAGGCATGCATCCAAATTCTCGTACTCCTCACCGCGGTAGAGGATGCAGTTATTAGGGCATGCATGTATCTTTTGCACATCTAATCCTAGAGGGCAGATAGCCTTCTTTGCTTCGTACGTAGTCTCGCGCAATTCGTTATCCTTTGGAAGCTTTGGCTTCATTATTTTCAGTAACTTTTCAAATCCCTTGTCAGATAAACCAGTATCTGCCTTCCATTTCAACAATTCCAGTGTGGTACCGAGCTTTGTGCTGCCATCTTTGCAATTTGGGTACAACAACTTTTTGTGATCCTCTAGCATGGCCTCCAACTTCAGCTTCTCCTTTTCCGTATCGCATTCTCGCTTTGCATCAGAAATGACCCGACCAAGACCATCAGCGGGCTCATCTGATGCCCGTTGTTCTTCGCCTCCTTCTTCTTCATTGTCTTCCATCGCAGTATCACCGTATTCTTCAGGGAACATAGGATAGTTGTCATCATCCTCTTCTTCTCCATTGTCTTCCATCATAACCCCTCTTTCTCCGTGCTTGGTCCAACAATTATAGCTGGGCATGAAACCTCTCCGAAGCAGGTGGCCTTGAAGGGTTCTCGAGGAAGAGTGCTCCTTGACGTTCCGACAGTCCACACATGGACAAGTAATAAAACCATCCTCTTTATTTGCCTCAGCCACAACGAGAAATTTATGCAGGCCTGCAATAAAATCGGGACTGCGTCGGTCGCCGTACATCCATCGCTGCCGTTCATCCATCTGCACATCATATAATTAGGTTTATTAAGTACCATTAGAATAACATTTTGAATAGTGAAATGACTACCGTACATCGACACATGCAATATTTGTATCAATTACAGATGAAAAAGACAAGGTTGCTAACCTCGATCGATCGGAGGAAAGAGAGAGAAGAAAGGTTAAGTGTGGCTCGGGCAACTCATATCATTTTTTGTGAACGTAAGTGTGGCTCGGGCATTTCATCGAACACCTCTAGTGCATAGTAAAGGAAAACAAACTAGCACTCACCTCTCACACCTCCTAGCAAGAAAAAAAAAGAGAGGAGAAAAAGCTGGCTGGCTGGGTGCATATATAGGCAGGGGAGGGTCATCCGTCCCGGTTCGTGCTACGAACCGGGACTAAAGCTCTGCGGGCTTTGGTCCCGGTTCGTAGCACGAACCGGGACGAATGACGTAAACCGAACCGGGACCAATGCCTCAAGGTGCCCTGACAGCTCGAACTGGGACCAATGCCGGACATTGATCCCGGTTTGTTGCCGAATCGGGACTAATGGCTTCTGGTCTCCTTCCGAAAGACCCTTTTTCTACTAGTGGCTGCTCCACTCGCCCACGGACCCTACGCACGACCTGACCACGAGCGCATGGCTGCAAGTCCGCCCACCTCGCTCTGCTGCGCGACTCTGATCCGCTTGGTCCGGCCACGTCCGCGACACGCTCAAAACGCGACCGACGCGGGCCTGCCCAACAGAGCACAGCAGCCAGCCCCTGAACGCCAACGGCCTGACGTAGTTTAGTGCTAACACTCTTAATACTTTCTGTACTTTTACATGTGTCAATATGACCAGAACATGTGCAAAGTAGCATTCTACCATTATCAACAAATATGTACTAGGTGTACTTGGTATGGTATACTTGAAGTTAGTATTGTTCTGCTAACTCCTTTATGCGATGGTTGGTGATGTACTTAAAGATAAGGGTATATGTATGTGAATAGAATTGAATCGAACTCCTCGTTAATGGCATATATACCTTGATCTTTGTTCCAAGGCTAGTCCATCTCTTTGTACATGATTAGTTTGCAAGGTATATGCTCATGGCACTGAAAGAAACATTTTGGCATATCAAAAAATACCCAACAAAAAATTGGTGCGTACATCTTGATATTCTCTGTGTGCACGACAAGTTTCGCGAAAAATGATATATATGTCTCGGTCTTGGTGTGAGTTGACCTAAGCTAGGATCCTTCCTGAAAGAGATAAGGGAGCAGGGAGGGATAGATCTCATTCGGTCCTTACAATTCTATATACGTCTCGGTCTGGGTGCAAGTTAAGCTTAGCTAGGATCCTTCTTGTAAGAGATAAGAGAGCAGAAGGGATATAGCTCATTCCGACCTTCTGTTGGTAGGTGCTTTTTTTTTCTCCAAAAGATCCACCAATCTATAAATAATCATGACCAGTAGTATAAAGAAAATTAAATAGTAATAAAAATTATAAATAAGTCATTGCACTACCTAGCGATGACTACAATCACTAGAGACGGGTAAAACTTATCCACTACAGGAATGAGCAGATATGCCGACGGCCAAAAGCCGTCGGCGTAGATCAAATTGCCGTCGGCATAGAGGAACATACAAATATATAGAAAATATATAGAAAATATATAGAACGGCTTTTTTGTGCCAAAACAGGCTTTTTTGTGAAGCAGCTACCAGAACGGCTCACCGAAAGAGGAACATACAAATATATAGAAAATAGTAGACCATATTATAAAAGGATGTATGGCTTTCGACTGAGGTATAAAGATGTATGGCTTTCGACTGAAATAAGCTAGGGTATGACATTTAACATAGCAAAAAATGTCGGAATGAGGCAATATTTGACACACTGGTGTATCTTGGTTGTAGAATAGAATTTTTAAAATATTATTATAATTATCATTTTCCATTTTTTTAAGTGCCAAAAAAGACTTTTCTATTAAGTAAGTACCAAACATATGTTGAAAATTTTATATACATGATGAAAAAGATGATATGGATGTCATATTTGGATTCCTCTTATTTTTCTAATCGATTTAGACATTTTATTTGTTAAATTTCGATTTGCGGATTTAAAGATATGAATTATTTCATATTAAATGAAAAATAGAAAAAAAAATATCTATGCCGACGGCTTTGCCGTCGGCGTAGCCCAGAAATATCTATGCCGACGGCTTTGCCGTCGGCGTAGCCCAGCATACCTATGCCGACGGCTTTGCCGTCGGCGTAGACCTGTACGCCGACGGCTAATCTGAGCAGTCCAACTCGGCCCCTACGCCGACGGCCCCGATAAAAAACCGTCGGCGTAGGCGGTGGCCGTCGGCGTAGCTAGGCATTCCTGTAGTGATCATAGTATAGCACTTGGATGTCTTCGAATGGTTATGGGTGAACGGTGCCTGCGTGACGGTGCTCATAGATGCGCGCCATCGTACGTCCCTACACGACGTTGTTTGTTCGACAGGTTTAGAGACCGGATCCATGCGACGTCGGGGGTGTTGTGTTCTGCGATCGTCAATCGCAACCACAGCACCACCGAGCAGGTATGGTGGCTCCGAACTGCGATGTGCTTGGGTTCTGTTATTAGCCCAAGCTAAGGTTTTTAGCCCATAGATAAGTAGTTTGACATGCCTTGTTAGAAAGGATGGGGATGGAGACGGAGTGACAGTCGGTAGAGTTGGCGGACTACTGACGGGAATGCTTCAACTAGACCGACGGACACTGATAGGGATCCAAACATATGCACGCCGTGACATAGCCGATTGTCCCCGTATTAGCTCCTCGTGCTGAATTTTATTAAGCATACTGAAAAACAACCTATGGTATTGCGCATCTTCATTACGTGAGACAGTTTTCCAGTATATTGAAAATCGTGATTGTCCAGAGGGAAGTTTTCATGGTCGTTGGTGGCACTTGCCAAGAAGTGGCCGGACCGCCTGATAGAACTTGGTGCCGAGGACAGCATCAGGTCAGCGATAGCAGTTGGACAACCAGCAGCGGGAGCATATATAGACGCCAGCGAAGGGCGGCAAGAGGAGGATTGAACGCCCACGGAAAAATTCGTTCCAGCGGGAGGGAACATGGACGACTCGTGGACGTGGAGCGGCGGTGGCCTGGAGGAGTTTCGTGCGGGGTCCTGCTACTAGCCGGCAAGCTGCTAATCAGTACTGACCGGCAAGGTGTCGGCCACGCAGATGGACACCGTGGTCGAGTTGGATGCAGGACTGGTCCGCTGTCAGCCGCCCCTCATGGATGTTCGACAACTACTTGTGCTTCTTCGTCAGTGTGTGATGCTTCTTGATCACTTCCTAGTGCAGTGTCGCTGACAGAGAACAATATGTTTTCTTAGCTGTTCCCGTCGACTTCCCACGATGCCTCCTATTCTTACGCAAGACAACCCACAAAACTCTACGGTTCTTAGGTACATGTTCTTCTTTCATCTTTTTAGCTTCTTGTTTCTTGGACACATCTACTTCTTCACTAGACCATTTTATCTTCTTATTTCTTAGTATGGTTCTTGCCACTTCACCATCATATATGGTCTGATGTGTAATACTCCAGAGGGAAAGCTGAAACATGGGGTGGTACAAAAAAGAAGGATAATAAGTGCATTGAATGCTGAGATGTTAGCTAGGGCACTCATTGGTGCACACTAAAAGGTTCGTGGATGCATTGTTTTTCGTCCGTCATTTTAATTTTTTCCGTATAATTCTGCATTTATTATCACCAAATATGAACTAGGTGTACCTTTTCTTTTGGAACGAGGCAAAAGATTTGCCATTTCATTAAATAAGAAGAAGGTTCTAGAGTTAAAAATTGGTCAACAGCAGATGCCTACGGCACATCCTAGTACTTGCAAAACAAGCCTACTCTCTCGGGATTACATGTCTGAAGGCCAAGGCCCCAGCTGCCCCCCATAGTCTAGCCTCATCTTCAATCTTTGCTACAATGATCGTGTTGGGAGTGGCATGGTTGCGGAATACCCGTGCAGTGTGCTCCTTCCAAATTTCCCACAAGACAATCATGACGAGGGAGGCAATCGCTTTTCTTGGACGACCAGCTCCCATAGCCAACTCGGTCCACCAATCCCCCACCTTGTCAAAGTTGATCCATTGGGACGGAAAAATGTCTTGCAAGCCACACCATGGAATGATTGCTGCTGACATCCGAGAGGAGAAATGACATTTGAAAAGGAGGTGCGCCGCCGTTTCTTGGACTTGGTTGCATGGGGGCAATTACCACAATTTTACCACCCCTATCTTGGAGGCAATCCGATGTCCAAACTCGATGTGCATGAGCAACCATGCAAAAAATATTGCATTTAGGAGGAGCCCAAGTCTTCCAAACAATTTGGTTCATTGGGGTGGTAATGAGGCCCTCAAATTGCATCTTATATGCACACAAGGCGGAGAAAGAGCCATCATTGGTGAACTTTCATTGAATAGTGTCGGGGGTGTCACGGACTAGGGTGACAATGGAGACCATTTCCCAAAGGGCAACAAACTGTTGGATATGCTGCACATCAACGCCATGTTGGATTCCAAGGTTGTGACCCCAAAAGCTATATTCCAAGTCTTGTCGAACTGTGCAATTCTTCTTGGAAGCATTCTTAAAGAGCTTGGGAGCAACGTCCGTAGGCCGGCAGCCAAGAAGCCAAGATGACTTCCAAAATTGCGTTCTCTCTGCTGCGCACAACTGTGGTGGCCACAATAAGGTCTCTATCCTGGTCATTACATGGGTTTCCAAGCCCAATCCAAGCTTTTGAATTATCTACCCATTCAAGCCAAAGCCGACGAAGCCTCAAGGCCGAAGAAAATTTCTCAAGGGTGAATGATCCCCAATCCACCAAGCTTCATAGGGAGACAAACTCCCTCCCAATTTACCTTGCACTTGCCACCACTGACCTTGTCACACCGACCCACAAATAAATGCGCAGCATGCCCACAATCTGATGAAGAACCTCCTTAGGAGGTCGTGTGAGGTGAGGTGGTTGATGGCTTGAGACATGAGGATCGAGCGAACAAGGACCTCCCTGCCATGTTGACATTTTTCCAATTAGCACTCAAACATTTTCCGACAATTTTATCTTCTAGCATTTGGAAGTCAATCCTTCGGAGGCGGGTGATACCAAGCGGGAGGCCAATAGGTGTACTTGGTATTCTATAATGTATACTACACCAATTAGTACTGTATTGAGCCGGTTGGTGATGTACATAAAGAGAACTTAGAGAAGTGTATATATTTGTGCTCATCAATAGACGGATGGATACCTTGATCTCTGTTGCAATGCTAGCCTGCCCCCTGTCTCTAAACATGGTTAATTCTCAATCTCTTAATCCTGACATATGTGTTGCCAAAAGAAAATCAAGACTTTTAAAACGTAGTGTTTGGATGTGTTGATAAGCAGTGTTACGTGGTGCCTGGTTTCACATGCAATTGGCATATTTGCATAGGAAATATACGATGGATCATTACATACCCACCTCAGGATTCAGTTGGATGTCGTCGATTGATCATCAACGACTCGACCTGGAACGGTGCCAGTATGTATGACGGCGCTGGTAGTGGTAGATGCGCACCGGCATCCGTCCCGATGCAGCGTTGTTTATCCGACGGGCTTAGAGACGGATCCATACGACGCCGGCGGTGGTGTGTGCTGCGATCGCCGATCACCATCCCGGCGCCGCGACCGGAAAGGGGACTCCGAACGACCGCGTGCGTGGGCCGGCGTGCTAGTGGGTGCTGTTATTCCGCCTAGGGAAGTTTAGCCCATGGATAAAAGTTTGAGCTGGCCTTGTTGGATACGGTGGATGGGGACGGAGTGACGGTCGTTCGTCTCGCGGGCTGCTTTTTTTTTACAGGGAATTTCAGAGAGCTTTATTCAACAAAAAGGTTCCCAGAGTCATCAGCTATGAAGCTATGACACTGGTGACAAGGAAGCTAGAAACGACGGACAGCCAACTATCGGTCACCTGTAACGGGCAAGCATATCGCGCGCATAGGTGAGCCGGTTGATTGGCATTCCGGTAAACATGTTGAAATACAAAAGAAATAAACGAGGAAGCTAGCTCTCCAATTTCTTCAAGAATTGGTGCAACTACTGATCTTGAGTTGCGCCGAGATTTCCAGAGATCAACCATCTTCAGGCAGTCCGTCTCCAACACGACGTGCGAGAATCCGCGAAGTTTGGCGAAGATGACACCCTCTCTGGCAGCGAGGGTCTCGGCAATAAGGGGGTCAGTGACGTCTGGTAGTTGCTTGCTCCAGGCTCCCATGAAGGTCGATGGCGAGCGAACAATACCACCAGCTCCACCATTACCCCGTTCCGCATCTATCGCACCGTCGGTGTTGATCTTCAGCCACCCCGACTCCGGTGGCCGCCACCCATGTCCTCGAAGAATCGCAGCATGCTGGCGAGGGATATTAAGGAGTGTCAAATCCTCTTTTATCCGTCGAACTGAGAACACGGGATCCAGCTCATCACGATCATGAGTCAGTCTGTTTCTAGACTTTGTAGACCGATAGTCTCGCGGCTGCTGACGGGAATGCTTCGACGATAATGGTGTTCTAGAGTTTGTAGACCGACAGACTCTGATAGCGACCCGTACATATTCTTCTTCTCATTTTATGCATGCATCAATGCATGTATTTCCACGCACTAGTACAACTTGATGACCAGTAAAAAGACTAATAGTGTGACACACAAACAAACACTGAAACTGACACCGGCAACGGCATGCACAAATTAGAAGGCACAAAAACCAGGTTGGTAACTATAATTTCAGGGGCTGTTGCCGGTGCAGCTCATCCGATCTGCGTGCATACTACTCCCTCCGTACTTAAACAAGCATACTTTTAACCCTTATTGTAAGTCAATATTTGAGCTTTGACTAATTTTACAGGTAAACGTAACAATATTCATGACACTAAATTAGTATCAGTAGATCGGCTTTAAAATATAGTTTCAGATTATACCGATTTCATATCATATATGTTGATAATAATTTTTGTAAAGTTGGTCAAAGTTGATTTTTTTTTACTTAAGACAAAAACTAGAAATACACTTATTTAAGAATGGAGGGAGTACTCTTTTAGTCTACCGCCACACGCGCAAATGATGATCACGTATTCACGTTACACAAATCATCGCCCATCGCCCTCCTCCTCGTCCAGTCTGCGCGAGAATTGAACAAATAGTAAGAAAATAAAGCAAACCACACGTACCCGGTTACTAGCCTACTAGGCTACTACTACCTCATTTAGGAACCGAGGTAATACTACCAACGCCACGAAGTGCCAGGTTGGTTCACACCAAAACAAAACCATTCGGTGCTATTTTAGAATAAATTGGTCACTGCTAAGCAGTAACCAGCTGGGTGATGATCTCTTGCCTGAAATAAGAAGCTGAATGATCAATCTCTACTCATGGCGTCCGCGTCGGTGAACAGCCACAAGCACAAGGACATCAAATGATACCGCAAAAAAAGAGGAGGAAAAAACGCCTTAGAGTGGAAAATTTCGTGCTCCCGAGCAGTTTTTTTACTATTTTTAAAAAATCATAAACTATATTTAAAAGATTGAAAAAAATCTGAAATAAATCATGCATGTTCTCAATGATTTATCATACAAATGTGGAAATTCTGAATGCAAAATACTTTACGGTTTGAGCTAAAAAATGATAAATATACATATATGAGTACAGTGAACAATGTGTAGGTTTAAATCTCCAACTTTTGTCATTTTTTGTGTAGGCCATTATACAAAACATTTCACACTGTGATTTTGCATGCTTATAGTATACATTATTGACAACATGCATATTTTTTTCATTTTTTTTGGAACTTTTAATTTGTTTAATTTATAAAATTGTGGGATCACTGGAGCTCGGGAGCCAAAATGAAATTCCGCTATTATAGTGCTATGTCTCGGTCTAGGTGTGAGTTAAGCTCAACTAGGACCTAATCTTCCTGGAAGAGATAGTGAGCAGAAGCGATAGATCTCATTCCGACTTTCGGTTGCTAGGTGTATTCTTTGTAAAAGATCCACCGATCTATTAATAATCATCAGTAGTGTAAATAAACTCAAAAGTAATTAATAATTATAAATAGGGTTTTGGACCACCTAGCGATGAATATAATCACTATAGCGAGCCGTAGATGCATCATTGTCATCGCCGCCCCCTCACCGGAGGCGTGTAAAACTTATCATAGTATAGCCTGTTGCGGTAGATAGACGTGAGGTATCGTCGTGCTAAGACCGAAGAAACTCAGCACACCACAGTGCAGCAACCATCTGAAATGATGATGAGAACCTTAGATCGGAAGGGCCAAGCATTCCAACTAACATGAAAACAAACCAGATCACAGGTGATCAGGTGGACACACAACTCCACGTGTCCTCCGTCAGTGCGACGCATTACTGGAGCAATGATAGGGGAGATCTTATTCTGACGTCCGAATGTTTCAACGCCACAACGAAGACACATAAACAAAGTTAAAGAGAAACTAGACCCTCCCACTAGCGAGCAGTCGTGTTCTATCCTGAAAGACCATCAGAGGCAGGACGGACATGCATTGTCGTCGATGAGGTGTCGGGGAGGGGGGGGGGGGGGAGGGGGATGGAGTGGTACAAAGAAATTAGTGAACCAAGAAAATTTCCACACACACACCCCCCTCCACCCCCCCCCCCCCCCCCCCCCCCCCCCAATGAAGTAGTACAAAGCTCATAAAACAATTGGTAGGTGCTTTTTTGGGGGTTGAGAAGAGAAGGAAATATACTATAGCGGGCTTAGACCATGTACACCATGTGTGAAAAGTGGTTCAAAGGAATTAGTGAACCGATTCCACATACTACAACCATGGTTCTTCACCCAAAAAGGACTATAGGGTCCTTTTTTTAACTCCGAACCATTTTCTTGGTTTACTTTTTTGCATGCCACTTGGCAGATTCACGGTAAAAAGACTAAAGAGAAGACCAAAGGTATAGAAACAGTGAGACCCACAAGTCCACAACCGATGCCGCACACTACATAAAAAATATTAGCTGAACTCAAAATTTACTTTTCCAGATTGAACCGATACCGCACTGCTGATGGTCTTGTATCCCAAGAAAAATGTTGAACATAATACAACAGGTACACAAGTGATAATTTACTCACTTAAGTATTTTACTTTGCTTGAGAAGAGAACTACGGAGGCTCCTCTTCACTTAGCAGTATATCGTTTGTCTCCATCTATCCCACCCATTTCTCGTGACGGTTCGAGGGAGGGGGTATGATCATCTGGACAAACTAGGGGCTCCACAATGTTAAAATCAAAGACTTGCATCTTTGGCCACGGCAGGAATAGGATGACCACAGCAGGATGTTCAAATGTAGCTTGCTAGAAAAATATGTGTAGACTGAACACGACACATGAGCTAAGAGTCACGAGCATGGGAACACCATTGTTCTCTAGCCTTTTCCCGTCAATTGCAAACGATGCCTCCTATTCTTATACAAGACATATGCAAAAATTGATGTTTCATAGTTACTTCTTCTTTTGGCGTTTTACCTTCCCATTTCTCATATGGCATATCTGTTACTTCTTTACTGGATCATTTTCTCTTCTGGTTGCTTGATACCATGATATGGTTCTTAGCACTTCGCTACTATATATGGCTTGATGAAGATGTTTACTACGTAGCAAAGGCCCAAACATAGCGTTGTATTTTAAATATGAGAACATGTGCATTCATTATCAAGGGAGAATCTAAAGTACTCGTAGGTGTGCAACGAAGTGTCCATGTATGTATGTCGAGGGTACTCCTACATTTGTCAACATGAGCAAACCATGTGCAAAGTAGCACCCTACCATTACCTTGTACTTGGTGTGGTATACTTTTAATTTTTACTATACTGCTAGTTCCTTTCCAATGTGAGGTGGTTGGTGATGTACATGAAGAGTCGGATATACACATTTGTGAACTCGACCGAACTCTCTGTTAATGGATGCGGATGCATTGATAGGCGATAGCTTCTTTTGGCAAAGGGACTTCTATAAATTGGAAATTCGCATCAAGACTTGAAGAGTTACACACGACAAGATGAACACAATCCAAACACAGGAATAAAAAGGTTTGACAAAAGCTTTTAAACATGTGAATAAGGTAGAAAATATTCTAAGACGCCGAAGGGCCGATACATAGATTGCCCGCCATCCATGCAAGGTAAAAGCCTCTTCGCATGGCTGCCCGCTCAAGTAGCAATTACGTAAACATGCATGCCGCGTTGGGGGCGGAGGATCTACCGCCCCTCTAGTCCGGACGGCCACTCGGGCTTTGTCGATGGTGCAACACTTGCGTTCTATAATTTCTATAGAGATTTGGACACAATATTAGCAACACTTAACCTCGTTTGCCTAGGTTTTCATAAGTTTCTGGATTCACCTCCGCCACTGATGTCGCGTATGAGGATAGTTGATAGAACGTCACACACACATATCAAGTTGGTACAAGCGCATCAGAAATTTGATCTGGTACGGACGTACGGTGCCAGCACATGTTTGGGCACCGAAACGCGTGAAGGGTGCAATGGTGCGGCGCTATTTGGTCGAACCAGTTTTGGCATTGGAACCATGCGAGACGATGATCGCCGGTTTGTCACCGCGCGCCGAGGTCCTCGAAGGGAAGAGAATAATCGAAACGTGCAAACAAAACCAAGCGATGCGTGCGGTGTAGGCCCGTGTCATTTGGGCCTTCTGGAGCCCATGGGCATTAGTACGGCTGGTTGAATCCTGTGGAAGCAGACGGAGGGATGGCGCTGTTGACGGGAATGCTTCTACGGCAACGGCAGCGGTGTTCTAGACTCTGTAGACCGACAGACCGAAGGAAACAAATAGGGTCTGTTTGGTTGCTCGGGCGTTTTTTAGCACTTTTGCATCCGTGGCCCTAGAGGGTCTGGCCCTAGAAAAACGCGGCCTGAGCCAAGTTGTGCAGTCCGTTTGGTTGGCAACAATGTTCTGGCCAGGCCCGTTTCGCTGCATGCAAGTTTTCAAGCCCACGACGTTTGGTTGTATGCGTGTTTCAGGTACTCTTACCTCCTGTGTACGTGGTAGTCTTACCTCACACATCACAGCACCATGAAGGGCGAGCAGGACAACAGCGCGGCGTGAGGGCGTGGCGACGGTGCCAGGGCGGCGGCGTGGCGGCGGTGCCGGTGCCGGTGTTCACGCACATACACCACGCTCGCTCTAATTACTGATGCGGCGACCACATGTCCCATAGCTACGAGCGGCGGCGGCTGGACAAAGACAATGTCGAGTAGATGTTGTTGTGCCGGCATAACCTACTAGCTGCTGCTATGCCGGCGGCGACCGGCGGTGACGGAGAGGTTGAAGAACATAGTGTACGCTACATGCAGTCTATATATGTTCATATCTCGGTACAAAATCTGCTCATATACGACATCCGAAACAGAAAACTTACAACACGAAAGTTGTGCATAACGTTGAGATGAAGCTACACGTCAAAGGATATCTCAAACGATCGATCGAGTACAACGAATTTGACAAAATTCGTCCAAAAAAGAGGCAAACATCAGTGCAAAATTGAGAAGTTACAGTCGACGAAACTTGAAAGCGAGCATCAGAATGGAACCTACTCGTCGACGCGCATATTTCTCATGTACACTTTATTTTGAATCGAGCAATATTTAGGGAGATTAGAGAGGGCACTTAGTGGAGAGGTTAAGGAAGGTGAGTAGAACACATCAACCTGCCCAGCCTGAGCCACTCTGGGCCAACCCTGCAGGTACAGTGCCAAAATTGCACTGCGCGAGAGTGGCTCTGAATTCGGCCGTTTCTCTCGGGACTGGTACAGAGTGTTTAAGTTTCGCGTCCATGCAGGTTCGCGGAACGGGCCAGGTATCAAATAGTGCGTTCTTGTAACGCGTGGGCTACCAAACACGCCCATAGCGATCCATACGCACTCCACTGTCCTCGTGCGGTCGTACCATACCAGGAGCTCGTATTCTTCCTCTTCTTTTATAGTACATGTAAACAAATTCCAGGTATATCGCCCAAGTCGATGGCCGTGGTCTCCTCCTTATGCAGGAAAATACGAGTACATACATACTGCCAAGACATGGTCGAAATGGCTCCTTCTTTCAAGGGAGAGAAATCACAATGACTAACGACACACATATTGATACCACACTAGTACCGGTACAAATTACAAAGGCATGACGACCAGTTCAGTAAGTATAGTATTTTTGGGCTAAGTAGAACATTGTTTTGGGCTGCTTTAAAGTTTGTGGCAGATGCGACTCGGGTAATCAAACAGGCTAAATTTGCTCCAACAGAGGCCATACAAAGGCTTACGAGCAACCAAATACGCCCCTACACCGTATGTGAAGGTAATCGTTAAAAAAACGGTTCCCTTTGTAAAGGGAACCTAAGGTGCACTCCTGTCACGATAAGTGTCGCATTCTCCTCGCTTGGTCATCTGTGGGTGTTTGCATATCCGTCAAGTTTCGTAACCGGAGGTAAAGTGGGGATGAGAGAGAAAGGGATAAAGAACGTGGGAGGGTAGCTTTTTTCTTTTTATTTTTTTTAACCGAAGTTAAAAAACGAAATATCTTGAGAACGCTTATCCAAATTATGAACCGTTTTCACTTTCGAACTCCTCGCGTCGAGATCTTAAAAATTAGATCCCATATCGATAGATTTTGACGAACTTTTTTTGTACATCTAAAAGTTGAATATCTGTATATTCGATTTGAATGTACTTGTACTCCAGGTTTGGACGTACTTGTACTTCCGCTGTCAACGTACTTTGTACTCCGTTTTATGTGTACTTGTACTCGGTGGGGGTAGCTTTTCCTTTTATTTTTTTGAACCGAAATTTTAAAATAAAATATCTTTAAAATCGGTTATCCAAATTACGAACCGTTTTCACTTTTAAACTGCTCGCGTCGAGATCTTCAAAACTAGATCACATGTTGATAGGTTTTGACGAACTTTTTTTTTGTACATCTAAAAGTTAAATACCTGTACATTCGGTTTGAACGTACTTATACTTCGGGTTTAAACGTATTTTATTTCGGCTGTCAACGTACTTTGTACTCCGCTTTCTATATACTTGTACACCCTTCTCACAGTAATCTGTACATCCGGATTGCTATACTCTGTACATTCTATTCTATATACTCTGTACTTTCATGTGTCGCGTTATCGTAGGCGTTAGGGTACGGAGGCTTCATCGATCGTCGACGCAGCGTCGACGAGCGATAAAGCCTCCGTACCCTAATGCCCCAAGGCTGAGTCCGTCCGTACGCCGTGGTAGCGACGACGCCGTGGTAGCGGCGACGAAGCCGAGCCGCTAGATCATGAAAAACTTATAACTTATATATATAACTTAGGGTTTTGGGTGGAGATGTCAAGTAAGCCAACTCATATACCGATATGCAAGAGAGATTTAGATTTAATTTGCTTATGATTCCGTCCAACCAGGAACCACGCGGGTGGGATTCGGCTATGTACATCGTGCATAGATGGGATTTAATTTGTTTGTACATTAATTTCTGTACTTTTACTTATGTGTAGTTTGCGCGTACGTGGAGCAGTCACCGTTTAGAAAAATATACGCGTCGACGGAAATGCGTAGGGGCTTCGTACGCATGGGAACGTACGAGTCACCGAGGCATCGGACGCGCGGGAAACGTACAGCCGCGCCGCGGGGGCTTCGTGCGCGAGGCGCGGAAACGTACATGTCGAACGATACGCGCGGGCGCGTGTCCACGCAGCCACGTGGCACGTTCGGGTAAGTGCGATACCCTTTGCGAAGGGTTCCCTTCGCGGTCTCACCCTTGTCATGTGAAAACTGAAAAGTGGTTCAAAGGAACTATTGAACTGATTCCGCACACTACAACCATGGTTCTTGGCGTCCTTTTTTGTAGCTCTGAACATCTTCCTGGTTTGCTTCTTTGCATGTCATTGTGGGTCCTTGGCAGATTTGCAGAGAAAATACTAAACAGAGTACAAAAGGGATATGAAACAATAGAAACCACAACCAAGGCCACACACTACATAGAAAATATTAGCCAAACTCAAGATCAACTTTTCCAGATTGAACGGATACCACACTATTGATGGTCTTGTATCCCAAGAAAGTGTTACACTGAGGATAGTACAATGGGTACACATGTGCTCATTTGCTCACTGAAGTATTTTATTAGGCTTGCAGAAGCAAATTACTGAAGCTCTCATGCTCATCCTCAGTTAGCATGAGACCGCTCTCTTCCATCTGTCCCGCCCAGCTCTCATGGCGGTTCCAGGGATGGTGAAAGAACAACTATGCCCGAGATGTCGCCTAGAGGGGGGGGGTGAATAGGCGATTAAAACTTTTTCTATTTAGGGGCTTGATAATTGCGGAATAAAACTAGGTGTTTAAATTAACAAGCCAACAACCTAAAATTCTAGGTTTACCTAAGTGCACCAACAACCTATGCTAAACAAGGCAAGTAACAAGGAGATAGCAAGATATAGACTTCAAGCACGATGGCTATCACAATGTAAATTTGCATAAGTAAAAGCTCGGGTATAGAAATAACCGAGGCACGCGGAGACGAAGATTTATTCCCGAGTTCCTCCTTGTTAAGGGAGTACGTCTCGTTGGAGGGGTGTGAGCTCGCCACAAAAGGCCTACTCAAGATGCCACAAAGGCCTCACCCTATTCTCCGATGAACCGCACCCAAAGGCTTGGTTCACCTTCCACTATCGGAATCCTTCGGGGCGGATTCCGGAGCCCTTTACAACTTCTCTTGGGGCACACACCCACAACTCAATTGGGGGCTCCCAAACTCGTGCCGAAGCTCCACAAGCCGAAGTCTTCGCGGCACCTCCAAACCGTCTAGGGTACACAATGCACCCAAGAGGCACAAAGCTCTTGGGAACACAATGCACCCAAGAGTAACAAGCTTCCAACCTTCAATCCCACGAATCACCGTGGGGAGCACAACCCGATGCAACAAATGCAAAAGGGGAAGATCACACCAAGTGGTCAAATTCTTCTCCCCAAAATCCAACCGAAGCAACTAATGCTACGGAGGGATTTAGGAGGAAGAACGGAGGAGAAACACCAAGAACTCCAAAATCTAGATCCCACAAGTTCCCCTCACTTAGAGGAGATTTTGTTTGGTGGAAAGATGGATCTAGATCTCCTCTCTTGTTTCCCTAAATTTGGGCAAGAATCATCGGAGGGATTAGAAGGAATCGAGCTCTCAAAATGTTGGCAATGGAGGAGAGAGAGCAAGGGATGAGATCTACACAGAAAATGGGGAATAAAACCCTTTTATAGGTGGCTCTAAAAAGTGACCGTTGTAGGAGAAAAACGTGGACAAAGGGAAAAAAAAACAGTGCCCAGGCTGCCCGGCCTGGGGCCGGCCTGCAGCCCGGCCAGGCCGGCCTGGGAAAGGGCAAAGAGCACACAGAGGCAGGGAGGCCGGCCTGCACCCGGCCATGGGCCGGCTGCACACCCGGGTGGGCCGGGCAAGTGCCCGAGGCCTCCGGCCTGCCCCCGGCCTGGGCTGGGAAGCCAGCACGCGGGTGGGCCGGGAGGCAGCCCGAGCAGTCCGGCCTCGCCCCGGCCTGGGGCCGGCCCGGCCGGCCGGTCTGGCCATTTTTTTTCTTCTCCTTTTTTTTTTTAAATTCTGTTTTGAAAATTCAACCGAATCGAAAACGCGATAACTTTCGCATACGAACTCCGTTTTCGATATTCTTGGACTCGTTGGAATCGTCACAACAAGCACTACAAGAATATGCAGAGAAACATCATAGTCCAAGAATATAATATAAAGATAAATGGGGAAAGGTAAAAGCTCCCATTTGCAAATCGGAAATACAATAACTTTCACCCACGAACTCCGTTTTCGATAATCTTGGACTCGTTGGAATCGTCACAACAAGCACAACAAGATTATGCATAGAAACATCATAGTCCAAGAAAATATTATAAAACCAAATGGGAAAAGTTAAAAACTCTTTTTCGCAAACCGAAAATGCCGAAACTTTTGCAATTGACGTCCGAATGAAATAAAACCAATTTTGTTAGAAAGAGGACGTCAAATGCTACCTTTGAAAATTGACAAACAAGCAATGAAGATTTTGCAAATAAATGGAAGAGATAAATCTCCCGCACGGATGTACCGGCAAAATCTCCAATACCGAAACCGCAATAGAAGACGCATATCAAAACCGTTTTCGGTGAACTTGGCTTTGTCATGACAAGCACGACAAGCACCAAGGCCACACCACGATTCGAGACAAATAAGAACCAATAAGGATGATTGCATGGATGCAAAGGTTTGTGCTCTCTACGATGATACGATCACGATATTCGGTCGAGAGCCCCTCTTGATAGTACGGTTACCTATCCTATAATCCGGTCTCTCACTAAACAACATGAGACCGGTAAAATAAAAACCCTATCANCGCTCTCTTCGCATATCTTCACTTGGCCTTGAGTGATGATCAACCCGCACAAAGCCTTGATCAACACACACTTTTCTTCTTCCCTTAACCTTGACTCCAACAAATGGAGAACAAGCAAACAAATGGAAAACCTACAAATATAGCTCAATGCAAACATTAGTCCATAAAGATTGTCATTAATTACCAAAACCATGCATGGGGGCAACCATGCACTTTCAATCTCCCCCATTTTGGTAATTGATGACAATCCCTTTTAAGAGGGTTTATATAATGAATAAAGTATCCTTGCAAGACAAACAAGCAAGGATGCAAAGCGCATTAAGGTCAAATGCAACAAAAGCATAAAACCCAAATTCCCTTAAACCCTCTAAACTTCTCCCCCATTGGCATCGATTGCCGAAATGGGAAGAAAAATTTAGAGAGCCAATATAATATGAGTTCCTCCATAAAAGTGATGACTATCCCTTTTAACGAAAAATTAGAGGAAATCAAACTATATTGAGGATCAAAAGATTGCAAAAGGATGAAATCATTTAAACATCTCCACAAAGGAGATAGGCAATCAAAAGATCCAAAGCAAGAGTTCTAAATAAAACCGGAGAAGCTCCCCAATTTTCATGCACAATTGAGAAGTGCACAAAAATGGCATCCTCGCTCCCCAAAATTATCTAGAACACGCAACAAGTGCAATAGTGCATAATGCAAAAGCAAATCATAGCACTTGCACCAAAAATGTGGTTGAGCCATAAAAAGATACCAATTTTCAAAAATTCAACATAAGATAGGCCCAACCGAGATAAAGAGATCTTTTAAAGAAATATATTCACAAGCTTAGGGATACCAATTGGAAACTAAAACCAATTGAAAATGCCAAAAGCTAGTGAGATCATTTAGCCAATAAAAATCAACATGCTCACCATGGTAGGCATGAAGTCAAAGATCTTCAACAAATACATGAGTGTGTAAAGATACCAATAAACACTAAGACAAGCACTCATGAGGCAAATTTGGAGCCACCAAAGAATTATAGATGAAACACAAGGTGGCTCAAAAGGAATAGGATACCGACTAAAAGGTGACCTCTCTCATATGTATAGGTTTCTAATTAGACAAACCACAAAGATATACATCCGCAAATAAACATATACATACGAAATAGTTCGGGAAAAGGAGAACAAGGTATCCAAAAGGAAGTCATAAATATACAAATGAGATTGTTGCTTAAAAGCATAGCACATAGCTCAAATTTATCTCATTGTATATAAATGAACTTCAAATATATCAAATGCATCACACATATCACTAAGGGAACAAGAGATAGTGAAGATGCTTTGAAATATGCAACAAGTGTCACAAACAAATAATATCAATTGAAGAAAAGGTTTTTGCAAATTCATCACACATATCACAAAGATATATTAAGTGAAGGAAATAGGCCAAAACCACAACAATTGCATATAAGAGCATTCATGCCAAGAGCTAACCTACACAAGGTTGGAACTAGAGAAGTATGCATGGGATAGATACTTGTTACCGAGATGCATTGATGATGAAGATGATGAGAGTTTGTTTGTCATCAAAGCTTGACTCCGACAATCACACGGTGAGAACACCTTCCTTATGAATGAGGCAAGCATCCAATGCATCTCCATTGTACCTAAAACATAATTAGAGTACAAAATGGTTCCCAAACTCATTGGGTCCCATAGTAGTTAGATAAACTACAATATATAGGAAACACTCCACATAAATATGTGCATATAGATATGAAATTGAATTTCATGCACATCTTAGCCGATTTAGGATTCGGTGGAGTATCCCCTATATATTGGAACTAGAAAGACTAGCATGCTAAATAATATATATACTAGTAAAAAGCATGCATAGACTTACAAGAACCAAAAGAGATACAAATTGGACAAAAACACCAAGTAAACCAATAAAGCACACCAAGGTGTGACAAGAAAAGGTTGTCCAATTATATCAAAATCCAAATCAACACATGATTGAAAAAAAATCAAATCAACTAATGATTGATTCCATAACACATCAACACATGAGGTGTGATATCAAAAGAAATCAAATCAACACAACAAATGGTCGATAAGACATCAATTTAAAATAAGATACCAATTAAAACAACAAATGTCAATTTAGGAGAAAAGATACCAATAAGAGGGTGATACTTGACCGAAATCAAGTAAAGAAAAAAAACAAAAAGGTATCAAGACTCCCACAATAAATATCAATTGGAACAAATATCTATGGAGGAGATATTAAATTCCAATTAATACCAATTGAAGGTACCAACACAAGATAAAGAATCAAATGCCAATTGAGAGGATCAATAATTGATAGAAAGAATAGTGTTCTAAATAAAAGGAATGCTCCCCCAAGATTAATGCATTATCTTAGATATTTGCATTTGAATACAAAATGCATGCACAAGGGATCATTACTCTCCATATTTTATTTACAACACTAAACACTATCAATTGAAAAATAGGATCCATTCGAAAAGGCAAGGAAGGCAATAGATAAGGCAATTTAGCGCAAGAGCCAATGCGAAGATGGTCTACACAATCCACCACAATTACTAGTATCACTTGTCAAGACAAGGAGTATATAGAGATATCTCTCGGTGGTATATAGGAATGATGATCAAGACCAACCTCACGACAAAAAGCATATGGCAAGAGGTAAGAATTCAAACGCCATATTTTAAAAAGGTTTGTTGGTAGTTTCAACTATTTGAACCAACCGGCAACGCCATGGTTTAAAATGAGGTGAAACAAATGGTTTCTCACAAAATATATGGAATACATATTAGAGAAAAACCACACCAAACAAACTCACCCAAACAAGAGCCAAAAGACAACCACAAAGGAAAATTGGAACTTGTTTGAGCAAACATGCCACATAGGAAATAGATAATGTACAATATCAAATCTAAGTGGCAAATCTCAAATGTTCACATTTTAAGGGATTGTAATATGCACATAGCTTATTACTCCCCCATAATGTGATAATTCATTTTATTTTTAAACAAGAGGCAAATAAGACCAACTAGAGAATTTAATGGACATTGTAGAATTTGAATTTCTCATGAATATGACATACCACATAGTAGCTAGATAATATTGAAATATCAATACTAGGTGGTGTGCCTCATGTATACACATTTTTAGGTTTGTGATGTGCACAAAGCACATCACTCCCCCAAAATGGGATAGTCCATTAATATCTCAAAGAGCCAAATGAAATCCACACAAGATTCAATAAAGCTCAACACACAAATTACACATACATGATACACAACTAACATACACCACCTTGAATAACAAGATAAGTAAGAAAGGAGCATATCACATACAAGCACATATTAGGAACAAGACTAACACATGCAAGGGAGCAAGCAACTTTCAATGAATATTTGAGTTAAATACAAGTTACCGCAAGGAGGAAGCATTGGATATGAGATAGATATGTGATAATCAAATTGACTTGGCTTGAGAAATAAACCCATGAAGATCCCTTAATTCTTCAAAAATAGCCAAGTCACCAATGTCCTCCACAAACACCTATTGATCAAGTTTGAGCTTGTTGGTCCCCAACCGAGTTGGGTCCTAAGAGGTTAGTCACAATAGGTTTGGGAACCCAAATGGTGCTTTTCTTGCCACCACTTTGAGCTCCCACATACTTGGCAAACACATTGCCAACTCTATCCTTCCCAAGAGAATAAACATCATCAATTATGATAGGGTTGGATGGGGTACCGTTAGTGCATGAAGAAGCGAAATGACCTTTGCCACGGCAAAGGTAGCAACACCGACTCTTCTTCTTCTTAATAGGCTCATCAACTTGAGGAGCGTTGACTTGAGTCTTCTTAGGAGGTGGTCTTTGTTCAACCCGTGGTTGAGCATGAGATTGAACAAGAGGCCGCTTCCCTAGTTGCTTCTCACTAAGAGGCTTCTTCTTCTTCATTGGGCAATCACGAACATGGTGCCCTTCAACCTTGCACTTGAAGCAAATGATCTTGGCCGGATTCTTGACTTGACCTTGGCCCTTCTTTTTCTTCTCAACCGTGTACTTGATCTTGTTGTTGGAGTTGAATCCAAGTCCACTCTTGTCATTCGGGGATTGTTGTGCACTCAACATGTTGTCAAGTGCACGCTTCCCTTCATGACGCTTTTCCAAGTCATTCTTCAAAGAAGTGACTTGGGCCTTGAGGTCTTTTATTTCCTCTACATGGTTAGTGGCAACAAAAACACTAGAGGAAGTAGAAGCTTCATTGTTAGAGCAACAAGGCAAAGCAAGTAATTCATCACATGATGTACCAATATTTTTAGTGGATGAATTACTAGGACTAGCACATGGCAATATAGCATTTTTACTTAAAGTTGTGCTAATATCCACATGAGGCTCACTTGATGTTACCTTTGTAGTGATGGCCTCATGAGCTAACTTAAGACAAGCATAGGAAGCAAGAAGTTCATCATTAGAGCTAGATAGCTTTTCATGATTTGCTTCCAACTCCTCATACTTGCTAGTTAGCAACTCAAGTTGAGCCCTTAGCTCAACATTCTCCTTCATAATAGATGCTTCACAAGAAGTGGAGTTAGTAGCACAAGCATCATTAACTTTAGGAATAGAAGAAGATAACTTAGCAAGCTCATCATTTAATCTAGCATTTTCATTTTTCGTGACTTTATATTTAGCATGAGCATGGTCACGTTCTTTAATGATTTTAGCAATTATATCATTATGAGACTCCTCGATAGAATTTAGTTTCTCCTCAAGAGAAGCACGAGTCTCTTGCTCTTCCTCAAGAGCATCTTCTAACGATGCTTTCTCCATAGCATCATCCCTTTCAATCTTACCCTTTTCTTCAAGGCTTGCTTCCAAGGCCTCAATAGTCTCCCCACGCTCAATAAGAGTGCTCATGATTTCAAAGAGGTTAGCTTGAGCACCTTTATTAGTAGGAAGGACTTTAAGAATCATTAGACCTTTATTTTGAAGAAGGGCATTAATTTTTTCCATATCAACTTCTTCATCATCATTATCATTATCATTATTATCATCATTGTCATTACTAGAAGAAGATTTAGCCATGAGACAATGAGAGGTGAACGATGAAGAATAATTGATTTTTGAACTACTCAAGTTCAAATCTTGTTGCATAGCAAATTGGGTTTCCTCTACATTATTATCAATGCAAGATTTAGAGGGAACACAAACATTTTTATCATGGCAACAAGATAAAGCAAGCATATCATAAAGAGATTCATCGAAGCAAGTTTTAGATGATACGCGAGGACAATCAACACTAGCATGTAAATCATTTATGGTGCTATGAGTGTTTATGTCCAAAGATGAAGCATTGCAACAAAATAGAGATAAATGATCATCAATAATGAGCTCACTATCAAGGTTGCAAAACCTATCACTACTCACCATCACATTAGTTTGTGGCTTACCACATTTTGGTGAAGTAGATGAAGACGAGAACTCGTCACGGCCGGAGGTGGAGGGAGAGCAATCATCCTCAATAGAGTTGGACACGCCATATTTATCTTGAAGTTTGGTCCATAGCTCATGAGCATTCCGGAAAGGCATGATTGACTCAAGCACTACATCGCTTAAAACACATGTAAGACCATTAGATGCTAGAGTATCGAGATAAGAGTTTTTCTCATCCTCTAAGGACAAATTTTGGGAATCCTTTGGAGGAGAAAAACCCATATCTACAACACTCTTTAAAATTGGGTCTATATCCCTAAAAAGATTAAGCATGCGAATTTTCCAAACATCATAATTTGTGCCATTGAATATAAAAGTGGGATCGTGCACTAATTCTCTAAACGACATCTTTACTCTCTAGGCGGTAAAGCCAAATAAGAGAGACGAGGCTCTGATACCAATTGAAAGAACAACTATGCCCGAGATGTCGCCTAGAGGGGGGGGGGTGAATAGGCGATTAAAACTTTTTCTATTTAAGGGCTTGATAATTGCGGAATAAAACTAGGTGTTTAAATTAACAAGCCAACAACCTAAATTCTAGGTTTACCTAAGTGCACCAACAACCTATGCTAAACAAGGCAAGTAACAAGGAGATAGCAAGATATAGACTTCAAGCACGATGGCTATCACAATGTAAATTTGCATAAGTAAAAGCTCGGGTATAGAAATAACCGAGGCACGCGGAGACGAAGATTTATTCCCGAGTTCCTCCTTGTTAAGGGAGTACGTCTCGTTGGAGGGGTGTGAGCTCGCCACAAAAGGCCTACTCAAGATGCCACAAAGGCCTCACCCTATTCTCCGATGAACCGCACCCAAAGGCTTGGTTCACCTTCCACTATCGGAATCCTTCGGGGCGGATTCCGGAGCCCTTTACAACTTCTCTTGGGGCACACACCCACAACTCAATTGGGGGCTCCCAAACTCGTGCCGAAGCTTCACAACACGAACACTTCGCGGCACCTCCAACCGTCTAGGGTACACAATGCACCCAAGAGGCAACAAGCTCTTGGGAACACAATGCACCCAAGAGTAACAAGCTCTCAACCTTCAATCCCACGAATCACCGTGGGGAGCACAACCCGATGCAACAAATGCAAAAGGGGAAGAACACACCAAGTGGTCAAATTCTTCTCCCCAAAATCCAACCGAAGCAACTAATGCTACGGAGGGATTTAGGAGGAAGAACGGAGGAGAAACACCAAGAACTCCAAAATCTAGATCCCACGAGTTCCCCTCACTTAGAGGAGATTTTGTTTGGTGGAAAGATGGATCTAGATCTCCTCTCTTGTTTCCCTAAATTTGGGCAAGAATCATCGGAGGGATTAGGAGGAATCGAGCTCTCAAAATGTTGGCAATGGAGGAGAGAGAGCTAGGGATGAGATCTACACTAAAAATGGGGAAGAAAACCCTTTTATAGGTGGCTCCAAAAAGGAGCCGTTGGAGAAGAATCGAGGGACAAAGAGGAGGAAAAAAGATGCCAGGCGACCCGGCCTAGGGCCGGCCAGCACGCCGGCCTGGCCGGCCTGGAGCCGAACGAGCAGAGCAGGGGCAACAGGCGAGCCGGCCTGCCAACCCGGCCATGGGCCGGCCGGGGAAGCAGGTGGGCCGGCCATGTGCCCGAACGGCCCGGCCTGGCCCCGGCCTCGGGCCGGCCACGCGGGAGAGCCAGGCCGGGGCACCACCCGAGTGGCCCGGTTTTGGGCCGGCCTCGGCCCGGCCAGGCCGGGAGCCTTTTTTTTTTTCTTTTTCCAATTTCTGAATTCTGTTTTTCTGAGAAATAAAAACCCCGAGATAAAACCGCAATAACTTTCGCATACGAACTCCGTTTTCGATAAACTTGGACTCGTTGGAATCGTCACAACGAGCACAACAAGAATATGCATAGAAACATCATAGTCCAAGAATATATTATAAAGATAAATGGGAAAAGGTAAAAGCTCCCATTTGCAAATCGGAAATGCAATAACTTTCACCCACGAACTCCGTTTTCGATAATCTTGGACTCGTTGGAATCGTCACAACAAGCACAACAAGATTATGCAAAGAAACATCATAGTCCAAGAAAATATAATAAAACCAAATGGGGAAAGTTAAAAACTCTTTTTCGCAAACCGAAAATGCCGGAACTTTTGCAATTGACGTCCGAATGAAATAAAACCAATTTTGTTGGAAAGAGGACGACAAATGCTACCTTTGAAAATGACAAACAAGCAATGGAGATTTTGCAAAGAAATGGAAGAGAGAAATCTTCCGCTCGAATAAACCGGCAAAATCTCCAATACCGAAACCGCAATAGAAGACGCATATGAAAACCGTTTTCGGTGAACTTGGCTTTGTCATGACAAGCACGACAAGCACCAAGACCACACCACAATAAGAGACAAATAAGAACCAATAAAGATGAATGCATGGATGCAAAGGTTTGTGCTCTCTACGATGATACGATCACGATATTCGGTCGAGAGCCCCTCTTGATAGTACGGTTACCTATCCTATAATCCGGTCTCTCACTAAACAACATGAGACCGGTAAAATAGAAACCCTATCAAGATCATACCTTTGCCTTGCGCACTAATCCACTTGAGGTCGAAGAAGACGATCTTCATCTCCTCAAGATGCATCACCTTTCTCGATTGCGCTTTGGTGAAGATTCACTTGATGCTCCCCCATACACCAAGATGGGAGACGCTCTCTTCGGCATATCTTCACTTGGCCTTGAGTGATGATCAACCCGCACAAAGCCTTGATCAACACACACTTTTCTTCTTCCCTTAACCTTGACTCCAACAAATGGAGAACAAGCAAACAAATGGAAAACCTACAAATATAGCTCAATGCAAACATTAGTCCATAAAGATTGTCATTAATTACCAAAACCATGCATGGGGGCAACCATGCACTTTCAAGTACCAACATACAGGAAGCAGTAGCACAAAAGGAAGTATGTCGCTGGGAGTCAATTGTATGCGTGCTCTTGCAGTTTCATGTACAACACTCAGCTTTTCTTGTTCAGAAAATATCATTCCACGTAGACCACACCTCCAGATATTGGTAAGATATGTTTGCACCAAGGCAAGGCACCATAAATCAACATGAAAAGGTACAAGAATTAGCAGAGGAACACAATCTTTGCACCTAGTTAGTCCACCGTAGACCTCGCGAGCTTCAGAGATATGAAAGTTGCTGCCAAGATAAAATATCTCTGTCATGTTGGTATTTACCACTGCACAGCTACACACCTTCTCCAAAAGGATCCCTGGATCCCATTGTTCCCACGACTCTTCATATTTTTCAAACGTTTGCAATGTTGACGGAGGAGCAAAATTATCACCTCTTGATATAGTCTGCCAACTTCTCTGTCTAAGCATACGCTCTATATGTCGCTGCTCCTTATATCCAGGTGCACTGGAAGCACTTTGTCTCCATATCTGGGTACTTTCAAGCAACAAATTGTAACCATGTATAGTTGAATGTCCAGGACTAAAGGCATTTCTACTCCATGGTGGCAGATTGTCACAAACATGTGCAGCCAACAGAATATCTTTATTACATTCCATCAGTAACTTTGGCTCCTCAATTATCCCACAGAAATCATTTGAATACTTTACCTTCTCCCCAATATAACTATCTCCATGCTTCTGCTGCTCAAAACTGAGAGGTGTTGCCTGTGTAGTATGACAACGAAGCATCATGTATGTGGAGGCAAACCCAATACCTGAGAGGGGATCTGGAGGGCGGGGCGGAACAGGTGGCTGCGGGGGTGAACAAGAGTCCAATGAATGGACTGTCTGGTCAGACCAACGCGGTGGCGCTGGAGTGGTCGCAGAGGTGCGGAATTTACTCCTCGGGGCCAAACGCACAGGGCGTCGCACAATGCGCAATCGAGATACCCACTTGACGATGCGCTGTAGCTTCGCCCCACTTCTTATCCTCCCAGGCATTCCATCAAACCCATCTAATGCACCAGGTAGCTCATCTTTTACTTGCACTTGCTCCTTGTCATCTGTCATGCCCATACTCTCCTTGTCATCTGATACTCCCGGTAATCTATCTTGCACCGGACTGGCACCAAGCTTCTCAGGCATGACCGAACACGACTGAGAGTGGTGCACGATACTGACATCCGCGGAAACCATGGCTGCGACACAGTGCTTGCTGGGGTCGACCGCCTTCAGAGTAGACGCTGAGCAAGGTGTCGGGTGTGGTGCAGTGGGTGTTGAGGCAGTGACCGTGGTGTCATTAACAGGAAGCTGCGCTGAGTACTTAATGTCCATCCGACAACACCCATCATAGATGTTGCGACCGTGAAGAGCTTCTCTTGCTCTTGTGGCGTCGTGAGGTGAAGGAAATGCAACGAAAGCCATCACATGGTCTATCCTCTCAAGCACCATCATAAGCACGCCCTTCTCATCGCCATAAGGATCGAATACCAGATGAAGCACCTCTTTGGTAATAGGGTAGATTACCTCGTGAATGGCAACTACTAAGATGCGATTCGGCACTTCCTCTTGCTGAACCACGACAGGAGGCGAACTAGGCATTCGGTCGAACACCTTCTGGGCACCATCGGTGGTCAACTTTCCCTCCATGTTTCCTCGCTGCGCACTCCACTTGAACGCAACCTTAGCGACCTCTCCTCCAGATCAACCGAACCCCAGCCAGGAATTACGCCAGATCAAGCTCGGAAGCGATCAGCAACCGTTATGGCGGATGTTACCGGTAGACTGTGAGAAGCGCGTCCGGATCGAGCAAGCTCTGATACCAAACTGTCATGTCCCCTTGCCTCTAGCTGATTTGCTAGGACGTGAGACCCGATCTGATACAAGATGCACTGATACTTGGAGTTTAGATGGGGAAAAAGCAAAGCAAGGGGGAAGGGATACAGGGAAGAAGACGGGGAAGAAGAAAGTCAAATGCCTGGTCTATTCTGTTCGTTCCCCTCTCCGCTGACCTCTTGTGTCCCTTTATCCCCACATGTCCAGGGCTTGATCTGTTGGGCTGAGTCCACGCCAGCGGCCCATCACCGAAGTGCGCCCCAATGAGTACATCAGGTGTTACACAAAAATAAGTGTCTCAAGTTTGCTTAAAAGTGGATGTATCTAGACATGTTTCATATATAGATACATCCACTTTTTGTCAAATTTGAGACACTTATTTTTGGACGGAGGGAGTACAAGATTATCGAATGTTATCTGCATGTTTCTTTCAGAAAGGTATAGGCAGACACTACAAGATTATCGAGAGTACAACCAAGCCAAACACCAAAAGGTACTACATCCAGAATGCTACAGGAGAAAAATGATACATATGCTTGGACACCACATAGGAGTTAGAGGTGCGGTGGACGGTGGTCTACAGCTTCCCCTCACGACTGTACTTGAGACCAAAGATGGTGACATGGAGCATAAAACCATCGGAGTCACCAAGAGGGTATTCAGACTCCTCCACTCCGGCGCGCAACACAGAACACACACTCCACAAGGCAAAACCTGGTGTTACCCATCTTCACCATCTTCCACAGAGTGGCGTGTCGGCACTTCTGCGGGACCTTGCGGAACAGCTTCTCCTTCACCATCTTCCACCGTCGGCGGGCGCCGACTTGGCAGGTGCAGAACTGCAGATGTATCCGTCCTCATGAAGTCCGACCCATCCATCCAGCTCGCGGTCGAAGTGGCCCTGACCTTGGAAAGGCAACGCCCATTTGCCATGGCAGCTCCACTCACGGTGCCTGGTGTAGAAGGAGAAAGTCCGGTACATGATGCCCTTCTAGCGTGTCGACATGAAGATGGAGCATGTACAAACCCAACACCTAAGTTCAAGTTCTCACGGACGTGAATTTAGATTTCTATTTATACTTAAGGATCAAGGCTTCCTAATACTCATGCAATTTATCCTAAGGACCAGGCTTGGATATTAACCAAGATAAAAATCCTAACACTCATGCTTAATGCCTGTGTGCATCTCTAGTTGGTGCAGAGGCCGGGGAAGTGAAATTCTCCCTCCCAAAGTTTTTTTGCCTGTGTGCATCTTGTTATGCAGAGGCCGGGTGTAAGACATACTTTGTATCGTTGATACATTGAAATGAAATTCTCTTTATCGAAAAAAAATGAAAATGGAGCATCCATCTGGGTGCACCGCGTAGGAGATGATCTTCTCGCCCTCGAGGAACGGCGGCAGCGAGGGCACGGTGTTCCAGCACCAGTCCTTGCTTGGACATGAAGACCAGGGATCCTGGATGCCCACCGTGGACATCATCTCGAAAGAGTAATGCCGTTCATCAAGGTGATAGTTCAGCGCGTACAGCTGCAGGTCGGCGCCGGCGGCCACAATTGAGCAGCGACTCTGGGAGGCGGGGGCCAGAGGCCAGCCCCGCCGTCTCCATGTCGTACACGAGCGTTGCACGGTCTTGGTTTCTTGCCATGAAGATGTTTCCGCCCAGGACGGCGAATTTCATGGGAAATGCATGTTCAGGAGACACTACCCGGAGGACGGCAGCATGTTCCATATCCTGGTCAGGGCTGGAGTACCAATCGCCGACATCAATCCTGTGGATGGTGTAGCCCTTGCTCCAGTTATCCAACACCAGGTAGAGGTGCTTCTGGTTCTTCAACCTCTTGCCAGTGCGGTTGTAGTAGTCCGCCTCCCTCGGCCAGCGCTTGAACATACCTGCACCTAGCGAAACCGAGTTGATCTTCGTTGAGACGCCATCCGCCTAAAAGATGCGACTTTGGTTTCTGCCGATGTTGTAACCCGAGACCTCAAATCAGTTCGGTTTGCGAATCGATCGGGCCTCTGTGATCTAATCTGCCAATGCAATCAGTTCAGAACATAGGAGGATTTATTTATAGAGCATGCCCCATCCGGCAGGGGAGTTGTAATTGGATTCCGGAATCGACTTGGATTGCAACCGAAAGAGCGACTTACCTCGGCAGAATCTGAGACGCATGCGGTCTAATCAGAACTATGGATTACTACAGGAGAACGAGAAGGGGGCCGACAATCGTTCCGACAGCCTGAGGCGGCGGTGGCCTACTCACCCAACGGATTCATGGGATGGCTAGATCCGCTGGCCCCATTGTCAGACCCCAAACTTTTGTGACCAAGTGTCGCCGATGCAGTCATCTTTTAGTTAAACGCATCGCATTGCCGTATTTGCTTTCAGTTGCACCGCTTCGATCCAATGACTAGACCAACCGACGCTCTAAGGTCGTTTGCTATGTGTCGTTGATCATCAATCCTATGGTTGCAACTACTCCAACATTCGTTGTTTCAAATTCGGCACTTCACATTTAGCTCAACCACCCTGTTGTTTATCCACTGCTTTTCTCTCTATTTAATTTGGATCACTATGGGAATTGGGTTTCTTCTGTAAATGAGTTGAAACCCTAGTCGTCTCTATGAGGTTTGACAGTAGCATCCCTCTATAGTCGATCATATATCGTCGATAATAACAATCATAAACTAGTGCTAATTTCCTGTAATAGCTGAAATTTAGTCGACCGTCTCTTGATCATAAACTAGAGCCCGTCACCCATCACTAGCAACGAATGCGGGGGGCTGCGTGAAGAAGAGCAGAGGTAAATTAGTCATCCAATGGTGCAGGTGGCGACGGCCTCACCAACTAGCGACAAGGGGACGAGAGATCGGTGATTTCCCGTGGCAGCGCTGGCGCTGACGGGAGATGACGGGATCCTCTTTAGCTGGGGCGGCGGGGAGGTAGCGGAGAATAGAGATGGGCTAGTGTCGCTTGTATTGTCGTTCGGGGGGGGGGGGGGGCGGATTAAATGTGTGGGGCCTGGAATTTTTTGGTATGGATCAGTAAGAATGCAAGGCGGGAATTTAAAAATTATGGTCTAGTAGAATTTTCAAGCCACACAGGTTTTTTACCGTGAACGGCAGGCGCTCTTCTTTTGCATTAAAAGAAGTGTTGGGAATATGCCCTAGAGGCAATACTAAAATGGTTTATTAGCATATTCATGTTTATGATAATAGTTTATTATCCATTCTATAATTGTATTAACCGGAAACATAATACATGTGTAGAATATAAACAACCAGGTGTCCCTATTAAGCCTCTACCGGATTAGTTCGTTAGTCAAGAGATGGTTAGAGTTTCCTAACCATGGACTTATTACAGTCACTTGATAACTGAGTCAATCAATGGGAGAATGATGTGATGGACAAGACCCAATAATAGAGAGTTGCAATTGATCGTGTCACATAGTTTCATTGCCAACGCTTTTATTATATGAGAGGTGTAGTTTCCTTAGACCATAAGATTATGTCACTCCCGTTTACCGGAGGATTACTTTGGGGACATCAAACGTCGCTTCGTGACTGGGTGATTATAAAGATGGCTTTCAGGTATCTCCGATGGTAAGTTGTTGGGTGCCATGTATCAAGAATGGGATTTTTCCCTCCATGTGACGGAGTAGATATCTCCAGGCCTTCACGGAGATCCTATATTATGGTAGAGTAAAGAGAACTTGCCGGGTAACAATATTAAACTAGATATGGGTATTTCGACGATCAAATCTCGGGCACGTAAAATATCGTGAGAAAAAGGGAATCGTATACGAGATTAATTGAATGTACAACATCGTGGTTCAATCGATAAGGAACTTCGTTGAATATGTATGACTCAATATGGGCATCTCGGTCCCGCTATTGATTATTGATTGGATCATGTCTACATGTTCTCGAACCCGTAGGGTCACACACTTAACGCTTCGATGTAGCTAGGGCTTAGGTTGAGATAATTAATGGTGTAATAAAATGTTGATTTGGTGTCTCGGATGAGATCCTAGATATCACGAGGAGCTCCGGAAGAGTCTGGAGATAAAGTTGCATATAAGGAAAGTGGTTTTCAGGGTTCCGGAAAAAGTTTGGAAATTTTCCGGCAGAGTATCGGAATATTCTATAAGGTTCCGGAGGAGTCCCATAGTAGGGCCCACATGCCCTAATGGCCCACATGGACCAAAGGGGGCGTGCAGCAGCCCACATGGGCTGGCCGCACCAGCCCCCCAAGGGCCCATGCGGCTAAACAAGGTGAAAGGGCCAAAAACCCTAGGGGTGCCTTGGGGGTAGGTCTCCCCCCCTTGGCCGCCGCCCCTAGGGCTTGGGGGAGGGGCAAGGGCTGCCCCCCACGCCTATATAAGGAGGAGAGAGGGCTGGGGCGCAGCACCCTTGAACCCTAGCCGCCGCCTCCCTCTCCCACCTCCCTCCTCTCTCCCGCAGTCGCTTGGCGAAGCCCTGCAGGAATTTCTCCACCATATCCACCACCACACCGTCGTGCTGCTGGAATCTCGCGAGCCACTTCCTCCTCGCTTGCGGGATCAAGGAGAGGAAGTCTACATTGAGCTGTACGTGTGGATACCGCGGAGGTGTTGCTCGTGCGGCACTCCATCGGATTGGATCTCGGATCGGATAATACATCTCCTCGCGACTAGACGAGTCTAGTTGCGGGGATCGATAGACCAACCCCTGCATCGACAAAAGGCTTTGTTCGTTCTTGAAGGGTAAGAGATTGGATCTCCTTCTCGCTACCTTCATCTAATAGATCTAGATCGTGGGGTTTCTTCCGCTTGTTACGTAGGAAATTTTTTGTTTTCTATGCAACGACCCCTACAAGAAGAGGTGAACACCCTAGTACAAGTACAAGGGCACACGCATCACAAGTGTGCCAGGACAACTCAAAACAGAACAAAGGCAGAGCTTAGCTGTACTTTATATAAATTTGGATTACAATAGAACAACAGTAAAACCCGACTGGTGTATTTTTTGATAAAGGGAATATATTAATACCAAAAAGATACAAAGTACACCCACCCTCTGCAACATCATAATGTCAATAAAGACATCAGGGATGCACACAGCAAAAAAAACATAAATAAAAAACCCCGCCGAAATGATCAGCGAAGCAGCAGGAACTACCACCACCAATGACCACACCCGGACCGTAAAAAGGTGTCCAATGAACGATGCCTTTGGGAAGGGAACAGTGCGCAAACACCGTCATCGTCTGATCATCAGATCATGGGTTCTCACCCCGAAGAAAGTCTGAATACTCCAGACAATGCCTTCAACAAGGAGGCAAATATAGATCCGCCATTGTCAGGTAAAACCAATAAAGGTCATACCTAGGGTTTTCACCCGGAAATCGAGATTTGTGCCCGAATAACACCACCAAGAACGAAGTCCCCCTGTGTTGCCGCCCCCGCCTGCCGAGCCTGCTGCAAAACACTGGTCATCCAGTACAGTCTTCACCACATCCAAACCCACGCCACCGAGATCCACTGTTCTTCCTGGCACAACCATCTTGATATTTCCCATTGTTATCAGCCCACACTAATCGTAGCAAAAGATGCCTTGGCGACATACCTAGTGGTGCCGATAAAAGTGGGTCCTCGAGACGTGCCTCCTCAAAGCCGCACAAGCAGATTCTCCGATGTGGTAGTTCTGCCATGTGGTAGTTCTGCCTGGCGCGCCGGTGCACATCTTCCGTCAATCAAGTCTCCGGTGAAGCCATCGAGAAGTCCTCCTGCTCCTCTGAAGAAGACTTCGCCTTCCTCAACGCCCACGCCGCCGGCCATCATGTGCGGCCGCTTGCGCATGGACGACTCTGGCGCGAGGACATCGTCGATCTATGGGGGTGACCGCCGAGCACCTAGCCGGACCAACATCCAGCTGGCTTGACAGCAATCGAACCTGGGCATCCTCACGAGGATCAAATCGACCCGATCGGAAGATGGCCGACGCGAACACCCAGCAGCAACCCAGACAACGGCGTGAAAGCCATCGAGTCTGGGCATCCCGTACGAGGATCATATCGGCCAGATCGGAAGCTGGTAGATGCATGGATGGAGGTGGAAGAGAACATCCGGGGCAGAAGAAAAAAGACGCGGGAAACACCCCACCGCCACCGTCGGACGGCCTCCTCCGACGGCGGCAGGGTGAACGGTGCGATAGTGGCGTTGGTCTCCTGGCGGCTGGATCAGATCGCCTTCGGAGTCGCCCTTCCGTGCGACCCGGGAGGCAGTTTCCTTTTCTAAGATGGGGGGGAGAATTTCACTTCCCCGGCCTCTGCACCAACTAAGGATGCACACAACCATTAAGCATGAGGACCAGGATTTTTATCTTGGTTAATAACCAAGTTTGGTCCTTAGGATAAATTGCATGAGTATCAGGAAGGCCAGATCCTCAAGTATAAATAGGAATCTAAATTTGCGTCCATGAGGACTTGAATTTGGGTGTTGGGTTTGTACATCCACTCCCCCAACCAGTTGAGCTAGGCTCACTTCCTACCGACTGGTGTATCCTTGCGTAATAATTTTCTTTTGCTTTTTAATCTACTATAATAACATGGACCGCTTGTGATTTTTCAAGAAAAGGGAACATGTCGAGTTGTTGATTGTACTATCTCCGATCCAGAAAAATTGTTATGGAGAGTGTACTGGCCAAGTACAAAATTCGGATACAAGCCACGGCACATATTTCGGATCGGAGAGAGTAATTGTTTGCATTGACTTTTGCTTGTTTGTGGGTATGATGTATGGGTAGAAGCCCAACCAAATCCCAGGAACCGAAGACACGAAGACATACACACTGGATGCGAGCAGAACAGAAAAAGACATGCAAAAATTGGCCGATATAAAAGAGTCAAGAAAAGCGCAACACTTGGTAGATTAGCTGTTAACATCAGCCGACTGAGATGTAACTAAAAGAAAAGTGCAACACTTTTTTTAGGCGAACTATCTCACATTTTCCATTATCAGGTGATGTACTCTGTAATTATGAAAAGATAATGTATGATATTTCTGTTTATCTTCATTTCAAAATTAATTGATCTGCCCTTATTTAGTTAATAAAATCGGAGCTCACAAGAGTAAAATTCGAAATAATATTCGCCGTAATTAGGAAGACCAAAAATCGGAGCACTGCACTTGTTAGAACTGTTTCGAACCCAGCTTTGACCTTCACTCAGTGTTCACGACGCCGGCCTGACGCTGCCCGTCGCCCGCTGCCGCAGCACCGCCCGGCACGGTGGCGTAGACGTCCAGCTCCAGCACAATATGATCCCGCGACTCCATCTTGGCCGTCCGCCACAGCACGTGTCCCGTGGCCTTCCGGAGCGCGCCCGTGCCGCCGGCGACGGCGAGCTCCCTGACCGCCGCGGAGACGTCGTCCCGGCCCACCACGGCGATGGTGCTGCCGTTGTACGGACCGGCCGTGAGCGCCACGGTCATGGACACCATCAGCACGGGCTCCTTGAGGCCCGCCAGCATGTACGAGCCCTGGGCGCGCCCGACCGCCCGCGACGTCGCGTTGGGCCCCTCCGTCAGCGCGTCGTCGATCACCGTCGTGTCGCCGAAGTGCGCGCCCGGCATGGACGGGTGCGCCGCGCCGGGGCCCTTCACGAGCTGCATCGCCGTCTGGCCCGGCCCGCCGGTGATGTCGTGCATGTAGAAGTGCAGGTGGATCTGCTTGCTCCGAGCGGCGCCCGCCGGTGCGGTCGCCAGGGCGAGGGTCAGAGAGACGACGAAGAGGACGCGACAGGTTGATGCCATCGTCGTGAACGCCATTGTAGAATGTAAGCCTGTCTGTGGAACGATGTAGTACATCATGGACTGCTAGAGCTGTATAAATAATCCATCTATGGTTAGCGTACAAGGTATGTCTGACCAGGGCCTCTCTGAATCTCCTGCCGGGTCGCTGCTAAGTCACTCAAAGCCAACAGTCTAACTACCAAAAATCTGAGGAGAACCCCTCCCATTTCCCCATTTTTCTCCTCTATCGACCAAACGAATGCTCTCCCCGCCGGCGGAAGAAGAGGCGGAGAGGAGCTCGAGCATCACTTGCCTCTTTGTTGATCCATATGTAGCTTCGAGAAAATCCGCTAACTTTAGCGGCAACTCGTGTTGTTTCTTTTGATGAACTAATGGCCTAATGGGGTCTCATGTGTTGAATGTGTTGATAGAGTAAGTAGTACTCTCACTCTCAGGGTACTCCCAGTATTTCTAAGTAGGAAAACCTCACCTAAAATGTCATCAATGTTTAAAAAAAAATTAAAGAAGTAACATAGGCACAACATATATCCAACAAAATATCAAATCCACATTTGAAACACAAATCTAGAAACAGAAGAGACAAATCTGGTGAAATAGTAGATAATTCAGTGTGGGTTGTGATTTCAGCTCATTGAGAACATTAGTGCCCGACTCTTCCTTTTTATCTCTAAAGCTAGAGGTTGATTTTAGATTTAAAACTTGGTGACATAACATATGCATGTAGCAACAGCGTTGTGATTTTTCTCCACAACTTTTAGCAAAGTTTTTAATTGAAAAATAATTGTGGGTGCATGGGCCGGGAGTACTTTTTTTTTTCAAGAGCAGGCAACCACAGTTGCTTGTCTTTTCACTAGTTAGTGTGCACGTGCAATGCACGTCTCCATTAATTAATTCAAACATGATGCAATAAATATATATATATATATATTATAAACTATGTCTTCATTCATCATTACACACACCTATTACTCCCGTCTCTCTTATCTATTTCAAGACTACACTGCATGGCCAAGTAATCTTGTTCTTCCTAAATTTCTCTCGATCAAAACTGAAGGAATCTGAAAATCTCAATGAATTTTACACACCATATTTCGTTGTCATGACCAGAGCTGTGAACTGCATATTAAATCTGATTTCGAAATACACATAATAAGTATTTATAGGCTATACATATAGACCAGCCCTTGGCAGTACTTGATCAACATTGCCCAGCTCCACTATCGCTCCAGCATTATCCATAATTCAAATAAATATATGTATAGTAGAAAATAGCAGGCAATGTCAAGTTTTGTCGACCCTTTACCTACGACAATGGTGGTGAAGGTGCGGCCGACAACACCTCCAGCTCCACTCATCCCTCCCTCTCTTTCATATGCTACCGCCTCTACTTTCAGCTCCATGTCTGCTTGGTGTCAAGATCTACATAATATAAAAGTTTATATGAGGAATAAGAAAAATGAACCGGTAAGCATGTTTATTGAGCGGCTAGTAGGAAACAAAAATAAATATAGTCTGAAGTGGTAATCAGAAGTAGCTATGATCTGACACAAATGGTAAATAACTCCAGCAAAGAACACAGATATGCCTATATCCGATTGCCATATCTTAATACATAGAGCAACATATTTGTTCTCTAAAATGTGACCAGAGGAGAACATTTTACTCTATACAAGAAGAATTTGAGATGATAACAAAGCATTTCACAAGCTATAACTGAAGGAAGGTTTTAAATCACGTGACAAGCTACAAAAATCATTTATGCTTTCCTATCCATGAAAGATGGCGTGGTCATCAAACTTCAGAACTTATCACTAAAACAAAATGATAACCGCAGCCGGTAGATAAGTTAACTACGGATCATGAAGGAAAAATTATTCGCAGATTTTCTCCGTAGGTTCTGCAAAGGTTCGTACTTCCCGACAGCAGAAATCCCCGCAATTAATTCCTGAAATAGCCGGCCTGGCACGATTAGACCTTTGTAGCCAACATATATATGAAAACAACAACAAGCTACAATTTAGAAATAAAATAACGGAAAGAATACAAGGCACAATGTTCCATATATGCACCAAGAGTGCATATTATCCGAAAGAAAAAACATTGGGTATGAAACCCGTTATTTAGCATAATACCCTTTCTTTATGCAGATACATTTGCAATAAAAGTCTCTATCATAAATACAAGCATCGGATACCATTGCAAGGAAAAGCATTTAATCAGTGCATACATAAGATAAAATTTAGGTAAATCCCTCATAAACTATAAGCTGCATTGATCGGGTCTATGGGGCATCAATATAACATTCAAAGTGTCATCTCTCCAACTGGGAATTAGATGCACCTACAAGGGGGTATCGATTGGGAACATTCCTGGTATCTGAATCTGAATGCTTGCAGCAATGCAGCAACAAACAATAGCACTTCATCTGGCTGGAAGCTACAAAAGAAATACACATGATTTTTCAGTTAGTGAAACAGTACTATATACATAGTCTTACCCATCCGTAACGCATCATGAATAAAAAAAAATTATCAAACATATGCCAGCCGGACCTTAATCAAAAGCCACACATACATACCGCTAATTAATTAGTGCTAGAGGAACAAACAATCAGCAGCAGCTACTGCTGCATATTGATCGGGTTTTATGTACTACGAAACCTTGTTGGTTCGCTGGAAGTTGAGAATGTCGCGGCCGAGCGCAGCGACGGAGGCGTGCAAACCGTGCGACTGGTAAGCGCCATCAGATAGCTTGGAGCAGAGCAGCAGACGTACCACAGGAACAAGGTGACCGACGAAACGGTGATTACTGTTGTCCTCTTCGTCGCCAACATTTTTTGAGTGCCGAGCTAGAAAAAAACAGAAGGGTTGAGAGAACAGATGCAGGCGGATGCGTCCGAGTTCGGAAAAAAATCTGTGTAGGCGGCGGCAGCCCGAGTTAGGAAAAATCCACGGCGAGGAGAGCGGGGACAACCACGGGGAGGCGGCGACATGTCTGTGCCGCCAGGGGTGGTGGCGAGTGCAGAAACCTGAGTACTATCCCCTCCATCAGCGGCCCGGCCAGGTCCTTCGTGCTCCGCCTCCATCTGCATCCGGAGGTGCTCCCCATGATCAACGCAATCGATCTAGGCTCGCGTTGGAGGTGGCGGGCGGTGAAGGCAAGGGAGAGAGAGAGAACTGACCTCTTGCGGCCCCATAGGGCGGCGATGCACTCGTCGACGAAGACGTAGGTGCCGGCGAAGGTCCCGAGGAACATGCCGTACCTGAGCGTCTCCTTGAGCGCCAGCAGGACGGCCTCCTCGTTGCTCATCGCCCCCGCCTTCCTACACGCACCACGGCCAGACGAATTACGCACAAGCCGCGGCAGCACCGAATCAGCCAGTGGCGAGCGAGGGAGCGAAGGAGAGAGCACCTCGATCTAGGGGAGCGGCGGCGGCTGCGGAGGCGGGCGAGGACGGAGGCGAGCGCGAGGCCGCCCTTGAGGCCGGCGCCGATGGCGAAGCCCTTCGCGGCCACCCCCACGCAGCGGCGGAGCCACCGGAGGTCCTCGCCTCCGCGGCTGGGCCCTTCCGTGTCGTCGCGCTCCTCCTCTTCCCTCTCGGCTGTACTTCGGAAATCCTAAAGAGGATGGAGCCGACGAAGGCCCCCGCTCCTGTACTTCTCCGGCGGCGGCATGCCGGGGCGGGACGAGCTCGGGGCCGGGCGGGGAGGGCTCGGGGCAGGGCGGGGAGGGCTGGGGGCGGGGGCTGCGTCCGGCGGCCGGGCGGGGAGGGCTCGGGGCCTTTTTTTTCCAAGCGAGGATGCGTTGGTTGACTCACAGCGATAACGTTTCGGTGGTTTTCGTCCGCCACCGGTAATTGCTAAGTGCACCCAGAGCCACCATCGAACAAATTCTGGCTGTTAGATTTAAGATCGGATGTCTCTGGTTAGTCCGTGTACAATAACCTGGGTAGCTGTAGAATAATTCAAGTACGCTCTTTTATAAGTAGTATAGATTAAGATTGAGTAAAGAGTTATTTAGGGTGGTACATACGGCCTTGCCGTCCACAAGCAGTACATGAAAGAAAGAAAAGGACTACTCTCTAATACCTAACTAGTTGAATTTTGGCGTGGCGTCACGCCACGCCCTTGGTGATTTTTTTTTTCTGTGCAATATTTTTTTTCTTTTTTTTTGTAACCAAAATGTTGGCTAAATTGGAGTGTTGAAAATTTGTTTGTTTTCGTATGAACAGGTAGCATTTTTTTGTGTGCATTTCTGTTATATTGTGCACAATATTCAATTGTTTGAAGGTTTGAAGTGATCAAACATGTTTGTATTTTAATGTAAATATTTAATTGAAATCAGAACAATCCATTTGAATTTGATTTCACATTTAGTGAAAATTTGTTCGTGTGGTGTCGAAATGTTGGCCAAATTGAAATGTCGAAATAAATTTGGTATTTGTTATGAGTATACTGCAGTTATTTTTTGGCGAGCATTTTGGTTTTATTTTATGGAACATCGGAATATTCGCTCAAATGTTGGATTAATTTTTTATTGGCGATATGTTGTTGTAATATTTCGTGAACAATGCTTTATTAAAGTATTGCAGATGTCCAAAGCGTATTAAAGGAATGTTTTAGAATTGAGAAGATTAAGTAACAAAATCACTTGGGGGGGGCTTCTTATTTTCTCTGCATGTTCGTATTAAAATGTGCATTATTGTAAACAAACAGCATTTGTTGAATTAATTTAATTTCATATTTTGGAATGGTCAGGTATCTTTGTAATTTGTCATAAATATCGAAATATTTACTCTAACTCCATAGTTTGAGGAAGTGCATTGTAAGGGATTTCGTTAAATCCAATCCATAATTAGAAGAAATGGTTTTTTTATTTTCTTCAAATATTTAGTGAATGAAGCATTTTTAAATTTTATGTCCATAATTAGAGAGTTTTCAGCTAAATTATCTTTGAATATTAAACAACTTGGGAGGATATAAATAGTTTGTATTTTGCTTTGAAAATTTAGTTGAACTCCATATTCAAATGGATTACAATAGGTGGACATTTATTAAATTCAATCCATAATTTGAGGGAATTAATTTGGATTTTCTCCAAATATTTGGTGAGCTGAAATGTTGAAATATGTTTTCATTATGCCTTAAGTAGTGCAAATAATGGTTGCTTTTTTTCCCCGACTGCATAGTACAATCAAAGGAATTGTATTTTGTGAGCGTTTATTAAATTTTAATCCATAATTAGATGAAGTGTACCTATAATGTATATAAATATTTGGCAGTTTGAATTGTTTAAGTTTGTCTGTATTCTGGCATTAGTAAGTATTTTTTTTCCTGAGCATGTTGATATATTTTGGGGTAATTCAAATATTTTAGCATTTTGAAATGTTGAAATGTGTTTCTTTTTCCCAATTAACGTTTAAGTTAAGTATGGAGAAAGTCTGTTTATGTTGCATTTAAATTTTGACCATTTTGAAGTGTGCAACTATATTTTGTGTTTTGCTATATGTAGTTAGCGTTCATTTTTTTTGAGCATTTTGTATATAGTTCAGTGAATGTCCAAATATTTATCGAACTAAAGTATTTAAATATGTTTGTATGTTGGCATGAATTTTTAATTGTAATTAGGGAAAATGTATTTCAAATATTTCCAAATATTGAAAAGTTCTGAATTTTCCAGAAAGTTTTGTTCTATGGCATAAGTAGTTAGAACGTAATTTTCTGATTATTTTTGTTGTATTACCCATATTTTTGTCGGTGGATATACTAATAGTTTTTGAATTTTGAACGATTTTTTTTTTTAATTTTGTTGGAAATTATCTAGCCCTTCACGCTAATACGTAGAAGGGAAGTTTTTTGTATTTATTAAATTCAATTTAGAAGCAAGGTACAATTAGAGCAAATGAATTTGCACTTTGTTGAAATATTCATATGATCAAACATTTTTTTTTTGAATTCAGTGACTGTTTTACTTTTTTTTACAATTTTTGTGGAACTTGGTCACATTCGATTTGGAAATGTATGTAATCAAACTTTTTTTAAGTTATTTATATTTATTAAATTCAATTTAGAAGCAAGCCATAATTAAAGCAAATGAATTTGCATTTTCTCGAATTATTCATCTAATCAAACGTTTGGTTTTTAAATGCAGTGAATATATATATATATGTATTTTTTTATTATTTTTTTAAATAAATTGTGGATTTTGGTCTCATTTGATTTGGAAATGTAGCTAATGTTTTTTTTAAATGCAGTGGCTATTTTGATTTTGACAAATTTGTAGAATTTAGTGTCAATTGATTTGGTCTCATTTGATTTAGAAGTGTAGCTAACCAAATATTTTTTTTTTCTTTAAATGCAGTGGCTGTTTTGATTTTGACAAATTTGTAGAATTTAGTGTTAGTTGTTTTGGTAAATTTTTGAAAAGTTCAAAAAGTTTTGGAAAAATAGGAAAGCAGATTGGAAAGGAAGGGGAAAAAATATAAGGAAGCCCGGCCTAGCAAGAGCCCGTCTACAGCCCAGGCCCACCCCAACGTCGACGTGACCAAAATTGCAAATTATATCTGGTAATTTGGTCTCGATAGATAAGTGATTTCTAAAATTACCGTTAGGAAATTATGTTTTTAAATTTTTGTCGCAACTGCCTATGTGGTCGAGAAATTTTTAAAACTTGTAGCGCCCAAATTGCAGTTACTATTTTGTTTAACGTTTTCTTAAAAAATTATCAATGGGAAATACGTTTAAAATTCGTGTCGAAAATATGAGCGCGGGGAAGAAATGTTAGTTGTAAGTTTAATGAATATCATAACTTTTCCTGTAATTATTATTAAAGTCCTGACAATTGGGACCTCCACAATTTTTTTCTTAAAGGAACGTATATGAAAACAACTAAAAGGATATTCATATTTTATAGGTAATAATACTCTATCGTATATGAGATCTAAATACCAGGACTGCACGGTGCAGATAAAACATATTGTTGAAAATAAACAAAGGAAAACGTCATTGTGTTGCTTAGGGAAAATATGCACGAATGTTCGATACATACTGATATGTTCGAGACTGTATACGATTAACTCAATATTTAAGAAGTCTAGCTAATTTTGTTGCCTAAGATTTGACTTATTTTTCAGATTGGCATCTGTGTTGATGTTTACTGCAAATAAGTTTAAGTACCCTATGTAGAAATCTACATACATACATACATACATATATATATATATATATATATATATATATATATATATATATATATATATATATATATGTTTGTTATGAGGTTGAATATATCATGTTAGTTTTAAAATTTGTGTCGAAAATATGAGCGTGCAAAAAGGAATGTTTGTTTTTTTTCTTGAAGTGAAAATCGAGGGAAATGTATGCCAAAATTGTTCGAAAACTCTTATATTTATGTAAAATTTGATGTATTAGTTGATTTATTTTGAATTATGGGTTGAAAGTTATGAATTTAACAAATATGACAACTGGGACCCACACGTCAGAAATTTAATAGTTTTGGGGAAAATTTTTCGGAAAGAGTACAACTATGGCTGGTGGGGCCCTTGATGGCGTCATTCGATGACGTCAGCAATGGCTGCCGTCCAAAATTTTGAAATATTGAAATCTGAAAAGTATGATTCCATTATTAAGAGAAATGTAAAATGTTTGGGGTAGTGTAAAAAAATGGCTCCATCATCAACATTCGGGAAAACTGAAAGAATATATTTATACTGAATTAGATTTTGCTGTTTCAAGTTTATGCGAATATTCAGCAATTTAATACGTTTCCGCAGAAGCTTTAAAACGAATTTTAAAAGGTTAAGTTAGTTCTTCTAAGTAAAATTATTTACAGTTGTTTAATCATGCGTGGAAACGTGTTAGTTGTAAAGATTTCATTTTTCCGTAAATTTTGGTATACTATTTGTTTTTTTTTGAATTACGGATTAAAAGTTATGGATTTTTCAATTTCCAGCATTTTCTGCATTTATTAAAAGAAGTGGGAAATCTGACAGGCAGGCCCGCGGTGACGTCGTCGCGTGACGTCACCCGCCGACGGGGACGCAGCCGTGGCCGCTCTGCCGAGCTTGCACTCATGCAGCAGCGCTCGCGCGGCGGGCGAGGACCGTGCGGATCCGCGAGAGGAGGCGCAGGGGAGCCGGAGGGGTGGCGCTCTGGACCGTTTGGTCGCCGGAGCCGCCGGCGGCGACCGAATCGGTGGCGGTGCACGCGGAGCACGGCGAGGCCGATTTCGGCGTCCCTCGGGCGTCCTGGCACGCGTTCGCCGGCGAGGTTGAGGAGGGCGCGGCGGCGGAGCTCTCCGCGTCCGTCGATCTGAGCGGGGAGGGGCGGAGCGGCGGGGGCACGCGGCGGCGGTGACGGAGATTCCGGCGTCACGGGAGAGAGGAAGGGGAGGGAGGGGATTCTGCAGGCGGTTTTATAGAAAAGCCCTTGTCTTTGTCGTAATTCACAATTCGGTCCCTGGCCTCGCGTTTTTGTGGACTGCGGTTTTTTTTCGGTTTTGAGGGGGGTTCTTCTGTAAAAGCATCGAGGACGCGCTATGTGGACCATCCGATCGCCGGCCGACCGTCCGGATCGCATTACTGTAGCAAGCTACAGTAACTACTGTTCCTAGCTACAGTCGCCGAGCGCTCTCAGCGCGAGAATGGTTCGTCGTTCATATAGTTAGTAGATAGATTTGGAAATGTGCACATTCAAAAGGTGTTTCGATTTTAGTATGTTCGAATTGAAGGAAAGTTTGCATTGTTAAGTTGTTCAAATTTCGAAGTTGGTAAAATTGGGAAGTTATTCATATTTGGATGATGTTTATGTTTGTTGAATGCTCATATTTGAAATGCATTCAAAATTTGTAAGTCTCAAAATTTTAAATAGGTTACATTTATTGTAGCGATCATTTTGCTGTATTTTTACTTTTGTGTGGTGTGTAAATTTGAAGTTACTGAATCTATAATATTTGCACGCTTTCTGAATTTTGTGTCAACATTTGAAATATTTTGGAGAAAGTTCAGAAGTGTTTGGAATGATTATTTTGATATTGACAGAATGTTAGAAATTGTTGTGAATTTATTTGGAGCCATATTTGAAAAGTTGTGATAGTTTTTATTTTTTTAAAGCAAAAAAAAGAACAGGGGAAAAAATAAAAAGGCCCAAGTCAGCTGCACAGCAGCCAAATTTCAAAATGGTGACATTCTAAAATTGTTTAAGTTTGGAAATAGTTGAATTTTAAAAAAAGTTTTCGTTTTAAAAATGGTCGGCTTTTACAGGATGCTCAAATCTGAAAATATTTGTAATTCAGGGAAAAATACGTTCTAGGAACGTTTAGATGTTAAAAATTGGTTGAAGTGGAAACGTTTTAAGGCCTGAATTCTTTTCATGTTTGTAAAATGTTGTATTCATGTTGATTTGTTTGTCACAATTGTAAATACCGTTGGGAGGGAAAATTCGAATTTGAAAATGTCGACATTCAAATGTTGTTTAGATTTGAATGCATCGAAATTAGTAAGGAGAAGTTTACGTTTACAAACTATTCAAATTGTGATATCGTTAAAGTTGCTCGTATCTGAATTTCTTTACGGTTTTCAAATGCCCGTATCTGAAAGGCATCGAAAATTTTTAAAATATTTGAACTTGAAATTTGATGTTTATAAAATGTTGTGTTCATGTTGGTATGTTTGCCACAATTGTAAATACCGTTGGGAGGGAAAATTCGAATTTGAAAATGCCGAGATTCAAATGTTTTTCAGATTTGAATGCATCGAAATTAGTAAGGAGAAGTTTACGTTTACAAACTGTTCAAATTTTGAAATCATTGAAGGTGCTCGTATCTTTTTTTTACCGGTTTTCAAATGCCCGGTTCTGGAAGGCATCAAATTTTTTAAAATATTTGAACTTGAAATTTGATCAAACGCTATAAATAGTCGTCGTTTTTTGTTCGTGTTACTGTTGACATGTTTGTCACATTAACTTGAAATTTGATCAAATGCTATAAATAGTCATCGTTTTTTGTTCGTGTTAATGTTGACATGTTTGTCACATTTGTAAATACCCTGTATTTGGAAAGTTGCAAAAGTTTTGGAATAAGGAAAAAAAGTGCAAAAAAAACCCCGACGCAGTCGCTGATAATCACCAAGAGCAAGGAATCACTGTAGCACAATTCAATATGGAAGTAAGGTATCGATCCGCAGGAGCAAAAATGAAAAGTTATCTATTCCCTACAACTAAAGTGTCACGAGTTTTAGTTGATTATGCACTAAACAAGTTTATAGAACAAGGTGGTTGATTTAATGGATAGAAGTTTGATGTAAGAAAACAGGAGTGTGAAAGTGTCCCAATCCTTTTTAATGCAAGAGGACAAGACAAGAGAACAAGGGTGTGAAAGTGTCCCAATCCTCTTTAATGCAAGAGGACAAGACAAAGGTGTAAACGGTGTTTTGAAAATAAGGCCTAGGGATCATGCTTTCACTAGTGGACACTCTCAACAATAATAATATAATTGAATACATAGATAATTCCTCCTCATTATGTTACTCTGAATTAATTTCTGCTTGGATAAAGAACACCAATCCATTATGTAGTGCTACAAAAAGCACACCTTAAAGTTCGTATTCCACATCTATGGACACTTCATGCGGTCACTATTCCCATCCAAAGATAGTAGTAACAAATACCACAATATCATAGAGACACCCAACACAAATAATAACTCATGATAAGTATTCATGTAATCTTTAGCCTAAGAGCCACACACGGTGCACGCACTATCAACTTCACACCATGGGACAAAGGTGACTCCGGCAATCACATCAATAAAACCACTTGAGTAGCATAATTCATAAGATAAAAAAGAGTACCATCTATGGATTCAACTAGATTACAAAGCTCATGATCACATAAAGATCACACCATGGGAGAGAGAGATAAACCACATAGCTACCGGCATGAGCCCTCAGCCCCGATGAGGGACTACTCCCTCCTCATCATGGAGATGGTGGAGATGAGATGATCTTGCTGTAGAAGTTGATGATGAACACGCCGGAGGGGGTGGAGCCCTCCGGAGGTGGATTTCGGCGGCGTTTCCCCCCTCCGATCTTCTCCGACGGCAGCCCTCTGCCTCTCTGTTTCTGGTTTTGCGTTTCTCCGCCGCCTCCCTCTGGAAAACGTCGGGGGACCTTTTATATAGGAGTTTTTAGGTCACGAGGATGCTTCTGGGCGAAGGATCGATGCAAACGGGGCCACGAGGGCCAAATTGGATGGGCCCACGCGGCCTGGTACTATAGCCGCGTGGGACCCCCCCCCCCCTTTTGGTCCTCCGGCCTCCGTTCGTTGACTTCTTTCGCTCCTAAATCTTCTCCTTCCAAAATAATGACCCCCCTAAATTTATAGCTCATTATGACGTCGTTAAGGTCCTGAAACAAATAAAGAAAGAAATAGGGGTTTTCTGCCTGCGCAGGATTAATTCCATATAAAGGGGAAATCATTATAAATTACCAAAAATCATTAAATAACAGTAATATACCCCTTATATGATGCAAATATGAATGGAATATAACTATTATATTGCAAAGTTCATGTATGCATTTTAGATGCATCAGTAGCCCAGCAGCCAGCCCTGCCCACGTAGCGGCCCATCTGGCCAGCCCAGGCCCGCTGGGACGTCGTGCCGACATCACCGGCGGCTGGAGTCGCCGCGGCGACGTGGGCGACGTCGGCGTCGCACCCGTGCGAGGTAGGGCGCGCGAGTGGCCGCTTCCGACGCGGCTGGTCGCGGGGTGCCGCAGGTGGCGGCGCCGCCTCGTTTTGGTCGCCGGAGCGTCGTCGGCGACGAACGGGCGCGGCAGAGGGCAGCGGGCGCGGCGGCGTTGATTCCCGCGCAACGACGGCGTTTCGGCAAGCGAAGCTCGGTGAGGAGGGAGAGGCGGCGGCGGCGGAGCCCGTGGTTTGCTTCGATTCGAGCGAGGAGGGACGGAGGGGCGGCGCGCCGTGTCGGCGGCCGCGGCGGTCTCGGCGCCGTCGTGGGAGAGAGAGGGGGGGAGAGGATATGGACGGTTTTACAGTGGGGTCCCTGCGGTTTGTGCAATTTTCAAACCGGTCCTTCTCCTCGTAAAGTCGTGGACCGCGGAGCACGTTCTGGATTTGTGAGGGGCCTTTTTGCAATTGTGTCTCGGAGATGTTGTTTGAGGCGTCGGATTGAAATTGGACGGCTCGGATCGGGGGTTACTGTAGCTACTGTAGCAAGCTACAGTAGCTACTGTTCCAGGAACAGTACCCGAGCGAGGAGAGAGCGAGATTTCGTCCGTCTTTAATATATAGATAGATAGATATGTGCACCATGCCAAACAGCTCCAGACTTGGCAGATTCCCATTGTGCTACCCTCAGCTTCAGCCAAACTGACAAGTTGAGTGAAGTTCATGCTTTGCCGTTCAAAGGTCCTGGCATTACGCTCAAGCCATATTCTACGCATTCCAGTGATGGCAATGGCAGCGATTTCATGGCGCTTGGTTTTGGACTTTTGGGAAATCAGTTTTGCAGTGAGTACAATGTCATCATGGGCGTTGGCACAATGTCATCTACACCTCTCGAAACAGGCTTTCACCCCGCTTTATAAATAAAGCCCAACAGCCAAAACGATACAAAGTGACGAGGTGATCCTCTTACAAAGCAGATCAAAGATAAAAAAGAGAAAACACTCGAGAGCCAAACTTGCCACCGATGACAACGAAACTAAGCCTAAACACACCGGAACTCCACGACAAAGCGCTCAAGAAGGAAACGACGCCAAACGCCGCCAACGTCGAGACCGAAGGTCAAGGTTTTCACCCGGAGTGCTGATGCGGCGAAGGTAAACACAACAGCGCCCCGAGAGGGTTACGACACCCGCAGGCATCGCCGCCGTCGGCGCCGGAGCGCAGGGCTTTCGCCCGTAAAAGACCTTCGTCACACCCGGTACCTCAGACCGCCCCCGTCAACGAGTCCGGCTCCCAACTCACGATCTGGGCGCCACAATGCCAGGATCCCCCGCCGTCCTCTCCCTGCCAGCCACCTAGACCAGGAAAGGGACCATCACCACCACAACGTCGTTCGCCGCAGAACGCCCATGCAGTCCACCTTCCGAGGCCGCCACCTCGGCGTCCGAGATCACTAGCCCTTGAAGGGGCCAAACACCACCACGTCCATCCCACCGAGGCGGACAGAAGACACTAGGATCAACCAAACGACCTCGGACAGTGGGGTTCAATAGGCAGGACGCACCTGCCCGTCGAACCCGCAGAGCCCATACGGGACTCCCAGGCAGCTGCCGGATCTAGGCCCATCAGGCCCGGATCTAGCGCCCCAACCATCCATCACCATGGTCAGGGGGTGGGCTCCCAGTCCAGGAGCCCCTGAAACCAGTCGATCCATGGGGCCCAACCAGCCCGATCTAGGCCCGAAGGGCCCAGATCTGGGCCGAGGTCGGGCACTCCGTCCTCGGTGGCCAGCGCCACCGACAGGCGTCCAGGGTCGTCGTTTCACCATCATCTCCGTCGCTGCCATCGGAGCTGCGCGCCGCCGCCGTGCCGACCCATCCCCGCCGGCCAGGATCTGGGCGGACGAGCTCGGCCACCACCGCCGCCAGAGGCAGCAGCAGCGAGGAGCACCGTCCCCCAACGCCGCCTCCACACGCGAGCGCTCGCCCCTGGCGCAGCTCGCCGGCCGCCGCCACGCCAGGCCTTGCCGAGCGCCGCCAATCTGCACCGACGCCACCGAAGAGAGCCGCCCCGCGCCGGGTAGAGGAAGACCGGCCGCCGCCGGCACCGCACGGGCTTTTGCCCGGCGGCGCGCGCCGGCAGCGGCCGGGGGAGGGGAGGAGGATGTGGAAGGAGGCGGCGGCGGGCTAGGGTTCGCCCCTGGTCGCGCGGGGGCGACCCAGGAGCGAAGCGGTTTTTCGTCCTGTCATCTACACCTTTAGCATGGTGAACCAGAATTCCCTAGTGAAGAGACATCGGACAAGAAGATGCTCAATGCTTTCCAGAACCTGGTCACAAAGAGTGCATTTGTCCAGATGGTCAAGGCCACGACGCTGGCGACGATCTGCTGTCCAACATCGGTTCCTTAGATCAAGCCAGCAGAACCATTTCTCCTTTAGTGGGGCCCAGTTCTTCCATGGCGATTTTGCACAATCGGCCTCGATAATGCGCCGAAAGAAGGCTGAGTAAGCAGAGGAGGCGGTGTATTTACCGTTCGCCGTAAGCCGCCAGGAGAACGAGTCCCCGTCGTCATTGGGAGGTGGTTGCGCCTGAATTATGAATTCAGCGATCGCCTGAATACTTAGTGTGGCTCTGATGTCCTGAATCCATATGCCATCCTGCAGTGCCTCTGCTACTGTCCGCCACGAACAAAGGCCAACAGAGAGGGTGCGATCTGAGCAGCACTTTAATTTGACCATCGACCTGTCCAGAATTTCGTTCTGACCCCGTTTCCCACAACGCGCTTGCAAGCCGCTTGGAAACATCTGCTCAGCATCAGTAGAGAGAGTGAACAGAAGTCCAAGATCTTGCTGGGCCTGATCTTGATCTTTATGGGAGTACTAGAAAGGTGGAGTATTTGATACGTTCCCCTCAGTTGTTCCTCTTTGTTTATACCTACATATGTATGTTATATTAACTATGCCTACATATGTGGGTGTTCTATTTTGAAATCCGAATTTTAAATTTGGAGGGTTGTACTAAGCCAATATGTTGACCACGCATAGAAATAATTTTCGAATTACAAGCAAGACGATTGTTTGTAAGTGTACCGTAAGTCCAAATCAAGAATCACCGTACATTTTTTTTTTTCAGAACCACACATACAACAGCGCTTATTAAAGCCTGCAGTTGTGGAGTTCAATTTTCACAGTCACAATGTACTAAGTCACATTGTTTGTCAAAATATTGCCTCCCAACTGAACATTGCTGGAGGTAAGTGCTGGTAGCGCTGATAATTCCTCACCGTGAGATAGATCGACGGTTTTTTGTGATGCCAAAATACAATTAATCGGAACACTTCAATCTTTCATGGAACTGAATGAAACCTTATAAATTTTAAGATATCCCATACTAATCATACTGATATTTAAGTACTTTATGATAAGTGCCTATGTACTGTATATGAACTTTATGACTTTTTTTTTGAACATAAAAGACCACACTTATATTAAGATAAGCTCAGTACATCTTACAAAAAGACCCAACAGAAATAGGACATTACAAAATGTTCCCTATCTTTTGCAAAGCGGGCCCGAAATACCTAATGGAGAAAGCAATCGGGACCAAAGCTTCTCCCTCACAAGCACCTCGCCGCCGCCGGGAACTATGTCACTTGGGATGACGAAGCTTCCATGAAAAACCATGGACGCCGCGATGAAGAGCCACTGCCTCCTTTCAGGCTCACTGGCCGGGAGGAAATAGAAAGGCCGCCATTCGACCAGAAGAAGCAGCAGCGGCCGGAAGACCGCCAATCGACCAGAGCAGAGAGCGGCGTAGCCTCCAGAGAAGGCCGCCCTTCGACCACCGCCATGGGCGGCATAGTTTCCGATGAATCGCTGTTGCTGATGCGCTCTCCCGAGAGCAACCTCAAAAACATCAGGCCGGAGAACCTCCTAGAGCGTGGATGCCGGTGAACCGGGAAGATGAAGCTTCACCTAATCTCCTTTAGATCTGCCAAGAAACTGCTCATCCCCCAACTCACCTCCACCACCATGGTAACGGCAAGAAGGAAAGGAAGAGCAGCTGGTACCCCTCCACTCGATCTGGGGAACCACCAACTCTGACTACAGGCTTATTGAACGGGAATACATCGATTTCGTCCATCCCCAACTTCAGCTTCGACCTCCGAAGCACATGGCGAGGACGAATACCGCTGCAGCCGCCAGACGCAGCCTGCGTGCTCCAGCGACAGATCCCAAACCGGCATGTCGCCAAACTCCACTAGGGGAAACCTACACGAAGACCTACTTCTAAACCTAGCTACTATGCAAGGAGAAGACCTGGCTACTCGCCCATGCTCACTCGCGACAGACGCCACCCGGAGGAGGGGGACAGAGGCCGCCGGCGGAAGTGGCACCGATGGCGGACTCTCTGAACTTTATGACTAATGGCCGTGCTATCATGCAGCCCTTCATCATAAACAGCACCATTGCACCGACAACATTACAGCCTGAGGAAATCTCTCTTGTTAAAAAAAAACGTAAAGAACTCGACACTTTAAACCCACTGAAAGTTTGTGAATCAGATAGTACACAAGATCTGGCACTCATGTCCTGTGCATGTTATCATATTTCCCCACATGGCATTGCCACCATGATAAGCCAATCTAGGATATGGAAGTTGCCCGGCCTTCAAGTCTTGTCCTTAGCCTGTATATGCTATCATGATTTCGGTGGGCAAAAGAGGAGAGTGATATCTTTTTCTAGAAGCAGTTAGGTGATACAAAACGAGAGAAAAGAAAATTAAGGAAAATCTGATTCCTACTTACTAGTACTAGATGGGTTTACTGGAAACTCCTGGGAGGAAGACATACGTTTGGTTGATGATCAAAATTTACCTTACCGATATTTGCTCGTGACCAAAATATTGGCTCAAGCTTGGATGGTTGCCAAGACCTTAGACAAATCTTGCGTTGGCTTGGACTAAAACACAACAACCCTTATAGGGCAACAACAAAAGGGGCAAACAGAAAATGGAAGTTTAAAACTGTCAAATATTTGTCCAAATGCTTTGGTGAGACAGGACGCAAGGTCATACACAAAATCATCAGCGGATTAAAAGAGTATACAGGGTACTATAGATTCTATTCTTGACAAAACAAGCATGGTACACATGGTACACGCACATTGAAGAATTGAACTCATCAAGTAGGACTCCACAACAAACCAGGCAAATATCTTGCTATCACAAGATTGCCAAATACATAGTTCAAACGATTCTGTGAATCTGTAAAAGAGATGTGCTGCGTAGTATCATAAAACATCTAATGAATCATGGTGAAATGGTTTCTAAGGTCTTACAGTGCTTGGTATTTCTATATAGTACCCGTTTTTCCTTCAATTTGCTGGGACCTTCCTGTTGGGCTCAAAAACATACTTGATCAATGAATCTTTGATTGATAGCAGTTCAGGGAATTCTCTACTCAGCTTTGTCGCATCCATCTCATTGTTGCTCCGAGGTGCAACAATGACCTTGGCCTGTTCTTCTAGCGTGAAGTTTGACCACTTGTAGCTGGGATCCATGTACTTCTTATACATCTCCAAAATCTCATTGTGGCTAACTACACCAGGATTGGTGAAGTTCCAGATGCCCCGCAAGTTCCTTTTAGCCATCTCAACTGAAATTGGCAAAAGCTCGTCCAATACGGTCATGCTGTTTGGGATGTTTACCACCTTGTCGTAACGACTAATCTTTGTGATGAAGTTTCGGGGATTGTTGAGGTCAGACGAAATTGGCATCCGGACTCGCAGAGTGCAGACATTCTCGTACTCCTTCAACAGTTCCTCGACCTGCATTGTCCAGAGAAAATAATAATTAGAAGTTAATTCAAATACTTCCATCTTAAATTTACAAAGGTAATATCACCACCAGACAACAAATGCAAGATAAAGAACAAAGTAACCATTGCAAAGGGAGTTACCATTGCTTTGGTCTTTGAGTAGAATGAACCAGTAAAGTTTGGTGTATCCTCTTCTTGAAGCCGATGCCTGACCCTTCAGGATGATTTGCATCATATTCAAATATGCACCCAGTGGCATAGTTCATCACCAATAACCCATGCTCCCTACACACATCAGCTAGAGTCAAGGTGCCAGCAACATTGGTACGTATGGTGTCCGGCTTGTGAGACTCACACCAATCCACATTGGGTCTGCCAGTAACACCAGCAGCATTGAAGACATGTGTTGGCTTCACAGATTGGATATCAAGGAGGATTGAAGAACGCTCTTCCAAGCGACCTTTTCCATATTCATATGGAATTCCTTGCTTCTCACATATTTTCCCAAGAAGTCCACCAATCCATCCTGTCCGGCCATATATTAAGAACTTGAGAGAATGAGCTTTGGAAGAACTTTTTGACGTTGGAGTCACCATCTTGGTCTGATTGTTAGTGAACAGATTTAGCATTCCTTTAACTTCCTCAGAGCCCTCAGACCCAGGCATCATCAATGTCCTCGGATGAGGCAACAATGCACCAGAAACATCACCCCAATAGTCAGAATTAGCTACATACCATTCCATTGTCTTCCTCAGGCCCTCCTCCCATCTAGTGCGCTCAGACCACCCAAGAGTCTTAAGCTTCTGATCATCCAAGAAGTACCTCTGATCATTGAAAGGTCTATTATCGACATACTGGATAACTTTATCATCTTCAAGATTGAAAAGCTTGCAGACATCCTTTGCCACATCAGTGACTGTCCTCTCTCTCTTCGTTCCAATGTTGTAACATGTCCAACTTCTCCACGATGAAGAATTACCTCAAAAGCCTCAGCAACATCCTCACAATAAAGGTAGCTCCGGACATTGGATCCATCACCATGAATTGGGAGGGGCTTTCCTCTCAGAGCCAAAAGAATGAACTTCGGGATAAGCTTCTCAGGAAACTGGTTAGGACCATACACATTATTTCCCCTGGTAGTGATAACTGGCAGACCATAGGATCTCCCATAAGCCATAACAAGCATCTCTGCTCCAGCTTTGGTGGCTGAATAGGGGTTTGTGGGGAGCAGCTGTGAGGCCTCATGGTTGCCAACCACTGCGTCCTCATCTGTCTCCCCATAGACCTCATCAGTGCTAACGTGGATGAACCTCCTGATCTGGCCGCCAGTGACCTTGCAAGCTTCAAGAAGAACATGAGTACCATAAATGTTATTCTTGGTGAATTCAAAAGAGTTCCCAAATGAATTGTCAACATGTGTCTGGGCTGCAAAGTGCATTATAGTATCAATGTTCTCTGTGACCAGGAGGTAGTTCACAAGATCAGCGCTGGCAATATCGCCCTTGACAAACTTGAAGTTTGGCGAGGAGCTGGCAGGGAGCAGGTTCTTCAGATTAGAGCAGTAGTCAAGCTTGTCGAGGACGACAATCTTGTAATCAGGGTAGTTCCGAACAATGCGGTTAGTGACATGGGAAGCGATGAACCCAGCAGCTCCCGTAATGAGGATGCTCTTAGGCCTGTAGGGTGTCACCATATCCTATGGACTGTAATTTCAGTACCTGTTGTTAAAGTAACGTATTTAACAGTACTAGGAGAGATATAAATTAGGATATAGCCAGTATGAAATGAAATAATTACTACCTCTGTTGCAAAATACTAGTTGACGTTTCGGGAAACTATTTTAGCTTTCTAAAACGTCAACTCTTTTGGAACAGATGTAGTAATGACTAGAACATAATAAGTAATCTTTTGACAGTAGGAACATGTACTATTAGCAACTGAACCAAGGTCCTTGAAAAATAATTGGGTTAGGAGAGTCTGTCTCAGGTCACAACAGAAACAGGCGTCTGCATCTACTCTTTCGCACAGGCCGGAGTCCTAGATCTAAATACAAGCTCGAACATAAAACTATGAAATTTAAAGAGATGTGGAGAAGCGCAATCATGCAAAACAGGGATACTACCTTTTTGTACATGAGATGGAAATAGTTGGTGCACGCATTTGTACAAAATCTCAGAGCTCAAAGTATAATTTACGAGTGGATCACAAAGTATCCCGTGTTATTTCCAGTCCAGTTAAACGAAAGTGTGACTGATTTCTATTTTCGATGAAAAAACATGAAAGTGTGACAGAGATTTGGTTTAAGATTATGCCATCCCCTATTTACACTTGCAAATTCAAGAGAAGAAACCACACACCTGAGTGGTATTGAGGTAAATTCAAATATTCATTCTACCCTATCAAACCACAGTAGTAGAATACAACAGGTAGGAGAAAGAAACGTGCCCCCACTAAATCTTAGTTGACGACCTACTTTTTCTAGAACGAGATTAACCTGTTTAGCATAGTTATTTGTCTTTTGCGCACCTAGCACTCCACGTGTCAGTTGCCCCCAAAGTATGTGCTCAAGAAAGATAAAACTTGGTCAAACATACTATACTGAACCTTACTAAGAGGCGGAAATCTGGTTCTTAGACCGATTTACAAACAGCCAAACATGGGTTAAGATGCGATCACACAGAGGATCGGATGAGGTCGGTGTCTCCTTAGCACCGTATCTTGTATTTTTACTGACAGATCTGAGCACGGCATCGAGTATTACACAAAATTGAAGGTAGAGGGGGGAGACGGGAAAATGCCCTCCTAAGCACGCAAGGAACCCGATCCAGGGTGGGCAGAGAAGCAAACACCTGCCATGCATTGCAAAACGATGCGAGATGGCCACGCTCCTCACCTCAGTTAGCTGCTGCGGCGGCCGAGTCAGGCTGTCGGTCCGCGTGAGAGAGAGAGAGAGAATGGTTTGCGACGATGAGGAGAGATGTCTAGGGGGGAGAGGGGGATGGAGGATACGAGACGTACCGTACCCTGCACGCGGCGCGGAGGGAGAGGAGGAAGGGCGCGGCGGTGGCGTCGGTCGACGAGGGAGAGCGGAGGGGAGGGGACTTTAATAGTAGATGACCTGTTGCGCGACTGCGCAACTGCCGAAAGCGAAGACCCTATTGTTGCCATAGGCTCTCTGTAAGCAATACTGCATTGTGACCCTATTGCTTACTGTAGTTGCACAACTTGAAAATCATATGCCGCAACTTATTCGAGGAAATTAAGCGATTTTTGAATGGCAAACCCGTTGCGCCACTTGAGCAAATGCCGGAAGCGAGACTATATTTTAGCCATAAATTTTATCTATCTTACCTGCACGTTGTTGTCTGTGTTTGACATATCCGCGACTGCCGAAAGCGAAGACCCTATTGTTACCATACAATCTCTTTGATTTGCGGCATATGATTTTCAAGTTGTGCAACTACAGTAAGCAATACTGTATTGTGGCAGTATGACTGTTATCGTTGGTACTCATTATTCGATGAAATTAAGGCAGTTTCAGTCAATGTTTGTCCTTAATATTCTCACGTACTACAGGAAGAACGCAGTACGCCGACGGCTAAAAGCCGTCGGCATAGGCTCTAAAGCCGTCGGCGTAGACTGTGCCGACGGCTGCCGTCGGCGTAATCTCCCGTAGGCGTAGACCAAATCGTCGTCGGCGTATAGGCTGGCCGTCGGCACAGCCTAGGCCGACGGCCAGATATGCCCGTCGGCGTATGTGCCATCGGCGTAGTACATGTGGGGCCCACAACAGGTCAGGCCAGCATGCAGAGATACGCCGACGGCTTTTCGCCATCGGCATATCTAAGCCGACGGCCAGATATGCCGTCGGCGTACGTGCCGTCGGCGTAGTACATGTGGGACCCGCAACAGGCCAGGCCAGCATGCGGAGATACGCCGACGGCTTTTCGCCGTCGGCATATGGTCAGGCTCTACGCCGACGGCTGCCGTCGGCACAACGTCAACCATTTGGCATCGCTACAGGTTTATTTTGCTCTGTGCCGACGGCAATATTGCCATCGGCGTAGGCTCTGTTTTTTTTTTTTTTTTGATTCCAGAAGCTAAATTACACTGTAATTCACAGAACAATAACAGTAATAATATGGGTCATAACAACAGTACTAACAACACAAATAACAGCAGTTCTACTAGAACGCTAGTGGAGACGGGGTGAACCCAAGATCTCCCCTGGTGAGGACAGGCGACCGTTGGTGCGGCGTGGCCGAAGTAGAGCCACCACGAGAACCACCACCAGGCGAAGGATCAGGCGAAGGAGAAGCGCGATAAGCCGGTGAGCCCGGCGAGCCACTAGGAGAAACATGAGCGGCCCGGGAAGATCTCGTTCCCTACATGTTCGAGCAAGAGTAAACAACTTGCGAGGAAAAGGAAAGCGGTAACCACTGGTTTGGCAAGAACTTACTGGGTTCGATGTGTACACTACCACAGAAAGGGCTATCTGTGGCGCACCAAATTTGAATTCTGTGGCGCACCCCCAGGTTTGCCTGGTGCGCCACAGAATTCTCGCCACAAAAATTATTTCTGTGGCGCACCGTGGGCGTGCGCCACAGAAATGCCAAGATTTTGTGGCGCATCCCACTACCGTGCGCCACAGAAATATTTCAGTGGCGCATCCCACTGCCGTGCGCCACTAAATATTTTTTGAATTTCAAAAAAGGGCGGCCAGATCTAGATCCAGACTGGATCTAGCCGCCGGAATTTCGCCGGAATTTCGTCGGAGCTCGTCGGAGACCGTGTTGCCGTGGGTGGAGGAAGGGGTCGTCGGAGGTCGCCGGAGGTCGGTCGTCGGTGGTGGAGGAGGTCGCCGGAGGTGGAGGTGGAGGTGGAGGAGGAGGAGGTCGCCGGGGTGGAGGAGGAGGTCACCGGGGTGGTGGAGGAGGTCGCCGGAGTTGTGGAGGAGGTCGCCGGAGGTGGAGGTCGCCGAAGTTGTGGAGGAGGTGGCCGAAGGTGGAGGAGGAGGAGGAGAAGATGTGGAGGAGAGGAGAGGAGAAGAGAAGGAGGAGGGAGGAGAAGGGGAGAGAAGTGGAGAGGAGAAGTGGAGGAGGGGAGAAGGGGAGAGGAGAAGTGAAGGAGAGGAGAAGGGGAGAGGAGAAGGGGAGGGAGAAGTGGAGGAGAGAAGGAGAAAAGAGAGGGAGAGAAGGGGTGCCGGCCGGCGGGATTCAAAATTTGGAATCCCGCCCAACAATTCTGTGGCGCATGGGCTAGACATGCGCCACAGGATTATTTTTTTTTTTGAATTTTTTGATTTTGCTGCAAAATTTCTTCTGTTGGCCATAACTTTTTTTTCGTTTGGAATTTTGAGAATCCGAGAAATGTCCAACCGTGTAAACTCGGGTGAGGGTGGTTCCGAAATTTTCTCTAGTTTTTTTGAAGGTATTAAACGCATTTTTTCGACGTCGTATGCAAAAGTTATGCCCGTTTTAATATTTTTCACCTACTTTTGGAAAAAAAGTCAAAATGTGTATTTTAAATTTTTCCTAACAAATAGACCCTAAACCTTCCCTATATCTGAAAGGATTTTATTTTTTGAATTTTTTATCATTTTCTTTCACTTGGTGCAAAACTGAAAAGGCGATCCACGGGGGGGGGGGGGGGGGGTGCGTGGGGTGAAAAAAATGCTGCACAATTATGTGGCGCATGGAACCACATGCGCCACAGAAATGTCACTTTCTGTGGCGCATGGAACCACATGCGCCACAGAAATGTCACTTTTTGAGGCGCATCCAACACCATGCGACACAAAATGTTGAGTTTCTGTGGCGCACCAGCCACGGTGCGCCACAGAATTTACCCAGATGGACTTTGGCTCAATGATTGCTCGTGGGACCCACCGAAATTCTGTGGCGCATGATATGTAATTGGAAGCCATGCGCCACAGAATTTGGGCTTTCTGTGGCGCATGGGCAAAGGATGCGCCACAGAAAGGTGAAAATTTCTATGGCGCATGGATGCTGATGCGCCATAGAAATAATTCTGTGGCGCACCGATTAACGGTGCGACACAGAGTACCAACCTCCCTATAACCCTTTCTGTGGTAGTGTATTATAGATAAAAAGTACACGCAATTGTCATGCTTTAATGGTAAACTTCTATGACGGCTACATGTCCTAAAACACATAGTTGAAAGAAAGTAATCATTTGTGTTGGTCACCCCTTGTAAGGCTAGCGCGGTTAGTTGTCACTCCCACATCATACGTCTTCCTTTTTACCCCCAGATAAAGGATGTTGGGCTGTATTGTGTCACTCAATACATATGCCATTGTCACATCGGCCATCCCGTACCTACATACATCATACTTCATAATGGACAATATTCTAAACACTAGTGCAATGATTCATATTTCGTGTGCATGACCACATCTCTCTCATCTATCTACACTTGGTGGTGTCAATCACCTCATGACAGGATAAACAAGGCATTATGCATAAATTGAACCATCACATGCATCATAGAATATCTCCAAAGTATGACAAGTCATAAAATATCCAACACAACGGTAAATGTATAACAAATATCATCTCATACCACAATATCCACCATAGGAATTACATAGATAGATCCATACTTGTGCAAGGCACATCATATGGATTTCAACAATGATCATAAATAGAGAGATTGGATCAAGTTACCACCACAAACCCAAAGTCCAGGGGGTGGACTACTCCCCTTCATCATGGTGATGATGGTGGAGATGTTGGAGAAGATCTTGCTGTAGATGTTGATGATGAACACGCCGGAGGGGGGATAGTGGAGCCTTCCGAAAGTGATTCCGACTGTGTTTCCCCCCTCTGATCTTCTCCGACGTCAGCCTTCTGTCTCCTGTTTCTTGGTTTTGTGTTTCTCCGCCACCTCCTCGCAAAACTCCTCGGGGGACTATTTTTATAGTCGGTTTTAGGTCAAGACGGAGTCGTGGGCGAAAAGATCGACGGCAACAGAGCCTCGAGGCTCCAGATGGTGGGTCCCACACGACCAGATTCCTTGGCCGCATGGGCCACACTCTTTTGGGCCTTGGGCCTCCGCTTGTTCGCTTCCTTCGCTCCCAAGTCTTCTTCCTTCCAAAAACTGATGCTCGTAAATTTCCAGGTCATTTGGACGTCGTTTGGGTCCCTGAAACATCAAAATATAGAAAATAGGGTTTTCTGCCTGTGCAGGGTTAATTCCAGAAAAATAGGGAAACTGTGACATATTCCCAAAATCAATATAAAACAATGATATAACCCTTATATGATGCAAATATGATTGAAATATAAGTAATATAATGCAAAGTTCATGTATGCATTTTACAAGCATCAGCATCCCCAAGTTTAACCTATACTCGTCCTCGAGTATGAAGGTGATAAAACTAACATGGACTTTGTAGTTTAATACTATCAATGGATATCAAAAATGATTACAATTGCTACATAGAGTCAAATGATTCATTTTTCAAAGGATTAGCAATATACAAGATAGATTATGAAGTGATATCAAATATTCAATGTAAGGATGTTCAATGATAATTCACAAAGTGTAACATAGGAGAAAGTACTATGAACCAAATGTATGCATAATGAAAAGTAAAAACATCCTATAATGGTCATAGAGTACTCTCATGAAATCTGAATATAAAAAGGTGGACACTTTGGAAAGATATATAAATGAGTAGAGGTAAAACATGAATAAGTTTCATCTAACTTCCAAATGCTTCTACTTAAGTTAATGATTGCAATGTGGTATCCATTGGTGTCAAGCTCTCATTGCCCCTATCATAGCATCTTGAATGGTTAAAGTTTAAAGTGAAAGCAAATATGAGTAGTGTGCTTGACAAAGTATGGGTTGAAAATCTCATGCCCCATGAATACGAGTACCTACACCAACTGGCTACTCAACTCGGGTCACAAAGCAAATTTGAGTTTTAAAGTCATTGCAAGTAATAAAAGTGTCATCAAGAGCGTCAACTGGGGTACCTCTTGTCCCAGGACATGGAACAAGCCCATGTCAAAATGACAAGACAAACAAACAAGATGAACAATCTCCACACCTCTTTTATTTACTATTGGTATAGCTTTTTATTGTGGGGTGCATCACTGAAGGTTCACCATAGCATGTAATTAAATTTCCACTAGGAATGATGCATGGCTTAGATTAGTGGCCCAGGCGTCTCTCTATCCATTTATACTTACTCCTCAAACTTACCAAGCTTCCACATTTATTTCGCACAATGTTAGGCATCCATAAACAAAAGTACATGATATCAACTAAATATAAAGAAGTGCAATGTTGAAAGCTTTCCATGTGACAGAACCTATGGGCTAACCCCCAACCAAGAATCTTGTTAAGCTCACAACTTCAAAATTTTAATCACAATGATTCATATTTATTAAGTGCAATAAAAGTAAAGTGTGCATCAAGTTCGTGAGAGCTTTTTAACCAACTTTTCCCATGACAATCAACAACATAAGCATTTTAATTCAGAGGTATAGATAATAGAAAATAACATTATAAACATACTCGTAATAGCATAAAGCTAATAAGTAGATATGGTGGACTAACTGGAAAAACTTTGGTTGAATGTGTTGGACAACAAGTTTTAGTCTTGTTGGAATTTTTGGGCTAGCAAAAGGGAGAAAGTTGACCGTCTAAATGCATGCATAAGTGTCCATAGAACTAACCAATCCATGTTAAACAAACTAAAGTAACATTCAGCATCAAAACATGAATAAAGATAACTCTTGATAAGACATTTGCAAATTAACACTCATTAAAAATATATGAATCATGCAACTATATATCTTTTTGAATCAACTCAAACATCCCTTTCCAAATATTTTTAATAGCATCCAACTTAATTCAACCCAAAGTTCCAGTAGCTCTTTCATATATAAATGATAGTGGTGGTCTTAAGACAAACAAAAATCAAACCGGAATAAAAAGCAAAAAAAGACGCTTCAAGTTTATACGATAAAGTGCATTGATCGAAAAACAGAAGTTAGACGTGTGCAAACCGAGAGTGTGTTGGTCCAGTGGGGTTGTCTTCACATCCCCAAGCTTATGGTTTTCGCCATCCTTGGATAGCTCTTGGTGCATCTCCTCTAATCCCTATGAAAAAACTTCAAAACACCGTTTCTCCCATTTCTTTTCTGCGGGGTGACATTAGTAGTGATAAACAAATGCATTTCTTGCTGCATATAATCATTAAACAAAATTCATATGAATATCCAGAAAGTGTATAATGTTGTATGCCTATTTATAAACTCAATTGGATCAAAAATATTGAAGTTAAAAGTTCAAAGGATGCATCAAACAAAATGGGACAGAATCTGTCCAGAAAAACAGCAGCAGCAAAACGCATTTTTCTACCCTACTTAAATATGTCGAAATATTCTGAAAAAAGTCATGCTTACAGAGGATGAAAAGTTGGAACTACAGTTAAAATATCAGCTCATTCGGAGGTACATAATGGGAATAAAAAATCATACCGTGCACAGATTTGTGCTGGAATAAAATCTCCGAATGCAAATACCAACTTTTTCAAACCAAATAGGTAAAACTTGGCACTTTATTAAAAATTACATAAACAAAACTAAAAACTAAGTCTCTTGTGACAGTAAGAGGACAAAAAGAAAATAAAAATAAAAACAACCGGGTTGCCTCCCGTAAAGCGTTTTCTTTATAGCCATATAGCTAGGCTTACTTACTTGGTATCAAGATGTTTGGAGTGAGGTGGCTTGACATCCCCAAGCTTGAATTCTTGTACTTCTTCAAAACATGTAGGGTAAGCCTAGGGTTAACATCCCCAAGCTTGAGTGTTTGTCCCTCTTGATCATTGTTCATCACCCTCAACTCTTTCACTTGAAAATTTCTTTACACAAAACTCATCATAAAACTTGATTAGAGGGGTTAGTGTCTCCATAAATTAAATCCATACAGGTACAGAAAAGACATATCATGAGTTGATTCTAAACATTAACTACTGTTACTATGGTTGTGTATTGCTCTTTGATCAATTGAACTACACAAAACACAAGTAATGAGAGTAATGCAAAATAAAGACAGAATCTGTCAAAAACTGGACAGCCCGTAAAGAGTGATTTTGCAGAGGCACTTACGTTGCTCAAATCAGAAAATTTTAAACTAATGGAATGTGTATTAATAACTGAAGATTGCATTAGTAAACTTTCAGGTAAAAATTCCTTTTCTGTGATTTTTAACATTTTTTGCAGTGAATCTTAGGAATCTGTTTTTTGGACAGCCATGATAGTTTTAATGATGCTCACATAGGAATAAGAATTGAAACGCAAAGGTTAGCATCAAGAGAAAAATATGAAACATATTTAAGTCTCACCCACTTCCTATGCATTGGGATCTTGTAAGAAAATAAATCATTAAAACACAAAGCAAGTAGCATAGGAAGATAAAAGAAGAGCAATTTCAAGACTTTGAACTTAAAGAGAGGAAACGTAATAATATTGAAATGTTTAGAACCATATTTTCCCCTCTCATAATAGTTACAAGTAGTGGAAACAAATTTGACAAAGTAACTTTTATATTGGTGCAACTTTGCAAACTTAGGAACATATAGAGGATTATTAAAACTATCATGTAAGATATTAGCATGTTTCCTCTCTCAAATAATTGCAAGAAGCACCATAAACATGATGGTCATGGGTGAAATGGTTATTAGTATAAGATAATTTCAGCCCATATAAGTACTTTTCAACATATAAAAGCTTCTCCTCTATGGTGTGAATAGGAGAGTTCAAAATAAAGTAGGACTCTCATAGGTGAGAGTGTTGTCACAAGCTGCAGTATATCATTTTTATCCTCAAATAATTTAGTAACAAGTTCTAACATGGAGGATTATCAAGCAAAATAGGACCATCATCCAAAGCATTATCATATAGCATATTTAAGCAATACTCCTCATTATCATCTTTAAAATTATTATCAATAATGTTCTCATTAGGCATAGGTTGGTATTCCTCCTCTTCATTCCTCCTCTTCTTGGGGTTGGCATTCCCAAGTTTAGGTTTTTATCCTCCTCTTCCTGCAAAATATTAGTATTTTTCGTGGCAGCAAGAATTCTTTCTTTAGGAGTAAAATATTTAAGAAAAAACTTCCTTAAAATACTACATTCAATAGTGACTTCTTCATCCAAAGACATGAACCAGATACGAGCATTACCAGATAAAGATAAATATAATAGCTTCCTTTTTACCTGATCCTCAGAAATACTAGGAAGCCTAAATAAACCACATATTTCTTCAATTGTCTCCACATGTTCACGTGCAGACTTAGTTCCATCCCCTGTAACTAGATTTTTCACAACTCTTTTAAACATGACCAATGGGAATTTTAAATCCCACTTTAGGTACCTCAGACACAGTAGTTTCAAACACTTTAGGAGCATTAGCATAAGCACTTTCATATAAAGCAAGATGCAGCGAAGCACGATTCATAAATGCCATAGTACAATGAGATAAAACAGTAAATAAAATTCAGCTTTCTAGTTTCCTTACCAAACTCTTACCAATAGCGCTACGCTCCCTGGCAACGGCGCCAGAAAAGTATCTTGATGACTCCCAAGTGCAGGAGATCAATTGTAGTACCTTTCGATTAGAAAAGGTTGTCGATCCACGAGGAGCTGAAGGTATTGGTTACAAGAAGGGTAAATAAAACAATGAAAGATGCAAGTGTTTTTGGGATTCTTGATAAAAATGCTGAAGGTAAATGATAGCAAGTAAAGCTCTCAAAGAGAGAAAGCCCAATCCTCTATGCAGCAAGAGGACAAGCTCAAGTGTGTGTTTCTTATAGGTGGAATGGACATGGGTTCATGAGTTCACTCAATCCTCTCTCCCATCTATGGTGATTATCATGTTATAGATAAAAATTACATGCAATTGTCATGCTTTAATGGTAAAACTTCTATGACGGCTACATGTCCTAAAACACATAGTTGAAAGAAAGTAATCATTTTTGTTGCTAGGTCACCCTTGTAAGGCTAGCGTGGTTAGCTGTCACTCCCACATCATACCTCTTCCTTTTTACCCCCAGATAAAGGATGTTGGGCTGTATTGTGTCACTCAATACATATGCCATTGTCACATCGGCCATCCCGTACCTACATACATCATACTTCATAATGGACAATATTCTAAACACTAGTGAATGATTCATATTTCGTGTGCATGACCACATCTCTCTCATCTATCTACACTTGGTGGTGTCAATCACCTCATGACAGGATAAACAAGGCATTATGCTAAATTGAACCATCACATGCATCATAGAATATCTCCAAAGTATGACAAGTCATAAAAGATCCAACACAACGGTAAATGCATAACAAATATCATCTCATACCACAATATCCACCATAGGAATTACATAGATAGATCCATACTTGTGCAAGGCACATCATATGGATTTCAACAATGATCATACATAGAGAGATTGGATCAAGTTACCACCACAAACCCAAAGTCCAGGGGGTGGACTACTCCCCCTTCATCATGGTGATGATGGTGGAGATGTTGGAGAAGATCTTGCTGTAGATGTTGATGATGAACACGCCGGAGGGGGGATGGAGGAGCCTTCCGGAAGTGATTCCGACGGTGTTTCCCCCCCCCTCCGATCTTCTCTGGCATCAGCCTTCAGTCTCCTGTTTCTTGGTTTTTTGTGTTTCTCCGCTGCCTCCTCGCGAAACTCCTCGGGGGACTATTTTTATAGTCGGTTTTAGGTCAAGATGGAGTCGTGGGCGAAAAGATCGACGGCAACGGAGCCTCGAGGCTCCAGATGGTGGGTCCCACGTGGCCAGATTCCTTGGCCGCGTGGGCCACACTCTTTTGGGCCTCGGTCTTCCGCTTGTTCGCTTCCTTCGCTCCAAGTCTTCTTCCTTCCAAAACCTGATGCTCGTAAATTTCCAGGTCATTTGGACGTCGTTTGGGTCCCTGAAACATCAAATATAGAAAATAGGGTTTTCTGCATGTGCATGGTTAATTTCAGAAAAATAGGGAAACTGTGAAATATTCCCAAAATAATATAAAACAATGATATAACCCTTATATGATCCAAATATGATTGAAATATAAGTAATATAATGCAAAGGTCATGTATGCATTTTACATGCATCAGCCGCCACCACCACCCCCTCCTCCTCCTCCACCACCGCAGGCCAACGACCGTCCTGTGCTGACTGTCGAGGAGGCGTAGCAGCTTGTGCAGGACTACCTCCTGCTACCTGCCAACCGTCGCCTGTCGGACGGCTTGCTGGTCAACCTGGACACCGTCCTGGTTGTGCTGCCCCTCACCGGGCAGGCGAGGCTGGACTACATCCAGGTGATGTTGGACTCAGACGTTGCCGGCGCGACGGAGGAGGAGCGTAGCCGCCTTCCTCCTTTCAACATGAAGGCGCCCTACTGGGACGCTGTTGTGCGATCCGAGCACGTGTGCTGCCTCCACAGCTTCGCCACCATCAGCCGCACTGACGACGAGTCGCCCGAGCCGGCGTCCGTGGAGTCGTCCGACGAGGAGGAGGAACCACCGCCTCCAAGCTGCGCCGGTCGTTAATATCGATAACGGCCAGACTGCCGGCTTTCAGATTCTAGGCACGCAGTGGTTTCTCCACAAGCCGCGTCGGTCATTAATATCGACGTAGCCGGAGATTTCAACCCTCGTTGCCTAGAGATGTATTGTGAGGAGCAGCTCAGCCCGAAGGTGAGAAGTTGCTCGAGCAGTGCATCGGGAAAGCACTACTAGGAAACTAGCTATAGGTGGAATGCTATTCTGTGGCGCACCAAAGTGGATGTGCGCCACAGAAAATATTCCCACGGTGCGCCACAGAATTCCTTCACTTTCTGTGGCTCATGGTTAGCCCATGCGCCACTGAATTAGGTCTTTCTGTGGCACACTAGTGCCCATGCGCCACAGAAAATATGTGGAACCCACCACCAATGGCTGGATTGCATCCTACACCGCCTTTTTTGTGGCGCAATGGAAAAGGATGCGCCATAGAAATCTATATTTCTGTGGCGCATCTGACCCCATGTGCCACAGAAATATGGGTGGGTCCCGGCACCAATGATTGGGGGAGCCATTTCTGTGGCGCATGGAGCCAGATGCGCCATAGAAATATAGATTTCTGTGGCGCACCCACCTCCATGCGCCACAGAAAGTTGCGTTTCTGTGACGCATGTGGATCCATGCGCCACAGAATTGCTGTCCAGAAATACAAAAGTGGCAGCCCCCTACCTAACCCCATTGTGTCTTCTTCTTCCCCTCTCCTCCCCACCTTGCTAGCTCGTGTTCCTCCTCCCTCCCATCCCATTTTGCCCATACTTTTCTCCATTTTTTTGTAGTTAAAGCTACTTTATTTGATAGATAATTTGTGAGGGCCGGGGGAGGCTCCATATATACTCTCCTCCTCTCCCAATACATCTCTTTTCTCTCCAACACTACACTCTCTCTCTCATCGATCACGCTCACGTCTCGGTGACAAACCTACTAGGTGAGTATAGTTGGATGGACATGTGCATATGCATGTTTTGTGTGGCCGGCGATGTGTATGGTTGTAGGTGAAGCGCTTGTCGATGGGCGGTTTGCATGATGGCGAGACGATGCTTGTACATGAAAGTTGTGTGGTGTGCATGAATTTTTGCATGTGCGAAAAAACTTTTTGTTGTTGCTTACGCCGGCGTGGTGCATGGATGTTTGCCGAAATGTCGATTAACTTTCGTTTCGGCAAATTTTTGCACTACCCATATGTCCTAGATTTAGGAGAGGTCATGCCCAATTTTTCCGGAGACCATGCATGTGTGTGTGCGCGCGTGTGCATGTTGCGGTTCTACTTAACATACTCTCGTTTCTCATTTCTGCTTTATTTATAGCAACCATGGTCATCAAGATGAGCTCCAGTCAAATCGGTAGATACAAGGAAGAAGCGAAGGCGGACATGATTCGGTGCAACAGGCACCAGATAAGATGTCCGTGTCGAACATGCAAACTCGTGAGCTGGATCGACCCTGATTCCGGACAATTGGAGGAACACCTGCTCAGGCGCGGTTTCTGGATAGGCTTCAACAAGGCGCCGACAACAAATGGTGCGCATGAAGACGAGGGCGGGCGAGAAGACAAAGAGTCTCCCGGACATGGTTATCATGACAAAGGATATGCCGGTAGACAAGATCATCACGACGAAGGAGATGCCGGCGGACAAGATCATCATGACGAAGGAGATGCCGACGAACACGGTCATGATGAAGGAGTAGATGGTGGTGGAGAAGACGCGGACACGCAGACCTCGCTAACTTCGGCCTTGCAGGACCCTCATGTTCAAGAACTCCTCCTCAAGGAGATGAGCAATGCCAGAGGTGCAGCCAGAGAGAAAGCCAAGCTGGAGCAAATGAAGAAAGACGTGATGACTCTGTTGTATACTGATTGCCGGACCCAGGATACGCGCTTGCATGTATCTCTTGATGCTCTACAGATGAAGGAGGAAAACAGATGGACCGACGTCAGCTTCAGCAAGAACCTGAAATTCTGGCACGATCGTCTTCCGAGGGGAACACATTGCCAAGCAGTATCGAGGAGGATAAGAAATTCGTGTGCCCTCTTGACCTACCGTACGAGAGATACCACGCCTGCATCAATGATTGCACAATTTATCGGGGCGTGTACAAGGACAGAACCACATGTCCAGTGTGCGGCCAGGGACGGTACAAGAGTGGGAACAAGAATGTTCCTTGAAAAGTGGTATGGTCCTATAACTCCTCGTCTGCAGCGGTATTTCGTGGACCCTAAGGAAGCAAAGCTCATGCAATGGCACGCGAAAAGGGAGAAGCCCGAAGAAGATCCGGAGAAGGGCGTGATCCTGACACACCCTTCAGACGCTTGCCAGTGGGAAGCATCGGACATGGCCTTCGAAGATTTCGGGCGCGACACAAGGAACGGCAGGCTGGGTATGAGCACCGATGGACTCAATCCGTTCGGAAACCAGAGTAGCACGGATAGCACCTGACCCGTGTTTGTATGGCCTTACAACCTTCCCCCGTGGCTGTGCATGAAGCAAAGGTACATACACATGAGTATTCTCATTGCGGGGCCGAAACAGCCAGGTATCGACATACATCTGTATCTCGCGCTGTTGAAAGAGGAGTTATCCAGGTTGTGGAAGATGCCAGTCCGTACGTGGGATGCCTACACTGGAGATTATTTCGATATGAGAGCCGCATTGCTCACGACGGTGTAGGACTATTCTGGTTTCTCATATGTATCGTCCCAGGTAGGCCATGGATTCTGCGCATGTGTCAAGTGCATGGATGAGACCCCGCATCTCCAGCTACCAAGGGATCCCGGGTCTTCGAAAACCGTGTTCCCAGGGGCTCGGAGGTGGCTTCGCATGGATCACCCGTGGAGGAAACGCGGTGATTTGTTCAATGGTAAAGACGAGCTCGAAAGAGCCCCGTGCCCGAGAAGCGGCGAAGAAATCGACAAGCTTTTGAAAAATTGGGAGGAGTGCCCTGCGTCGGAAAGAAACGACCGAGGGTAGATCCCCTGCTAGGTGTATGGAAAGCGAGGTCTGTTTTCCACGACTTGAAGTACTGGAAGGTACTCCACACGCCCCATAGCCTCGATGTAATGCACATTACCAAGAACGTTACCGAGAGTCTGCTTGGCACTCTTTGCAACATGTCCGATAGGACCAAGGATGGGACGAAAGCAAGATACAGTCTGAAATGGCTTGGCATCAGGAAAGATCTTCAGGCCCCCAATAGTGATGATGATGATGATGATGATGATGATGATGATGATCAGACGGAAGGGACTCAAGGTCGCCGCAAAAGGGTAAAGAAGAACGCGGTGGTGCTTCCCGCTGCCTGCTTAACTATGAGTCCGGAGGAGCTCGAGAAGTTTTTTGGGTGCCTCCTAGGAGTCAAATTTCCTCACGGTTATGCGGGGAAGATAAGCAGATATCTGGACGCAACGAAGAAGAGGTTCAGCAGGATGAATTCTCACGACTGTCACATGCTGATGACGCAGATACTCCCCATTGCGATCCGAGGGCTAATGGACGAGCATGTCCCTGATACGCTGCTTGGCCTTTGCAAATTTTTTGACGTCATGAACAGGAACTCGATCGGCGTGAGGCAGCTCCACAGGCTACAGGAAGAAATCGTGGTGATACTATGCGAGCTCGAGATTTACTTCCCGCCCGCATTCTTCGATATCTGCGTGCATCTCCTTCTCCATGACGTTGATGACATCAGGCAGCTCGGGCCGACGTTCCTGCACTACATGATGCCTTTCGAAAGGCAGAACGGTGTCATGAAACGATACGTTCGCAACAGGTCCCGTCCAGACGCAAGCATGGCCAAGGGCTTCCTAACCTACGACTACATCTCCTTCTGCCAGAATTATCTGAGCACCGAGAACCAGGATGTTGGTTTGTCAACCAGGACGCACCTCGGCAGGCTCGAGGGATTTGGTAACCGCGATCAATTGTAATTATCTTCTATAACTATGCCTATGATGACTGCCATCTCATGATGCCCAACATGTTTTAACTCAGGACATGCCTTGCATACTACTGCATAGGTGGTGCCTGGCGGCGAGTTGAAAGATTGTGCTCAAGGCACTGTCGTACAACCAATGAGCCGCGATATGCACCACAGTAAAATGGACGAGGACGTGATGAGGGCCAGGATGGTTACGATAGTACCTGAGTTTCACGACGTCGAGCCCCCCATTCAACCTCCGAGAGCCGACGAGGATCACATGGTCCTTAAAGATTGCATCAAGTGCCGATGAAATGGCCGAAGACCCATATTCGTCTTGGGACTGGTCTTCTAGGGTTAATGCGCACAACCGGCGCCACCTCGAGGCCCCCGATCATCCGGCCCCCGATCGTTCGGCCCTCGAAGCATGCAGCCATCACCGCCACCCGGAAGGAACCGGCGGTCATCACCACCAGCAGCCTCCACCAAAAACTGTTGGGAGCGTCTGTACTGCAACCGTCCAAAGGCGTTGCTGTTGCACCTCAACTTGATGCCAACGACGACGATGGTGATGATGTCAACGTTGAGGGCTTCCTTAACACTGGCGCCAGCGTGGACATGTACATGCCTCCTGTGGATGAAGAACCCTTCCGCGCTCAAAGCGATCAACCTTCTCGTCCCACTACATGCACGCAACGTCTGAACTTCCAGGGTTTATCTCAAGACACGCCTCCCGAGGCTGGCGATCAAGCTCTACGCAAACCGACTAACGTCTTCAGCCCTGGTACACTACGTAAGACGGTTTTCCCGGAGTCCGCACCACGACCACCCTCACCATCCCCAGAGATGAAGAAGAAGCACAGGAAGAGAAGAGGGGGCCAGGCGCCTCTACAAGCCAGTCAGCTCCTAAGACTATCTGGGGTCATGAAGACACGGTATCACCCCGTGCGGATGGCTTGTCCCGAGTTCATGAAGCTGGTAAACTGATACTGCCTCCGGAACAGCTCCGCTTTGCACGTTGACCCATGCACTCTTTGCATGAATCTATCGTGATGCTAGAGGGCCTCCTTCTTAAAGACAAGGAGCTAAATTACCCGGTGTTCACGATCAAGGTGCCAATGGACTTGGACTTCATCCATGATGCCCCCAGGAATCCGTTCTTCATAGCGTACGAGGACGTCTTCAATCTCTTTCACTCTAGATGGCTGGACTATAACTTGGTCCGCCTATACGTGCTCGATATGGCGATGAAGATCAAGAGAGATAATACCCCATACGTCGCGGTAGCGGATCCCTACTACATGCTTGACTGCCAGCCGGTGGAAGGATCACCGACACGGACCAAGGCGACAGAGTACCTCCGGAGGTTCATGCTGACCAACAAGAGGAAGAACAACATTCTTGTGCCTTTCTTTACTGAGTAAGTACACATCCGCTCGCCGCCGTCGTAACTTATGCTTTCTTGTAGATTTGTTCCATTCTTGATCCTTTCCAACATTCCGTTTCAATTGTGTTGAGCAGGAACAAGTACTGCACACTCATCGTCCTGAACCCGAGGTGGTCCAGTGCCACTTATCTCGACTCGAGGAGTTTGGATATGAAGAAAGACTACACCAAGCTAAAGGGTGTTCTCGATGAGGCTCTCGAGGGCTACGCCAAAAAGGGAGGCCCCTTCGAAAAGAAGGAAGAAGTTTTCAGCAATGATGGCACACACCGGTTCAAGCATATGACCGAGTTCTGCTGCATCAAGCAGAAGTCTGGAAGCGTGAATGAGGCCTTCTACGCCCTCCATCACCTTAAAAGGTTTGTCCGGGATGCTGAGAAAACGAAGTTGCCATCTAGCCTCCAAGAATGGACCAAATGTGTGGGGGATATCACCGATGCCGATCTTAGAGAAGATTTCCATCGCATCCAGGTGCAGTTATTGCAAATCATCGTCGAAGATGTCAACCATCATCGGGGGTCCTTACACAACGCCAGAGGTAGCAATAAGTCCTTCTTTATTTTCTTCATTATAGACTTGTCCACTTAGATGAATAAATCATACTCTATTTATATTATTAACTAATATATATCTCAATCCATCTCCAGGGTTGCCTAAGAGGGAGGTCGAAGAAATCCTAGAGGCTCAGCAGGACACCAGGACGTGGACGACGAAAGAGGGCTCCAAACCGTTCCCGGCACCGATGAAGAAGAAGGATCCATAATCGTCCTCCCCGCTCTTCCTCACCATCATCACGGATCCTAGTGTAGGCGGTGACCTCTTCATTTGTAATGTGTGAAACGATGAACTTTTGTATCATACGACTTGTGTAAAAATTCGGCACTTGTAATTAATGTGTGAAATGATAAACTTTTGTATCATGACTTGTGTAAAAATTGTGTATCTCGGGCTCCAAGTAATGTGATATACCTGTATTTCCTATAATATATACCTGTATTTACTGTTTCCTGTAATATACCTGTATTTCCTATAATTTGATATACCTATATTTTCTGTAATATACCTATATTTGTACAACAAGCAGTAGAAAATCGAAAATGCCTTTAAATTATTCTGTGGCGCATGCAATTCTGTGGCCCATGGAGGACAGATGCGCCACCGAAATATTGGTGCGCCACAAAATCTTGGTATTTCTGTGGCGCACCGTGAGCGTGCGCCACAGAAATATATTTTAGTGGCGAGACTTCTGTGGCGCATCCCTACATTTACTGGATACGCCACAGAATGCCCATATTGGTGCGCCACAGATGGCCTGTTTCCTAGTAGTGAAGCCTCGTAGTCTGGTTTTACTCCATGGCAGGCAAGGCCAGTGAGCTTGTCGCCAGCCTCATCGGACATGGTTTGACACATAGCGATCTTTGCCCAAGACTAGGATGATCCCAAAGCTCCTTCCCGGCAGGGGTTAGGTTTAGGGCTAGATCGCATGTATCCAATTTTATATTTGAAAACACTAAATTGTGTCGAAGTTTGTATTTGAATCAAATCAAATTGTATCGAAATTTGTATTTGAATCATATCAAATTATATCTAAAATTTTATATTTCAATGAAAAACTGTGTTTGGTGTCCGTCTGTTTAGGGGGTAAAACAAAAAGCGCCGGACAAGTGTCCGTCACCCTGCAATTGAGCCTCCAAACAGGTGGTGATGAACCTCCATTTCAATGCTCCAATGCCCTTTCGAAGGGCTTGTCTACGTCGAGATCGACCTCGAACTGCCCATAGCAAGGTCACTCGGACAGGGTCCGAACATTTCTATTTCTGAAAAGCGAATCACGTCTCTAATCACCTCGAACTAGCCTACAGCGGGCCACTTGGCAAGCCTGTATACAGAGTCCCTGGAAAAGGCACTCGGCAAGCCCAAAACATATTTGATAAACACCGTTGTATACCGAGTATGCGAGAAAAAACACTCGGCGAACATAATAAACTTGACATACAAGACGGAAAATACTCGGCAAATAACAACACTCGGCGAATTTGCAGGGAACGCACTCGGTAAACTGGAGCACTCGGCTAAAATTTATGCCACATGTGTTAGCGTCCACTTAAATTTAGCCCAGCACTCAGCCTAGTTTCAGATGTTTATGCGCACACAGCCCAACTATAAATGAGAGCCCATTCCATCTCAAAAGCCTGGACTGAAGGGAGGAGGGAATCCCTCCCTTATAAGTTGGGTGTGGCCTCCTCCACTAGGCGAGGTGGGACTAAACTGAGCAGCTTTCCATCGGCCTACAGAGGGGTCCTCACATCCCATCCTCCTAGAAAGCCCCTAGGCGGGCATGGTGATGCTGGATCTGATACCATATGTTAGCGTCCACTCAGATTTAGCCCAGCACTCAGCCTAGTTTCAGACGTTTATGCGCACACAGCCCAACTATAAATGAGAGCCTATTTCATCTCAAAAGCCCGGATTGAAGGGAGTAGGGAATCTCTCCCTTATAAGTTGGGTGTGACCTCGTGCACTAGGCAAGGTGGAACTAAACTGAGCAGCTTTCCACCGCGACCTACAGAGGGGTACTCACAACATGGCCACCGTCGCCAGACCTAATATCTCCATAACGGACTTGCCTCTTTGCCGAGTGTCTTGACGGTAAGGTGTCAAGGTGGGATCCCGTTGGGATGTCACTTTTAGTGTATTTTGCCTTTTCTACTTCAAAATTTTGTGCCAAAATTTACACTAGTAAAAACAAAATGCACTACAAGTGGGACTTAGATGTGATCCCACTTGACACCCTACTTGACGGTAGATACTCGGCACACTTTACGTGCGAGTTTTGACGAAATGTAATCAGCTGGGTCCTTCTTCCTTTGTCCTTTTTTGTGTTACATAGGAACATGAGATTCCAAAAGGAGGGTAATTTCTTAAAATGGTGGGTTCGTCTTTTTTCACAGTATATGTTCAGAGTCTTCCTGCATTAATTCATTTCTTCTATGAAGAATAAGAATGGAATCTTGAAAAAAAAAAAGAAATATCAAAACAGAGCGAGAAATTCCGTCGGTGGGGGCAGCAAAGAGTGTCGTCGTTGCGGGCATTTGCAATCGTGTACCAGAAATTCCGTCGGTGGAGATGCTCTCACTGCAGCGAACTATATAGCCCGCTACCGGCTGTCTCCAACCTCACACAGCCACCAGTAGTAGTAACAAAATCCGAAATCCAGCAACCGCGGAAATGGTGGCCGAGCACGAGCAGGAGCAGGAGCTGGCGCTGCAGCTTGCCTTGGCGCCAGTCCTGCCGATGACGCTCAAGAACGTGATCGAGCTGGGCATGCTGGAGATCCTGGTGGGCGCCGGCGGGAAGATGCTGTCGGCGTCGGAGGTGGCCGCGCGGCTGCCGTCGCCCCCGGCTAACCCCGAGGCGCCGGCGATGGTGGATCGCATGCTGCGTCTCCTCGCGTCGTACAACGTGGTGTCTTGTGAGGTAGAGGATGGCGCCCGCCGGTACGGCGCCGCGCCGGTGTGCAGGTGGCTCACCCGCGACGAGGGCGGCGTCTCCATGGGCCCACTTGTTCTCCTCAATGACAAGGTCCTGATGGAGAGCTGGTACCATGTCAAGGACTGCGTCCTCCACGGCGGCCTGCCGTTCGAGAAGGCGCACGGGATGACGCAGTTCGAGTACCAGGCGACGGACCCGCGCTTCAACCGAGTGTTCAACGAGGCCATGATGAACCACTCCACCATCATCACCAGGAAGCTCCTCGAGTTCTACAGGGGCTTCGACGGCGTGGGCACCCTGGTGGACGTCGGCGGCGGCGTCGGCGCCACCGTCCACACCATCTCCTCCAGGCACCCGCACATCAAGGGGGTCAACTTCGACCTCCCCCACGTCATCTCCCAGGCGCCCCAGCTGGCCGGCGTGCAGCACGTCAGCGGCGACATGTTCCACAAGGTGCCCGCCGGGGACGCCATCCTCCTCAAGTGGATACTCCACAACTGGACCGACCAGCACTGCGCCACGCTGCTCAAGAACTGCTACGACGCGCTGCCGGCGCATGGCAAGGTGGTGGTCATCGACTGCGTCCTGCCGGTCAAGCCCGACGACACGGCCGTGGCGAGGAGGACCTTCGAGTTCGACATGGTCATGCTCACCTTAACACCGGGGGGCAAGGAGAGGGGCATCGCCGAGTTCAAGGAACTGGCCACCAACGCCGGCTTTGTCGCCGTCGAGGCAGCCTTCATCTGCGGCAACGCCTGGGTCATCGACTTCATCAAATAGTACTACTTCGTCATCGCTAGCGGCTGCTTCCTTATTAATTCGCCACTTTTGTCATCCCAATCGTACATCGATCATAATCATGATTATGTAATAATAAAGGATTCGACTGCGTCATCGATCAGAATGACGTCATGGAGAAATGCATGGGCTGCCTTTAGCTGTGCAGCAGAATTTGATACAGCGGCGAACAAAGCTACTCCAAAGATAAAAACCTCATGATAATATATAGAGGAAACTTAAAATAAAAAACATTCACCCATTATATCCAAAAATATAGGGTCGCGCTAAGCGTCCCCGGGGAATTAAATCCTCCGATCCCCGCATGCTTAGCCGTACGATCAAGTATATGTCTGTCGTTATAGATTAACTTCTTCTCCCCGCACAAACTGTTTCTTGGAGTATTATTTGCAGGCTGCGCATGCGAGGAAGAATACGATGGGATATTGGGATGGGGTTGGTGGAGAGAATATCTAGTGATACAAGATTTAGGTGCTACAATGCTCAAATCATTTTTAAAAGTTTCAAAAAAATCTACCAAAAAATATATGTGTTGACGTAATATGTTTATACTACGTCAAAAAATTTCAGCCACAAATTCAAAATGAACATTGAGAAACAAAAAAGACAAATCTGCCATGAATAGTGCCACTGGTTTTTGTTTCTCAATATTCATTTTGAATTTGTGGCTGAAATTTTTGAAGGTAGTATAAACATATCGTGTCAATACACACATTTTTTGGTAGATTTTTTTGAAAATTTTAAAATTGGTTTGAGCATTGTAGCACCTAATTACTTGTATCACTAGATATTTTCACGGGGTTGGTGGCAATGGACGCGTGTGTGCGTGTGTTGTCTCCAGTACTCCATATTCCATTGCGTGTATGTGATTTGTGGGTGGTGTCGTCCACATCTCGTGGACGTGTGGTTAGGCATAGGATTATTCGGGATAGGATTATGGCTTAGAGCGGGTCTGTGGGTACGGGTTTGCCACCCCCAAACCCGCCCCATTAGACCTAGCGGGTCTAACTTTTCACCAAACCCTCCCCGTTTAAGACGGGTACCCATCGGGTTTGCGGGGTTCGGGGCCCATTGCCATCCGGATTTGTAGCAAACCAGCTAGCGCTGGAAAAAATCATGACCTCTACCGTACACAACCGCCCCGTGCCCCCGCATCTAAACAATAGAGCGCCTCCTCCCGTGGCTTGCTGCAGGCGGCGACAGGCCGTAGCAACGCCGTCCTCCCAGCTTCTCCTCCCGGCCATCCTCACCACATGACCCTCCTGCCATTGTTGCATAGAGCTCGAGCTTACAGCCTTACATCGTCTACCTCATCTCAAGCTTCCTCCGATCCAGCTCACGACGATCCGTCCTCCGATTTGGCAGCATCGTGCTCGACGTTTCGACCCTGGTAGCAGCGCCCTAGTAGCGTTGCGCCCTAACGCTCGCCGCAACACCGCTAGGGCCTGGCGGCACCGCGCCTCACCATTGGCAGCATTGCGTCTTCTCGCTGGTAGCAGAGCCGCTAGTCCCTGGTAGCATCGCGTGTGGACGATGGCAGCAGCGCCTCCATGGCCTGGCCACACCGCGCCTCACCATTGGCAGCATCACTGAGACGTAGCAGACCCGCTAGTCCATGATAGCATCGCGTGTGGACGATGGAAGCCGCGCCGCCATGGCCTAGGAGCACCGTGCCTCACCATTGGCAGCATCGCGACTCCGTGCTGGTAGCATCGAGTGTCAGCGTGTGGACGCTGGTAGCAGCGCCGCCATGGCCCGGCAGCACCGCGCCTTAGCAATGACAACATCACATCTCCACTAGTGGAAAACACCCCTATAGGCCCGGTTCGGTTGGGCCATTAGTCCCGGTTCGGGACTAGCAAATGGGACTAATGCTAGTCCCGGTTCGGACACAAACTGGGTCTAATGGGGTACCACGTGGTTTAAAGATAAAGCATCAAACTCCCAAGTGTGATCCGCTTTACAGACGACACTCACTCCGCACGAAGGTTCCGTAGTGAGAGCTCAAAAACTCCTACTTTCGACGAACTAGAGGGAATCTTGTGATAACATGGGATACAACTGGACTTTAGATGTTCCTATGTCCTAACCTAACTCAAACAAGGTCAAAATTCCACTGTTCTACCCCTCTCGACGCGTGTCAAAGGGGTACACGATACGGTCGAATTTCGGGCAACAGGTTAGGGTTTCTCCCGAAGCGGAGGCGCTACGGAGCGTCGGAATCAACCAAATCATGCATGGGTCCAAATAAATATATAAAAGTGTGGTAGGAGGATTAAAGATGAAGCATCAAACTCAAAGTTTGACCCGCTTCACAGACGACACTGACTCCGCACGAAGATTCTGTAGTCAGAACTCAAAAACTCCCACTTTCGACTAACCAGAGGGAATCTTGTGATAGATTGGTATACAACTTGGCTTTACGTGTTCATATGTCCTAACTTAACACAATCAAGGATGAAATTCCACTGATCTACCCACTCTCGACGCGGGTCAAAGCGTAAACGATAGAGTTGACTTCGATCAACTAGTTAGGGTTTCTTCCGAAGCGGAAGCGCAAATGTACGGCTCCAGTAACATTACCGACCACGACAATTCACCACCCTCCTTATAGCCACCCCCATGCATCATGGCGTTGCCTCCATAGTAGTGGCCGCATCGCACCGCACCGTCGTACTACGGCTCCCCTTCAAGTCGCCTCGCTTGCAGATGTAGCAGCGTCGCGCCGATCTGGCACAATAACTCCGGGCTTTCATTTCTCAGGCGACCGGGCATTCATCGCCTTGCCGCCGGATCGATCTGATCCGCCGCTCTGTCGGCCTCCTGCTCTGACAGCCCTACACGGCAGGCCTTCTCTCTCCCGGCTTCATTGTGTATCCACCGCTAGTACTATCTTGCTCGCCCACGGCCGCCATGATATGTTCGCTGTCAGAAATCAGAGAATTGCCCTCCGTGTCCCCCCAGTTTCTCCATTTTTCTCCCTGGTGACGACGACGGATATGCCATGTGCAAACGCTCTTCGTTGCAGCAAAGTTCGTTCCTGTAGTTTGCCACAAGAAAGGCAGAAAGATTAGCAAGTTCAACGTCATGGGCTTAACATCGTACCATGCATCGAGGTGTATCAGTTAACCGATATTCGTTGTAAATTAATTAGGAGCGTATAATGGATAGGAGCGTCGGAATCTAACCAAATCATGCATTGGTCCCAAATTTTTTTACTATTAAATTGGAATAGGTGATGGTTGGTAGCTCGCTTATAATCTACCCAATTTTTCTGAGTATTTACATAAAATTGCCACTGCCAAGTAAATCTACCGGTTTGATTTCCTTTGTTTTTCTTTATACCTCGGACTTTAATTTCTTCCCTTTCGCTTTGCAGTCTGTCTTTCTCCCGTGCTCACGTGACGAAATTTATTTCACTGCTCTCACCCAGCTCGAGCTCGATATATCCGACAGTCCGTCCACTGGCCCGCCCAGATGGGCCTCCCAAGCTCAGATCAACGCCGTCCCTACCAGTCCCGCCGACAACAAGCCCCGTCGCCTGGTCCTCGCCGCACATCCTCGACCAAGGCGAAGCCACCGCTGCATCCTTGAGTTCCTCAGCGCCTCAACCACGCCGGTTCCATCTAGTTGATCCTTCGATGCGCAGCAAGAAGCACAGGCATGTACGTGCTCCCGAACAGTGAATCTGCAAGTTCATGTGTCGCTTGCCCTATGGCAGGCGGCACATCGCGGCAGCAAGCGCAGCATCGGCGCCTCCGTTGTCTCCCATCTGACTCGCAATTTTCGACAGCATCTAGGATTCCGATCTTGCCAGGCCGTGGTTGTTTTCCAGTTCGTGGCTGACCTCAATCAGACCACTTTCTCCGACAGAGGGGTTCCTTGCGTTCAGTTTTGTGTCTGTCAAGAAAGTAAATGACCTTTTTAGCTCTGCCATAGTTGCTTACGCATGCAGCTTTCAATTGTTTGTTGCATCAGTTCATCTCTAATTCCTGTGATCGTTAAAAGTGGAAAAATATCTTGAGGATTTTGTTTTACCTGGGTTGAGTATTTATCTTTTCCCGTCTTCGGATGCTTGATGCAGCTAGCACAAGGTCAGAAGTTCAGAACGCGTCGGGGTACAGGTAAACAGACCACAAATTGATCCCAACATGTGCAATAATAAAAACTTTAGATACAACAAATAGATACGGTAGTCCATTGGGAGCATCGTGTATAAAATTGTGATTAATTCACAAGATAAGAAGCGCATATGGTGCATTGAGAGTGGGAAAATGATCGTCTGCCCCGGACCATCGGTGGCTCGCATGATTTTAGAGCAACTCCAGCCGGCCCAAGAGCCCTAGGAGCACTTTTTGGCCACCGGCGAATGAAAATCCTCCCAGTCGTGCCCACAAAACGTTGTTTTTCGCCGGATTAGAGCAAAAGATTCCCCGGCGTTCCAGGGCGCCGGCAAACTTTGCATGCAACAAAAATCCCCACTGTCAGGCACTAAACTGCCCTCTCTCTCCTACTTTTTCTCTCCCACCGTCTCTCTCCTCCTTTCCTCCCCCGCACACTCTCTCCTCCTCCTGCCTCCGTTTGCTCGCGCCGCCCCGGCCGCTCGCCTCCAGCTCATCGCCGCCCGCCCTCGCGGGCCACAAGCGTCGCGCCGCCGAGAGCTTGTTTCCTTTGCCTTCGAGAGCTCGCGCTCGCGCCTCTGCTGCGCGCTGCTGCTTCGCCGCTGCCGCTCGCGCTACTGCAAGCGCTGCCGCTAGCTCCTGCTGCGCGCTTGCTCTAGCTCCTGCTCTACCTCTGCTGCGCCCTTGCTTAGCTCAGCAGCTCCTGTTGTAGCTCCCGCCGCGCGCTTGCTGCCGCTGGTGCGCGCTGACTGCCCGCTGCCGCTAGCTCCTGCTGCTGCCACTGGTGCGTGCTTACTGCCCGCTGCCGCTAGCTCCTGCTACGCGCTGTCGCTCGCGTTGTTGATGTTCCGCCTGCGCACTGTCGCGGCTGCTGCTTGCCCGGGCACGCCGCCGCGGCTGCCGCTTGCTCTCACGCGCGCGTGCTCGGCCGTGCAGCTCGCGCCGGCTGCTGCTGCTCGCGCCCTCGCAGCTCGCAGCTGCGGGTTGTCGGCCGCCCACCGCGGCGAGCACGTCCTCGTCGCAGTCGAGCTCGTCCCGCGCGACCGTCGCAGTTGCGAGCGTGTCCTCGTGGCCGTCAAGCTCGTCCGGCCTACCGCAGCCACGAGATCGTCCCGCGTCGCGCACACCCAACGACTTCACGTCCTGGGTGAGGGCAACGGCTGGGAAACCTCGCCCCCCCCCCCCCCCCCCCCCCCCCCAAGACAAAAAAATACGCCGGCGCCCCCAGAAGGCACCGGTAAAGTGTGCTGGGGGCACAACGGCCGGAGATGCTCTTAAGATTGAGAACCCATGAGGAACGATTGATGTATAACTCTAAAGAAAAGGTATACAGGGTAGATAATACACCTAGTGGACCCTAGAACTGCACCGGGCAGAAAACAACCGCTGCACGTCTGCCCCAGCTCGTAGGGTCGAGCTGACTGACACCGTACGATCCTCCATTTAAGTCATTGCTTGAAAATAATTTACCGACCATTTTTTAAGGTGTGTGCCTACAAAAAAAAAGGTACTAGACATACTGGTGTTTGCCTAGGAGCGGTCTGTTCTAAGATTAGTGGTGTAACGAAAACAAGATTACCTTATTTTTGCAAATCGGCAATATTTTTATTGGTGTTTGCATGATAAAATGTACCACATGTACTACACATATGTCTAAAGATTTTCACCCATTCTGCTAAGCTCCTCAAAATAAGTTTTATTTTTTGTTTTGCGGCTCCGCCATGTTTTTGTAGGTGTTTGTTCACGGAAAAAGTACTGGATATATGTTTTAAGATTTTCTACCATTTGTAGTGTTCCCCAAATTAAGATTTCATTTTTGTTTTACGTGTCGACCATATTTATTAAAGTATTTGCGTGAAAAAAGTATCGAATATATATTTTGAGATTTTCTTCCATGTTGTCGTGTTCCTCAAAATAAAATTATATTTTTGTTGCGGCTCAAACATATTTTTCAGGTATTTGGGTGGAAAAAATAGTACCTAGCATGTTTTAAGATTTTCTACCATTTGTAGTGTTCCCCAAATTAAGATTTCATTTTTGTTTTGTGTCTCGACCATATTTATTAAAGTATTTCGCAGAAAAAATATCGAATATATGTTTTAAGATTTTCTTCCATGTTGCCGTGTTCCTCAAAATAAGATTATATTTTTGTTGCGGCTCAAACATATTTTTCAGATATTTGGGTGGAAAAATTGTACCTAGCATTTGTTTTAATATTTTCTTTCATCTTGAAGTATTCCTAGAAATTAGATTCTATTTTTTTGCGACTCGTTAAAATAAATTGCAGTCTTATGTGGCTTCCTGATGACTGTACGACACAAATCTGACTTTTTTTAGTGTCATTGGTCGTACGTTTTCTCGCTCTCTCAGTCGCATGGCATAGTTAGGCTAGTCATAGTGGAAAGTAACTTAGACTAGTAACATACAAATTTTACTAGGCTATGTTACCATCTTTATAGTGGGTAGTAACATGTGTGTGGTATTATGCAACTCTTCATTAATTAGGTTGTAGACTCATATTGTCTTGGGTTTTGTGATGTTACCGTAACATAGCTAGTTACTCCATTTATCTCTCTCTTCTTTAATTACATGTCACATCATTATTTTTACTTATGTGGCACTTATGTTACTACCTATATTACTCCCACTATGACTAGTCTTAAATGCCTAACTTTACATCAGAGATTACTCCCACCATGTAGGATTAATATTGGCTCTAGGCCCTAGCTAAGCCCACCACACACTGTCCTCGAATTGAATGTGTGGGTCCGATTGCTGAAAAAAGAACATGTATTTGCTGCATATACGTTACCGGCCCATGTAAAAAATAATTACTGGCACGGATCCCTATGAACTCAGGTGCGGTGAGATAGCTGCGTCCAGCTACCATTGCGTTCAGATTGTCCACTCTCTTTTTTTTTGAAACGAAGCCAAAAGCTTTGCCTTTTATATTGATAAAGTAGAAGCAAACATGAAGGACAAGGCCTAAAAAGAAAAAAAAGCACAACTCGATCCACGCCGGCCCCGAGGCCGCGCCCCACACGGGTCGACGGCCAAGTTGCCCAAGCAACCAAGACCGACACCAAAACTCCTCAACGCAAGACGGCGGAGGGAAGAGCCCGGAGCCGCCGCTCCGACATCCACGCCGGCTCCAAAGCCGCGCTCCACACGGGTCGACGACCAAGACGCCCTAGCGACCAAAGCCGACACCAAACGACCTCGACGCAACAAGGCGGAGGTGACCTCGACGCATCAGCGGAGGGGAAGCATCCGGAGCCGCCGCTCCAACATCCACGCCAGCCCCAAGGATGCGCTCCACACGAGCCAACGACCAAGACGCCTAGACGACCATAGTCGACGCTCCATCTCCTCAACGCAGCACGGCGGAGGCAAAGCCCGGAGCCGCCACCGCCAACCACCAGCTCTCCTCAGGTCTCACTGGCCGGTGGAACATCCAAGGCGAGGCCCCAAGAGGCAAGCGACGCAGAAGCGCCGCCGTCGCCCAATCCCACGAGGGATCTGGGGTTTCCCCTGGAGAACCCGGCATGGAGAAGTGACACCAACACCTCGACAACGCCTTCAAGAAGGACACGGCGTCCAAGGACGTCGCCGTCACTGGCCCGGTCGACAACCCGGGCAGGGCTTTCGCCCGGCGATGGGTCGCAAACTCCGCAAGCCGCCCATCGAGGACCGGCCAGACCACCGTCTTCGCCTGCCGCAGCTGTGGCGGCTCCTCACACCACGGCAGGCGGCGTGCCGACCACGTCCCAGCCGCAGCCGCTGTTCCGGGGCCACCGCCCCGGCTTTCCTCCTCCCCTGACCTCGCCCTGCAGCAGCACAGCCGCCGCTGCAGCCGCAGAACACGCCAGTCGTCACGCGTGGGAACCGAACCGTGGCACCTCCTGCCACGGCGGGCGCCGACCGACCTTGTCCTGGGGCCGCTGCCCCAGCTTCCCTCTTCCCCTCCACACGCAGGGCGGCACCTCCACAGAAGCATCACCGGCCGCCGCCCCAGGCCGCTCCATCCTCCAGGTGCGCGCCCATCTCGGCCCGCAAGGCCCAGATGGAGCCCAGATCGGGCCCTAGCACCGCAGCGCCGCAGCGCACCAGGCCGCCACCCGCGACCCTCCTCCATCGACGCCGACCCCTTCCCGCGCACTCCGCCTCGCTGCCGAGCATGCAGACCGCCCCGCATGCCGCCCGCACAGGCTCGCCGGCCCAGATCACGCAGGCGACGCACCGGCGAGTTCCTCGGCTCCGATGGCGCCCACCGCGCCGCACCGCCGCCAGAGAAGCCCCGCCGGCCGCCAACTCCGCCAAAGAGTGCCCTTACATTGAGAGTGCCCTTACATTGAGTGTAACATGTGCATCTTACCGTGAATTTGACCGAAAATAACCAGAAACGGAAAGAAATTCACGAAATAAACGTTGGCCGAAACTATTTCACGAAATAACCTTTTTGTGTAGCGCCTCGCAATCAGGCGCTATACTATGCGGTGTAGCGCCTCCGCGCGAGGCGCTACACATCCTGCCAGCGTGGCGTCCGTGGGGCCCAATCGTGGTCGTGTAGCGCCTTTGTGTAAGGCGCTATGATGCAGTGGCATAGCGCCTTGATGTAAGGCGCTATGCCCTGTGACCTAAATCGCGCGTCCGTTTCTCCCGAGCCATACGTTGCCCATTCCATTCCATCCGAGACGCTTGGGCAGGGACGAAGTGGCGGCGGCGGCGGCGGTGTTCCATCCCCTCCTCTAATCCCCCACTGAATCCTCTCCGATTTGAAAGAAAAGTGAGGGGATTTTCTCCCCAAATATTTCCCCGAGGTATTCTTCTCCGATCCCCTCCATTTGTCTATGATTTGTCCTTGGATTTGTAGTTTGTTTTTATGGATGGTAGCCTAGATTGATATGTGTTAGTGCTCTCCGATTTGTAGATGCTATCCTAGATTGATATGTGTTAGTGATCTCCGATTTGGAGTGTGTTAGTGCTCTCCGATTTGTAGATGCTATCCCCAAATAGATTGATATCTTGACTCAAGCTTAGATCCAAATCCAATGGCTATTTCATTTTGATTTAATTGTGCAAATAATGGGATGTTTGTAATATCATTATCATTAGGATAGGTATACTATTTATTTGTAAAATAGTTATAGGTCACTTATTTGTCAATGTTAGAAAATTGATTATGCATGTTTAAAAATGTATAGGTTAGTTAAATGGCCTCCTCCGAGCCTAGTGATAGGCCTCCTTGTGCTGATCAAGAATGGAGGCCACGAAAAGCGAACCGTAGCAATTTGTGGTTGGAAGGTAAAGACAAAGGGGTGAAAACTCCTACTTGTTGGTGCAATGATCAATGTATTGTGAAAGAGTGCACGGAGAATTCCGACACCAGAGTAAGAAGGTTCTTCATGTGTCCCAACTACACCCGTTCTCCTGAACGTCCAAGAAATGCATATGATCGCCCACCGGTACATTAATCATCAATTATCATGTCGCATTTGCATCCTATCTCGAAAGACTAATGTATGCTTTTTTTTGTAGTCTCCCCCTCCTCTTTGTGAGTACTACACTTGGATAGATTTCGAGCAGCCCCAAGGTACCTTGGCTCTTATGGAAATTGAGCATAGGCAGATTAGGGCTAGGTGGCTCGAGATGGAGCGTCAAGAGAAGATGGAAGAAGAGCGCAAACGTCATGAAGAGATTCAACGCAAGAGGGAGGAGGAGAGGAAGCACCGTGCCAAGGAGGCTCGTGAAGCGGAGAGGACAAGGAAGCGAGAGAGGGCGGAGGAAGCACGGGCTCAAGACATCCAGCGTGATAAGAAGGGAAAATGGCCCCGTGTCTTAGACATATAGTCGTATTTCGGGAAAATGGCCCCGTGTCTTAGACATATAGTCGTAATTTGTCCGTAGAGAACTTGTCGTATTTCGGAAACTATTTGTGGTTGTTGGCAACTTGTTTATGTATGAAGTGAACTATTTGTGTTTGTTGGCACCTTGTTTATGTATTTCGGGAACTCCATTGTTCTGTTTGTGCTGTGTATTCGAAAAATTAGATGAATTGTTGTTGGTATACTCATATGTCAATCATATTCCATAGTGTAGCGCCTTAGAAACGGGCGCTACACATGCATAGCGCCTTGATCTGGGGCGCTACACTTTGACTTAGCCGTTTCCCCGTTGGTATCGCTGGAGCAGCGCTCGGGGGGGTGAAAAATTTTCGTAGTATAGCGCCTCAGCCGGAGGCGCTACATATGCCTGTATAGCGCCTTGCTGTAAGGCGCTACACATTGAAAACTCTTAAGTCGCAGTGCGACGGCCTCCACAAACCCTAGCACCTCATTTCAACACCCGACAGGCAGAAAGAAAGTGCTGGCGGCGGCTTCTCTCTCCCCCCCCCCCTCAAATCCTCTCCCCTCCACCTCAAATCTGAAGATTTCTTCCGTGAATCAACATCCCTCAAGTTGCTAGAGGTAATCTCTCTCATTTCCCCATGTTTGAACCAATGGAAATCTTTTATTTGGTGGATCTATGTTTAAATCTTGGAAACCCTAGAAATGATGAATTTTATCATGTTTTTGTGTAAGGGTTGTTAATATGGTTGGTGCGTTGGTCAAATGGTGGCTTGTATGATGTCTAGGGTAAGGGTTATTAGTATGATGTCTAGCGTTAGGGTTAGGATGCTAGTTAGGTTATGGATATGGTATGTTAGGGATAGTTAGGTTATGGATATGGTATGTTATGCTAGTGTTTGATTTAACTTTCTACGATATGATTGTTATTATTTTAGGAATGTCGAGAATTGTTCATGTTCATCATGTGGACAAAGACGCCTTTTTGAAGGGCAATATGGAACCGGATCCGGAAGAGGTAGTCTTGGTGTTTGAGCGTAGCCCTAACTATGCCGAGGTTTTGAATGAAGTGAGGATTGAGTTGAATTGGATGGACCCAAGTGATGTTGTAGAGTTGGAGGGAAGACACAATGCGGGTCATGGTATGCACCTACGTTGGAAGTTTTTGCGTATCAATTCGGAACTTCGTTGGGTTGCATACAAGGAGACTGTGGCCGAATCACTAGACAAGTCTATTGAGTTATTTGCCACTAAGAAGGTTGATGCTCATATGGACTTGGACTTGAACCATTGTGGTCGGAGTCCACCAATGATGAACGAAGATGAAGTGATCGAACCTCCTTCCTCCCAACATGAAGTGAGGCAAGATGAGGCATTGAGGACAAATGATGAGCACGAAGATGATGGGTATGCCGATGATCCATATGGGGTTGACCTCCATGACAACAATGTTGGAGATTATGACACATACCTTGAGCAAGAGAGTATGGATCATGACATCCCTTACACTCGATGCTATGCATCGGACTCGGATGACGATGGTCCCGATGAAGAAGTTGATGAGGAGGGGTTCACGGTCAAGGAGGCCGAAGCTCATAAAAAGGTATTGGGCCGTGATCATCGTATTACGCTTTTCCGTGATATAAGTCTCGCGGATGAAGCCACGGTTGACGGCGGCAAGGGTATAGTACTCGGAGCAAGGCCAACTTCTTTCCGGGATACGGATCACGCGGTGAATGGGATATGTCCCGGTTTGAAGTTCGGAACTTTATTGGAATTTAAGATATGGATCAAGGAGTTCTCGGTTAAGTATCATCGTCCGTTTAAGGTGGTTCACTCGGACCAAAAGAAGCGTTACACGGTGCGATGCTTGGACGATGGATGCCCATGGGTTGTGCGTCTCGTGCCTTTCAAGAAAGGACCCGAATGGCACATTTCTAGTTGTGTGGCAACTCACATGTGTCGAGGTAAGAAGCTTGATGGCAAGGATGCGAAACAAGGCCACCGACAACTCACCTCCGAGTTTATCGCCTATAGGCTTTCCAACTCCATATCATCACTGCCAACAATGAGCATTAAGAGCGTCATGGAGCTTGTGGAAACCATATTTCACTACAAGGTCAAATACGGTAAAGCATGGAAGGCGAAGCAAGCCGCATTCAAGATGTTGTACGGTGGTTGGGAGGAAGCATACAATCGACTCCCTAGGTTGTTGGGAGGCATGGCCGCCACTAACCCGGGCATGGTTCATGTGGTTGAGCCATATGGGCAAGAAACAACGAACTACGATGGAAAGATTGTCCGAGTATTTTGCCGTGCATTTTGGGCATTCGAGCAATGTGTTCATGCTTTTGAACATTGCAGGCCCGTCATCTCCGTTGATGGCACCTTTTTGACCGGTCAATACAAGGGCACTCTATTGGTTGCAATAGGAAACGATGCAAACAACCGTTTGTTACCATTGGCTTTTGCTTTGGTTGAGGCGGAGAACAATCATAATTGGGAGTGGTTCTTCCATCTTTTGAGAACCAAGGTGTTACCTCATCAAAGAGAAATTTGTGTCATCTCGGATCGCCACCAAGGAATTCTCAATGCCGTGCAGATTGACATTCCCGGGCATGCTCCTTTGCACCATCGTTGGTGCATGAGGCATTTTTGCTCCAACTTCTATAGGGCATGTGGGAGCAAGGAGTTGTCCGACGATCTTCAAGATTGTTGTCTCACTTTCACTGATCGGCGTTTCGCAAACTTGTACAACAGATTGCTGGCTAACAGATCTCTCAACCCCGGGGGCCTAGAGTTTCTTAATAGGCACATTCAGCTAAGGAACAAGTGGGCAAGAGCTTATGATGAAGATGGCCGGAGGTACGGTCAAATGACAAGCAACATGGCGGAGTGCTTCAACAACGTGCTCAAGGGTGTGCGTGCATTGCCCGTGACCGCAATAGTTCAATACACGTTCACCAAGTTGAATGAGTACCTTTTGAACTACTCACTTGAAACGGATAAGCACATGGAGAAGTTGAAATATCCGCCTAAGGTTGATGAGTTCGTCGAGTTCGAATCAAGGAAGGCGGACTCCCAAGTTGCCACAATTTATGATAATGAGGAGATGATTTACCAAGTGAACGAGCCCGGAGGAACCACGGCCGATGGTGTCCAACATGGAGGACGGGCGTTTAAGGTCTCGCTCAAGAATTGTGATTGAACGTGCGGGAGACCAATGTTGCTCCATCTCGCATGCTCACACTTGCTAACGGCGGCTCGTACTCGACATGTCGATGTCAATCACCCGCTCACCGTGAGAGAGTCCGAGTTCTCTATCTTGACAACCAAGAGGACATGGGCACCTAGATTTCACCCATACTTTGACCAATCACAATGGCCGGAGTATCATGGAATTCAACTTTGGCCCCATGAGGATTGGAAGGTGATGAAACGGGGAAGACGCAAGACAAAGCGTTTTAGAGGCGACATGGACGGTTGGGGTCGTGGTGGGCGAGAATGTCGCAACGAGCATTTCCAAGAACCTCCTGAACGAGCCCGTTGTGGCAAGTGCAACTCTATCGGGCACAACGCAAGAAAATGCACCCAAAGGAAGAGAGCAAAGGGTAGTGAACCAAGCTCAAGCCAACCAAGTCAACGTGGTGGTGCTAGCCAACATAGTGCTCCTAGCCAAGGAGTTGGTGCTAGCCAACATAGTGGTCCTAGCCAAGGAGTTGGTGGTAGCCAACAAAATGGTCCCAACCAACAATATGGTCCTAGCCACCAAGTTGATAATAGCCAACAAGCTCCTACGCAACAAAGAAGAAGCCAACAAAGAGTGAGCCAACAAACTCCTAGACAACAAAGAGGGAGAAGACTTGGGCTCACAAGAGGCCGTGTTGGTGGTGGTAGAGGCCGCGGTGGTGGTAGAACGGAGAGTATGATAGGATACCTTAGTGGACCCTTTCCGTATGTATCTCCATTTTAGTTTTACTAATAAATGTTTATTGTTATTTATGCATCACATGTTACTTACTAATAAATTGTTTCCAAATTTTTTTAGGTATGGCGGCGTCTCAACCGAACAAGGCAACAATCAATTGGGTGGACTCGGACGAGGAAGGTGAGAGGCCGGGTTGGTTGGAGGTGGGTTTGAGGAAGGTGAAAGAGCAAGATGCGGCCGAACGGGAGAGAAAGAAGAAAGAGGAGGAACAAAAGAAGAGAGAGGAGAAAGAACAACTGAGCAAGGAGTACTACGCGTATCAACGCCGTCAGGAGAGAAAGATCAAAGAAGCAGCCGAGAAACGTCAAAGGGATTTTGAAGCATCATGGACCAAGAATTGGGAAATGGTGAGGGCAAAGAAGGAGAGGGAAGCAAAGATATTTCAGGAGAGGGTGCTTCGTGAGGCTCGTCTCGCAAGAGAAGCGGCCGAGGAGGAGGAGTTCACTTCCAAGAGGAAGGACAAGGGAAAGGGACCGGCCTCGACGCAGTAGACCTATGTGGTGCTCATCATCTTATTCACCTTTGTCGAACCTTGTTCTCGACTAAACCTTGTAGTAGTCAATGTTGTGAACCTAGTTGTCCATTGAACCTTGTTTACTTTTGTGAACCTAGTTGTCCATTGAACCTTATTTACTTTTGTGAACCTTATTTCTGTGATTGTGTCGAACTTCATTTCTGTCTAACTATTCCTCTGTGGTGAAACTTATAGTTGAGGATTCCTTGCTGAGAAAGCTCTCTGCGAGCAAATAATCTTCACAGAATAGCGCCTCCGGCCAAGGCGCTATACATGTGTAGCGCCCCAGCCAAAGGCGCTATGCTGTGCGAAATGAGGTGCCCCAGAGAGCTCCCGAGAGCTGTCCCAGCGAGGCATCGTCGAAAACGACTAAGTGATAGTATAGCGCCTCAGCACGAGGCGCTATACTATCACTTAGTCGTTTTCGACGATGCCTCGCTGGGACAGCTCTCGGGAGCTCTCTGGAGCACCTCATTTTGCACACCATAGCGCCTTTGGCTGGGGCGCTACACATGTATAGCGCCTTGGCCGGAGGCGCTATACTATCACTTAGTCGTTTTCGACGATACCTCGCTGGGACAGCTCTCGAGAGCTCTCTGGAGCACCTCATTTTGCACACCATAGCGCCTTTGGCTGGGGCGCTACACATGTATAGCGCCTTGGCCGGAGGCGCTACACCATGACTTAGTCGTTTTCGACGATGCCTCGCTGGGACAGCTCTCGGGAGCTCTCTGGAGCACCTCATTTTGCACACCATAGCGCCTTTGGCTGGGGCGCTACACATGTATAGCGCCTTGGCCGGAGGCGCTACATCATGACTTAGTCGTTTTCGACGATGCCTCGCTGGGACAGCTCTCGGGAGCTCTCTGGAGCACCTCATTTTGCACACCATAGCGCCCTTGGCTGGGGCACTACACATGTATAGCGCCTTGGCCGGAGGCGCTACACCATGACTTAGTCGTTTTCGACGATGCCTCGCTGGGACAGCTCTCGGGAGCTCTCTGGAGCACCTCATTTTGCACACCATAGCGCCTTTGGCTGGGGCGCTACACATGTATAGCGCCTTGGCCGGAGGCGCTATGCTGTTACATTATTTACTGGAATTCAAACAGAAATGGCAAATTCAAACAGGAATTCAAACAGAAATCACACACAGATTCATAACTTCAGAAATCAAACACAGACATAAAACACAGATTCACTAGTTCACATACGACAACACATCCCGTCAAATAGAAATGGCAAGTTCGACACGACAAGTTCGACACGACAGAGAAGTGCGATAATATTACAACTACGATACGAAACAACATGGCATCTCCTACTTCCGTCCACGGGCCTTTGCGCGTCCACCTCCTCTACTAACTGGAATCTTCTTCCTCCGTACTGGCTGCGGTTCTTCTTCCTCCTCTACCTCATCTCCAGACTCTTCTTCCTCATCATCCATGTGCAACCTCATCCTCCGACCCGCTACTGACCTCCGCGGCCGCTCCTCCTCACCAACATTGTTCTTTCCTTTAGCATCGTAGTCACTTGGGCTAAATACCCGTCTAGGTGCCCTTTTCGACCTCATCAAGTAAGCGGACCGATCTCGAGCCTGATCCAGCGTCATGTCATCCGGAATCTTCGAAAACAACAAGTGCATGGTTCAGTTAATTGAAAAATAACATTACCGAATTTAGGCATCCTTCAATCTCATACCTCATCATGAGCCGTCGAGGTATTCTCATCCTCAATATCGTCCTCCAGATCAAAACGCGAGTTTGACCTAGACTGCGACGGTGTTGTGTACTCGGGATCACGACAACCGAGTAGATTCGCCAACCGGCGTAACCGTCGGGCCGACCGCTGTAAGACTTACTATCAGTAAGTGTATATAGGCCATGTTGAAGTCCACAAGATTAGGATACGTACCTTCATGAAATCTCGAAGTGCACCTTCACCCTTTTCTCCCGCCGGGGCGGTCCTCAACAATTGCTCACTTGTACCGGCTTGTTCCTTTATCTCCGAGCGCTATGGTTGACACAAAGTTAACAAGTTATGCAAGGAAGAGAGTGGTACTTGTGCTACAAGGAAAACAGGAAAGCAAACACTTACCACAAAGTTGAGCATGTTAGAAAAAGGTATTTGGTTGCCCGACCTGACGAGCCTGTTGTACTCCCTCTGGGCAAGTTCGTCGAACACGGTGGGCTCTTCCAAAATCTCCTCCTCAAAAGCTGCCGGGCATAGCTCCACCCTCGTACTCTCAAGAAACCATCGAATGTAGTTGTTGAATGCAATTGGACAGTGCGCCCTTTGCCGGCCCCATCCACTCTCCTTAGCCCTCTCCACACAAGTCTCGAAGTCGATGACATATTTCTTGTGAAATACGTCCCATTTCTTCACCTTCCTCTGTCTTTTTCTGTCCAACCTGCATATAGAAAAGATACACACGATCAGTACCACCATGTTGAGGCGAGAACAGCAAAAAAAAAATTAGTATCTTACCCGTGAAGGGACTGGTCCGTGTCCACCCACACAGCCGGGTGAGCCTGGAACAACCCAAAATGCCTCATCACACGATGTGGCAAGTGAAACTCGACCGCCCAATTACATATCAACGGGCAGCGCATCAGCCACAACCGTTGTTCCTCCAAGCACTTCGGGTTCAACGAGAAATGCAGAATTTGACCGAACTCATCACCACTTCCGTAAGGCTCCCATTCCACCTGACAACGAAGTACACAACCATCACTTTGGAGAAAGATCAAAATCATGTGATCAAAATGTAAACAAAGATACTAACCTGCTCAGGGGTAAGCGCATCAAACTCGTTGGTGTACTGCTTGTACATGGTATTGATGTCGCTGTGAGCCTCCGATACTACGTCCCACCTATATGCCCAAGTGGGACGCCGTAGAGGGTGATCCCCGTAGTCGGCCCAAGGAAGGTACCCCACCTCTCGCGGGCGTCCAACTGGGAATCGTTCCCAGCTCCAGATCGATAGGAGGACCATAGGACCCCCAATTCCACACTTGCCCGATCTACGACAAGCATCGTCCAACTGCACATAAATGCAAACAAGGTTAAATTAAGACATGTTTAACATGGAAATGTAAATTAAAGCCGAACAACATATTACCTGCCGGTACAAGTAGGCAAGTGCAGCAGAACCCCAACTCCATTTGGAGTCAAAGGTGGTCAACGCCTTCAGCCACATCCACTGTGCAGTAATTCCACCGCTATCGGCAAAAAGAGTCCGAGAGATAACATACCACACGTACACGCGAGCATACGCCTGTATCACATCATCATCGGCATCCACCGGGCAATGCGAGAAGTTCTGCACTATCCAAACATAAGTAGCGCCGGCTGGGACTCTGTCTTTACTCTTGTCTTCGGACTCCTCAGGAGCCATACCAATAAGGGCCTCCATCTGCGCGCGCCACCCTTCAGAATCCGTACTCATGCACAAAGGCTTCCCCTCGATAGGAAGTCCAAAGATCATGGAAACATCCTGTAGGGTGACTGTCATCTCGCCGGTCCGAAGGTGGAAAGTGTGCGTCTCCGGCCTCCACCGGTCGACAAGAGCCGTGATGGCTGGCGGGTTAAGATTAGGAGTCGACCGGCTAACCATCTGGATGAACGGGAGGAGGCCCAACCTCTCGATGTACTCAGTGTACCGCTCATCATACGGCATATCACCCGACGACACCCCATGAGACCGAATCTTCAACGGTACAAGCTCCTGCAAAACAATAAGGCAAATAGAAGAATTACAACATAATCTTCTACCAAACAATAGAAAATTGATACAAGTGTAAAAGTAATTTTATTACCTCTCCCTTCTCCGCCATCAAATAGGCCCGGTGTTGCACATCGTAGTGATTATTTAGTAACCACACCATCCTACATATTCAAAACAATAGGTTAAAACACTATGTGAGCTATGAAAATATACTGACAATGCCAATAATCTAATAGCGAATTACATAGCAAGTAATCCTACCCCAGATAATTACATAGCAATGTTTATGCAAATTATTATACTCCGTCGTAATAAAAAGTGGTGCTACAATGTCCTCCTACCGTGATGTGGTGTTGATAAGATTTTAAGCAAAACTAAACAATCCTAATGCTAATAGGTTGACAAGCAAAACTAAACAATCCTAATGCTAAACAATCGGTTTTAACATATGTGAGCATTGTTCTAACATATACAATCGGTTGACAAGTGGCAAATATGTGAGCATTGTTCTAACATATACAATCGTTTTTAAGCAAAACTAAACAATCCTAATGCTAAACAATCCTAGAGCAATACGAAATGGTCATATAAGAAGCAAGATACCAACAGCAGATAGTAGGATTTTTTTTTTGCAAAAGATACGCCTACTCAATGTACGAACTGACAAAATGCAAAGCTATCCATTTGTGTCCATCTCAAAACGAAAACAAAAAAATTATTCACTTGTGCAATCTTTAGGCAATACCGTATCAGATCCTTCTAATTTCAACCAACAGCAAAGAGTAGTTATGCATGCATCATGCATGAGATGAGAACCTAGCATGTACATATATGTCTCCTTTAGACAGCATACGCCTCTTTAATATGAAGTCTGAACCAATATCAACAGCACATATCACAACAAACAACTAGTCCATACATCCAAAAATTTCCTATCTAATAAAATTAATAGTGACAGACGGAGTGAATAATTGGTCTTATATACACAAATACCAACAGCAGATACAAAACATTCAGCTAGGTTGACAAGCTAAATTTTGCTACACACTAACAAGCAAAAATACAATTTACCAAATGCATAAAAATTGCAACCTGCCACCACAGATCTCGACTACGTCTCCGTCCTGCACGCCCTCTTGATCGTCGGCGGCAAAAGAACCAGCCGGGAGGAGCTCGGGCCGACCGGATGGAGCTCCGGCTGGGAGGAGCTCGGGCCGAGAGGGAGGAGCACGGACTTGCGGCGGCGCGGCGGAGAGGGAGGATGGGGGAGGAGCCGAGAGGGACCGCGGTGGAGAGGGAGCACGGCGGGGAGGGGGCACGGGGGGAGGGCGCCGCCGCAACCGTCCTCTGTGCCCGCCACAACCGTCGAGCGGCTTAAGGATGAGCCGTCGGGAGAGGGGGGGGGGGGGGGCGGCGGTGGTGGGGAGGGAGCGCGCCGGGGGGGGGGGGGTGGAAGCGCGGCGGGGGCGGCGGCGGGAGCGCGGCGGGGGCGGCGGCGTGACCCGCGGCGGCGCCTAACCCTAGCGGCTGCTGCGGAGTCTCGGCGAGTGGCGACTAGGGTGAGCCGTCGCGGCGCTTTACGGTGCGCAGCATAGTGCCTCGCAGTAAGGCGCTACATGTTCACGAGTGGGCCCCTCGGACGACACGCTGGCATGATGTGTAGCGCCTTACACTCAGGCGCTACACAATATCATAGCGCCTGATCGTGAGGCGCTACACAAAAGGGTTATTTCGTGAAATAGTTTCAGCCAACGTTTATTTGTGAAATACTTTCCGTTTATGGTTTATTTTCGGTCAAATTCACCATCTTACCCTGTAAATCTGTTCACAACAATTTATGTGTTCCTATCATTCTCATCTCAATGACATGTGTAGGAACTACAAAATTAGTTTTAAAATTATGCACCAATACTCTCCCATGAAAAATTAGAGGTATGTGTCCATCCAACACGTGAATGCATTAGAGAGAATTCCTTATTTGACACTACTTAAAAGTTTGATTCCTTATTTGGCCCTGAAAATATTTTTCTTCCCTATTTGACCCTTGGTATAAATTTTTTGCCTTATATGACACTCTAGTTCATTTTTGACACTAACGGTGTGAAAGAGTGACATAAAAAGACTTTTTTACCCCTGATGCATTATGTGACCAAAATTTGTATACAAGACAAATGCTACGGTAATGTGATATATTTGGTCAGATTATATGACCAACTGAAACCTGTACATTTGGCGACAGAACGTAGCCAAACATTGACTTTATTCCGGGCGGTAAAACTTGATGCCGAACTTGTTTGTTCCCTCTCTCGAATGCACATAGCTAGCTGAGCAACTATATATTATGTTGGCAATCTATAGAAAAATGTGCAGTACAATATACTAGTACAGTTAATCTCGCAGGGCGCGTATTTCTGCTTAAACTACAACGTACAGTGCCTACTATTTTTGACGCTTAACATGGAGTACCCACAAACAGCGAGCTAAGCTACAGTAGCATTAGTCAAAGTCTTCGGTAGTGCATTAGTACTATATACACGTAACTCACTAACTCCACACTTCAGTTATTTTTTCCTCCCGACGCGTGCTTTTTACTTTCATTGAACGCGCATTGTTCGATTCTGATCCGGAGATGGCAGCTAGCCTTTTTTCCATTGAACCCACATGTGCTTCGGCATCATTATTTTCCTCTCACCGCGAGGGTCGCTTTTTTTCAGCACTAGGCGGGGTTTGCGTCCAAAAACAGAAGAGCCTAACAGATGACGGGATTATATAGGCAAAAAATTTAGACAGTGTCAGATAGGAAAAAAAATTTCAGTTCAATACGGACATTCAATTAGTGTCAAATAGAATTCTCAACATTACTGGGGGCAGCTCCCCGAAAGAGCTCCAGCCAATGTTACCTTGTCTCGACATACCAAATTGGCCTCCACCACATAACCATACGAGCATAGTACCATTTTCTTGTTGTACATTTAATATCGTGTTAAACACATAGGGCCACTCGTGAGAAACGTGCTCCGTGGTCTGCTGCCAAACAGTCGACGGAGTGATAGAAATGAATGCGTGGCAGCGTACGTTCTGCCATACAGTGTGGGTTTCATGCGCCATTATATTGACATCTTGGACAGTTTGGTCGCCAGAAACATATATAATTCCACTACCGCGATGGTCCTAGAGCTAACCCACCAGCCTTTGTCGGTGTCCTGTACAGCGTTGCCCGTGGAGGCTGTTTTTTATAAAGAGAATATATTAATATTAAGAAGATATCAATTACATTACGCATCTGTAACAATATAATGTGAAAAACTAATCTAGTCACTAAGGGTACACACAGACAGAAAGAAGAAGAGAGAGAAAGGAAAAAGGAAAACAAGGCACCTGTCAATCGATCAGCGACTCGCGGTAGCATAAAACAAACACCACTAGTAGCAACACCTAGACTGCGTAATTGGTTCCAAAAGCAACGCCTTTAAAAAAGAAGCGAGGAGATCACCATTGACCGGTACACTAGTAGAAAAAGGCTTATAGGTGAGGCGATTACGAGTGGCGCACCGCTGTCAGGTGCATCACTGGTAACTTACCTGTGGCGCACGTTGGCAGGTGCGTCACCTATAAGCCATTTACCCGTGGCGCACCACCTTAACAATGCACGAAGGCTAAGTGGGGGCCGTGCTGGCCGGGGTGATGCAACCTTAGCCGTCGCGCATCCAAGTTAGATGCGTCACTGGTATTTTACTACTCGTGGCGCATCCACCTCCCATGCGCCACTGGTATTGAGAATAGAGGGTTAATTGATAAAAAGTGGGGGATAGGTTGGCGATTCAAACTCGGGAAAGTGACAGAAGAGAGGGCAACCCACTAGGCTGAGCAAGTATTTGGTGCTTGATTGGGGGCACTTATTAATTTGTATATATAGCCTTACACGTGGCGCATCGGACCTACGTGCGCCACGGGTAATTGGCAGTTAGTTAAAACTGGGCCGGCCGGCCGCGTCGATTCCCTTTTTCATTTATCTCTTTCTCTTCCCCAATCTGAACTCGTCGCCGCCGTCCTCTCCGCGCTCGCCCGTCTTCGCCTTCCTCCCCGAGCTGGCCCATCGCCTCCTCCTCCTCCTCGTCGTGCTCTGGCACCTCCGCCTTCTCCGGCCAGATCCTCGTGACCGGGGCTGCAGGTAAGCTCTCCCTCCTCCTCTCTCCCCTTCTTTATTCCCACCGAGCAAATTGAGGTAAATTTAGGTAAATTAGGCAAAGATTGATTGTTAGCTCTAGGGATCTCGTTTAAAAAAATTATGTAAATTTCACTACCGGCCTAGGTTTAGGGAATTTATGCAAATTTTCTAGGCAGGATTATGTTAGCTCGGGGATGTCGTTTAATAAATCGACATTTTTAAGTATCAAAAAATTGAAACAAGAAAACTAGGTTAGAAAATCTTGTGATCTACAATCGTGCAAAATATAAGTACAAAATTTGTTGTATTACAAGCTACACAAAAAAGACATATCCATCAAATTTTGTGAAATATTAGTCTATTACTTGTATTAGTGTGTTAGTGTATTACATTTTAGATATTAGTTTTCTTATTTTGTTTTATTTAGCTCATTTCGGCATAAAATGGCGCCTGTGTACCGTTGTGTGAGGGAGAGGAACAATGTGAGAGGCACAACATTGGGGGGAGGGGGGAGGGCAGATCCATATTCAGGGTCGGAAACGTTGTATTGGACACTAGCCGACCCCGGATTTGGCGGCACGCGCCTACGATTTCATGGCCATCCAGGAGTAAGGAGATCATGCCGTGCTCAACTTTTCCGAAGATTGCAAGTACGCAGAGCAACTCGCACCATAGGGAATCAGGATGGCCACCATGGCCGAGGAGAGGGAGCACCGCCTGGCCGAGCAGCAGATCGCACGATGCTAGGCGGCCAATGACCAGGATGACCCGCTGGTGAGGCACTATCGACAGCAGCCGGACGTGATGGAGTACCAGATGCAGGTGTTCGAGTCCCGCGGTGCGTCGGCCCCTTCCCACAATGTTGGGCCTTCCCACGTCGCTGGTCCTTCCCACAACATGGGACCTTCTTAGGGCGTAGCTCCTTAGCAGGACGAGGAGACTGACGACCCTGCGACCCACGGTTCTGGGAGCTAGCTAGTTGATGTAGTATGCAACTTAGCCTTTGAGTTGATGTAGTAGATTATGTTATCTAGAGATGTATGTTTAATATATGCTTCGTAGTCGAGTTTAATGTGTGTTATGCATGTTTATGATGATGTTTTCGATGATGTGCAACGAACAAATACATGTTTTGTGGCTAATATATGTTTTATTGTTTCTTCGAAATATATGCAGCAAATGAATATCCCGTGCGCTAATTGTGGCCACGCTAGGTGCAAGGATAAGAAGTTTGTTATAGTGCTTCCAGTGGACTTCGAAGCTCAGACGATATACTTTTGAATTTCAATTGTCTGCTTGTTATTATGAGACTACTTCTTTGTTGATAATTGCTAAGCATCTTTATATGTTAGATCAATGTGCCAATGATTCAACTCTTGAGCGTTATCATGTCGAGTGATGAGTGTAAGGTTATAGCGTTGGTGTTGCTCCAAGCGAAGGCATGGATGTAGCAAGTAGCAGTTTTCCCTCTAATTAAAGAACCTGGGTTTATCGATCCAGTAGGACTTTGAAATCAACAACGAGGTATACGTCGATGATCTCTGCCACTTAATCGTCAACGAGCGTGGACCCGCACATACTCAAACAATTACTTTGCCCCCAACGGCAGGAAGGTTATCAATCTTCCTGGTCCGCTAAAAACAAAGTGGTTTAAATGTATGGTGTAGTGAATGAAAATATAAAATGGACCAGCGAGCAAGTGAATGGTGGAAAGCAAGTAAACGGTGTTGTAACCAATGGAAAAATATGGACCGGGGGGTATGGGTTCACTAGTGGTGTCTCTCCACAAAATAAAATAGTCATATGATGGGTAAAAAAATTATAGCTAGGCAATTGACAAAATTATGACACAAACTTAATCTAACCAAATCAGAGAGTTCATGGTAATATTCATGTAGGCATCACATAAAATAACAAAGATCGTCATCCAACTGCATCTTTGTCTAAAAAGTCCACCTAGGGATCGCTATCCAGCCTGTCATCCATCGGTATTAAGTTGCAAGGAACAGACAATTGCATTAAGTAAAGTGCATGATGTAAGCAATATTTATAATCACGTAGACATAAATACCGCTGTTTTACCCTTAGTAGCAACAGCACACTGATGACCCACAAGTATAGGGGATCTATCATAGTACTTTTGATAAATAAGAGTGTCGAACCCAATGAGGAGCACAAGATGTTGGTTTGTGGATTCGCGCAAGGTTTCACTTCAAATACTATCAGATAAGTTTTTATGGGTTTTTATAGCAATAAATAAATAAAGTGCGAGTAAATAAAAGAGAACAATAATAGTTGCAGCAAGTGGCCCAATCCTTCTTAACACAAAGGACAAGCCGATGAGGTTACTTATGAGGTTACACATGGGAATTATGTAAAGTCACTTTCGCTTCGTACTGCTGCTTAATGTTTTGCTAAGTGTTGTGTGGGTGAACCTATGCTAATGAACCATCCTTACTTGGACTAGTAAACACTTGTGATTACACTTCCCTACAAGCATCCGCAAATGCAAGGAAATATTTAAGAACTAACTAACCACAGCTTTAAACTCTGAGATCCTATACTCCCTCATGCATTAGTCTACCGGCAGGGTTTTGGTTTTTGTCAATCCTGCAACCGCCACACGAGCAAACTAAATACACAATGCATTCCCCTAGGCCCATAAAGGTGAAGTGTTACGTAGTCTACGTTCACACAACACCACTAGAAGAATGACACCACAACTTAAATATCAAATCATTAAATACTACTCAGCATAATTCTACTACTAGCAACAAGACTTCTCCCATGTCCTCCAAGAACTAAACGAACTACTCACAAGACATCATATGGATCATGATTAGAGGTGATAAATATATGAATAATAATCTAGACATAAAAGTATTTCACCGATAAAACTCAATAGCAACAACTACACAAGGCAATCAACACTGGTAAAGTGATCCCGATGAACTACAACAAGTATAGTCGTAGACGTAACAGCGGAAAAAAGTGGAGTGATGGAGATGATGGTGCTGTTGGTGAGGATGATGTTGACGATGATCCTGATCAAGCCCATGGCGATGATGATGGCGACGATTCCCCCTCTTCGAGTAGGAATTTCCCCGGCAGATTTCTCCCTGCCAGAGAGCTTTTCTCTCTATGTGGTTTTCGCCCCCGAGGTGGTGGTGGAATATTTCTTCGAAGCGTCCCCCGTGATTTTTAGGTCAAAGGGATGATATACGTGAAAGGGGGAGCTGGAGGCGACACAGGGCCTCCAGGTGGGCCCCATGTGCGGCCAAGGGTGGCCGCTTCTGGCTCCCCTCGTCTTCTGGCGAAATAATATTCTCTGAATTTTCTGGGAATTTTTGGGGTTGTAGAAATATAGTATCTTGACTCCGGGCTGATTCCAGCTGATTCCGGGCTCCGGTAGTCAAATCACCAACAATCATCAAACATGCAAAATAATATAAAATAACATAAGTATTGCATTATAATATGAAATATATCATTGAATAACAGTAAATTATAATACAAAATAGTGATGCAAAATGGACGTATCACACACCCTCATCCTTAGACGTTTCTGTCACTCGTGCCGAGGCACAAGATGGGGCATAAACCTATTATTTAGCATAAATACTCTCTCTTGGAGATACACACAATTACTTGGCCAAAGTAACTACCCACATCGGAGAGCATGCAAGAACATAAATTAACATATAAGAACCAAGCACAATCTGATCATAACTTCATAATCCATCGGATCCAGCAAACACATCATATAGCCTCAAGTTTTTCTAATGTTTTTCTATTTTTCGCCACTAGTTGGTCACATTGTATAGCAAACACGATATATTATCATTGAAGATCCTATATGGCCCCACAATGCCAGAAAACATCCCTTGCTAAATGACCACTTGTGCTTCCCAATACTAATCCTCCAGACTAGATTTGTAATCTATGTGCTTCTTATTGCAATCATTATTTACACATTTTGTTTCCATACCAATTTAGCAGGTACGTCTCTTCGATTATTTCCTAAAGGATACTTAACTTGACTACCTTCCGTGATACACCATTGTGATCCTATACTTATTTTTCTATCTCTTGAGTTCACTGAACAGTACAACGAAAAAGCTACCCACCAAAGAATCGGATCAAAGAAAAAATGGAGTCAGTTAACGCGTACCCCATCGTCTGAGCGCTCAGAGGACATGCGATAAGTTTTTACATTCCGTCGTCAATGTTACCGCTGATCTGCCTCCTCTTCTTAGGCCTTATGGCCATAGAGGCGCCCTGGTCCTTACCGACGGGTAGACGTCATTTTTAGGTGTTTTCTGAGTTTGGTTAGGGTTTGTGTCCTACTAAGAAGGCGAGGCGGGGGCTTCTTGAAGATGGAATTAAGTTTTCCCCGTCTAGCCACCATCCCAACGGTAAGTCTAGCGTCATCGGAGGACATGTGGAGGTGTGTCTCCACCGAATCTCGCAGGTTTCAGTCGGTGTTATCTAAGTGGATCCTCTTAGATCCGGTATTTGTTTGTCTATGTTTTTGTGTATACAGATTCTATCTTTCCTTTCTATGTTTCTCTTCTTCGGTGACGGTTGCTATTATGATGCGTTGGTCATGTGAGGTCTGACCACAACGACTTCCCGACTGCCTAGAGGCGTGCCCTCGGCTCGCTCTAGTGCGTGTAGTCTTCACTAGGTGGTCTACAGACTACAGACCAATAAGTAATTTTTGTTGCTTCTTGTTTTCTTTCTACTATCTTAACACTTGACGAATAGATCAGTAGTTTTTCCTGTACAAAAAAGTTAGTCCTCCAAACATGTATATGTCTTGTTTGAATTCAGCTTTGTGTTGTTATTATTCAAAGTAAATGTTTAAACAATTTCAAATTTACATACCCTTTTAGTAGCTAGGTGGAATAATCATCTATGTGGTCAACTAAAATTTCGATGCAATGGTGTCGGAAAAGAATCTATTTATTTTAGTAAAGTAAACATATTTTCATGTGCTTTGCTATGTAACTTTAGTAATATATAAAATCAAAAATACTACTATTAGATGGCATTCAACCTTTGAGACTTTACCGTCCAATTAGCGTTAAATTGAAGGAGAGAAGACATGAATTTATTTCGTAGAACGAAAATAATTATGTTAGCGCTGGTCGGGACGAAAGAGTTCATGAGTAACATAAATTTTAATTGGTTTGTTCTTATTCATGTTTATCACAAATAAAAATTCCTTACATCATGCAAATATAAATGAGTTTAAATTTTGGTTTGGGTGAATCCTTACATTGATGAGAACAACAAGAATTATGGTCGATCTATGTTGGCGTCATGATGGCTTGTTGTTCCACGTTGATATAATTCTTATTACCCAAACCACATGTCGGATATTCAATCAATTAGTGTGTTTCAACTCTTTTGGAAATCATTATTTACTCAGTTTATTTCCCATACTAACTAGATTTGCTTGTCTCTTTGAATGTTTGCCAAAGCATACTTAACTGGCGAGATGCATTCTAGTCCCGAGACTCAGACTTCCCTTATCCCTATATATTCTTATATAAATATTGAATACTGGATTCATTTCTCCGGACATGATTTAATTATCGGTAACGCTATAGATATATTTACGATGTTTTTACAATTATTGCCAGCTAATAAATACTATATCCGGTATGTTCTCATTGAATACCTACTATTCTCTTGTTCCTTCGTTTAATTGTGGCTTCTTTCAAAGGAAAGCTAAATGTCACTTGGTCCTCAACATAACTTCCACCCAACATGTGGTCCTCGATCGAACTTCACCTAATTGCTTCGTGGCTGATGACGTGAAACCACACGTTCATTGGGAGACCCCAAGAGAAAGGTATGATGTAGTGCAACAGCAGTTTTCCCTCAGTAAGAAACCAAGGTTATCAAATCCAGGAGGAATCAGAAGTGCTCTGAAGGTTGTCAGCGGCACGCGCGGCGCAACACGGGTGCTGACGTGGAACCTGCACACAACACAAACAAACTACTTTGTCCCAACGAAACAGGAAGGTTGTCAATCTCCCCGGCTTACTGAAAACAAAGAATTAAACGTATGGTGTGGAAAACAAATGTAAATGTAAAAAGTGGACAGCAAGTAAATGGTGGTGGAACGTGGTATAAACGGTGTTTGTTTCAGTGTAAAAGAATGGACCGGGGTCCACAGTTCACTAGTGGTGTCTCTCCAAAAAAGATAACTAACATGCTGGGTAAACAAATTACAGCTAGGCAATTGAAAAATAATGAGCGCATGACAATGCATATATATGACAAGATGATTACTATGAGATTTAATTGGGCATTACATCAAGATACATAGACCGTTATCCAACAACATCTATGACTAATAATCCACCGCCAGGTTAACATCTGTGTCCCCCGTTAGTATTAAGTTGCAAGCAACAGATAATCGCATTAAGCAAAGTGTGTAATGTCAACAACACAAATGACCGTAGACATAGCATTGTTGTTTTATCCCTAGTGGCAACAGCACATCCACAACCTTAGATGTTTCTATCACTCACCCAGATTACTGGAGTCATGAACTCACTATCGAGCATAAATTCTCCCTCTTGGAGTTAAAAGCATCTACTTGGCCAAAGCATCTACTAGTAATGGAGAGCATCCAAGATCATAAAAAACATATAAATATAGATTGATAATCAACTTGATCATAGTATCAATATTCATCGGATCCCAGCAAACACAACATGTAGTATTACAATAAGATGATCTTGATCATGTTAGGCATCTCACAAGATCTAAACATGATATCACATAGTGGAGAGACTACCATCTAGCTACTGCAATGGACCCGTAGTCCAAGGATGAACTACTCACGCATCACTCCGGAGGCAGGCATGGTGATGTAGAGCCCTCCGGTGATGATCTCCCCTCCGGCAGGGTGCCGGGAAGAGCTTCAGGAACCCTCCCGAGTAGGGTTTGGCGACGGCGGTGGCTTTGGAACTTTTCGTGGAATATGACTCGGGTACTTAGGGTTTTCGGGGCTGGAGGAATAAATAGGTGAAAGGGCGGTGTCGGAGGGCACCCGAGGGGCCCACACCACCCCTCGGCGCGGTAGGAGGTGGGGCCGTGCCGAGCCCTGGTGAGGGCGCCCCCTGGCGCTTCTCTGGCTCTCCTTCGGACTCCGTGGATGTTTCGGTGAAATATTGATGTCCGTTGATTTTTGTCCAATTCCGAGGATATTTCCTTAATAACTTTTCTGAAAAGGAAAAACAACAGAAAACAGGAACTGACACTGTGGCATCTTGTTAATAGGATAGTACCCGAAAATGTATAAAAATGCTATAAAGTGTATGCAAAATATGTGACAATAGGCATAATATCAGCATGGAACATCAAAAATTATAGATACGTTTGCAGCGTATCAGTGGCGCGCATGCGCTTTTGGCTTGCACGAGCACACGGACATTGTCGAAAATATATGCCAGATATATACAAGATAGATGACATCATCACATGCGAATATATTGTAGAACTTTAAAAAAGGCATTACTTTTAACTCGATTGTCCAACTTAAGATCTGATGGGGTCGTAGCATGGAAAACAAAAATTTTCTACGCGGCAAAGCGGAATAAACCCCAAGGATCTAGATCTACGAGATGAAGATAGCGATGATGAGATCCAATCTCTTACCCTCGAAGATCAACAAACGCGTTTTGTCGGTGCAGGGGTTGGCTAGTCGATCCCCGCAACTAGACTCGTCTAGTCGCGAGGAGATGTATTATCCTCGAGATCCAATCCGGTGAAGTGCAGCAACGGGCAGCACCTCCGCGGCGTCCACACGTACAGCTCGATGAAGACGTCGACTCCTTGATCCCGCAAGCGAGACGACGTGGCCTTGATGATCTCAGCAGCACGACGGTAGTGCCGGTGACGATGACGATCTCCGCGAGCAGGGCTTCGCCAAGCCAAGCAAGAGGAGAGGGAGAGGAGCAAGGTGGCGCAGCCCCTAGGGCAAGGGGGTGCGGCTAGGTGTGGAGGTTGGATGGCGGCAGCCCTCCGGGAGAAGGGGTGCGGCTAGGGTTTAGGGAGAGGGAGAGGGGTGCGGCTAGGGGGGGCAGCCTCCAAGGTGTGTTGCGCCTCCCCCTTCCCCTCCTTATATAGGTGGCGGCTAGGGCAAGGGCAGGGCCGGCCGGCCCCCCCTCTTGTCTTGCCCCCCAAGTTGGAGTCCTTCTAGAAACTCCTTCTTGGGCCCCTTTCCTAAAGGGTGGAGAGCCACCTCCTAGTCCAACTAGGAGTGGGACTCCCCTCCTAGTGCCGCACCCCTTCATGGGCTTAGGTGGTGCGCCCCACCAAGTGGTGGCAGCACCCCTTTGCACCATGTGGGCCCCATACAAATTATGCGGTCCCACTTCTAGACTCTTCTAGAACATTCCGGAACCTTCCGGTACCCTTTAAATAATTTCCGGAACTTTTCCGAAACCTCCGGAAACCACTTTCCATATATGAATCTTATTCTCCGGACTCCTCCGGAACTCCTCGTGACGTCCGGGATCCCATCCGAGACTCCGAATCACCATTCGTTCACTTCATCATTTAATTCATCGCAAAACCTAATTTCATCGGAACGTTAAGTGTGTGACCCTACGGGTTCGAGAACGCATAGACATGATCATATCAATAATTAATAGCGGGACCGGGATGTCCATATTAATTCCTATACACTCAACGAAAACCTTTTCTCGATTGAACCACGATGCCGGAGATTCAATTAATCTCATATACGATTCCCTTTGTCTCACGATATTTTACTTGCCCGAGATATAATCGTTGACATCCCCATGTCTAGTTTAATCTCGTTACCGGCAAGTTCTCTTTACTCGTCCATAATATAGGATCCCGGTGATTACAACTTAATCACATGTCTGCAGACTCTTGATGCTATATTACCGAGAAGGCCTGGAGATATCTTCTCCGTCACTTGGAGGGACAAATTCCACTCTCGATTCATATCACCCAACAACCCACCATCGGAGATACCTGAAAGCCACCTTATAATCACCCAGTTACGAAGTGACGTTGATGTCCACAAAGTATTCCTCCGGTGAACGGGAGTGATATAATCTCATGGTCTAAGGAAACTATATTTGGCATATTAAAAGTGTTGACAACAAAACTTTTGTGACACGATTAATTGCAACTCTTTATTTGGGTCATGTCCATCACACCATTACTCCTAATGATATGACTCCGTTATCAAGTGACTATAACAAGTCCATAGTTAGGAAACTCTAACTATCTCTTGATCAACGAACTAGTCCTGTAGAGGCTCACTAGGGACTCCGGGTGGTTTATATTCCACACATGTATTATGTTTCCATTTAATACAATTATAGCATGGATAATAAACTATTATCATAAACTTGAATATGCTAATAAACCATTTTATTATTGCCTCTAGGGCATATTCCCAACAGTCTCCCACTTGCACTAGAGTCAATAATCTAGTTTACATTTTCTTGATCCAACACCCATGTAGTCTCACTCATGAAGTCTCAGTCCTGATCATGTTTGCTTGTGGAAGAGGTCCTGTCCGTGCTCTGTACTTTACAGCTCTTCATGTCCTTTGCAAAATTGTAACTGTCACCTAATTTGACATTACTTTATCATCACATGATAAACTTCTTATCATCCCATGTTAAAACCATTATCATATAATGTATATAATATGTTTGGTTATAGAGTGAGGTACTCATATCCTTTCATGCCTATATGTATGTTCAGTCAAAAAGGACTTTCCCACAACATATGCATCTGGAACTCACTCAATCTTGAAACACCTTTCTCAAACCAAAATATTATATCTTATTTCAATCCTTGAATTAATCATATACTCCTATATGTTGTAGACTTAACAATCAACAGTGAACCTTGTCACTTTGACATTTCCGATCATGCTTTCGCTGTGCTATTCTGATATAGAGAGATCCCTAATTTAGTCTGGCTTTATGACTTCAACCAAGTCCACCATTTTCTAAATTTATCTCAATCTCATGAAAAATGACTCCTCATTCAACATGTTCTTACAATTAAGAACTTGGGTCACGTATCGTCACATACAAACATATGGTTCTTATATGTTGAGATCTATGAACAATTCATATTGAATTCCAACATATCTTCCAACCATCAATTTTGTACTGAGTTCTCTAACTCAATGCTTCACCTATATGCCACAATGAGATGAACCATTCTTCTCTTGTTTCATTTTGAACTCCTTCAAACTTGTGTAGGTAAAACACCCTGACTTTGATATTATCAAAACTTATCTATCCTCCATAGATACATTCATCTACATGAATATTTGACGTTCAAACTAACTTCATAAGTTATGCATTGGTCCATGACAACATTTACAACATTTATGAAATCTCCATTTCATTCAAACACTATGTTGTAAACTCCCACTCAAATATACCTCATACACATATTAAATTGTGAAGCCACTTTGGCTCCACTCAGAAATATGTTATCTTTATATTTGACCATGATTAACTAGCTCCCACTCAAACATAATGTCACCACATATTTTGATTATGGAAATTAATTTCTGCTCTAACTTAATATATGTCACCACATATCTTAATTAGATCTCACTCAGTTTCTTATGCACTTTCTCGACACTTTGGACTCCTCCAAAACTCTTAACTTTTAAGATTCGAGAACTCATATACGAAACACAGCACTTAGCCAGCTCTAAGTTTTATTTATTCCACGCAAACTCTTTGCATAAATAAATATGTGAAACATTCTTTTCACAAAATCAAGTAACAATTACTTTATGATTTAAACTTAAAGTAGAATGACTCTTAGTCACTTTCGTATTTAAAGTTACTATTTCTTCTTTTGTAGTTTTGTAGGTATGTCTTGTTTCTCAAACACGACAAGTAAATCATGAATATTATTTTGCAACTATTGACAAAATTCATATTCTTGAATCCTACTTCTCTTTAGACAAGCTAAACCAAAATTCAATGATCACCATCATCAAAACCTTTATGTGTCAAGTTTTAACCAACATAGCACTTTACATATGTGCCACTTGATACATAAACATGCAAGGTTTAAGCTTTCTAAACTTTATTCCAACAAATCTTTTACCCATGAAACAATTTCACGATAAAACCACTAAAATACACAACATAACCAAACACATTGGTTTGTCCCTTTTAGTCTCACATTGTGGAATCTCTATTCATAATCTCATATGAACATTCTACAAAACTTTATTTGCTTTGGCTTTTAATTATCTCATAATTATTGAAACCACTATTTCACATAACTCATATGCGAAATGCAAATCATTAAATAGATCCTTTATTTAAAACAGGAGTGTTATCAAAATAAATCTAAATGATACTAATGAAACCTTAAAACTAAGAACCCTTTGTTTATGACCACATAATATCAAATACAATGTGACTACAATACTTTAGGTTTATCAAAACACCTTTTGAATAATCTCTAAATATTGTAATTTGTGATAACACTTGTCACAAGTCACCATACTAAAACAATAACTCAAATATTTTGTCTCTTTTGATCAAATCGAAAAGACTCAATTATCTTGTTAACTTAATATCCTCTACTTCCAAAAACTCATCATGACATGAATAAATACTCCTATTCACTCATCCATGATAAAACAATGATGTCTTTTATTTACTGAAAAATACAACCAACACTTGTGTTTATTTTCAGCAACTCATGGCATTTTCAGAAAATGGCATTTTTTTAATCACACTACTTAGTGATGCGCATCAAGATGCTCTTCAGCACTAATAGTACAATTAAAACAATTTCCATCATTAAGTATTGGATATTTTAGTATGTGTTTATTTTATAAGTGTTTTAACTAATTATCGTTTAAATCTAGCAAAGGACAATAATCTCATAATCGAAACGTGATCTCCAAAAAGGATTACTCATGGAAAAAGAACAACCACTTGTCTTTGACATGAATGACCGTCTCACAAACCGAGACACACTAATTTAAGATCACACTTAATTCGATTACAAAAACCATTCAAATCCTCTAATTTAAAACGATAAATGTAGAAGTGAAATGACGCCAGCATCAACTCCTTGATTGCCATCTTCCCGCGAAATCCACTCAGTCCCTCCATGCACTTCTCAAACGGCAGGCCCTGTTTTCATAAAACAGCACAAGTATCAAATACTTAGCTCACCATAAGTGTAAATGGGACATTTAAACATTTATAACTAGTATATCAAAATATACCTTCTGCGTTGGCTTCTCCGCCTGCAACGGGATTCCTTTCGATCTGACGAAGTCGAGACATCAGTTCCGGATAAGTGATCGAAACCCTTTCCTTTACATAGTCTCTGACACAATTCTTGAATTTGGATGAAGCGAATGCAACAACCCATCTATCGCGAATTCGTCACTCATCTCCATATCCCAAGCATCCATCAGAGTGTGATATATCCTATACATCTTCTTCAGATGATCCTCTAAGCGATCATTTTCTTCCATCTTAGTTGAAAGAAACACACCCAGACCTTCAAACCTCGCAATTCTCACTTGTGCTATGAACATTTCCTTTAGCTTAGTGACAGTCTCAATGGCACTCAAGTTTTTGAATTGTTTGGATAGGTCTGAATTCATGAAGACACTCATCAACCAATTGACTTGAATGTGAGTCTTACTCCGGCTGAGCCAATCCATACGCTTGTTGTAACTCGCAGAAGCATCGGGTTTTTTCTTCTAAGGGTTCATGTAACATGTAGAGATGATCATTGGTTGATAGGACTTCTCTAAGACGTTCGTACCACTCGATGAAGTTTGACCCATCAAGACGCAGCTCCTCAGCAAGAAACATACTACTGTAGTCGGCCATGATCTACAAGGATTTTGCAAAGACATCTTTAGGACACTTGTTTATGACAATTTTAGTTCAATTTAATCAAATTAACGAACTCCCACTAAACTCAACATATCTCCGGTTGATTAGTGACACACGATCCAAATCCACTACACCACCACCGATCATCACGTGAGATGATGTAGTTTCAATGGTGAACAACTCAGTGTTGATCATATCATTTATATGACTCGTGTTTAACCTTTCGGTTCCGTGTTCCCGAGGCCATGTCTGTACATGCTAGGCTCGTCAAGACAACCGTAGTATTTCTGCTTGTGCAAACTGGCTTGCACCCGTTGTATGTGAACGTTGAATCTATCACACCCGATCATCACGTAATGCTTCGAAACGACGAACTTTCGCAACGGCGCATACTAGGGGAGAACACTTAATTATCTTGAAATTAACATGAGAGATCACCTTATCATGCTACCGTCGCGATCACATCTAAGCATAACAATAAGGTGCATAAAAGGGATTAACATCACATGCAATTCATAATTGTGATATGATATGGCCTTTCTTCATATGCTCTTAGATCTCCATCTTCAAAGCACCGGCAAGATCTCCATCTCCGGCATGATCTTCCATCATCTTGGCGCCATCACCATGGTTGTCCACCAACTATTGCAACTACAACTAATGCTACTCTTAGCAATAAAGCAAAGCAATTACATGGTGATTCATTGACACGCAGGTCATATAAAATAATAGACAACCATATGGCTCCTGCCGGTTGCCGTACTCGTCGACATGCAAGTCGCGAAATAATTACAAACATGATCATTGCATACATTATCACAAATCACATTGGCCATATCACATCACTTGACCCCCTCTGCAAAAACAAGTTAGACGCCTCTACTTTGTTTATGCAAATTTTACGTGGCTTGGGTCAACGAGATAGAACCGTTCTAATCTACGCAAAACCCACAACGGTGATATAATAGTTGCTTATTTACTCATCCTTTTGAAAGGCCTTCCATTGAAAATTGCATCCTCACTAAAGCAAGAGAAACAGACACCCGCCAGCCACTTATGCAAAACAAGTTGCATGTCAGTCGTGGAACCGGTCTCTCGTGCGTGGACGAGTAAGGTTGGTCCGGGCCGCTTCAATCTCACAATACCGCAAAGATGCAAAGTGCACGCGAGAAGGTAGCAACATAAAATATCAACGCCCACAACTCCTTGTGTTCTAATCGCATCAACACCTACGAAGATCTAGGCTCTGATACCACTGATGGGTCGCAGCATGGAAAACAAAAATTTTCTACGCGGCAAAGCGGAATAAACCCCAAGGATCTAGATCTACGAGATGAAGATAGCGATGATGAGATCCAATCTCTTACCCTCGAAGATCAACAAACGCGTTTTGTCGGTGCAGGGGTTGGCTAGTCGATCCCCGCAACTAGACTCGTCTAGTCGCGAGGAGATGTATTATCCTCGAGATCCAATCCGGTGAAGTGCAGCAACGGGCAGCACCTCCGCGGCGTCCACACGTACAGCTCGATGAAGACGTCGACTCCTTGATCCCGCAAGCGAGACGACGTGGCCTTGATGATCTCAGCAGCACGACGGTAGTGCCGGTGACGATGACGATCTCCGCGAGCAGGGCTTCGCCAAGCCAAGCAAGAGGAGGGGGAGAGGAGCAAGGTGGCGCAGCCCTAGGGCAAGGGGGTGCGGCTAGGTGTGGAGGTTGGATGGCGGCAGCCCTCCGGGAGAAGGGGTGCGGCTAGGGTTTAGGGAGAGGGAGAGGGGTGCGGCTAGGGGGGGTGGTGCGGCAGCCTCCAAAGGTTTTGGTGTGGTGCGCCCCCCCTTTCTCTCCTTATATAGGTGGCGGCTAGGGCAAGGGCAGGGCCGGCCGGCCCCCCTCTTGTCTTGCCCCCCAAGTTGGAGTCCTTCTAGAACTCCTTCTTGGGCCCCTTTCCTAAAGGGGTGGAGAGCCCACCTCCTAGTCCAACTAGGAGTGGGACTCCCCTCCTTGTGCTGCACCACCCATATGGGCTTAGGTGGTGCGCCCCACCAAGTGGTGGCAGCACCCCTTTGCACCATGTGGGCCCCATACAAATTATGCGGTCCCACTTCTAGACTCTTCTAGAACATTCCGGAACCTTCCGGTACCCTTTAAATAATTTCCGGAACTTTTCCGAAACCTCCGGAAACCACTTTCCATATATGAATCTTATTCTCCGGACTCCTCCGGAACTCCTCGTGACGTCCGGGATCCCATCCGAGACTCCGAATCACCATTCGTTCACTTCATCATTTAATTCATCGCAAAACCTAATTTCATCGGAACGTTAAGTGTGTGACCCTACGGGTTCGAGAACGCATAGACATGATCATATCAATAATTAATAGCGGGACCGGGATGTCCATATTAATTCCTATACACTCAACGAAAACCTTTTCTCGATTGAACCACGATGCCGGAGATTCAATTAATCTCATATACGATTCCCTTTGTCTCACGATATTTTACTTGCCCGAGATATAATCGTTGACATCCCCATGTCTAGTTTAATCTCGTTACCGGCAAGTTCTCTTTACTCGTCCATAATATAGGATCCCGGTGATTACAACTTAATCACATGTCTGCAGACTCTTGATGCTATATTACCGAGAAGGCCTGGAGATATCTTCTCCGTCACTTGGAGGGACAAATTCCACTCTCGATTCATATCACCCAACAACCCACCATCGGAGATACCTGAAAGCCACCTTTATAATCACCCAGTTACGAAGTGACGTTTGATGTCCACAAAGTATTCCTCCGGTGAACGGGAGTGATATAATCTCATGGTCTAAGGAAACTATATTGGCATATTAAAAGTGTTGACAACAAAACTTTTGTGACACGATTAATTGCAACTCTTTATTTGGGTCATGTCCATCACACCATTACTCCTAATGATATGACTCCGTTATCAAGTGACTATAACAAGTCCATAGTTAGGAAACTCTAACTATCTCTTGATCAACGAACTAGTCCTGTAGAGGCTCACTAGGGACTCCGGGTGTTTATATTCCACACATGTATTATGTTTCCATTTAATACAATTATAGCATGGATAATAAACTATTATCATAAACTTGAATATGCTTAATAAACCATTTTATTATTGCCTCTAGGGCATATTCCCAACAAGATCCGCTTTCACATCCGTGTTCCTCGCGACGTGATCTTCGAAACTAGATCCCATATGAACACGTTCCGATAATTATTTCTGAAAAGCAACATAAATAATAGAAAGTTGCTTTTACTTTCGTGATAGAAAAGCAATTTTATAATACAAAGTTGCTTTAGAAAATATTTATCCAAATATGTCAGTATGAGATCTTGTTTTGAAGATCGGGTGAACAGAAACTTGCTTTTTCATCCAAAAGTTTCTTTTCTACAATAGCAACTATGTACGTCGATATACAACATTCCAAAATAAACACGACTCTCTCTCATAAGGTACACAACTTGGCCATTCAATGGATTAAAAACAAGGGCCTTTCTTCATCACTTTTTCATGTTTGTGATAAAAAATCAAGTTTATAGTAGAAAATTGCTTTTTTCTATGGGATAGAAAAGCAAATTCGTAGTACGAAATTGAATTCATTTGAATATGTCTATATGACATATTTTTTATAGATCTGGTGAATAGAAACACAATGGTGAAATCTGTTTGTAATTTCAGTGCACGATTTAGAAGTAATATGATTTTTAATTAAAAAGAAGCCCCCTCCTCTTCACATTTTTTTCATGTTTCTAATAAAAAAGCAATTTTAAAGTACAAAGTTGCTTTTCACCCTAGTTTATAGTAAAAATTTGTTTTTGTGATAGAAAAGCAAGTTTATAGTACAAAGTTGCTTTTCGAAAATAATTGACGAAACATGTTCGTATGGGATCTAGTTTTGAAAACCTCATCATGAGAAATGCAATGGTGAAAACTGATTTTAGTTTCGATTATCGGTTTGAAACTAATGCAATTTTTAATATTGGACTAGTTTGCATGTGAATGACGTGGAACAGGTTTGCATGTTTGAAGCGGTGTGTTCTCTCTTCCTGCAGAAAGCGCCCGTGCGCCACCAAGTTGTGTTCTCCAGTTTTAGCAATTAAAAGTTGCCTTGTCCTTAATTCGCAAAAAAAAATTCCTTGTCCTTCACCGAGTAACTATGCAGATAGGGCCCCTCGTGATAAACGTGCTCCATCCATGCATGCTCTTCTACCAAACAGTCGACGGAGAAAATGATGGACATGATTGTGTCATGTCATGCGAGGAAGCAAAATCTTAAATTCATCCGCCCTTTCTGTGCATTGTCTCCTCGAACTATTTCCTTCTATTTTTTATTTAAGCCGCGCTCTTTGTTTTTCAAAATCTATAATATCAAATGCATATAATTTTTTTTATTAACGCTGACGCTAGTGCAGCGCCAATCCACGCGCCAGCGTTGCGGCGTTTTCACGCGTGCCATTTAATGTCGGCGCACCGCCCACGCCGGCCGATATGTCCCACCCCGTATCCATCCTCGTCTGCATCGCCTCCCACCCACCTCACATCCCTTCTCGCCCGCATCCCACCTCGCTTGCTCGCCGCAATGACGAGCAACTACGAAGCGGGCAGCTCGGCATACCACAACGGGCACACCCTCAACCTTGACAGGGCATGGGAATTCTACCGGTACAGGCTGCCCGTCCCTACGGATTTCCGCTGCCCAAAGGGTGAGTCATCTCCAACGGTGGGCTCATCATGCCGACAGTGCACGAAATGCCGGGGGCGATCCAACAGGCCATCACCCGGCGTCAGAGTTGGCTGACACGGGAGGAGAGAGCACCCTCGAGAATGAAAACAACAATTGCGCCGGGTGGGCACCCTGGCATTCTACGACGGCACGTTCCCTCCCTTGTGCTAGAACGCCGCTGTGGCACGACTAGTGGCATGTGACAGGTCACACAGTGGCCAGCGCCCTTTAGGCCACCTGCCAGCACGCTACGACTGGGAACTCCACCCATCCCGGATGCTACGAATGGTGGGGCGTGCAGACAGGCTTGCGCCTACCACCCGGTTAAAGAGGGCCGACGCTCGCCACTGCGGGGGAGGCAGCGGTGTCGTCATCCACGAAGTCCAGCGGGATTGCCCCGTACCATGAGTTGGCCAGGGGATCCACGACTTCGGCCCAGCCCGGTGCCCTCCAAAGCAACCCCAAAGCCCATTGGTGACACAACGGCGGTGCTCCTGCAGCACGTGATGCGCCGCACGAAAGCTAACGCCAATGCAGCGCCAGTCCACACGCCGGCGTTGCGGAGTTTTCACACATGCCATTTAATGCCGACGCATCGCCCACACCGGGCGATATGTCCCACCCCATATCCCTCCTCGCCTGCGTCACCTCCCACCCACCTCACATCCCTTCTCGCCCGCATCCCACCTCGCATGCTCGCCACAATGGCGAACAACTACAAAGTGGGCAGCTCGGTATAACACAACGAGCGCACCCTCAACCTCGATGAGCCATGGGAATTCTACCTGTACAACCAGTGCCCAAAGAGTGAGTCATCTTCAACGGTAGCCTCGTCGTGCCGACAGTGCCCGAAACACCGGGGGAGATCCAATGCGCCATCATGATGACCCACAAGTGTAGGGGATCTATCGTAGTCCTTTCGATAAGTAAGAGTGTCGAACCCAACGAGGAGTAGAAGGTGTTGACAAGTAGATTTCAGCAAGGTTTTACTGCAAGCACTAAAAGAGAAATGTTTTTGGAGTTTTGATATAAAGAACAAGTAAAAAAAAGAGTGCTACAATAGTTGCAGCTAATAGCCCAATCCTTTTAAGCTCAAAGGACAGACCGGTTGTGTTACTTATGATGATTAAAACGTTCTCGAGGACACATGGGAATTTTTGCCTAGCCATTTTCATTGCATGCCGGTGATTAATCTTCAACGTTTTGATAAAGTGCTGTGTGGGTGGACCTATGCTAATGCACCATCCTTACTTGGACAAATACATACTTGTGATTAAACCTTTTGCAAGCATCCGCAACTATAAGAAAGTAATTAAGATAAAAAACCTAGCCACAGCTTTAAACTCCGAGACCCTACACTCCCTAATGCACTAGTTTACAAATTGGGGTTTAGGTTTCTGTCACTCCTACAACCCTACCATAAGCAAACTAAATACACTATGCATTCCCCTAGGTCCTTTGAAAGATGAAGTATCATGTAGTCGACGTTAACACGATACCACTAGAGGAATAACACCACAACATAAATCAAACCATTAAATATTACTCAACATTATGCAATTACTAGCAACTAGGCTTTCCCCATGTCCTCAAGAACCACATGAACTACTCGTAGGACATCATATAGATCATGATCAGAGGTGGTATGAATATAGCCAACAATCTGATTGTAATGATAATTCACCAATAAAATTCTCAAACATCAACTACAAGTGGTAATCAATGCCCGAGATATGATTCCGATGAAGTAATAACAACACAACGACAATTGTTACAGCGAGATGAGATGGGATGGTGGCGGTGATGATGGTGCTGATGGTGGAGAGGATGTTGTTGATGATCTCGATGATGCCCGGCGTGATGGTGATGATGATGACGGCGATCCCCCCCCCCCTCTGAGAGGGAAATTCCCCGACAGATTTCTCCCTGCCGGAGCTCTTCTTCTCTTTGTCTGGTTTCCGCCTCGTGGAGGCGGCGGAAAAATTATTGGTCGATACCCCTGAAGTTTTTAGGTCATTAGGAGTTAATACGCCGAAGGGGAGCCAGAGGGGGGCCACAGGGTCCAAGGGCGGGTCCCACCCGCGGCCTGGGGTGGACCCACGGGAGGGGGCCGCCCCTGCCCCCTGGAGCTCTCCTCTGTGCCCCCTTTCGGCTCCGTGACTTATCCTTCAAAATAATGACTTCCTAATTTTCCTGGAATTTTCTGAGCTCCCGACGTCAGGTATCTTGACAGGTACTTTTCTAGCTGATTTCCGGCTCCGGCAGATGCATCCCCAATAATTGCCAAACATGCAAAATAAGATAAAATAACATAAGTATTGCATCATATTATGAAATATATCGATGCATAAAGATAAATTATGGTGTAAAATAGTGATGCAAAATGGACGTATCACATCACCCGGCGTCGGAGTTGGCTGACACGAGGGGAGTGAGCACCCCCCAAGAATGACCACAACAATTGCGCCGGGTGGACACCCTGGCGTCCTACAATGGCCCGTTCCTTCCCTTGTGCTAGAACACTGCCGCGGCACGACTGGTGGCGTGCCACTGGTCACACGGTGGCCAGCGCCATTGAGGCCACCTGCCAGCACGCTGCGACAGGGAACTCCACCCCATTGCGGTTGCTACCATAGGTGGGGCGTGCAGCCAGGCTTGTGCCTGCCACCCGGTGAAAGAGGGTCGGCGCTAGCCACTGCATCGGGGAGATGGAGGCGGCAGTGTCATCATCCACAAAGTCCGACGGGATCGCCTCGTACCATGAGGTGGCCCGGGGATCTGCGACTTCGGCCCAGCCCGATGTTCCCCATCGCGCGGTCGCCTCCATCTCTACAAACGCTGCCAACCGCTGCATGTTAAGGAGGATCCGCACGACATGGTGCCGGTGGGCTACCACGTGTCTTCGCCACTGCTGGACGAGGTGACGAAGGAAATTCTCCGGCCTCAGCTAGGCCATGGTGGCGTCGGCCACCGAGATCGAGAAGGATGCCCCCGGCTTCCTAGAGACCCTCGTGGTCTGGACACAGACGGCGGCCTTGGCCTCCACCTTCGGAGGTACTTCCACATAGCGTGCGCCTCAGGACAGCGCCTCCACATTCCGAGTTGCCTCCATATCCACCGTCGTCATCTTCGATGCCACCGACCTAAGCTTCGATTGTGACCAGCTCGCGGCTGAGGACGGCGAGGAATAGGCTTAGGGTTAGGTTTAGACTAGACTTTTGTTTAAATTCCATTTAAAATCTTGTAAATTCTAGCAAATTTTGAATGAAAATTTAAACCTTATGATATATTTTTTGGTTTGGAGGGTGCGGCTGTGGGTGACCCTTAGAAATATGCCTAACACTTGTCCGACATCCCGAAAATAGACACAAATTGGAATTGTCAAACAAATCTGAAGGGGTGCCGTTTAAGATGTTTTTATTGCTGGACTGGTTCCCTATAGTAATGATGCCGACTAGATGTGCAATGCGTGTCCTTCTTTTAGCCTTCATTATTTATTTGGTCTATTTGCCACACCGGTTTGGTTGTTGGTCTGGACGCAGGATACTTAACTTTTCTAGCTGCCACCTGCGATACTACATTGTGTTCCTAGGGTATTTTTATCTCTCTTGAGAACGTTGAATGATATTCTAAAAATACCACCAATCAAATAATCAGGTCGAACAAAAGTGATTCCTCCAAAATCTGTTTACATTGTTTGGCTTCAGATATGCGATGTTAATATCTTTATTACTATCTTTTATATATATACATCTTTTTTCTTTTACTATTAAATTGCAATGTGACCGGACGTACGTCGTGGTCGTTTTGCATTTACAACCCTCTCTTTTCTATGAATTCAACCCACACTCCCTGCTCGATTCCCCTCCCCTCGCTCGAACCATCGACCTGACCAGAACAAGGCCACACCGCGCGCCGCCCCCTGCCGGCCAGATCCTGCCTCCGCGGGCCGCCCAGAGCAGCCAGTCCCGCCATCCCTGCCGACGAGATCTCTTCCCCGTCCGTCCTTACCTACGCTCCGCCCCAGCTTGCAGCCCCGTGCACCTCAATCACCATCCATCCCACCACTGCCACGCCTCAATCACCGCCGCCGGCGCGCTCATCGCGCTTCTCGTTCGCTGTCCTTTACCCACTAGCGCTGCGTTTGTCGTGCCAGGGTCAGCCGTCTCCTTGGTCTACCTTCCTACCGGATCCGTTGTCGCTCGGTAAATTGCAATTCACCGTGGTCGTGGTCGTGCGGCACGGCGAGACTAGCGTCTTGTTAGGTCGTTGTCCAGCTGGGCAGCTCCGTACCATCTGTGCATCCACGGCATGGCGGCCAGCATATGCTCTGAATGTTGGAAGCTGGCTTTACCTCGACTCTCACATTAGTCTCGCTTAGCTTTGTTTGTGCAGTCAGATAATTGCAATGCCCAACGCTTCATTTATAAACAAATTAGTTGAAGCATGCAAATACGTGAAGCTCTGCTAGCACCAAGCAGAGAAGACGATAATATGCTCGATGCTCCCTCTGTCATACTTTACCCTCTCATTTGTTCAGTACGTGCTACCATGGCATTACTAACTGAACCACATGCTTTTGTAAACCATAACTGAATCTAAGTTTGTTGAAAAATCCTGGCAGGAATGAAGTGGGTTATTCATGCCCTTCACTGTGGTTCAGATTGCACAAAGCATATTAATTGATTGATTAATCTCTGATGTATACTTGAACCATAGCCGGCATGAACAATCTCGATGGATCATGGAGAGATGTCTTCTCTTGCTGCACCTTATAAAAGTTATCTTCTTAAAAACTAACCTAAATTGATATTTGGATGAGAGGGTTGTGGTGGAAGAAAAAAATTAGTAGAATAAATTGTTTCATGTCATTATTTTTATGTGTTAGTTTAATCATGAGTTAGAGTGTTTCTTATGAGTCGAACTATAGACTCATATGCTTAAATGAGGAAGTAAGAGGAAAAAAGAGCCTCCTTTGGGCTTGTGAGCCTTGCATAATTAATTGGGAAGATTTCTACATATTTCACAACTCGAGGGGCAGTGAAAAGCCACCAGTTTTACTATTGTAAAAAGTGGGATGATATTTAAAAAAAATCATAGACTTCGGAATGACCACGGTGATTTTCCAGGTTGGACAAAACATCGGTGGGCAGCGCCGCATGACATGTTATTGGGATAGGGTGACTACTGACTACAAAGTAAGTTACATTGTTGATGGAATGGGGTGTCTTCAAAGCACAATGACGGCGCAATGGTGAAAGAGGTTGAAGTAAAGTGGTGGTGAGAAATTCTATGTTTTATGAGAGAGAGGAAGAGAGATAATGTTAATATAACGACTTTAAAAACCCGTAGCAACGCACGGGTATTCAACTAGTTTACATTAAAATTGCAATGAGACCGGACGTATGTCACTTCGTTTTTCATTTTAGTCCCTCGGAATCTTGAAATCAAACCCGTAGTCTATACCGGTCCGTTTCCTCTTCCAGTCAGCCTGAGGAGGAGACAAGGTGACGGGGTGATTCGGCAGCCCAGCACCGAAGGCGGGAGAAAATCTAGAATAGGTTGATCAGCCGTAGGAGGCGCGGCGTGCTGGACTCCATCTGCAAAGGATGGAGCAGTTGGAAACAACAACAAAAAAACCAACTATCGATCCGCCGCCAACACCCCCTGCCTGGCCAGGTTCCTCGCCGCCGGCCGGGCCGCCGTTGATTCAACTGTGTCTCGCCTCCCGCCCTCGCCACAGTGTGCCCCCGTGTTGCTGCTGCTCGTACCTCCACAAGGAGAGGAGAGAGGACACCTGCGGTCGTGATGGCGGCTACCCAGAGAACCAATGACTGTCCAGTTATGTTCCAACAGTCAAGTGCATGTCATGTCATATGCCAAATTAAAATCGGATGTTCATAAGATCAGTACACACTTGGAGAAACAGTAAAGTGAATATACAACATGTCTTTGCTTGGTTTCATTTTATTGTTGACCGCCACTTCAGTTTATGACATTAGGATAAGTAGCAGAGTCATTCGCACCTAAGAACATCATTTATCCGTAAGACATCTCCAAATTTTTGGAGGGGTATGACTTGTGTTGAGATTTTGCTGGGTATAAGGAGAATAGTCAGAGAGGATCTTCGAATTAATGCGTGTTTATATATTCTGTTGATGTAGATTCTTTTGCAAGATCCTAATTAGAGACGCTACACTCGCCCTCGCTCCCCTCTCAAGCGGCGTGTCCCAGCGACACCTACCCTCGCTCCCCGTACTGATCGCGAGGTGATAGCACTCAAAGCCATCACCACCATCTAGAAGATCCGGTGAACTTGACCACTCGGCACCCTGATGTACGGTGAGCCTCTGCAGCAAGGCGTCAAGTCGGGGGCTATGGAAGCGATTACGACGTCTTGCCAAGATCTGGATAATACACCGGCACAACAATTGTTGTTATTGGCCTAGAGGATTACCAACTGTTAGAATGGGATTACTAAGCACATTGACATGATGATAAAAACTTGTGAGTCCGTGGCAACGCGTGGGTATTAAACTAGTATATATATACTAGCAAAATACCCGTGCGATGCAATGGGAGAAAAAACATTACACACACCTAACGCCAATAAGCATGTCCTCTAATTCAACACTGCACCTCACTCTTGTGTCGATGCCGCTTATCGTCCTTCTCGCCATCACCGACCATGGTCGTAGTGTGCACATGATGACGATGTGTATGAACATGGTCAATCCGAATGTGATGAGCTTCACCACCGCACATCACACCTGTCATTATACCACACAAGTGAACGGATGTTTAAAAATAAAAAACTGATCTCATCAAGTTGGACGTGAGGGCCACCCAAACTTGCCTTGAAACTATATTTTCATTGAAACAATACATTAAAAATACAAATAAAATGAACAATTAGAACACAAGTGAGATATACTACAAGTACAATACATATAAAATGAACAACTAGAACACAACAGAGATCTACTACAAGTACATTAGAGGAAAACTATGTTTTAAAAATTCCATGAAAGGAAAACTATGTTTTCAAATCTGGTGACATGGAAAATCCATGAATCCTATGCTCATAGATTTTCTTCATAATATGTCAGATGTCAAAACGACTTAAATAGCCATATAATGAATCATACAAGATGAATAATGGAGCAGGGAGACAGGGATTTATAGTTCAGCCAACCGATTTTAGTAATGTCAGAAGCAGCAGCTCTGAATGCCCTTATAAGATGCTTGTGGATCAACTTAAATATATGGTCATCATCTGAACATTCAATCATAAAGCCCTCACACAAAATCACCTTCAAATTTGCATGCAGGATCAACTGCAGCCAGTGCACCGAGACAATCTACATAAAATAATGATTTCATCACCAACCAGCGATCAATTAGGTATAAATTAGTACAATATGTGATTATCAGTCCCAGAAATCATTACCTAATCTTAAAGGGGATGAGCATCCTGAAAACATCGCACCAAAGAACAAGCCGATATCCAAATATTATAGGATGCCATATCTACATACTGGACCCACTGAAACACTGCAATCAGCAGTGAAGCATTACTTAGTTTAACGAATTGAAGACACCTACGCAGTTAAGTCTTTCTTTTGTGGGCAACAAGATATTGTGATATAATCATTGTTCTAAAGAATACAATTGTCCATCTCCTCTGATCTGGATTGAACTGAACGATACAATTGTCCATCTTGAACTAAATGAAAACACTACCACTTATCTCCTCTGGAGTCTGGAGTCTGGACTGAACAATGAAATTTGCAAGCACCGAAACATAATACACAAGCTTAAATAAACATTTTTTAGAATCAACAGAGCATAGCTTATATTACTCGGAGTGAGAATAACAATCAGTTTGAATACATGTAGCTAGCTGAACCGGAGCAGCCAAACACCACACCCTCCGGTCAGTTAGTAGAGGTAACTTTGCACTGTGTGCAAAAATTTGCCTCTCGGCGAATAAAAGACGGAGTAACAGAAAGGAATTCTTGATTAAGCTCTTCAATTTCATTGCTCACGTAAGTAAGAAGGTCAGACTGAGAGGCCTTGACTCCAGGCGTAGCCTACTCGTGTTGGTCATGTTAGGTACTGGCAGCTTCACCTACAGGAGCAGACGGTGGGAGCGCCTGTCGCAGTGCCCCTGTGCGTACAGAACAGAAGATGACATGAATGGGGTCCCTGCGCCGCTGTGCGTCCTCAAGCCGCCGGCCACAAACGTCTTGCAGCCGCTGCTCCAGCGCACGACCTCCAAACCGCCCTGTATGCCGCCTGCAGCCGTCGGTGCAGCCCTGTCTGTGCAGAGGGAGAACCGAGAGACGCGAGAGGGAGAAGAGACAGAGTGGCCTCACCTACACTGGCTCATAGTTGCCATAAATCGGGGTCGTCTGGGTCGAGGAACGGGGTCGAGGGTCGTGGGTCGCCACTCCGGGGAATGAGGTTTGAGAAGTGGTATACATCTCCGGGACGCCAATTTGGGATGTGGGTCGGGATCCACTTAATTTTGGGTCGATGACCCCGGTTCCATAAATGAAGCGATGTATTTACAACTTTTTTGCTCAGATTTTTTCATAAATTACGTGGTCCTAACCTTTCTTTTTTTAGAAATATTATGATATTCTGGGTTTTTTTTCCATGATATTTGTGTGGAGGGTCCATAGCATAGGTCAGCATATGGGCTAGCGTCAGCCCACAACCGTCAGCCCACTACCACGATTGACACATCTCATCTTCTTCCCTTCCCAGGAAACCATCCCCAAATCCTTCGTCTATTCATCCCCAAATCGACCTCCCCTAGTGACTACCTAGGCAATGACGGGGATTGAAGAACGGAGCAGGTAGGCCGCAGTCGACGGTGGCGTGAGACTTAGAACATACGGTCGGCCGCACACTACTCCCGGCGTACCAATCAATGCCAGGACAGAGACACACTGGGAGCACGGGCGGACTGCGGCGGGATGCGTGGTATGATCTCCTCCCTGTAATCTTGGGTAGTCATCAGGAGTCAGCAGCCATCGAACGGGGTCGCGACCCGGCCTTGATCCTCGTCGACCCTCTTTCGACCCCGACCCTCGATCTGGGTCGATCGACCCCGGGTCCTGGAACGCGGCATGGACCCCGTTTCCGGCTACTATGCACTGGCTGGCCCATATGTGCCTTCGTCGTCGACCTTTAGGCTCCCGCCGAGCGTCGATCGAGAGACATGAGAGGGGGAAGAAACGACATGTCCTCAACTAATCCGGCCGCCGCAGATGTTTTCTTCGATCCCCTGTCTGCCGAGGAGCGGCATGGCATGCATAGTGTGCAATGCTGAAATATCCTTCATACAAGGGATACGGTGGCATGTATAGGCCTATGCGATACAATCTAATTGGAGCTGCCGGATGGCTGCTCATAGTCGTGGAGGCATCAAGGGTTAACAGACCGATAGATCTCACGCTGATTCTAAACTACGACGCCGCCGGCCGCCGTATTGAATACTGGATTACTTTTTAATTATTACTTAAATCGCGCACATTATATTTCAAACGTTTTTGTAGTTTTTACCAACTCATACCATCAGGGTACTTAACTCGATTGACTCAATTCACAAACGGCAAGGAAGTGTTTAAGTAGCCTAAGCCAACTGTTACATTGTCCTCGACATAACCCAACATCTGGTCCTCCAGTCCACATAACTCCGTACGACCATACCATTTTCTTGTTGTACATTTAATATCGTGTTAAACACATAGGGCCACTCGTGAGAAAATGTTAGAAATGACAGTGTGGGTTTCGTGCGCCATTATAATGACATCTTAGACATTTTGGTAGCTGGAAACATAATTCCACTACCGCGATGGTCCTAGAGCTAACCCACCTGCCTCTGTCGGTGTCCCGTACAGCGTTGCCCGTGAAGGCTGCCTGCCGCGTGGCCGCCAGTGAAGCATATAGTCGGGTGTGTTCCCATTACAACATTTTAAGTTTCAACGTATGCCCTATCGCTATATATTTTTACATCACACTCTAAATTTTAACTGTGTTGTATATCTGGAGCATCAAACCTATATGCCAAAACAATTCACATCTCGTGCGCATGATCGATCAATGCTAGATCGATCCCTCGGATCGATCTAACTTGTAGCTAATCCTACCAAAATATGTACTAATAAGTAGATTGAGCTATACTACTACTAGATCGTGATTTGATCGCGTCCTATGTACTACTTATCATCCGAGGCGATGAGAATGATGTTGGTGCCGGTAATTTCGAATTCGGTGGTCGAGCCCCATCCGTCGTCGTCCTGGTTGTAGGCCTCAACAAGGTCGAGCATGTCCTCTCCTCGTCGTCCTCGCTCGCCACCTCATCGCTAATGGCCTCTGGCATGCCATCATCATCGCCCACCTTGCCGCCATCGGCGTCCGGCATCTCCTCGTCCGAGTAGGAGAAGCCCCACTCGTTGTCAGCGTCCTCGCCGCCATCAGCCACCACCTTACCGCCTCGTCTTCAGAGTCCTCGCCCACCGCCTCACCGCCATCGGCCGCCGCCTCGTCATCGGTGTCCTCACTGTCCTCGCCCGCCTCCTCGCCATCCTCGCCCACCGCCTCACCCCCGTTGACCACGGAATCAAGGATGGCAAGGTTCTGCGAGAGACGGATGGAGTCCCTTCATCAGCACGATGAGGGTAGCGCGCTCATCCTGGATTTGCTGCCAGGCCGCGCGGTGCTCTGCCTCGACGGTGTCAAGATGGGTGAGTGCTCCAGCCTCCTGGCCCTTGCCCTCGACACCATCAGCCGCCCCTCGGCTGGGACCTCCTCCGCCATGCCCTCGCCGCCATCACGGCCCGCTAGGAACTCCTCCACGGTCTCCTCCATGGCATCCGCTATGGCCGCCAGTGCCACCACCATATTGGAAGCCACGCGCTTCTCCACCGCAATGGCAGCGTATCCCTCTGGCGTGAGCTTCAGATATAGCGTTGACAGGCGGCGATGCATGATGCGTGCGGCGGTCGATCTAGATTGCACCTACGAGAGAGGCGGAGGGGATAGGGTTTGCTTCTAGGGTGTGTGGAGGGGATGGATTTCTCCCGTCCGGGCGCTAAAGTTAATAAAAGTCACAAATCTGGCTCTCCACGGGCTCAACACCGGCCAACCGCTGCGTGGGACCGGCCGATCATGTCAACTTATGCCACGTACAGATTCGGAACAAATACATGCATATATGCATGCTAACTTGGACATTTCTATGTTAAATAAATGTCTGGGGTAGAGCCATTTCGGAGGGTCCGGGTATGCTCTAAGTTTTAACTAATTTTCTTAACTAATATTTCTCTAATCTTGTAAAATAAGTTTTGTAATGCAATATACAATAAACTATAGCTAATGCCATTTTTTGGAAATATTTAATTTTTTGCTATATTTCATAAATTAATATAATTAATAGTTATTTTCCGTATTAAAATGAAATTTAAGCAAAGCGTACACGCAAAAATTCTTGTACATGGATGAATAATTTGTATTATGGTAGACCTATGACCCCACTATCTAAAACTATATATATATATATATATATATATATATATATATATATATATTACTTATTTTGTATGTTTAAGTACCATTGTATAGGAGAACATCCTTATAAAACATCAGACATTTTTCATGTAAGTTACAAGTTTTGTACTACCTCATAATTTCTCTTTTGTTATATGAATCTAAATTTTTTTCTACAACTTATTGTAACACTAATAACTATACATAAATATTTATCTTCCATTTTGTTTGAATAATTTGTAAAAAAAATTGGATTATGGCAAATCTCGGAGGTAACAAATATATCCGGACGGCATGAATTGTCAATAATTGTCAGTAAAGTGATAAAATTCGGGATAGCTAGCTCCAAATCGATAACGGGGTGGGTTGAGTTTTTCCCCTCTGCCGCCACGCCACAAGTTGAAATTCCTAGCCCCTCACTGCCCGCCTTCCTACCTTCCTTCCCCATCGCTGCGCCTCCCCGCCGCCATTCCCCATGGCGTCGGTCTGTCGTTGTGCCCTCTCGTTGCGTCTCCCCACCGCCCGTATGTGCCCCTCCCTGCCACTGCCGGCCGTCCTCTGCACTGGCCCACCCCACACCACCTTGGCTTTGGTACAGTTATCTCCTTGATTTGTTGGATGTTCTAACCCCTTGCTAACTCGAAATAGAGCTTCTTTCAATTAGTTTCACCAATTAGTTTTTCTTTACAAGTTCCTATTATATATGTTGTTTTGCTGATTATTCAAGCTATATATGTGTTAGGAATTTGAGATATCCCTATTATAGTTTGAAACAAGAGTATAGATTGAATTCCTATTTTACAGGAATTGTGCTCTAATGGGCACTTCACTGGATCCAGTTTTACTGTTCATCCGCAAGAGAGTCATCACCGCAAGTCAGTTGTAAGAAGGACTACAACTTATATCATGTGTGTGTGTTTTCTATAATATCTTATTAATGTATGTATCGTTTCCTTTTGTTTCTGTTGCATATATACAAATAGTAACATGCAATGCTCGGCAAGCGTTCAACTGGTTAGTAGGCGGCACTGTGTTGTTTTATGCTCTTGGGAACACATACTTCATTAATGTGATCAAAGGACGGAGGAAGTCCAGTTTGCACGGCGAAGGATGGGAACATTTTGTTCAGCTGAACAATCTCGTTGGGGGATTAGTGCTGATAGTTTTTACTATGACAGGACCAAATCCTAGTATCTCTGTTGTCTTTATGAACGATGGTAACGATGAAGAGGAGGACAATGATGAAGATTCTGACAGTTTTGATTATTATTCTGACAGTTTTGTAGGGAGTGACAAAGAGGGCAGTTACATAGTTGCCCAAAGAGTGCATCTCAATAAACATGAGACATACCAACTGGTTGAGCTTTTACCCGTAAATTAAAGCCTATGTTGGTCTTCCTTTTGTGACTTTTATGACGACCACAAATTTAAAGAGACATGATATGGTATATATACGCCTCTCCTTCCGAAGTTAAGATTCAAGAAGAACCACCTATTTACCCTGTATAGATATGACATGATATACTATGTTGTCTTTTATACGTAGAAACTATCTAAGATGATAGTGCAAGACGGTGTCCTACAGACTCATGGTAAAGCCAGATTATGACTTGGAGCAGCAGGGGCCGTCACAACCATTACATACAACAAGAAAACTGACGGCCGCATTGAGCTCGACAAGATGGGGTGAAATAATTTCATTGAAGGCTAGGATTTTCAGATTAATCAGCCTGTTTTGATTGTTCAGAGGAACTAATCACCAAAGGTTGGAGGTCATGATTGAGATGCAGATCATATAGAACAATTTTCTTAACAGGTAGTTTGTTTGAACAAAAATTGCAGTTTTGAAAAATCTATCTAGTTTTCTAACATTTTCAACATGTACGTTATTACATACTATATTAGTTGCTGTGTAACTGCTTTGTTAATGTGATCTTCTCTGTATAACTAGATGACTATAAAAAACTGATTGTTGTAATGATTCTGTTATGCTATAAAAATTTGGACCCCCTCAAAATATACTCCAACAACAAATATTTATCCATGATATACGACTGGAGGGAAAAGTTGGACCCCTGTGTTTTGCGAAGTGCAAGGATTACGCACGTCTCTGATTAGTACGTATTTACCGCATGTCGTGTAAATCGCCCGTCTCTATATTGGAGATGGCCCATATTTCTAACCGTATGAGGGTTGCGCTGATTACATCTGATTTCAAGAACCGGATCTAATGGAGCATACATTAGAGACCCTGGGCTTGAGACGGTTGGGAAAACCGACTGAGGGGAAGCTTTGGGGCCGGCTCTAATGTGATATTTTGTACTAGTGGGAGCAGCATACCACCGGGCTGCTTAACCTTGCGGTTTTTTTTGACTTCTTGCTCAGCAACCAGCACTACGCTAACCACTTGGAAGGTAGCTATGATGTAGAGTAGGAGTTGTTCTCGTAGGCTTGAAGCCATCAGAATTGGCGGTATGGCGAGGTATTTCTTTAGGTTCTGGAAGGCGACTTCTGCTTCCCAGGTCCACTCGATCGGTCCGGACTTCCTTATCAGCTTGAAGAAAGGCATGGCTCGCTCTCCCAGTCCTGAGATGAATGGTCCCAACGTCGTGATGCATCCGTTGAGGCACTGCATGTCCTTGATGTGTCTCGGTGCCTCCATCTTATCGATAGCGTTGATCTTGTCTAGGTTGGCCTAGATACCCTGGTGAGAGACCAGGAACCCAAGCAGTTTGACAGAGGGCACCCCTAAGACGCACTTCTTGGGGTTGAGCTTGAAGTTAACCCACCACTGGCTGGTGAAGGTCTCCCTGAGGTCTTGAAGTTCTTGACTTGGAGACTTGAATCTTTTGTCCGTAGTTGTAAGCCTCCACTTGATCTTGACCCAGCCATCTTGGCAAAGTTGGCAGTCCCACGTATGATGACAACTACACAATGAGTATATGTCCTAGCATGCTGCAATGGTATGGTGCTGCTACATTGTGCCGGGAAGATATCTGTCTGGGATCCAGTTAGGCACATTGAAATACATATACACAAGACACCGTCGATTTGTTTATTGCATGAGTATGTCAACAGCACAATTCTCTGTTCGAGAAACCAATTGTGTACACATAGGTGTCACCCAACCAAATTCTCTGTTCGAAAAACCAATTGTTTGTATTAGATATACGGCGGTAGCAATATAGGTTGATTCCTCAAATTAATACCAATGTCGTGTTCTCCCTTACTATGGACCACCAAGAAAGTTCTCCGTTATGAGGCACGCCGTGACGATCGGGTGTCAGGCATATCTGCGTTCACATACAGTGGGTGCAAGCCATGTATGCACCGCAATATACTAAACATAAACTACATTCACATATATATACACATACATATACACATACAAGGCTTAAGAGGGTTGATATCATACTTATATCAATAAGAACTTGAGCAGCATAAGGGTAGCAGTTCTGAATAGAACTTAGAAGTTAAGCATGCTTGGGTTGGAGCAATTTGAGGATGGGTGACCTAGCGGGAAGTCATCATTTGATATGGGTTAAAAATTCAGAAAAATTGGAAAAAAATCAAATATTTAGGTTTTCCAAAAATATTTCATTTTTTGTTTTTTCCAGATTTTTTTGAATTTTTTTGAATTTTTTTGATTTTTTTGAATTTCCAGATTCAAAATTTTCCAAAATATTTCTGTGGCGCATGGAGCTGGATGCGCCACAGAAATCTACATTTCTGTGGCGCATCTGGCCCCATGCGCCACAGAAATATAATTTAGTGGCGACGATTCTGTGGCGCATCCCTCTTTTTCCAGGATGCGCCACAGAATCCCAAATTGGTGCGCCACTAATAGCCTATTCTGTAGTAGTGTAAGGTTGAATTGGCAAGCCTAGCATGTACAGACATGGCCTCGAAACACAGGAGACCGAAAGGTGGAGCATGAATCAGATGAATAATGTTATTGACATGTTGATGTCTACCTATGAAACTATGCTATCGGCCATGACAATCGGGGGTGGTATGGTGGATTGGGGTCATGTAATCACCAAAACGACTTTGAGGGATTTCCTCTTGAGTGGGAGTTATTATAGTTTATTGAGATAAAATTGAACTTGTATTATGAACATAAGTCATATAAACTTTACAAATACCATTGTCGATGTCTTGCCCCACCTTCCACCTAGGCCTGTTCCTTGAGAAAGATAAGCTTAAGACCAATGGTAGAAACTTTATGTCCTAGTTCCGTAACTTGAGGATTCTCCTAGCGCACCCCACAAGATGACCTATGTACTGGAGGCGGCAGTGGGGGATGCGCCGGCCGATGACGCCCCTGAGGACGATAAGAATGCCTATCAGTCCAAACTCTATGATTCCTCCTTAGTCCAGAGTGGCATGCTATATGCCATGGAGTCTGATCTGCAGAAGAACTTTGAGAAGAAAAGTGCTTATGAGATAATCAATGATCTGAAGGCAGTATATGCACCTCAAGCCAAAGCCGGGAGGTATGTAGAATTGTTCTTTTCGGCCAAGATGGAAGAGCACAGCACGTGAGCGAGCATGTAGTCAAGATGTCTGGCTACGTTCAATGCCTAAATGATCCGGATTATAAAATTCCAGATGAACTGGCGATTGATAGGGTGCTGCAATCATTGCCCTCTAGCTAGAAAGCATTTCTGATGAGTTACAATATGCAAGGAATGACAAAGACTCTCTCTGAGATATTTTTCATGCTCAAAACCGCCGAGGTGGAAATAAAGAAGGAGCCCTCCATGTTGATGGTCAACAAAGCTGTCGACTTTAAAAGGTCCGGTGGCAAGGCAAAGGGTAGGAAATGGAGACCCAAAAGGGATCGCAAGCCAGCTGCCTCCACCTCCAAGGCGCCCAAGTCTGGCCGTAAGCCAGGCGTCGAGTGCTTTTACAATAAAGGAGGTGGCCACTGTAAGCGCAACTGCCCCAAGTACCTAGCTGACAAGAAGGCGGGAAAGATCGCCGAGAAGGACAAAGGTATATATGATATACATGTTATAGATGTTTACCTTACAAGTTCTCGAAGTGACATGTGTGTAAGTGCATGATTTTAGTTTTGAATAAGTGCTACTTTGTGCCTGCATTGAGTATGCACATTATAACTGGGTCTTGCCTACTACATGACAATTATTCATTAAAGTCAGTACCGAACGGGTGTACTATTTCTATGAATAATATATTTTATGGTCATGCGCGGTGCGCAATGGTTTACTCATATTAAATCTTGATCATAGTACTCACATCCATAACATCAAAGCTAAGAGATGTAAGCTTAGTGATGATAATATCATGTATATATGGCATTGCCGTCTTGGTCACATTGGTGTAAAGCGCATGAAGAAACTCCATTCTGATGGACTTTTGGAGTCATTAGATTTTGAATGTCTTGACACATGCGAGCCATGCCTTTTAGGAAAAATGACCAAGACCCCGTTCTCCGGTGTGATGGAGCGGGCGTTGGACTTATTGGGAGTCATACACACTGATGTGTACGGACCAATGAGTGTGTCGACACGCAATGGTTATCATTACTTTGTAACCTTCATCGATGATTTAAGTAGATATGGGTATATTTACTTAATGAAACACAAGTCTGAAACCTTTCAGAAGTTCAAGGAATTTCAGAGTGAAGTAGAGAACCAACTCAACAAGAAAATTAAGCATCTTCGATCTGATCGAGGAGGCGAATATTAGAGTTTTGAGTTTGGCATGCATCTCAAAACATGTGGCATAATACCACAACTTACGCCACCTGGAACACGACCGCGTAATGGTGTCTCAGAGCAACATAATCGCACTTTATTGGATAGTGTGCGATCCATGATGCCCCTCACAGATCTGCCTTTGTCATTTTGGGGTTATGCATTAGAAACTGCCACATTTATTCTTAATAGGGCGCCATCCAAATCCGTGGAGACGACACCATATGAGATATGGCATGGTAAGAAGGCTAAGTTGTCGTTTCTAAAGGTTTGGGGTTGTGAGGCTTATGTCAAGAAACTACAGCCTGACATACTCGAATCGAAATCGGAGAAATGTGTCTTTGTAGGATATCCAAAATTAAACTATCGGATACACCTTCTACAACAAAACCGAGGGAAAAACTTTTGTCGCTAAGAATGGTACCTTTCTGGAGAAAGAGTTTCTCCATCCGCCCAAAACTATTGCATCCGCCCAAAAAAGATGTCACAGATTTCTCCATACATGAATATATCTAGACGTGTTTTCTTCTAGATACATTAATGGATGGGGAAATTTGTGACATATTTTTCAGGACGGAGCAAGTATTTCTAACAATCTGCTTAGACATACTGCTTATATACACTCGAGAAGAGGAGACCTGTGTATCAGCTGTGTATCGTGATTCCCATGTAAAAAAGATACAAACGCAGCTTCACTCAAGTAGTCAATATATAGTGTGATCTGCAACCACTAGAGTTGCTCTCAGAAGCATCAGCTAGCAACCAAACCAAACGTCACCATGGGCATGCACGTCGTGATGTTCCCCTTCCTCGCCTTCGGCCACATCAGCCCGTTTGTGCAGCTGGCGCGCAAGCTCGTCGCCTCCGGCAACGGTGTGCGGGTCACGCTGCTGTCGGCCGCGGCGAACGTGCCTCGCGTCGAGGCCATGCTGGGGTCGTCGGCGGAGGCGGTGGCGGTGGCGTCGCTGCGCCTCCCTCGCGTGCCGGGCCTTCCCGAGGGCGCCGAGAGCACGGCCGAGGTCTCCGCCGACGGCGCCGAGCTACTCAAGGTCGCCGTCGACGGCACCAGGACTCAGGTGGCGGCGCTGCTCGCCGAGCTCCGGCCTAACGCCGTGCTGTTCGACTTCGCCACCCCGTGGGTCACGGAGGTTGCGGCGCCGCTCGGCATCAGGACGCTCCAGTTCTCCGTCTTCTCCGCCGTCTCCGGCGCCTACCTGATGGTCCCCGCGCGCCGCCGCCTCGCTGGCATGCCGTCCGCCGAGGAACTCGCGTCGGCGCCGGCGGGCTTCCCGCCGTCATCGTCCCTCGCCACGATCCCGGCCTACCAGGCCGCCCAATTCACCTACGTGTTCACCAGCTTCCACGGCGAGCCGTGCGTGTACGACCGCGCCCTGGCCGGCATCCAGGCCAGCGACGGCATCGTGATCAAGACCTGCTTCGAGATGGAAGGCCCCTACATCAACTACCTCGCCGCCCAGCTCGGCAAGCCGGTTCTCGTGACGGGCCCAGTGGTTCCGGAGCCGCCGCAGGGAGAGCTAGAGGAGGGGTGGGCGCAGTGGCTGTCCTCCTTCCCGGACGGCGCCGTCGTGTTCGCCTCCTTCGGCAGCGAGACGTTCCTTCCGGCGGTGGAGGCGACGGAGCTCCTCCTGGGCCTGGAGTCCAGCAAGCGCCCGTTTCTGGCGGTGCTCAACTTCCCGAGGGACGCGGACGTGGAGGCGGAGCTGCGGAGGTGCACGCCGGCGGGGTTCGCGGAGCGAACCAAAGGGAGGGGCGTGGTGCACACTGGGTGGGTGCAGCAGCAGCACATCCTGCGGCACCGGAGCGTAGGGTGCTTCGTGAACCACGCCGGGCTGAGCTCCGTGGTGGAGGGGCTGGTCGCCGACTGCCGCCTCGTGCTGCTGCCGATGAAGGGCGACCAGTTCCTGAACGCGGGGCTGTTCGCGCGGGACCTCCGCGTCGGGGTGGAGGTGGCCCGGCGCGACGGCGACGGGTGGTTCGGCCGGGAGGACGTGAGCGCCGCCGTGGACAAGGCGATGGCGGAGGGACCCGAGGAGGGCGAAGGGAAGAAGTGGAGGGAGTTCCTGACGGATGACGCCGTGCAGAAGAGGCTTGCGGATGATTTCGTCAGGGATTTCACCAAGTTTGTCATGGCTTGAAATTAAAGAAACACTGGACTGAGATGCAGGTCCAGGAAATAATTAATTGATTGTGGAGGTAACAGGTTTTAGAATGCATGGCAATTCTCCACAGTCGATGCTCTTCGATCTTGTTTAAAACTCAACTTTGTATTTCGATTTATATCGCTTCCAATAAAAATATGACCGTTACCCTGGTCAGCTCCCGGCCAAACGACGCATTACTCCTTTATTAAATGATACTAGTAGTAGATGACCCGGCCTCTCAGGCTTCATGAGGATGGCAGCTTATCCTGACCACCCATTTGGGTTAAACTGTATTTTTTCGTCCCGCTTTTCACCTCAGCCATTGAATGGTTTACTTTCGTTTGTCACTTCTTGGGTGCCATGGTAGGTCGATGACATGTGGGGTAATTTCCCGGCAGCCCCTCTCCTATTCAGCTCGTCTGCGTCGCCTTTCTTTTGGTCCGTCTCACTCCGTGGTGAAAACCCTAGCTCGTCTCCGTTGTCTCTCGCTCAGAGCAACTTCAGTCAGCTCCCCAGGACGCTCCCAGGACACCTTTTTGGCCTTTTATAACATCAGATGTAAAAAAAAAAAAACTCACATTCGCGCCCCAGAACGCCCCCAGGGCACCTTTTTGGCCTTTTATAACGTAAGACGTAAAAAAAAAACTCCCAAACACGCCCCAGGATGTCGTTTTCCGCCGGATTTGGCCAAAGATTCCCCCGGCAAACCCAGGCCGAACCCAGCGTCCTGAGGCCCCTATCCCACACACCATGTGAGGCTCTCCATTCCTTTTTGTTTGGGTACGCGAGATTGGGAATAGGAGAGGGGCTGAGAGGGAGAGCTAGGGAGTGATACGAGGTTGATTCTTTCTTCACGGTTTGCTCACAGAGGGGGGGGGGGGGGGGGGGGGGGGGCTGGTTCTTGAGAGAAGTTATTGGTTCCTTCTTCTTGATCTGATTGGGAGAAAAGGGTTTCTGCTTGATTTGGTCAGAAAGAAAGTGTAAGGGTTCATTTCCCTCTCTGGTCTAGAGAGAGACAAGTGGTTCTTCATTTGCTCGGTGGATAGATTGGAGTTGTGCTCTCCCCTTTCTCTCTCTTATTTTCTTTTGATACCCAGCCGAGAGATATTTAGTCGATCCCACGTTGTGAGAGAGACTCTCAAAATGATCAGTAGCTGATATTAATAAAGTTATTACATTATGCTTGAAACTCGAACATAATCTATCCAGAGTCAGTAGTTGACAGAAGCAAGCGGGAGCGATGAAACTAATGTTTTATTAAATGGCTGGTGCATTTACTGTATTCTGTAAGAAACCTTGTAGTTGCTTTAGAGAAAATCATTAGTTGTAATGATATTTTCATCACCTTTTCTGCCTCGGTTAAGAAACATACTCACAGAGAGAATTTGCAAGATGGTATGTTAAATTATGCTTCAAATTTGAGAGGTAATGAAGCAATGCAGTATTCTAATAATTCTGAGCATTGAATGTTAGTGTCGCCTCCTCTGCGTCGGCTTCCGTGAGCCGGGGTTGCGGCGGCCAAGCCGCACACTCGTCGTTGGACCCTCGCCATCGGCCTCTTGCTTGCTTCTCGATGCCACAAATGGCTGGCGCAGGAGAGAGAGGAAGGCACCACCAAGTGAGAGAGGAAGGCGTCATCAAGCTTCTATGGCGGCGTTGCCTACCTCGCAGCCTCCGTCCGTTCCTCAGGTAACAATCTTTTATCTGGGGATGGTTCGTTTTGCTCTTTTGTTATGATGTTGTAGCCTGTTTGGTTGGTGATGGTTGTTGTATGACTGGTCAGGATGGGATATGCAAGGGAAGGATTTCATTTAGCACAAGTTTGGCTGTATGATGGCATGTGTGTTTGGATGTGTCCTTTCTTCAAGCATATTTGGAGATGCTTTGACTAAGGTGTGCTATTATTCCTACTGATTGACTCCTCTCCCACTCGTCCCCATAATCTCTCATGATTGTTTTTTCAACTTATTTTAAATTTATGCCTACAGTACAGTCGATGAAAAGACAAGAAGGGGAAGAATAGTCTATGTAATATTCATGCTTCCCAATAGCTTCTTTTTTCTGAAATTTGCTTGCATGTACATTATATTACCTCTCTGAATTATGTGAATTGCATGTACAATATATTGCCTCTCTTGGTTATGTAGCTTGTATATGAAATCTCTTTCTAAATAGATGAGCGATTCATGGGAAAATATATTTGTGCTACATTATTTGAGCCACACATCAGATAATAATCCTCAGATTTAAAGTCTGTGCTAATATCAGTTTATTACATATTCAGCAACTGTATGGTATCGTTTCTGAAATCAACTTATACCTTAGGTTCTGACTAGCCGTTCTCAAATAATTTGAAAGATTCAAAGTCAATGTTGTGAAGACTATTTTCATATGTCACTTGTACAAGGAAGACCTGCGGTTAAATCAGATTGGTGATTGGCATTACTGCTCCAAGGGCAGCCCCAACTCTTGCACATATATGCCATTTCTCCGGCTATTTTCAGTTTCAATGGCCAAGTGCGTATTACATGATTTGACTGCACAATTGGACACTAGCATTCTTGATTTAGACAGTGATCGATCTTCTGGTGTTTCTTGTCTTGTAGTAGATCCAATCTCCATGTCGTTGTTCATTTTTCCACTGAATTATTATTTTGACATTCTTATAAATAAAAGAGACCAATTTCATATGTTCCCAGAACTGCGGAGGTTAGTGGCATGTGAGGTCCATTCCCAAAGAAATTCTGAATCTTTAAAATATATCAAATATGCATTTCTTCAGATTATGTCTATCATAGATTCAGAAGCCAGGTTATTTGGTTGTGTTGCAAATTCATTCTATAGTTTATCATCTTGTGTAGATCCCTGTCAATTCTAGGTTAGGCTATTCTTCAGAGTTAGGTCCCCTGTTTCAGTGGGCTCTCTCTGTTTCACTTGGTAAAACATACGCGTCGTTTTAATTCAGATTTGTTTCTTAGTAGCATTAGGCAGTATGCAATAAAGTATAAGGTCAAGTACTGCCATGACGTGCATCCTGACATAACGAGAACCTACACTGGATAAATTTTCCCGTTCAAATTTTATTTTAATTTACATAATTTATAGGTAAATTCATGGTTTATGGTGTTAAAACTCAAGATAATTTATAGTTCTTGTATGCTTCCTTCTCAAGAGAACCAGGACCTAACATGATAGTCAATTGCGCCATTATAGATAATTGTTTGGCATCTCTTAAATACGAATAATCACCTCGTGACGGTCTATAGAGACTGACAAAGGTGTAGCCATCTTGGCAACAGGATATGTTTTTCTGGCTTGATAGTGAATAAGATCTCAAAAAAATTTAGATAAAGAGTGTATATTAATATCGCGGAGATACAAAATACACCCAGCCTCTGCAACAACGCAATAACCAAAGCCATTACGGATGCACACAGCCGAAAGACAAAAAGAAGAAGAAATAAGAAAAGAAAAGTCCCGCTACGGAGTTACAGTCCTTGCGGCAGCCGCACAACCACCACCAAAACAACACCTGATGTCCAATTCTTCAAAAGCAACACCTTCAAGAAGAACGGTGTCAGGCAGACAATTAAGGCCAGACCTTGGGTTTTCACCCTGAAGATAGTCCTCACTCTCAAAACAATGTCTCCAACAAGACCACTGTCAGGCACAACCAATTAAGACCAGACCTTGGATTTTCACCCTGAAAGGTAGGACTTTGGACTTCACGTATGTTGTCGCCCCCACTTACATGCCGCTGCACCAAGTCATGAAACACCAAGCCAATTCCTCATCACCAGAAAGATTCGAACCACCATTGCCAGTCCTCAGTTCTCGCCTTCCACGTCATTCTCTGCCAGCACCATGGAACGAGAAAGCGTGCTCCATGATATTAACAGCCAGCAGAGCTTCGAAGCGCTCCCTCTGAAACCAAACGGTCAGAGAAAAAACATGGGCGCGCACGATCGAATACCATCCGATCCAGCAATCTCCAGGCACGAGTCGCCCAGTGGAGTTCGCCAGCGGAGCCTTCCGAAACACGACCGTCCAGCCAGATCAATGGAGACCAACATCCGGTAGATCATCATCTCACCGCGAATAAGAACCAAGGACCACCGTCATTATTCTTCAGTCTCGCAAGCCCCGACGCTGCAAGGCCACTCCCAGCAGAAATGGCAGCAACGGAGGAAGTCAACCAAGGCACAGCTAATTTGCGTGGCCAAAGCCACCGCCAGATCGCCGGCCCGAGTTGGATCCCGCAGCCCAGATTGAATCTGGGACCAAGATTAGGACGCCCGATCCCTTCCGCCAAGACAGAGGAGAGGCACCGGCAGCGCCTCACCGCCTCGACGCCGCCGCGTCGCCAAGAGAACTCAGTCGCCGGCCGGACGACCGCTCCGCACCGTGCCCGCCGCCTGCGCCTCACCGCCTCCGTGAGCCGTCGCCGCGAGACACCTCTTCTGCCCACCGTCAAGGACGGGATGGGCGCCGCCACTGCCGCCAGGGTCGGCAGCAGCGGTGGCAGGGGGCTGGGATGGTGGGTGGCTGCTAGGGTTTGGGGGCGGTCGTCTCCGGAGCCGCCTAGAGGGAGGCGACCCGGGAGGAAGAGGGGTACCAGATCTCAAAAATTGGAGAGAAAATTTAAAGGTGAGAAACGTGGGTCTTATTGATTAGGATTTCCATTTTTTTAATTCATGATACATGTTTTTAAGGTTTGCCATCTCAGCCAGTCCTCTTCATTTCACAAAAAATAAATTGGAGTTAACTGTTGATTATGTGCATAGAGACAAATGGCACTTGGATGACTAAGGCACACTTCTTTTCGGCTTCTAGGAGGGCTTCTCCGAGAAGCTCCCCTCCTCCAGCTTCTTCCAGAAGACCAACTCACAAATTCGTTTAAACTTCTAAATTGGTGTTAGAAAGAATAGTTTGGAAGTCTACATGAATTTGTAAGTCGGGCTTCTGTGAGAAGCTGGAGGAGGAGAGCTTCTCGGAGAAGCTCGTCTGGAAGCCGAAAAGAAGTGTGCCTAAGCATGTAACATATTTATAGTTGAGAAGACACAAACGAATTTTTTTTGGATGTTTTCATATGATTTTTGTTTAGACCTTCGGGGCACTCCATATTCCCCTGGGTTCATTTCTCTCTGCTGGCTGGTTTGGCGATTACCGTTATAGCACATCCTAAATTCGGAACTTGTGTCTATGTTAGTAGCAAGCACTGGAATGTTTCCTGGTTTGGCTGGTTATGTTATTGGCTTTTCTGACATAACTGGAACTTGTTCCTGTCTTGAACTATACATTTTTCAGTTTATCCCTTGTTGTCAATGTTAGCTTGGAATGGTTCCTTACATATTTGTTCATCTTTTTAAGGCTTCAGAATCTTGCATGCGTATTATACAATTTTATCTTCTTCACCTTAATTTTCTGGGTTGCAGGTCGCTAAAAAGTGAAACTTTTCTCATGTTGGTATGGATGATGAAGTACTCGTATCTGGAAGAAAGCGACTTTTTGGAGAGAGGTTAGGAAATAATGTTGTTGATTCTGATTCATATAGAAGCCAGCGAAGTAATAAAAGGTATCTTTCCTCGATCTATCAATGGTTGTTGAAACAAGTGTTGCAATGTTTTTAACTAGATGTGTAACACGAATAATCCTTGATCCTCCCTAAGGAACAAAGCTTGCAGCACCTCTCTGCAAAATGTTCATTTTTATGTGAGGAAAAAACAGTGCAGAATGTTATACCATCATATGATCTAATTCTGCGGATGATTCGACATATACATTTCGCGAAACAACCGTTACTTATCTAATTTTGTTCCTAACACTAGAAAATTGGAGGCCAAAGCAACCAACAGATGATGTACCTAAAGGGACTCAATATCAAATGGTATGTTCTGAACTTGCACGGTTTACACAATGCAAGAGGTTATGTACACATGCAACTGCAGTTTAGGCTCTGATGTCCTTTTGATTCAGATGTCAGTCTTTGTTTGAACACTCTTCTGGTTTGGAAGTCTTATCCTTTAGTAAAATTTTCTTATGTTTTAACCAAATTCGTTAGTCTCTCTAGCAAGTGCCAGAAATCATATTTAAGTATCTGTGCACATAATATATCTACGTGGTTGGAGACTGGAGGAGACGAACTCAATTTGGTTAGTTCTTCCCTTAAATTTTGCAACGCTGGTGGTTATCTGCTATTACCTCTGTTCCAAAATGTAAGCTTTTTTAGTAGGCTAGTTTAGCTTGCTAAAAAGGCTTATATTTTGGAACAGAGGGAGTAGTACATTGCCCTTTCGTTTTGCAAATTATGGCCACAATGTCAGCTCTGTATTTCCAAATTTGTTTATTTAGCAGTAGTTGATTGTTGTTTCAGGGCTAAATCTCTGATCCACAGTGCACGTTATTATTATTAATAATCAAATTCATTATAGGACATCAAAGTAGCAGATAAGGCTGCTCTTGGCTGCGCCAAGCTCTTGATCTGATTCAGCATATTTTCCTCTTTTTCTAATTCCTTCTGTATCTTAAGAAGTTATGGGTGCAGGCTCCCCTTTTCTGAATACAAAACGTTGAACTGTATTAGTTTTATTTCTAGTTTGGTAGATATGTAAGTACTGATACTCCAGGATTACAACTCCCCGATCAATTTGATAATCTGTTGTTGCCTTGCTTCCACTTTTAGATATCTTGTATTCCTGTAACTTATCTGATTTATGGGTACCACCGGGTCACTCCTCAAACTTTTGTTCTTATATATTGTTTGCTAATTATCTGCCAGTACGTGTTATTTCAGTTTTTCACTATACATATCACTCAAGATGTCAAGTCACCAGACCAAGAAATTAAATATGGCTATGTTAAGATCAAGTATGTCTGCTGTACCTTATATAACTCGTCTCCAAATTTTATTGGTATCATACAGCCCATGATGGAGCCATTGGAATTTGGAAAGCTTTGCTCAGAGTGTAGGATCAACTACGGCAATAACACTCCAAGATGATGCCGAAAGCAGTTTGAAGGTACATGTTCCTCTGAAATCTGCAATTGGATCTTAGTTTACCATATCACTTCATTTATTCCATGTTTGCAATGAGGAAGATGTTAGTGGAATCGGCAGATTAAACATTATTTCGTCCCTGTTATGCCGCACATACATATTATAACAATGAAATACCCAGATGTCATCCCATGGACGGATCCAGCTTGGGTCATGGGTGTACACATGTACACCCAAATATTTCAGCAAAAATATTCTATGACTATACATAAAAAAAACTTCTCGTTGGACGCATCCCAGACATTAAACCAGCAAAATGCACGTATAACTGCAACCCGAGTCGCCAATTAGGCAGCAGTCACCCTTCCACTCCGTTTCTACTCTGGCACTCCCTATTAACCCATTAGCAATTGGCTTGGCTGGGTCGCTAGGAGCACAATCGAACATGAATCATTGTTTTGTACATGAATTCATTATTTTGTAATTTTTCATATAAATTATAAGATAGGTAAATTTTTTTTTTCATGTTTTCATGTAGAAGTGGACTAATTTGTATTCGTCGGAATTTGAACACCCAAAGTTAAAATCTTGGATCCGTCCCTTCATCACCATGCTTGAAAAGAAGACAATGAAACGATACAAGATATGATGCTCACAAGACCTTTTGATTCATGAAATCTTATACAGAGCAAACATAGTTCTGTTGATAGAAAAATAATTGGATAAAACACATGGAACTGAAGAATCATCATCATTAGATTGTCACACACCTGCATCAGATCAGAGGCAATAGAAGTACAATGTAATTAAAGGGGCTACCAAACATAAGTGGATAAGTGACACTTAATTCTATAGTACAGCTTAGGCAGCTTAGGCAGGTGTAGTCCTGGAAAACTTCTAAAGGCCTCAAAAGGCAGGAAACCCTCCCCTCCCCTCCCCTCCCCTCGCCCGCCTCCGCGCGGCGGCGCCACGCCGCGCCGGGGCGCCCCCCTCCTAGCCGTCCCCTCGCCTCCCCTCCAGCGCACACACCTCCCGCCGCCGCTGCCGTGGGCGTCGCCCGACAAAGCTCGGGGGGCGTGGTGGCGGCGGCAGATCATCCTCGACCGTGCACGACCCGACGCGGCGGCGCCCGCTAGGGTTGATCCACGGCAGGGCGGCAGCAGAGCAACGGCCAGATGCTGGAGCTGGCGGCGGAGGGCGTCGCGATTGGCGGGTGGCGGCCAGGCCCAATCTGGGCCGATCTGCATCTCCTCCGATTCGACCGCTTGTGACGTCGGTTTCCGGTGATCTTGGGCTCTTTCCGCGGCTTGAGGAAGCCGGTGGCTCTGGCCCCGGCATGGTGGTGGTGGTTTCCTCTTCCGTCGGAGGGGCCGGCCGGCTGGACACGGCAGCGAGTTGGGGAAGCGCGGATGCCGGTGAAAACCGAGCCCCGACTTCTGTCAGGGTGGGCGATGGCGGCGTTTATGCGCCGTTACCTTGATGAAGGCATTGCCATTGCTGCCCGCGTGTACTCACTCGTGTTCTGCTCCGGGGGAAACCTCAGATCCGGGTTTCCCGGATCGGACGATGGAGGTGTTTCTACATCTTTTTACCCTCATGAGGGCATCGTTTTTGGAGCAGATGTTTTGATGGTGGTAACTCGTAGGTGGTGGTGCGGCGTGCATCGACCGCATCAACGACGACCGGCCTTGGCAGCGAGGTGCTGCGGAGTATCGATGTCTAGTGCATGATGATGGACGAGAGCAGGGAGGTGGCGCTGTTTGGCGTCGTGGTGGCGTCGATGGCAGACCTGGCGAGGGTCTTCACTTCGTTCTACAAGCTGGAGGTGGGTTGGTGGAAGATGGAGGAGGCGATGGCCGGAGCGTGCGCACAAGGCGCTATCTCTGGAGTCGTCGGGGAGCCGGTGATGGCTGAGAGCGAGGAACAAGTCCCCGTTTTCGTGTATTGTCTGTGCTAGTTGTGGTGTTTTCACTGTTTGGTGGCTTCGGCTTGTATGTTCGTTCGTTGTAAGGCTCTTTGCCAGTTTATGTTGAACAAATGAAATAAAGGAGCCGTATACATCTTTTCGATGCAGAGGCTGGGGTAACCCCATTTCTAAAAAAAAAAAAAACGTACCAACAACAGTAGACAAAGGAAAGGGAAGGACGAGTGTTTTGGAAATCTACCTTTCAAACTCTCGTCGGGCAATGACAACTTTCAGAATAATTTATATTTGTGTAGAGACTTGGACTTCCCTTGATTAGATGATGCATACGGCTGCTTCACTGTCACTGCTCTTCCATAAGTAACTTAGCCATCATTCACTTGGTAGTAGAAACCATGGCTGAATTCTTTCAGCATGACATTCTTGTACACTGCAAGTCTTTATTGCAATTATTCTTAGTTTTGCAGCATGTATATCTGTTATCACTCAAGAAACTTTTAGAAGAAATTGCAATTATTCTGTATGTCAACGTGTTTCGAAATTGATTTCTGCGAGAACAGAACAATGTATAAAAATATGTATTTATTAACTTGTTGTCTTAGGAATTATTAAATACATGACGGAATACTTACAGTTACCACTCGTGTTGTCAACATGAAATTGGTTATTGGATTGACTTGCTAAGAAACAAATGCATCTTTTGGATACATAAGAGAGGCACATCATATCTTGCTGAAAGTTATTGCACAATGCGGACATGCTTAAGATCACTCTGCTATTGTGCTCTTTGAGAATCATGGAAAGCTCATCGGCCACCTGGAATAAAAAAGCAACACGTAAAGGGACGAGTATGCTTTTAATTTGAACCATTGTAACTTGGAACTATATAAAATAGGTGGCTTGTAATTTTCTTATTTCTCTCACTATGATGGCTTGTTTAAAAAATATGATTGTTTATTATTCTTGCTTTTGTCTTGTAGGTTTGGCGTTGCGTTTGGATGTGGATGGCGTGGAATGATATGATCCATATTAGGTGTACTATATTTAGTTAATTCTGAACTTACAAGCAATTTGATATTCTTGCGAACAGTGTATGGTGTTGATGTTCTACTGTACTCGACGAGATCAATAACCATTAGGAATATATGTTAGTGTTCCATGATATTCTGCTTGTTCAAAAGAAGTACACAATACACCTGTTGGTTAACCAAGTCAAACCGGAGATGCAAGCAGCTTTTAGTTTCAATGTTCGACCCCACCTGTCCAGCAAATCCTGTTAGTCTGTTTTTTTACGAGCAAAGACGGACAGACCCAGAGTAAAGATGTTGTTTCACAGAACAAACTTGGCACAGTTGATGTGATTTTTTGAATTAATATGTTCTTTGAAGGAGCCAGCTGCAAAATGACCAACGTGGGATACGAAGGGGTAAGTGGGTCAATCCTGTCCCTGCATGTTGGATCAAACGGTCCAGGTTCGTTGTGTGCATTGTACCACCTAACAGCTTGTATCACTAGATATTCTCTCATCTACTATGGCCATAGTAATTGGTATTCCTAACTTGCTTGTTTGCCACTACAGTTGTTTCGAGAAGTTCTTCGATCTTTGTTATTGCAATACTAAAGAACCGGAAGACATCTCTGTTCATTTGCTACATTTTTGAATAGCTTGCGAAACAAAGATCATATTTACTTTCGCACATTATCACTCTGTCATCGATATAAATGTAAGGCGGACAATCAAAATTTCCATTTGGAAATCTTGTCAGAGAAAAACTCGACAATAAAAAACTATCATAGTTTAATGAGTACTTATTTAACAAGCATCCTGTAGGAAAGCAATAGATCTAAAAAATACGAGACATGCGAGCTAAGATGGAAGGCACACATTCTTGTTCCCTTTTTTCTTGCATCCCTGTGTCGTGTCTTGGATCACGGACACCGGGAGTAAAGGATACCCCCTTTTTAGGTTCGGTATGGGGCGCGAAGGAGGCTGAGAAACGTCTTCCACCGGGGGAGCTTCGTCTACACCCGAGATCTACGTAGTAGCAAGCAACGCAGAGACACAGAGAGGTTACCCAGGTTCAGGCCGCCCGGAGGCTAATAGCCCTATTCCTGCATGTCTGGATTGAGTAGTTTATCATGGTGTACCTTTACAGAGGTGGTTGCGGGTGCGAACCCGGGAGGTATCGGCTAGAGGTTGAAGACGAGCAGATCCTGACCCGGAGGAGATCCTTCTGCTGCCGGGGCTATGACCAAAAAGTCAAAGTGGGTCCCCAGCATCAGGACTTGACTGTCTTGTCCCATCCGTCAGGCCCGTGCCTGGCGGGGGCGCGGGTCCACGGGTCTTCTTTGCATTGGTGAACGTTGTGGTCCCCGCGGATCGCCAACACTCGTCTTGAATCCAACGGGAGGAAGCACGTCGGATGGAACGTCTCCTCGATCCCTGTGCTGGCCGGAGCGGTGGGGCCACGACACGACGCATGGGATGCCGTATAAGCCACGGCTCCTGGGAACTGTAGCCGTTACTTCTCCCCAATGGCAGAAATCCCAAATCGCCGCCCCATCGCACTTCGTCTTCCTCCTCCTTGTCGTGTGTCATGAGCTCAGCCCCCCTTCCCCACCCATGGCGCCCAGGTGGGAGAGAAGAGCAGTGAGGAAAGTGAAGCAGACCGCCGTAAGAAGAAGAAGAAGGCGGGCCCTGCCCGGGCCGCTCATCTTCCCTCACCGAGGGTAACACAAGCCTTGTTCTCTCCAAGCACGTTTGCGAGCGAGGAGGGGATGGCTTGCTCCCGCAGCGTGCTTGCTGCGGAATTCATTGGGGGTGAACAGCTGAAGATCTGCCCGGACGCAAGCCCCCAGTGAGACGGCGAGGTGGTGACCTTTCACGAATTCTCTGTGGTGGGATTGCTCCCCCTTTTTTTGATTTCTTCATGGCGGTCCTGGAGGCGTTCGGGCTGCATATGCTCCATTTGCACCCGAACGCGGTGTTGATCTTGGCAACCTTCGCGCATGCTTGCGAAGCGTTTGTTGGTGTGATGTCCTCCGTGGCATTGTTCCGACACTTCTTCATGCCCCGCATGGGGAGGTCGAGGAGGATAGCGGGCGGCGTATCCTTCTGCCTCAAGAAGGAAAGTGCTCGCCAGTACTCGGAGACAAAGATCCAATCTAACTGGAGAGAGTGGAGGCAGCATTGGTACTTCATCTGGGCGGACAACCTCAGCCCTCATCTTCTGGTGCCAACCGCCTCGGCCGAGAGCTTAGCCAACTCCAGAGAAGTAAGCTCTCAAGACGAAGCTCTCCTCCTGATCATTAGGAGGTTGACGGAGCTCTGTGATCACTGGTGACTTCGTCCGGTGGGGGATCGCCCCTCTGCAGCGCAGGCCCCAGCCATTGTGGGAGACCCGCCAGGAGATGGGGAGCCGGGTATCACCAAAGCTGCTGAAGGGGAAGATGTTCTTCTTGCTCCCGAAGGTTTGGTACGAACTCCCGCCGGGAGTTCGCTCGTTGCTCGACCGCCCCGAGGGCGGAAACGTCACGCCTCCCATGCCACGGTGTAACGCCTATGGGCTCCAGGGTACCGTGTTCCTGGACCCGCTTCCGGTGCCCAAGCAGACGAAGGCCCGTGGGAGGTCTTGGATGGAGGTGGGGCCGCCCTATGGAGACTTTTCCCCGGACGAACCCGGGCCCTTTGACGACGAAGACGAGGAAGAGGCAACCCCGGGAGAGCATGCTCCCTCCTCTTCCCCCGCACCCCTCCGAGGTGAAGGAGAAGTACCCGCGACCGCGAGTGGGGGAGGTGCCGAGGTACAGCTGCCCCCCAAGCAGTCGGCACCTCCGAACTCGCCGGCGGGGCAGGACTCAGGCGGAGAGTCCAAGGCCCTCCCGCCCCCGATTCTTGCAGACAATGGAGATGACGAGAGCATGTCGGCGCCGGATCTCTTCGGAGACTTGGTGGGGAAGCGGTGGGGCTTCTCTGGGGCCAAACGGGCCCAGAGGTAAGCCTCGACTCCCACCCTGATCCTTCCGTGCTTGTGAGGGATTGCAGCAGCCCTGACCGTCGTTGCGCGTTTGCAGGTCCTCCGGGTCCAGAAGCCCCCAGAAGCACGCCCGAACGGGTAATGATGAAGAGGCGGGAGAGGTCATGGAGAGCTCTGCGGCGGACGCGGGAGAGCTCCCGTCTCCCGGCAGGACCCCTCCGAGGGCCAAATCCCCGGAGGGAGGAATCGAAGGGTCACCGTCGATGGCGGCCCAGATGTCGCCCCTTCGTGGGCAGGAACAAGCGGCCCCGGGACGGGACCCGGCAGCCTTCGTGCCATCTATAGGTAGCTTTACCCGGAGTCATCACCATCGCCCTGGGGTGACCGGAAGGTCCCCTAGAGGATGATACTTCGTTGTTGATGTAGATCTTGAAGCGGAGGACCACGCCGGAGGTGATGGCGATGTTGAGCCCCCGGTGGCCCACCCAGAACTTGGAGCTGAAGGAGCAGAGGACCGCGCCAGGGGCGAGGGCGACGTTGAGCCCCCAGCGGCCCGCCCCGAACTTGGCGCCGAGGCCGAGCAGCGGTGGTGCCCCCGCGTCGAGGCCCGCGAGCCTCCATCCTGACCCGCAGACTGCGGGCCTGGCGCCAGGGTTCACGAGGACGTTCCCCAACGTCCGGGAATTCTTGGCCTTGGCGAAGGCCGAGGTTGAGAGGCAGGAGCCCTCCCCCTCCTCCCAGGAGGAGGCTGTGCGCGCCCGAGAGGAGCAGGTGGCAGTGGACGAGGAGTTGCTCTACGCCCGGGAGCTTAGGCTGTCCCGCCAGAACGAAGAGCTGCAGCAGCCTCTCTGTACGCTCGAAGCTCAGAAGAAGACTTTCCTCAAGGCGGAGGAGATGTTCTAGGCCAGGGCGACCCTCGACGAGGAGTGCCTGGAGTAGGGGATGCTGAACGTGGAGGGGTGAACTCACACCGAGGTGGAGGTGGAAGCGAAGGAGACCATCCGGGTGAAAGACGAGGCCATCAAATCAAGAGACCGGGAAATCTCCAGATTGAAGAAAGACCTCGCCTACGAGAAGAAGTGCCGGAGACAAGCTCGGGATGACCTCCGGCGGGTTCGAGATGAGCAGAGCAAGCATGCAGAGAGGATCGCGTCTCTGGTAGCCACCATCGATGCGCAGAAAGCGGCCCTTGCCGGAGCCGAAGAGTTCAAGAAGAGCGCAGGCACTCACCGGTTCACACTGGAGGAGAAAATCCGGAACCTGGAAGGCGCGGTGAAGTTTCGGGATGAAGTCATCGAGCGCATGAACATCGTGCGCCGAACTGAAGCCAAAGAGCTCGCCGAGAGTCGGGCGACCGTGGAGACGAGCAGATCGCAGGCTCAGATCGCCTGGGACCGCATGAGGAGTTGTCCAAACAACTCAAGGCGGTGCAGAGTGACCTGGCGAAGGTCAAGGAGGCGCACGCCAAAGTAGAGAGTGATTTCCGCAATCACCGGCGAGGCAACGATGAGCTCCTGCTCCAAATGCACGCCTGGTCCTCGAAGATCGTAGACGCGATGGTGGCGCTGAAGGCGAAAGGCTTGCATGTCCTTTCGAGGGAGCACTCCTACTCCCTCCAGTGCTATCCTTCGTTCCTGAAGCTCGTGGCCTCGTGTGTCAGCGGCCTTAGAGGGAGCGTGAGCAAGGCTACCGTCCAGGAGGGGAGGGTTGCAGCCCGGCAGGTGGCCACCCAGTTCGTTGCGGCCCTCCGGCGGCGGCATCAGCAACCTCCCGCCCTGCCCGACCTGGAAGGCCTCACCCCCGAGATGTTGGACGACCACGAGGTGACCCGCCAAGTGAACGTGATCGTGAAGCATCTCTCTCGCGAGGACGCCAAGTGATCCTGAAAGCAAACGGGACAATACCAGGGACTGTGAACTGCGTTTTGGGAGCCGTACCTTCAAATAAGACTTATAAACTTGCACTTTTCGGAATGTAAATAAACTTTTTCCAAATTTTATCCGTTTTATTGCATTCTTGGAGGCTTAACGCTCTCGGGAAGGGTTAGTGAGCATGAGAGCAAACCAGACGTGGGCAAACATACGGATCTGAACTACCGGCACAGGGTGCATCCCCCCAAGAACCCACCTTTTTTTACCGCACGGACCTCAGCCCACGACTCCACTGCCTGAGGGAAACTGACAGCTTTGTCGCGGAGTTGCCACCCCAAAACAACGCCCGCTTTCGTCTTAGCCAAAATGCATTAAACAGGTGCAATAAGGGAAAAGCCCGTGCAAGCACGTTTATACTTAGCTCAGTGTCGACCTCCCTTTGGCTATTTCAGCAATTGTTTCATCGCGTTGCCGCCATGGCGGGTCTTCTATGCTGTTTTTAAGGCATAACTCTACCCTGCCTGTGGTTACCCACAGGGTCAGGGACCCATGTTGAAATAGCCGCCTACCCATCCAACTCCACTGGCGCAGGACCTTATGGCTGGGGCCCGCTGGCCCCGGTCCTGAGACCCTCGTGTTCCCGACTCCACATGAAGGCACGTCTGTCTTGCTGGCATTCTTACGATGCCGGTCCGGAGACCCCCTTGTTTTCGGTGCCACTTGAAAGTACGTCCGTCTTGCTGACACCCTCATGGTGCCGGTCCGGAGACCCTTCCTGGCTCTTTATCCTTGTCGCCCGGAGGCCAACCATTTTGCAATCCAATACTTCTGGGGAGGTCCACTTGGTCCCGGGTGTATCGTCACGATGTGACCCGATAGATCCCATTCTTTTTCGGGGATGCCTTCGTAGAAGAAAGCTTGATCCCAACTGGTGACGGTCATTAGCTGACTTTCTTGTATTCCTTCTGTTGCTAGAGGCGAGCAGGGTTCATCTAGATCGTCGGTTTGAGTGGAGACGTCAACGACGGTTCTTGGTGATTTCTTCTTCGGGGCTTTCCTGGGTCTTGGGTTGAGAGAACAATCTCTGTAGACGTGACCCAGTTCTCCACAGGTGTAGCATTCCCCGCTTCTCGGGCGCTTTTTGAGCTCATGGCAGTCATCAACACTATGCCTATCGGATTGGTGAAACGAACACCAGGGTCCTGGTTGACCGTCTTCGCCCAAAGGGATCTGGATCTCCTGCGGCACATAAACATGTGGATCTTCATCGAAGAGCTTGTTCTTCGCGCCCATGTCTTGATTCTCCTCCTCTCGGAGGAGCGCCGCAAGTGGTGTTTCCAAACATATTTTCTCCTTCTCTCCGCGCGTCCGTGGGGAAAAAGGTATGTCGATTCTTGTAGCACTTCCTTGAGGCCTATTTTCACTGGCAAACAGGCTGGCTTGCGCCGTTGGGGGGGGGGGGGGGCGAACTGAATCCCGCCGCGGGCTTGTCCTTGGACTGGAAGCGTCGCCGAGGACTCTCCAGGGCTGAAGCCAAGCCCCGGGTACCGAAGATACTCTACGTCAGCCTTGGCCTTTTTCTTGCGCACCATCCTCGGTGCGGAACTTGGCGATGCGGTCGGGGCAGATCCTTGTGGATGAACTTGAGGCCGACGCAGACCTTGTCGATGAACTTGAGGCCGACGCAGACCTTGTCGATGAACTTGAGGCCAACGCAAACCTTGTCGATGAACTTGAGGCCGACACAGACCTTGTCGATGACCTTGATGCCGACGCAGACCTTGTCGATGACCTTGACGGCGAGGTTGGTGCAGAATTTGAGGTAGATCTCGACGAAGATCGCGAAGTTGATGAAGATGGATCCAGCGCTTGCGCCCCCTACCTGGTGCGTCATATGTCGTGTCTTGGATCACAGACACCGGGAGTAAAGGATACCCCTTTTTAGGTTCGGTATGGGGCGCGAAGGAGGCTGAGAAACGTCTTCCACCGGGGGAGCTTCGTCTACGCCCGAGATCTACGTAGTAGCAAGAAACGCAGAGACACAGAGAGTTTACCTAGGTTCAGGCCGCCCGGAGGCTAACAGCCCTACTCCTGCATGTCTGGATTGAGTGGTTTATCATGGTGTAGCTTTACAGAGGTGGTTGCGGGTGCGAACCGGGAGGTGTTGGCTAGAGGTTGAAGTCGAGCAGATCCTGAACCGGAGGAGATCACCTCTCGCCTATGCTACTCTTCGTCTTGTGTGCTACCTAGCCTATCCTCCGACTTGTCTCTGTTTCGGCCTTCTCTTGTATCTGTTTTTGGCCCTCCCCCTCCTCAGGTGCCTTGGTCCCCCTTTTATAGGCTAAGGGGATCCCACAGGTGCACCTTTGGGGGCGGAGGGGTTTTGGTAGGAAAACCCCTCCGGGTTCTCCTCCGGGGGTGACGTGGCTTCTTCTTGTCCAAGTAACCCTTATGAGGGAGGTTAGGTGCGGTCAGAGGCTGACACCTTTTCCGACCCTGTCCCCCCGCCGCGCCTCCGTCTTCTTGGTGCCCAAGTATTCTAGGAGCCTCCAGCCGGAGCTGGCAAGCCTATCCTCTTCGCGTGGGCGGAGGTTGGATCTCGGGGATGAGTCCGGCCTCCTGCCGGGCTCCTGGGTCCCCGAGGCCTCCGCTTCGTCTGCCGGGTTGAGGGGGCCCCGGGAGGTCCCCTAGTCCCCGGTCGTGGTTGTCGATGCCGTGCTTGTCTGGTCGCCGTGGGGCAGATGGGGGGACCCATCTTCCGGTCTTGAACCTTGGCCTTGTTCGCCTTCTTGGTGGTCCCACAGGCGGTGGACCCACTTTGACCGCATCAGGGAACCCCGTTGTCGTGGGGTTGTCACGGCAAGTTCTTCCTCAGGGAAGATGAGTTTCGGGGCCATTGATGACTGAAGTACGTTGGAACGGTTAATCTCGCCAAGGAACAAGGATTTACCCAGGTTCGGCCCCTCTGATTAGAGGTAAAGACCTACTTCCTGCTTCTATGTTATTGCTCTTGATTGTATCTCGATTACAAGGACCCGGCTCCCACAACTTAGGAGCCGGCGACTTCTCTCTGGTGGCTAGGGTTTCTCTCTACTGGTTGAAGCTTATCGATCTAAGGTCCAGGACCCCGCTTATAAAGGCTGCCGGGTCTCTGGACTTACAATTTACACCGAGTCATACTAGAACACGGAGTCCTACTCTACGTCTTGGTCTTCCAAGTTAGGACTCCGGGTTGCACTTGGACTCCTTCCGGACGGGTCCTTTCTTCATCATGGGCCTTGGTCGGCTTGTCTCCAGCCCAGCCCATGCGACTTGATACGTGACTCGGCTTTGGCCTTCTTGGTCTTGGCGGGTCTACTTTCCGGGTCCATGGGCCTACCTGTAAAGTATCCCCCCATCAGTAGCCCCCGAATTTATCTTGGGCGCAGCTTAGCGGCTTCCTCTGACTTGCTGGCTCGACTCTCTGGGTCGACTCCTTCCACTTGAGCCAATGGCTCCAAAGTCGCTTGCTGCTAGCTCTAAGATGAATTCCTGCATAAAAACATAATACATATATAAAATGAGTCCACTCTTATCCCTTGTTCAAGCCACCACTCTTGCCTTCGTACTAGCAGGCCGGGTTCTGGTGTGACTCTTGCAAACAAGGACTAGATAACTTGATTTCACTGTCACAGGACTCGTCATTCTGAGACAAGCCGGCTCCTTCCACATCTGTGACTTTGACCTTTCTCTATTAAAATTTCTTATCTGTCTGTTAGCCACTGGAACGTTTTTACTGAAACGTTATCCACAGTTAACTGTGGACCCACTCTTTAACTTTCTAGGGTTTTACCCCCCTTTATAAATCGCGAAGGGTTAGGTCTTAAACCTCACTTGCCCCTTCAGCTCAAAACCTCTCCTTTTCTCTTCGCGCCCATCTCTCCCCGCGCCCAGCACGCACCGCCCGCACGCCATGGCTCCCAAGCGCACAAAGACCACATCAAAGGCCAAGGCAACCTCGTCGAGCAGGACGGTGGACATCGCCGCCGCGGCCGCCGCCGCCGCAAAATCCTCTTCCAAGCGGTCGATCTCCGCCGACTGGGGTGGATTTGTGGTCTCGGCGGAGCAATTGAAGACCCATAGGCTCTCAGGTTTGATTCCCTCTAGTGCTCAAGCTCGGGCCCCAGGGGATGAGATTGTTCCCTCTCCCGCTAAGGGTGAAGTAGTTGTCTTCGTGGAGCACCTGTTCCGCGGATTTTCTCCCCCCGGCGATCTTTTCTTCCGCCAGCTCCTCGAACTTTACGAGCTGCGGATTCACGATCTAGCTCCTAACTCCATTCTAACCCTTTCCAATTTCGTCGTTCTCTGTGAGGATTACCTCCAGATTAAACCCGACATCAATCTCTGGCTTGAGCTCTTCTACTGCAACCCTCAGCCCGAGACCTCTGGGGGCCCTCTTCTCCAATGTGGCGCCGTCGCTCTTCAACGGCGTCTCAATTCTGTCTTCCCAAAGCCAATCTTTCCCAATCGCATCAAGGATTGGCAAAAAACCTTTTTCTATTGCAAGGATACCTCCCCTGCAAATGAACCCAAGCTTCCCTTGTTCTCTGAGGAACGCCTCCGGGCGACTCCTCTGATGAAAGCTAGGTGCCCAGAGGCCGACCGGCCAAGAGTCGAGTCTCTGATCACTCGCATCCGGGCCCTCTTGTCCCACAACTTAGAAAATATGGATCTTGTCCGCTGCTGGACGACCTGGAGAATCCAGCCACTGAGTCCTAGGACTCGACTGATCTGCTCATATACCAGATGCGCTGGTGAGACCTCCGAGTTACGGAGCAGCTATCTGATGGACCCGAACTTGGTCGACTCATCAAAAAGTTGACTGGGAAACCGGTGAAGGATCAAGCTCATTTCGGGCTCCAGCCCTTCTGCTCGACCAACCCAGCTCCTGATGTAAGTATAATTCTCTACTTTATTTCAACCTTGATCTCACTTGTACTGCTTACTGACTCACGTTTATTGACTCTGTTGCAGCTCACCGACTCCTTCTGGAAGCCGGCCTCTGGAGCTGGTACTAAGAATAAAGCTGAGGCTGAAGCTGAAGCTGAAGAAGAGATCCCTGCCACAGATCAAGCCACTGTGGCAGAAGACACTGATGATGCGGATGAGGAGTCCTCCCAGGGGGCTCCCGCTGATGATGGTGCTGCCGATGAGGAGTCCTCGCCAGAGGCTCCAACTGAGAATGCTGACGAAGAGGAGTCCTCTCAAGAGGCTCCCATTGTGGAAGAAACCGACGATGACGAGTCCTCTCCAGAGGCTCCCACCACTAGGCAAACTGATACTGCCTCTGCTGCTGCTCAACCATCGCCATCTGCAGAGTCCTCTGCTAGGAGTCACTCCTCCTCTTCCCCAACCTCAAACAATAATGGCTCTCGAGAGGCTGTTCCCAAGGTACCACTCTCACGAGTCCTTGGGTCCTCTCGCTCTCCTGCTAAGCCTGAAGAACACGTGCAGAGCGTTATCGCCGCCAGAAAGAGGAAACTGCGCTCCGATGGGCCTGCAGACACTCCCGAGCCTCTGCCTGTCTCGCACCAACGGAAATCGGCTTCTCCTCCTCACAAGGACGACTCCTACCACTCTGGCATGTCGATGCCCTCTTCAGACTCTCAGGCCTCCTTGGACCTGGAGACCAATGTTGGGTAAGACTCCTTTGTCTCTGTACTTGCAGTTGTATGACTTCTGATCTTTCCTTTCACTAGGTTTATTGATTTCTGTCTCTGAATATTTCAGGGCTCGGCCTTGTGCCAAGGNGGAGCGCCTCATCGGCGACTTCCACCATGAGAGGAATACAACCTAGCCACAAACAGCACGTAGGGATATTACCGGATGATGTTTCCGGGTCCCGAAGCTGTATAAATCTTTGTCTCCCGTGTCGTTTGTCTACTAACCCACATCGACGATGCCCACGCGTACATAGTCCCGTATCTTCACCGTTGATCTAATCCATCGACATTGGCGCCCACCGTGGGGCTAAGTGCGCGTGGATTCACAACTCGATGGGTCCAATCTTCATCAACGACGACGAGTTCTTCATCCACACGACGGCCGCGGGGGCTCGACATCAACATCGCCCTCGTGTATTGCTGATCAACTTCATCGGTCATCTACATCATCACCGGCAAAACAAGCTTGCCGACGGCAGACATCGCAGAGAAGCCAACGTCGCTGGTCCCAAATCTGATCCGTCTCACTTTCCAGAAAACCATGGCTTTCACGTCGCACGTACAGCTGTACTCCAGTCCGACTCGTGCTGTGACATCCGAAAATTGGATGACGCGGTATGTTTCGCTATGTGTACGGTCACCGTCAGGATTCAGACAAGTGATAGTTCGCGAAGCGGAAGCACTCACGGACGACCATGGTGGCCCATACCCGTGTCTACAAAGGATTTTAAGCAATTAAGAAAAGAAGTGAACACGCATTGCATGCATGCAATTCAAGGAAGCTGGACACGTGGAGGCCAAGAAAGAAAACAAGAAAGACCAATTCAAGTTGCTAGCTTGCTGCATGCACATCACCTAAAGGCCAGCTCCAACTAGCGGATCGGGAGCGAATCGACGAGTCGGCAACCAGACCAGAAAGACTCGGACGGCTATTTCCGACTCCCACCAAGGCGACCGGCGGTCCGTGGCTTTCGTTGCATCGTCGACTACGGAAAATAAACAGCTAAGTCATCGCTTTCATATTTAAATTTCATATATTTTATTTTTCCAGTCAGTTAAATTAAAATAAATCCGCCACCTTTGAGTCAATCTCGGGGGCTATTAATTCTTCTGAGTTATGGTTGCCAAAGAGGACAAGCTGCCAGATGCGCGGTCCAAACATAGGTATCCTGACTCAGGAGATGGACGTTCGTTTCTTTGCTAAGTCAGATGCGAAACGCAATAGACCAAGTAGTGCGTATGAACAAAGCCAGATCGACTCTGAAGCACAGAGGCCTTTGTCGACAGAGCAAATCATATTGCATGAAAAAAGTCGCCGCGAAAGCCTACTTAGACAAGTCGGACGATTAATCACTTGAACACAAATAAATCAAATCGTTGTGACATTTATTTAATTCTTTTCTTACATCGTGAATAGTGTAATGCATACACATGTTTTATTTCAGGTACCTCAAAAAAAGTCCCGAGTTGCTGCAGGAGGACAACCCGGCACTCGGGGGCTAGACCGTTCAAAAGCTCAAGAAAATGAGTTATACACCAAGGAGTCCCGAGTCGTCGCAGGCAAACGACTCGGCACTCGGGGGCTACATATATATGTGTGTAGACAAACTCGAGCAAAGTCATATATCTCATCAAGAGGACTCGGAGAAAAATTCCGAGTCACTTCAGCACAAGTCGGCAAGAGAAGCCGGCATCGGCAAGTCGACAGGAGAAGTCGGCATTAACAAGTCGGCAGGAGAAGCCGGCATTAACAAGTCGACCGGAGAAGTCGGCATCGACGACTCGACCGGAGAAGTCGGCGTCGACGACTCGACAACATCCTCGTCAATAACTCGGCAAAGTCTACATCGAAAACCCGGCAAATGCAGAGCGGGTGCCGCGACATCATCGACATCGACAAGCCGGCAAAGAACCCGGCACGGACTCTGTGTCCCATTTCTTCAACAAGTCAAGACCTTCCGCATGACTCTACAAGTCACCCGAAAGCTCGGGGGCTACTGTCGTGGGTATGGGACACGGGTACCCGCAAGGAGGATTAAACGTGGCCCATCAGGAGGAAGCCCAGCAGGCCAACTCCAATCAAAGTAGGACAAGGACTCACTTACCGACTTGTATTAGATTAGCTGAGTCCTAAGAGGACTCTACCTGTAAGCCGGCCTCCTCCACCTTTATAAGGAGGGGCAAGGCGCACCAAGAGGGCACGACCAACAAACCCGACAGACCCAACACAACCCAACAGAATCAGACAGACCTAGAAAAGAGGAGCCGCCTCATCGGCGACTTCCACCATGAGAGGAATACAACCTAGCCACAAACAGCACGTAGGGATATTACCGGATGATGTTTCCCGGGTCCCGAAGCTGTATAAATCTTTGTCTCCCGTGTCGTTTGTCTACTAACCCACATCGACGATGCCCACGCGTACATAGTCCCGTATCTTCACCGTTGATCTAATCCATCGACAAAGCTGCTCTTAGATCTCTCCTCATGGTTCATGAAGTAAGTCCTCTGACTTCACCTTATATGCTTTTCTGGCATCATCCTATCCCAGTAGCCCCCAAGCACCTGTCTGTGGCGACTTGTGACTAGGATAGGTGCTTCGATTTGAAACTGAACCCAATTACTACATAGAAAAATTTGCACACTGTAGCCCCCAAGCACTGAGTCTTTAGCTCTACTAGGACTCGGGGCTGCTAATTTACTATCTGTCGGGTCCTTAGACCAAAACTTTTGCACGAGTAGCCCCAAGCGCCGAGTTGTCAGCCTGCGACAACTTGGAGCTATCAATATATGTTGCTTACTGACACATTACTTGAAGAAGAATTTCTGTTCTGCGAGTAGCCCCCAAGCGCCAAGTTGCTAACTTGGGGCGACTTGGAGCTGCAAATATATGTACTTGACTCATACTTAACTTGATGAAAAATTCTGATCTGCCAGTAGGCCCCAAGCGCCAAGTTGCTAACTTGTGGCGACTTGGAGCTTAGGACTTGTCGATTAGGACTCATGCCTGCTTGCTGTTTGTGAAAAAACTGACTCCTGAGTAGCCCCCAAGCGCCAAGTTGTTAACTTGTGACGACTTGGAGCTCATGAGTTCGTTATTTGACTTGTGGAGCTCACTTGTGCTTTATGACTTGTAATTGCAGTGCATTGTCTCCAAGATGAAGAGAGATATGAAAGAACTTGAGGACCAGGCAGCTGCCAGTGCCAGATCTGCCATGGTCGAAAAAGAACACTCCCTTCAGCTTGAGAAGGATCTGAAGACCTTGGCTGCTCAACTGGAGCAGGTGAAAAAAGAGTCGGCTGAGGCCAAAAAGATTGCCCAGAAGGCACACAACGACCTGAAAGCTGTGTTCGACACTTGCAAGAAGGGCATTGGTGCTATGTGTCAGCATATATTTGGTGAGTTTATGACTTTTGCTTGCTTCCTTTGCCACCTTTCTGAACTGCTTTTCAACTGACAATGACTCCTTGATTTTCTTTCTGCAGGGGCTGACTCCCCAAAACTTAAATTGCCCACAAGCAAGCAACTATCTGAGATGCTTGATTACTGTCATGGGCTACAAGAGGGAGCCTGTTCTGTGGTCAAGTATTTGAATCATAAAGGCAAGTACCCCAAAGAGCCTGAACGTCTGGTGGACGAGTTGTCCAGAGCACCAGGCTATATGCGTCTGTGGAAACAATCTTCAATGAGGAGAGCCTCCACCAGGATCTTGGCTTTAGCCCACAGCTACTATCCAACTGTCCTAGAGCCAGCAATGCTGACGATGGGGAAGCCTGAGCAACATGAGGATGGCAAACCTTTCACTCAGGATGACTTCAAGGCCGAAGAAAAACTGGTGCGGCCATATGCTTGCGAGATTGCCAATAAGATGGACCCTGAGGTATGGGTTCATCATTATGATTTGGAGAACAAAAGAGTCGCTCCAGAAACTCCTCAGATAGTAAACTTTGGCCGCCCATCACAGGACCCAGCTGGTGTATTCTCTTCTTCCGCCGGTCCGAGTTCATCGTCACCGGCGGCTCCTGTTCCAAGTGCTGAGCCTACCCTGAAGACTCCTGCTGCGCCCACTCCTTCTAGAGCTATCTCTGGAGACGCTCAGAAACAAGCAGAACTTGCTAAGCACATGAAGAGTCCCAAGGGTACTGGCTTTCAAACGAAGAGAGTCGCCACCAAGCCTCCATTGAAGCCGGCTCCTTCCTCTGCTGCTGAAGCACAAGGCAAATCTCCTGTGAAGAAAGGCTACTCAATTCCTGCTGTCCAGACAAAGGACAAGTCTCCTGTTAAGAAGGACTCCCCGACTCTGGCGAAGGAGTCAGCTCCTCTTGAAGACAACCCTCTGAATGACTTTTGATTACTATGTAATGCTGTGTTGTTGGTATTTAAACTCTGTAATGATGCACTACTGGTATTTTTAAAATTTGTAGCTTGTTAGCTATTTTGAGTTGTAATGATGCACTACTGGTGCCTTTAAACTGTTTAGCTTGTTAGCTATTTTGAATTTGTGCCAATCGGCTTGGTTCTTATAACCCGTCTAGTCTTTCACTGATGAATAAGTAGGCCCTGCATGACTTCTCTTACAGTTTGTGCTGACAGGTTCTTAACTCATATGTTCCTTGGGATCCATAAGAGAGAGAAACAAGTCATGCCTGTAGATAGATCATATTGTGCAGGATGCATCTGACTTACCAGCGAAAAGACTAGGAAAAGTTTGGCTACTGTGCCGGGTCCAAGAGTTTAAGCTTAGCTTTTTTCACTGAAAAGCAAGCCCCCAAGAACCTGATGATCAAAATTTAAAGAATAAAGCGCACTCACTGGGTGGCTCGACTAAAGGACTCATGTTCACAAAAGCCGGCTTTATTGCATTTGATCATAACAATTCGATTACATCTAGGCATGGCTCACTGGGCTCATTGCCTTTCAACTCATGAATCTGTTACAACTTAAGTATAATAAGGACGTAACTGAGCTATGTTCCAAGGCCTCTTTGCCTCTGCATAAGGATCTAGAGTATGAGCTGTATCAGCTCCTTTGCCTACACTTGCCGGCTCTCGCACATCCATTAGATAGTACGATCCGTTGTTCAGATTCTTGCTTATGATGAACGGTCCTTCCCATGGTGGAGATAACTTGTGCATCCCTTCCTTATTCTGGACAAGGCGAAGCACTAAGTCTCCTTCCTGGAAAGTCCGGGTCTTGACTCTGCGTGCGTGATACCGCCGCAAGTCCTGTTGATAAACTGCTGATCTCTCTAGGGCTAACTCCCTTGCTTCCTCAAGTGCATCGACCGAGTCCTGGCGGGCGAGTTCGTTTTCTGTCTCAACGTAATTGGCGACTCGTGGCGAGTCATGCAACAAGTCGCTTGGCAAGACAGCTTCAGCTCCATACACCATGAAGAAAGGTGTGAAGCCAGTGGATCTGTTAGGAGTCGTCCTGATGCTCCAAAGTACTGCTGGTAACTCCTCAACCCAAGACCCGGCGGCTCTTAGCAAAGGGACTCGGAGCCGAGGCTTAATTCCCTTCAACAACTCCTGATTTGCCCTCTCTGCTTGTCCATTGGACTGTGGATGTGCCACTGAGGCTAGGTCGAGTCTGATGTTGTTCTCACCACAAAACTTGGCCATCTCCCCAACTGATAAGTTGGTACCATTGTCTGTAATGATGCTATGAGGGTATCCAAATCGTGTTGCTATTTTCTTGAAGAATCTCACAGCTGATGCACCGTCGACTCTGCTGACGGGTTCCACCTCCACCCACTTGGTGAACTTGTCAACTGCTACTAGCAGATGGGTCTTCTGACAAGGCGACTTTGAGAAAGGGCCCACCATGTCGAGTCCCCAAACTGCAAATGGCCAAGTGATAGGGATGGTTCTGAGTTCTTGAGCTGGCACGTGGTCTTGCCTTGCGTACCTTTGACATCCATCACAGACTCGAACTATCCTCTCTGCATCTAAATGTGCTGTCAACCAAAAGAACCCGTGTCTGAAAGCTTTTGACACCAAGGATCTAGTGGATGCATGATGACCACAATCTCCTGCATGGATCTCTTGCAATATTTGCTTGCCCTCCTCTGGAGACACACATCTCTGGTAGACTCCAGTAACACTCCTTCTATACAACTCGCCGTCAATGACTGTGTAGGACTTGCATCGCCTGATGAGTTGCTTTTTCTTGACCTCATCCTTTGGGAGTTCACCCCGCAGGAGATACGCTAGGTAGGGCTCTGTCCACGTTGGGATTGTTCGTACTGCTGCAACAAGTGCCGACTCTGGGTCTGGAAAAGCTAACTCCTCCTCTGTGGGCAACTTGACTGAAGGGTGATGGAGTTCATCCAAGAACACATTTGGTGGTACTTTCTCTCGACGAGAGCCGAGTCGTGATAACGCATCAGCAGCCTCGTTCTTGCGCCTGTCAATATGCTCCACTTGATAACCAGAAAAGAACCCGGCTATCTGTTCGACTGCTCTTCTATAAGCCGCCATGTTTGCATCCTTCGAGTCCCAAGTTCCAGACACTTGTTGAGCGACGAGATCCGAGTCTCCAAAGCACCTGATACGCTTGACGTTCATCTCCTTGGCCAAACGCAGGCCATGCAGCAAAGCCTCATACTCTGCCATGTTGTTGGTACAATCAAAGTGTAACTGAAGGACATATGCTAACTTATCTCCTTTAGGTGATGTTAACACCACGCCGGCTCCTGAGCCTTCTAACTGTCTGGACCCATCAAAGTGCATTGTCCAATACTTGGTGCAAGGGGTGCTTGGTGAAGATGTAAAATCTGTCCAATCATTGACAAAATCAACCAAAGCTTGAGATTTGATCGCTGTCCTTGGCTCATATGTGATATGATAGGGACCCAACTCAATTGCCCACTTGGCGACTCGCCCTGTTGCTTCTCTGTTGCGTATAATATCTGCCAGCGGTGCTGAACTCACCACCTTAATTGGATGCTCTTGGAAATAATGCTTGAGTTTCCTACTTGCAAGAAAAACTCCATAGACCAACTTCTGCCACTGTGGGTACCTTTGCTTTGACTCTGTGAGGACTTCACTGATGTAGTAGACAGGTCTCTGCACTGGGTACTCCTTTCCTTCCTCTGCGCGTTCCACAACTACTACTGCACTGACAACTCTCTCGTTGGCAGCTACATATAATAACATGGGCTCCTTATCTGTAGGAGCTGCAAGCACTGGTGTTGTTGACAAAGTTTTCTTCAACTCCTCAAAAGCACGGTCAGCTTCTTCATCCCATAGGAATTTATCTGACTTCTTCAGGAGTCGGTAGAGAGGACCCGCCTTCTCCCCGAGTCTGGAAATAAACCTGCTTAGAGCTGCCACACATCCAGTGAGCTTTTGAACGTCCTTCAGACAAGTCGGCTTCTGCAAGTTATGGATAGCCTTGATTTTCTCTGGATTTGCCTCAATGCCTCTCTCTGAAATGATGAAGCCTAGGAGTTTGCCAGCAGGGACTCCAAAAACACACTTGGTCGGGTTGAGCTTCATCTTATACTTGCGTAGGTTCTCAAACGTTTCTGTCAGGTCTGCTATCAGAGAGTCGGCTTTCTGAGACTTGACAACTACATCATCCACATAAGCATGAATATTCCTTCCAATCTGTTTTTTGAAACAGTTCTGGATGCATCTCTGATAAGTAGCTCCTACATTCTTGAGTCCAAAGGGCATTGTTGTGTAACAAAATGCTCCAAAGGGCGTGATGAAGGACGTCTTCAGCTCATCCTCTATGTTGAGTCTGATCTGATGGTACCCTGAATATGCATCCAAGAAACAAAGCAACTCTGACCCCGCTGTGGAGTCAATGATCTGGTCTATGCGGGGTAGTGCAAACGGGTCCTTAGGGCAATGCTTGTTCAGGCCCGTGAAGTCGATGCACATCCGCAACTCTCCTGTCTTCTTTAGTACTAACACTGGATTGGCCACCCACTCTGGGTGAAAGACCTCCTTGATGAACTCGGCTGCGAGGAGCCGAGCCACCTCTTCTCCTATAGCTTTCCTCCTGTCATCATGAAACTTGCGCAGACCCTGCTTGACCGGTCTTGCATTAGGATTAACATGTAAGCTGTGCTCGGCGAGTTCTCTCGGGACTCCTGGCATGTCAGATGGCTTCCATGCAAAAACGTCCCGGTTCTCACGGATGAACTCGACGAGCGCACTTTCCTATTTATCAGAGAGGTGTGCCCCAATGGTGAACTGCTTGGAAGAGTCACCAGGGGTAAAGTCGACTTGCTTTGTGTCCTGAGCTGACTTGAATTTCATCTTCTCCTCTGTGGCCGGCTTCTTAAGGACCGAGTTGTCCTCCGGGTCCACGTTTGCCTTGTAAAACTTTAGCTCCTCTTGAGCACAAGCTGTCTCAGCCATAGCTGCATCACCTAACTCACACTCCAATGCCATCTGTCTGCTGCCATTAACCGTAATGACTCCTGCTGGACCTGGCATCTTGAGCTTCAAGTACACATAACATGGCCTGGCCATAAACTTAAAATATGCAGGTCGACCAAAAAGAGCATGATATGGGCTCTTAAGATCCACTACCTCAAAAGGCATAATCTCTGAACGAAAATTCTCCACTGTGCCAAAAGCAACCTCAAGGTAAATCTTACCAATGGGTTTGGCCGACTTCCCTGGTACTATCCCATGAAACACTGTCTCTGTTGGAATTAGCTGTCTATCTTGCAGCTGCATCCTCTTGAATGTGTCATAGTATAGGATGTTGATACTGCTTCCACCATCCATAAGCACTTTGTTCAATGTATAGCCCCCAACTTGAGGTGCTACTACCAAGGCTAGCTGCCCTGGCTCGTCGACTCTTGGAGGATGATCTGCCCGACTCCATGTGATGGTTTGCTCTGACCACCTGAGCCACTGTGGAAGGGCCGGCTCTACTGCATTAACTGCTCTAACTTTCAACTTCTTGGAACGCTTGGACGTACTAGTTGTGAAGACATGGTAGCTGCCATGACTCGGGTTATGCTGCCGAGTTGTGACATAATACTGACCATTGCCATCATTGAGCTGCTTCGGGTTCTGCTGGAACCCGCCCTGCTGGTGACCTCCTCCTTGAGGTTGGTTTGGGTTATTGCCGGCTCCTCCACCGTTATTGCCGGGTCCTCCGGTTCCATTGTTTCCTCTATATCCACCATTGTTGTTACCTCCTCCTGGCCCTTGGAACCTGGCGCGCTGCAAATCTACGCACTGTCCCAGGGTATGACCGCATCTACCGTTCTTAGCATGTTTAGGGCAGGGAATCCTCAAGACCTCCTCCGTGCTTGGAGTGCGGCCTTGGTATCCACCAGAATTATTGTCCTTGCGTCTGACTCCAGTGTTTGTGTTGGCCACTAGGTCAGAGTTGTCTCCATATGGCCTCTTGCCACCACCTTGATTCTGGTTCTGATTCTTGTTCTGATTCTGACCATTGCCACCTTGTCCTTTAGTTCCTTCCTCCTGATCCTTTGTTTTGTCTGTGGCAGTGTGCTTATTAGCACCTGCCATGATCTCACCAATCGTAAGGGGAATACCTTGATTCAGGCTCTCCTTCATACGACCTAGCTTCCAACTCAAGGGATTGTAACTACAATTTCTCTCCATCGCCATTAACACTGAAACTGGTGGGAGTCCTTGCGAGGAGTTAATGATCTCTGAGACTCGCTTCATCCAGTGCCTTGCTGACTCGCCCTTCCTCTGGACACACCGCTCTAGGTCCTCGATGGTGCTGAGTTTTTTGCATGTGCCCTGGAAGTTCTGAATAAAAGCTGCCTTTAATTGCTCCCAAGAGTTGATTGATCTAGGAGGCAAGTTACGCATCCAAACCTTGGCTGCTCCCTCCATCATAAGATACATGAACTTGGCGCACAGATTACCTGTGGCATTGCGAATACTCATTGCCATCTCGTATGTACCCAACCAAGAGGTCGGGTCCATGTTTGGCTCATAATTTTGAACCTTGCACGGCTCCTTGAAGCTGCTGGGGAAGGACTCGGACCTTATGGCATCAGACAAACACTCTGGTCCTGTTAATGCTGGGGAAGCACCAGGAGAATTCACCTCCTCGTGGACCCGGGTTGGCTGAGGCGGGTTGGCTGCACCCACTAACGCTCTGTCCATTTCTGCCTCCCGAGCTCTTGCTGCTTCTCTTTCTCGTCGTTGCCTTGCTTCATCAACCACTAGCTGAGCCTGTGAAGCAGTTGGCATGTTTGCACGATTCCTCACTAGCTCGCGACGCCTTGCACTCGTAGAGTTGGCCGGGTTGGACTCACCGTGCCCACTCCTCGTACCTGAGTTAAAGGGTGTTGAGTGTAGCCTACTTGCATCTGGAAAGGTTGGATACAAAGCTTGCTGAGTCAAAGCTGTCTTCAGAAGCTCGATAGCCTCACGAGTCTCCTGTCCTGCTGGTCCCTCTGGTACCACAATATTCTCCAATCTCAGAGTCGCCGCGTGAACGTTGTCCATGGGATTAGAGTAATGTCCCTCTGGGGTATGAAATCTGTTAGGCTGAGACCCTAAGCCACCAGGTGCTCCTCCTCCGACTCCTCCTTCAGGCGGTGGTCCGTTGGTACGGCTGCCTCCCGATCCTTCTGGGGGTGGTGGTGGTGGTGGTGGTGGTCCTCCGGCTCCTCCTGCGGCGCCTCCTGCTGCCGCTGAGCCTCCTAGTCCGGCTCCTCTGCCTGAACCGTTAGGTGTGATGAATAGATTGGTTGGATTGATGTGGACTCCATCATGCAAGCGACTCCTGGCTCGGCGATGCTGAATTGAAGTAAGCTCCTCGCGGCGCCTCCGCACAACCTGAGCTTCATCTTGGACTCGGGCCTGTTCCGCAGCTAGTCTACGGTTTGCCTCTGTAATATCAGCTAGTTGCTTCTCCAACGCAGCTCGAGCGTTGGTTAACTCGGCCGCCCTCTCTGCGGCATTACTTGCATTGATTTCCTTTGTCAACAGAGTCGGATCAAACTGATTCCCAGTGTTTCCAGACATGTAGACTCCCACAACACGAGCGCGTACTGGCGACTCCTCATAATCCTCTTCCTCTATCCCGTACCCAAGCCGATCTTCAAACAAGGGTAGGATGGACTCTGAATCTGCATCATAATCTGAATCTGACTCTTGCATCACCTCTGGTTCCTCAGCTAGGGGTCCCTCAGACTCGGCGATGATGCCGACCTCTGAAGTTCCGACCGACTCCTCGCCGTCGGACTCGACGACAACGGTTGGCTCTGATACTGACTCCGCCGAGTTCACGCGAAGACCCGACGCGCAAACCATCCCGACGAACACGTTGATTCCTCCAAAGACAAGCTGGTAGCCTTCGTCGACTTCGTTCATCTCCGAAGTCCAGCCTGAGTCATCGATCTCGGTCTCTCCATGCTCATCCGTGTAGACCCGCCCGATGGCGAGTTTCTCCATAGCTCGACGAGCAGCTCCAACGATCTCAACTCCTTTCGTCACCGTAGGCCCCACGGTGGGCGCCAACTGTCGTGGGGTTGTCACGGCAAGTTCTTCCTCAGGGAAGATGAGTTCTGGGGCCATTGGTGATCGAAGTACGTGGGAACGGTTAATCTCGCCGGGAAACAAGGATTTACCCAGGTTCGGCCCCTCTGATTAGAGGTAAAGACCTACTTCCTGCTTCTCTATTATTGCTCTTGATTGTATCTCGATTACAAGGACCCGGCTCCCACAACTTAGGAGCCGGCGACTTCTCTCTGGTGGCTAGGGTTTTCTCTCTACTGGTTGAAGCTTAGCTCACTACAATCCAGGACCCCGCTTATAAAGGCTGCTGGGTCTCTGGAATTACAGGCTATACCGAGTCATACTAGAACACGGAGTCCTACTCTACGTCTTCATCTTCCAAGTTTAGACTCCGGGTTGTACTTGAACTCCTCCTTTAGACGAGTCTCTTTCTCCATACGGGCCTTGGTCGGCTTGTCTCCAGCCCAGCCCATGTGACTTGTCTCGTGACTCGGCATTGGCCTTCTTGGTCTTGGCGGGTCTACTTTCCGGGTCCATGGGCCTACCTATAAAGTAATCCCCCATCAAAGGTGTTGCTCGGTACGCGATGATTCAGAACTCTAGGAGCGTGGTGGGACTTCTTCGGCGGGCGCAGCGGTGGCGAACCACCTTAGTTCTGTTGATCTGCCGTCGTCGGCATTGTTTTCTTTTCTTCTTTCTCTTCCTTTCTCTTTTGGGCTTGGTGTGTGTTGTTGCCCCAGCTTGTGGTGTTGAGTTTGTATCGATGCTTGTTTGTTGGTCGTTGCTTTATTTATAAAGCGGGGCGAAAGCCTATTTCGAGGAAGCACGAACACATAAGCGGGGCCGTACTCCCAGAATATGTGGCCTGCCGCGTACATTGGCGTGTCCCATGCCGGCTTCCTGGATAGACCAGCGGAGAGTGCTGGAGTCGTACTCCACGGCTCGGATCTCCCGGCGGCGCCGCTGCACGGAGACCACCCGGAAGGAGTCGACGGCTAGCCGCTGGTCATTGCCGTGGAGTAAGCAGTCTACCAAGAATTCGGTGACATCATCTGGACGGGGCTGAATCCGCACGAAGGGCTGCCCCCTGCTGGACCTGGAGACCGGGTTGTAGACGCACAAGGAATTGTCGTCCGGCCGGTAGAGGAGCAGGACGCCATTGCGGCAGTCCCGGAGGCGCCACCGCACACCACTTTTGAGCTTGGTGAGCAAGGGGTCCCCTAGGCCCATCGCGGCGGCAATGTCGTCATCCGCCTTGCGGTCGCGCGCCTTGTCGTCGACGTCGGGGCAGAACGGGTGGAAGATGGGCCGCGGATCATCGGGGGTGTAGATGCCCAAGAGGGGCGACGACGGGTGGCGGGCGCGGAAGCTTTCGGAGAAGCCGGGTTCGGAGGCGACGCGGCCCCAGTCGGGAATGCTGGGCACGGCGCGAGCTAGGGACGCCGACGACGGGAGGCCGAGCAGGATCTCCCTGATGTTGTCGTCTTTGAGTGCGGCAACTGGTGGAGGAGAAGGGGCACGGTGCGCCATTGGCCCGGCACGCGTGGTCCTCCCTCGGCAGATCTATATTCAGGTCTTGCCGCCGGTGAGCTTGAGGCAGAGGCCCGTGCGGCCCGCCCCGCGGTTGGATGGGTGGGCGGAGGGGGAGCAAGATCGCCGCCGACGGTGTCCTGATGAGCTCGTTTTGACGCGGCCTTGATCGAGGGGCAGCGGCAGCTCTCGGTGGAGTGGGCTAGCGGAAGAGCTCGATTCCGAAGCTGATGCCGTGCGTCTCTCCAATCCCAGCAGCAGCAGCTGCAGTAGCGAAATGAGAGTGGGAGGAGGAGGGTGGCCGACGAGACGAGGGGAATGGCGGCGGACGGCGGCGGGGTGGATTTCGAATCGTGGCGGCTCTTGCTCTTGCTCTGCGCCTCTGCCTCTGCCTTTTCTCCCTAGCTCGTTCGGGTTAATGAGCTCAACTGAGAGTTTTTTTAAATATTATTTTTTTAACCTTAATTCGAAATATATTACGCGGATTCATGAAATTGCAAAAATATTGCACCGTCGGCGAACTGGCGGCCGAAACGAGAGTTTCGGCTCTCTGACAGCTGAAAGGAGTGTTTCGGCCAGCTGCGGGCCGAAACCTCCCCAGGCAAGGCCGGCGTCAGAGCGTGCCGGTGTCAGAGCGTGCACCTTTTCGCGTGGACGGCGCGCCGATACGTACGTGTTTCGGCCCGCAGCCAGCCGAAACACTGGTTTTTTTGCATTTTGGTCCTCTATTTGTTTTGGTCGCAATATATTCAACCCGCCCAATTTTGCCGCCAAAAATTCCCGCGCAACATGTCCCGCCCAATTTTCCCGCCATAAATTCACCGCGCAACATCTCCCGCTCATTTTCTCCCGCCAGTTCTCTTCCCGTCATTTTCTCCCGCCATTTTTCTATTCCCGGCCTATAAATTCCGCTGCTCACTCAGGTAGCGTACTCACTGGAGGATGTCTAGTTGGCCTCATGACGGTAGCTGGGATCCCAACTTCTCTGAGCGCCTTGTCAAGGGTGCCGCCGACTTTAGGGTAGACAATAGATTAGTTTCATGGGAGGAACTCCTTAGTAGTGATAGTCTTCTTGTTGAGTTAGGCGAGTCATTGAGGAGGAAAGGTACCTGGCCTTGTTGGCCTCGTAGGACACCCCAGGAATCTCAGGATGCATCATAGGTGGAAGAAGGTGAAGCCAAGATTAAGGAGTGAATCTGACATCAACTGGTTCGCAGATAGACCTTCCTTATGGGCGGCGGATACCGAGGATGATGATGATGTCTTCATGCCTAGCAGCACGTCCAAGAAAGCTGCAGCGTCGAAGGGCAAGAGAGCGGCAAAGTCGAAGGGCAAGAGTGTTCCATCGACAAAGAGCGATGACGATGATGATGCCTTCATGCAGGGCCGGCCCTGGTGGGGGGCTGGAGGGGCAGACGTCCCGGGTCCGGAAATTTTATGGGCCCTGTACATGTATACATACATACATATAGTATACACAAAAAATAAAAAATAAATAGCTATATTGTGGACCGTGGCTAGCCTTGAAGTACTAATGGGCCGACTGGGCCTTTCTCTCCGCTCCGTAGCTGGATCGAACAGGTAATTAACTAGCGATCGAATCGAGGTACCGTGTACGAATCGCTACTAGCTAGCTGTCTAGCTTCTAATACTGCTCGCCGACGCCGTAGAGGCTCGTCAGATCGAAACGAAAACCAGGGTCCAGGAGAAGGATTGAAGGAGATATCCCGTCACCGTGCTGACTCTCATCTCGCACGCCGGACGCACGCACCCGCGACGATTGTTCCCGACTCCCCTATTTCCGATCGCAGCCCCTCGCTGGATGAGTTCAACAGATTTGAAGTCGTTGGATGGTTCTCAACTGAAACAAAGGTGCACTGAATTTGCAAATACTTTTACTTGAGGTAAAAAGTGCGATGTCGAGTTAAATGATCTAATTTCTGAGTTAAGTGTTATGCAGTTTGCTTTGCCAGATAGAACAATGTCAGCTATGGAGATTTTTCAGTTTGTGAGAGAAGCGGATTGTTATCCAAATATTTCCATTGCTTATCGGATATTATTTACAATGCCTGTGACTGTAGCATCTGCTGAGAGAAGCTTTGCAAAGTTGAAATTGCTGAAGAACTATTTGAGATCAACAATGTCACAAGAGAGGTTAAATGGTTTGGCAACTCTGTGCATTGAGAAGAAGTTATTGGACGAGATTGATACTAATTCCATCATCGACGATTTTCCAAGTAGGAATGTAAGGAGAAAATTTTAGGACGGTTTGAAATTGTAATACTCCTCTATCATAGTAAAATTACGCCTTCGTGCGTCCGTGGTATTTTTTCATAAGGGTTTTCCACGTAAAAACTTGTCAGTCGCTGCTCTCGTTTGATTTCTATTCCTCTAACACACATATACTTATTTATACTAAGGGGTCCAAAATATTAGTTTTGTCCCGGATCCTCGAAATCTCAGGACCGGCCCTGCCTTCATGCCTAGCAGCACTAGTAAGAGAGCTGCAGCGTCGAAGGGCAAGAGAGCGGCAGCGTCGGTAAGCAAAAATGGCCCACCGACAGAGGCAGGGGGCTGCGTCGACGGGAGATGAGTTCATATAGTTTACGTGAAGTTTTAAATTGCTGTTTTGTTAGTGTTATTTCAGAATGTGGCTGTATCTTAATTTCATGTTGTAATTGTAACCTATCTATTGATAATTTTAATAAGTGTGTGAAGAAACTGTAGAAAATAATATGTCTAATACATAGTCTCAGAATGTGGCGGTATCTTAATTTCATGTTGTAATTGTAACCTATCTATTGATAATTTTAATAAGTGTGTGAAGAAACTGTAGTAAATAATATGTTTTTCGCCTCCTTGGCGGGCAAGTCTGAAAAGTAATATTACAAAATTATTTATTAAAATAGATTGAATAGACTGTTTTATTCATATTAGAAATAATTATAGACTGAAAATTAACTTACCGGTGGATTTCCGGTCGTAGTCGTGGCTGTCTGACGGGAGGGTCCGGTAATTATCGTCGTCCAAACTATCTCATCACCCTCTGCCGCGACATCTACTTGACCATGACATCAAAAATAATATGAGCCTGCGTCAACCAGTATAGCTGATCTCGCGTGCATAACTGAGATATGCCGAAGGGGTATCTCGCAACGATCCTCTGGTTATCATATGGCTCCCATATGACCTGGTCCTCGCGCAACTGATCAAACTGCATTGTGAATGATGGGTATGAATTCCTCACTTGAATTTGCGCGTACCGTCTCTGCAATTTAAACGAATTAATTAGCTTGATGAAATAAGAAATGATGCGTAAGTAAAGTAAGTACGGCGGTGCAAAATTTACCTCTCTACGTGTCTACACGCTGCCAACTGTAGGAAAGTCGACCGCATTTGGACCAATGAGTCTGTAATCCCAAGGCCTCTCACCGTCGACGTCCGGTCTACCAATATGGAACCTCTCCCACGACCATAGATGTAACAGTAGTGGACAACCAAGCAACGAAGATGACGGCTTATTCTTCGTGCAAACATTGCACAAAGCTCTGTAAGTAGCAGCTAACACAGCCGAACCAAAGCTTCTGTGCACTATATCTGCTGGTGTATGTGCATCGGCTACCTCGCGGGCAAGAGATATGTAGCGCGCACTAATGGTGTCGATGTGCGTCTCAGTGAACATCCACTTACCGAACAGCCAAAGTATGTATGCCTCCAGACATCTAGTAATCAGCGGCGCATCCATAACGGTAGCAGGATATCCGAAATTACGAATCTGCTTAGCACGGAGAAATGAATAAGTATACAATAATTCATAATGGAAATATTAAAACTGTTGTATAAATAAATTACCTCGAACTGGGTCAACCAAGAAACACGAGGACCGTGTGCGTGGTCCGGTAACTGCGGAACTCCTGGTAGCGCAGCGGCAAATCGTGTCTGCATCTCACCACGCCAATATTCTGAAGCCTCCAAAGAACCAATGGCCGTGCCTGCCAAAGGGAGACCTAACAAATATGACACATCCTGTAGAGTAAAAGTCATCTCTCCGCAGGGGAAGTGAAAGGTGTGGGTCTCAGACCTCCATCTGTCCACTAAACAGCTGAGCAGTGATTTGTCCTGTAATACACATTTAGATTTTCCCTGATACATATCGCGGTCAGCACCACCAACATCATCTGGTAGGATCTGTACCCACTCGGGCTGTGTGGACTCAACTAGTCGTGTCATCGGCAAAAGTCCAGACCAAGTTAGCCTGCAGAATTAACAATTAATTTTACAATATATACAACGTAATGACATTTTACAAATATATTGACGATACGTACCTATCAATCCATTGAGGGTGTATCATCCAGTTAGTCGCTGTTGTGCGTGTACGCAACACACATGGTTGCCCACATTCCTCCCATATCCTAGCATGGTGTTTTGCATCGATCGCCTGACTAAGCAATAGATATGCAGCCATCTGTACATATTAGAAATTAAAACATAATAAACAAATAGTACAAATTAAAGCATAATATATACATATTACGAATTAAAATATAGTCTTACAAATTATGACATAGTCCATACGTATTACGAATTAAAATTTAGTTTACAGAATAAAACATAGTCGACACATATTACAAATTAAAACATAGTCCATACATATTAGAAATTAAAACATAATCGACAAATATTACAAATTAAAACATAGTCCATACATATTACGAATTAAAATACAGTCTTACAAATTATGACATAGTCCATACATATTACGAATTGAAATTTAGTTTTACAGAATAAAACATAATCGACACATATTACAAATTAAAACATAGTCGATATTTATTGCCGTACATCACTACGCTCCTCGCCTTACTCCATGTCCTCGGCTGCCTTGTCCATGTCCTCCGCTGTCTTGTATAGGATATTTGGGACAATATTTTTCTTTGTGCCCTTTTTTATTGCAAAGCAAACATATTCGAGTACACCCACCAGCTTCAGACTCATCCATATTATTACGGATGCGACGCGACTGGCGTCTTCCTGTACTTACTCCCTTTCTGCCGGGTTTACCTTCTTAAAGTTACCAACAACCCTAAAACCAGTAATATTCTCCGTCCAAGTATGAAGCACTTCCTCATTCCTGTAATATGGTGATATGAAACACCGTGGGTTCAGTCCCATTAGAGCACATACAGCCAACACATGTGAGCAAGGCAGATGGTATTGTCTTGGTTTGTTGCATGTGCACTCACATGTTGGATGTTCTTCATTACCAATCCTAACCTCCTGGGTTTGCAGCTCATTAGCTCCGCCAAATCTTCCAGTCATTAAACGTACTTCAAACCTCGCTTCTTCATTAACAATTCTCATGACTGAGTGCAACCGTGCTTTTTCTACCTTCTTGTCCATGTACCTCTTTATCTTCCTGCAGTAAGGTGTATTTGAAAAATCCTCAATATGCTTGACGGCTTCTAGCCGTCTCTCTCTAAAATATGTCATTGTTCCATGCAGCACCCCCTCCACTAGCGCTGTCAATGGAAGACTTCTATTCCCTCTAAGGACGAAATTATAAATCCCAGCAAGGTTGGTTGTCACAGGGGGCTCTTTCTCTATCCACTCTACAAAATTCCTTATTCTTGTTCCCTTTTTCCTCTTTGTTCCGGGTGGGTCAATTCCAGGAAGGTCACACAAACTTAAGGGTTCTTCATCTTCTCACATCATTGCGGCCACCTGTGTAGCTACAGCTTGTGCCCTCACGGCTTTCCTCTCCCTCATTTGCTTCCTCGTGAATTCATTCAGCCTTTCCCATATAAATTGGTACTTCCTCCGCTGGTTCTGATTGCAAAGTCTTTTAAATAGGTTCATCAGACGCTTACTCTTAAACTGTGAGTAAAAATTAGCACCAAGGTAGCGCATGCACCAGCGGCTCTGCAAATCAGTACATGGCGTTGCTTCATCAATGGAAGGGTGTTGAAGTGCCTTAATAGCCTTTAACATACCAGGATGTCTGTCAATCTGTCATGATGAATGCAAACATTGGCCCGATCCTGCACAATAGCTATTTTTATTTGCCTGAAGAACCATAACCAACTCTCATAGTTCTCACCCTCAACAAAGGCCATAGCAATTGGGATGATCTGATGGTTCCCATCCACACCTATTGCAGTAAGGATCTGCCCCTTGTATTTTCCTGTGAGAAACGTTCCATCCACACAAAGCACCGGACGACAATGGTTAAAAGCTTGGATGCAAATAGAGAATGCGAAAAATACCCTATGCAAAACCTTATATCTAGGAGCCGTATCCATATAGCGGTGCTGGACGTCCACATAACAGGATTTCTATGCTGCAATGTGCGGAGAAGACGGACGACGTTGTCATACGAGTCCAAAAAGGTCCCAAACCTCTCCTCTAATGCCGTCTGCTTAGCTCTCCAAGCCTTCCCGTATGAAATATCATAGGACCATCTAGCCTTTAAATCTCACTGAATAAGAGACGCGCAATGAGAGTGGAAGTTAGGTTTGGATGTTTCTTCAACATGTTCTCTCTGATACATGTGTGAGCCACGACGTCCGAGACGAGCCAATTCACGTCATACTTCGGAACGTGTGCATGCACCCTTCCAGGACAGCCAATTTCAACACAACTCAGTATCAGATATTTCAGACTTGACACATCAGTTCGGTAAATCTTTTGTGTGGACATTGCCCACCGTGTCATGGCGTCCCTTAGATGCTGCTTCGAGGTATACTGAGCACCTACTTCAACATTATTCATGTGATACTCCCATGCCGATTCCTGCCCAGTATTCACAGTCATGACGGTCGACATGTCCTCATTCCAGGAATTAGGAATAGGCACATCCTCATCATTATCTTCGTCATCTTCTGCATTATCTTCTTCGTCAGAATTCAGATCTGCCATCAACCCATCCTCGTCTTCGTTCTCCATCTCTTGCTGCATACTTCCTACACCCGCCTCCTCATCCTCATCCTCGTCAGCCTCACCACTTTCAGGACCCTCACCGCTTTCGGGAGCTCCTGCCGACTGACCACTCTCTACACTTTGAGACATAAATTCAGACGGATCAACAGGTTTTGACCCAGTTGCCTGACTATTTTGTCTAGCTTCATAACCAACGCCACCTTGTGCCAAATTGTTCTGCTTAGGCACAAACAACACGAGGACGATAGGTTTCGTACCTCGGCATTTGCATGATGCTAGCCAATTCACCCAGGCCTGTGTCCGATCTAGCGGTATCAACTCCCAACAAATATTTGTACGAGATTTTGACCGTAACGACTGAATCCTAACAGTCCACAAATTAGGATCAAAGCCAAAATTCATCGTCAATAAGTGCTGAACCGCGCTTATTCTCGCTTTATCAGGCTCCGTCAATGGAATCTCCACATTTGCAAATTCACTCAGATCAACCCCGGACTCATTTGTGCGGACAGTACCATAACCATAGTAAACGACAATACTAACCACTTCGGACATGTCGTCCACCTAAACAAATATATTGCATAATCAAATACTAAATAGCTGATAAATCTTAACAGGACCTCCACCTAATAAATCTTATATAGACACTAAACGTAAAATAACTACAAGATTAGGGTTTACCCTTGATGCGTGCAAAATCCGTCGTCCCTGTTGTCGTACTTCAACGGAGCATCACCACCATTACTGCGTCGCTCCTGCTACTGCCCAACACCACCACATCCCACCATTGTTGCTCACCGTTGCTCCACCACCGAAACAAAAACTCCACCGAAACAAAAACTCCTCCAAAAACTATCCCATTAACAGATCCGGGATGCTCTTGACCTCCTCTTTCGATTTGTGGGGTCAGATATCTAATTTATCGGCTATTTTTTTGGAATCAATTGAGGTTGGCAGCACTGTTTTTCGAAGGGAAAGAGAGATCAAACGAGAGCAGAAGGAAGAAGAAAGGAGGAAGAAGGAAGGAGCGGTCGCGTCGTTGTCATCCACTCATTTTCGGCAAACTGCCGGCCGAAAGGATCGATTCGGCCCGCTGGCAGCCGAAAGTGCGGGCCCCGCACTGTGGCCGTGCCAGTGTGCATGCAGGTCGCCCAGCAAGCGGCCGACACCGATGTTTCGGCTTGCGGAAAGCCGAAAGGAATGTTTCGGCCGCCCGTCGGCCGACGACGCGCTACTTTCGGAATAAAATGATTCCGCGTGTTATATTTCGAATTACGATTAAAAACATAATATTAAAAAAAACTCGCTCAACTAAAGTGAGCGGATTGTGATTCTGCAAGCCCCGACTTTGGCTGAGTCGCTGACACGTGGATCCCACAGGTGATGAGGCCCACCTGTAAGGGCATGTGCAATGGTAGAGAAGGCGCGCCTTCTCTTAGCCGTCCACGTCATTTACAAAAGGCAAAATTATAAGTTGTATAATGCATTATCTCTTATTGCCATCCCTAGCAATTAATGAAAATTAATTATATTTAAGTAGGAAATTGTATTTCTAAGGGAAGACAAATGATACAATTGTGAAATTAGCCTACCCTTATTTCGTAAGCGATCATCTCTTAGCTAAGGGAAGGCAACCTCTCCTTTCTTCATTCTCCCTCCTCCAACTAGACAAATATCCTACATGTCAACGCTAAGAGAAATCTGACGTCACCCCATTGTACATGCCCTAAGTGACTCAGAATCAGGTGAATCCGTGCCCGCCGCGCGGACACCCAATGCCAAGCACGCGCTAGCTCCACGCGTGCCTGCCTGCCTCGCCGGCCACCTCCCACCAATCCGTCTTCAAAGCGATTTCATGTTTGGTTCCAGATTTGAAGTTTTTTATTACTAGGTGACGAAGTCGATTTGAAAATTTTATTTGGAAATATAGTATTTGCTCAACACAGATTTACCAAACTGCAGAACGCAAATCAAATGGGGCCGTTAAAAAAGATGGCTACTAGTACGGGTATGTTTGTCCTACTAGTAATGTTTGCTGGAGGATAAGAACTCGCACCTGAATATGTAACTGGATCCGTTTGGTGAACAGTCCACAAAAAGAAGCTGATACATACCTTTTCCTGAAATTCTCTGGAACATGCAGAACAGCATCTTATAAGGATTTTGGGTGTTAAGGAAACGGTCAACATCTTATATATACTTAAAGGACTGTGCTACGTAGGGCACGTGCCCTAGATTAGCCGTCTGTGGGCACGGATGGATTAGGGAATTAACCCATGCATGCAGATAACTAGCCAACCCGTGTATGAACTTTTTCATTGGATCCCAAACTTTAAAATGTCTTATCTCTTGAACCGTAAGTCAAAACTCAGATCCGTTTTTACGGTTAGCTTAGTCACGTCGAGATCTTCGAAAGTAGATCCCATGTTGATATGTTTTGATAATATTTTTTTTTCGACTCTAGTTGCCAGGTTTTAGTTACTTGGTCTTTAGGATATTACCATGTTGGTCACCAGGTTAAAATCAAAAAGTTACCAGGTTATTTGAACTTTGCTACTCATTAATATAGGCCTTTCCTGATGTTAATGTGATTTTATGTGTTTAGATCTCATGTTGATATGTTTTGATAAAAAATAAATCTGACCTTAGTTGACAGATTATAGTCATTTGGTCACCAGGCATAGTCATGTTGGTCACCAGGTTGAAATCAAATGGTTATCAGGTTTTTTGAACTTCGCTACTCACCAATTTAAGTCTTTCTTGATGTTAATTTGATCTTTTCCGTGTTTAGAGTACATCAAATACCCATTCTCTGGACATATAGATCCTTACTACGATAAAACACATGTAAATATTATCCGGTAATTGTGTACTATTTGGAGGGTAACTGTTAACCAGTAGCATGGCAACTAAGGTATAATAACCTGGCAACTGATGACGAAAAAAAAGTCGTCAAAACATATTAAGATGGGATCTTGTTTTGAAGTACTCATCGAGACGGACCCAACGGTGAAGACGGATCGTCAATTGCATTGACGGTTTAAGAGATAAATCATTTTAAAAATTCGGATTTGGGAAAGATTCCATACATGCATGTGATTGTTAGTCCCTCGGCCCTATAGGAGGCATATGCTTACATGCATGCGCCGTATATAATTCTTTGGTGGGGCACGGACTCTTGTTAAAATAATCGATACTCCCTCCGTCACAGTTTACTCGGCGCCTTTCTAAAATCTCTGGGACCAAGGTGCAGCGCTATTGGCTTTCGTTTCGTTTGGAAAGAGCTAAAAAATAGCTTTGGTTTGTTAACCACCGCGCCTAATAACTCGTGAAATTAACATTCATTACTCCCTCTGGCCAGTAACCGAACGGTCCTCGTGCATGCAGAGGTGGAGACCGATTCCACCGGATCTAGCTCGCCTTCCTTCTTCTTCCTTTCGCTCCAAAACTTTCCAACGAAAACGAAAAAATTTGGCCTGAAAAAGCTCCCGCCGATGCTCCCCGCTCCCAAATCCAATTTTCGGCTGAAATTCCGCGCGCCAATTATGCGCTTTATATATCCATGGAGATCGTCAGATGAACAGACACCTCACACCATCTCTCCTCCGTCCAGATCATCCAATGGCGCCGCCGCAGCCAGGTGAAGAAGGTCGCCGGCCTCCTCCTCTTGGCCTGCGTGGCCTTTCGCGGATGGCCTTCCAACCAAGATCGCCGGCGCCTGGAGGCCTTCCACCTCTCGGTCATGCCGGACGCGGACCTCTGCCCTCCTTCTCCATCGGCACGGCAGGCTTCGAGCGGGTGGCGTCTCCTTCTGTGATGCCACGGCGACGCGTCGGATTGTCCCGCCCAGCTCGCCCGCCGTCAGCTAACGAGGCCGGTTCCTCGAACTGGGCAACATCCACCGGCGGGGGCGGGATGAGCAGCGGCGAGGGCGGGACGGGCAGTGGCGTGGGCGGGACGGGTAGTGGCGGCAACGGACGATCTTCTTTCGTGGGGTTCAGTATGATGAATGGCAACGGTATCTCGTTTGGCGGCAGCAACTCCATGGGCTTCAACTTCACCAGCGCCGGTGGCATACAGATTGGAGGGAGCAGTTCCGATGGTGCCATTGGTGGCAGCACAACTGGTAAACCCTAAACCCTAATGTAGCTAGTTCATGCAGTAGTTCATATATTTTCAGGTAGTAGATCACATAGTAGTTGTGCTGTTTCATAGATTATTTGTCTCATAGATTATCTACTGTTTTTGTTCTTGTTATCATGCAAAGGTAGATCACACAGTAGTTATCTCATATTGATTTTAGATCATGTAAATATTTGTTTGTCTCATAGATTATCTAATGTTTCTATTCTTGTTGTCAATTATGAACAAAAATTCTTGTTGTCAATTTTGATTCAAGGTATTGGTGGCTATGGCAATGAGGAGAGCATTGGATACCGAGGCAAGGGATACAACCCCAATTTCGATCATGCCGACGAGTTCCCTCCTAGCCAGGAGCATGTACAAACCGAGAAACCACCAGTCGATTTGAGTAAGCAAATTTCGGGCAGGAGCATGTACAAATGATTTTTTGTTTAGTTTTTTATTTTTCTAATTTATGTTCAATGCATTTAGATGTTATGGCGAACAAGGAGACGAGAAGACATTATACTACCGACGACAAGCGTCACATATACGCAATGATCGTAGCACGTAATGGCACGCGCAGTAGGTTGAAGCATGGAGTAACAAAAGCGGTTGCACTTGCTGCTCAATGTCCTAGAAGGATAGTGCAAAGGATATGGCAGGAGGCCAAATCCGGTGGTGGCATTACTGCTGTGAAAAACAATCGGAAAGGGAAATCAGGAAGGAAGAAGATTAAGTTAAACATTGAGGCGTTGGAGGCCATTCCTCCTGGAGAGAGAACCACACTAGAACAAGTTGCTGGACATTTGAACATGTCAACAACCACTGTTTGGCGAAGGTACACAACTTACTTAGGTCATGTTCATGTACTTATTTACATGTTCGAAAATCTCATTTCGATATGCTACATTCTTTTGTAGGTTGAACGAGAAGGAAATTCGTCGAATAACTAGCGAATTGAAGCCGGCGTTAACAGAAGCTAACCAGAAGGCACGAGTGCAATATTCCTTACGATATATAGAGCCTTCCAGCTTAGCGAATGATCCGACGTTTAAGTCTTGTTTTGACTTTGTTCATATCGATGAGAAATGGTTCTATCGCACGAGGAAGACCCAGAACATGTATCTGGGACCTACAGAGAAGGCACCACACCGGGAGAGCCGCAATAGGTTTGTACTTAATCATGTCAAATAAAATTAGCGAAATTTCATTCATGTTCATTTGTACTTACTTTTTTGTTTGTAGGAAAAGGGGCACATGGGAGCTGAAGCCAGCCGATAGCATGGTCAAGGCCAAAAGTCGAGAGTACTTAGTAAAATATGTACTCCCAGCTATAAAAGCTAAGTGGCCTGAGAGTGATAGATGGAAAACCATCTATGTACAACAGGACAACGCTAGAACTCACATTGCACCGGATGATCCCGTTTTTTTAACGGAGGCAGCAAGAGGTGGATGGGACATTAGGATGGTGTATCAACCTCCTAATTCACCTGACACCAACATACTAGATCTTGGATGGTTCGTGTCCATTCAAGCAATGTTTCATAGGAAGATGCCCAAGACCCTACCCGACATTGTAAAAAAGGTATTATAGTCTTTTATTTTAGAGTTCGGTTTGTTTATGTCCTGATATTTCTGTTCACTTATACACTTATATGTCTGTTCATTATTAATTTACAATAGGTTGAAGAATCCCTTGCGGAGTATCCCCATCAAAAGCTCAATAGGATTTGGTTGAGTCATCAAGCGTGCATGAGGGAGATCATCAAGCACAAGGGCTCTATCCACTATGCGGTGCCTCACTTGAAGAAACAAGCATTAAAGAGACAAGGTCTTCTTCCGGTTCGTTTGACGATTGACAAACAATATGTAGAGGCCGCAATTGAGTATTTGAACTCAACTTGAATGTAATTTGAGGGCTATCTTGTAATGAAGTGCTAAACAAGATTGATGTAATTTGAGGACTTCTATTATTTTGCTACTATTATCCTATTTCATGCTTACTCTTTTACATACACTTGTTTGATGTCATGGTTATGTACTGCTATGCAACTTATTTATATGTCCAAATTCAGCAACAAAAATCGAAAACAAGAAAGAATAGGAAAATCTGTGCCGCGGCAGAGAAACCGGCAAATTTCTCTGTCTCGGCAGAGAAACAGAAACAGGAGAAAATCTCTGTCTCGGCAGAGAAATAGGAGAAAATCTCTGTCTCGGCAGAGAAACAGAAACAACTCAGTTAATTTGAGAAATAGCCACGGAGAAGAGACAAACAAGAAAGGAGAGAAGCCACGTGAGTTCACACGATCTGCATGCAGGATTTCCGGCCCGTTCACACGATCTGCATGCAGATTTTCTGCCCCCGTTCACATATGCGGAAGGGAAACAGAAAGGAGAGAGAATTAAGGGGTTCTTTCCGTTACCATGCCCTCATTAATTGCACAATTAATCAAAACGCGCCTAAAATCCCTCCGCTGGTGGAAATGCATGAGATTGAAAAGGCGCCGAGTAAACTGTGACGGAGGGAGTACTTAAAATAACAACAACCAGAACAACAGAAATCATGACCTGCTAACGTCAAACAAAAAACAATGACCTCATTTGCTTACAATAGTAGTACAATTGTTCACGAAAAGTTGTTTTGGATCTCGGGCACCAGTGCTCCTGTGTCAAAAATATTTGTTAAAAATTTATTCTTTCATCAAAAATCACTGAAAAAATTACACAAGTAGTAATCTACATGTGTGTTTAACTGATAAATTTTCATAAAATAAGTCAAAAGAATGTGACCTGTGAAAAAATAAGAAGTCTGGGCATGTTTCAATTTGCTTTTTTGGACTCCGGCTGCTTGTTATTTTTGTACAGCATGCAAATATAAACCTTATTTTTTGAAACTTTTTTCGATAGTAACAAACATTCAGATCTGTAAGCATGATTTTTTATAGATTTGTTTTGATACAAATAATTTTTGGAAAAACATTCGGTGCCCGGGAGCATAGAATCTTCACTCAATTGTTCATTCATTCACATTTCATAAATGAACTGACAAGTATATATATATACATTCTTCCCCTCCATTTTACAACAATTTTACCTAACAAGATGGATCTAGCCAAAAATCCGAGGCTGCAAGCAAAACTTCTGCACCTCAGAATTTAAGGCCATCAACCATATACAAAAAAAACTACTTACATACAGACTACCTAGAACCAGATACAGGCTCTACATGCCCTCAATACTAGAAGCTGCAAAGATAGTCCTAATAAATACAAGCACAACAGTTTCACACCTCTTCACAGACCACCTCTAAGAGCCTTACACTTAGTAGAAATCTCTCTAGCTAGTACCTTGAAAATGATCCACTCAGCTGATCAAGCCGGTCTGGGCGGAGCGGGCTTGCCATTCCCCTTCGTCGATGAAGATCGTGAGCCTGTCATGCTCCGGCTGCTGCTCGGCTTTCTCTGTGGGTTGGTGCGAGGGCTGCTCCCTTCCTCCTTGGCGTCGTGGAGCTGCTCTAGAACCGTGACAACCTGCTCCATGGTCGGCCTTTGCCTGGAATCCACAGAGAGGCACTGCAGCGCCAGCAACGCGGCCTTCTGAGCCCGGGCGAGGGAGTACTGCCCGCCCAGCCGGGGGTCCAGGACGCGGAAGATGCGCCGCTTGCTCCTCAGGTACGGCCTCGCCCACTCCACCAGGTTGTGCTCGCCGTTCGGCCGGTTCTTGTCCACTGCGCGCCGTCCCGACAGCATCTCCAGGAGGACCACACCGAAGCTGAACACGTCGCTCTTGGTGGTCAGATGGCCTGATAAAAATGCATGCGGGAAAGTTGGTTAAGTTCGGCATCATGGTCGAATGGGGGCGACAATGCGATCATGATTCGGGTGTGTGTGTGGTTAGATTTTTCAGCAAGATAGTTGTGCGGATGAGGATCCCGGAAGGGGAATGACCAACCTACCTGTTGCAAGGTATTCTGGTGCAGCATACCCATATGTCCCCATCACCCTTGTGGACACATGGCTCTTGTCATCCGTCGGTCCATCCTTCGCAAGGCCGAAATCTGAGAGCTTCGTGTCATAGTTCTGACGGAAAAAAATGTGTGACTTGTCAGCTCGACCGTTTAAGAAATTTTGCGAACATAAAGAAATAGCTTCCTACCCCATCTAGGAGGATATTAGAGGTTTTGAAATCACGGAAGATGACTCTGGCCATGTCGCTGTGAAGAAATGCAAGCCCTTGCGCCGCTCCGTGGGCAATTTTCATCCGAAGGTTCCAGGAGAGTGGCTGGAAATGTGAACTTCCTGAATAAATGTTGGAAAACTTTAGGATCATTCCTTCAAAACTGGAAAAATAATAGCCAACATATAGGAAAAGTAAAAGGCTAGGCGCTTACTCCTAAAGAGATGGTTTTCTAAACTCCCACGGGGCATGAACTCGTAGACGAGAAGCCGTTGTTCATCTTCGACACAGTACCCAACAAGCTTTACAAGATTCAGGTGTGATAGCTGTCCAAGGTAATTCACTTCAGCCTGCGCCAAAACAAAGAGGATGTCATACACAATGCAAAAACTGAAATAAACAGGAGATGCCTTTACCGACAGAGAAATTGTCACTAACCAGCCATTCCCTATGGCCCTGATAGCCTTCCTGGTTAAGCTTCTTGACAGCAATGACCATCCCGGTGCCTGGCTTGGTCGGTGTGAGGGTCTTCTCATCGATCCATCCCTTGAAGACTGATCCGAACCCTCCCTCCCCTAGCACACTGTCCGGCCTGAAGTTTCTCGTGGCGGTCCTCAGCTCATTGAATGTAAAGGCCTTGACATTCGCTGACTCCAGAATCTCGCCCTCACTCCGTTGCACCGAGGCATAGCTGCTGGAGTTGCTCAAGGCTGCCCCATTCCTGCTAGCATACTTGGAAGCTGTCCCTGAATATCATCCGACGGCAGAAATTTCAGACATTGTTCAATCAAATTTTGGCACAAGTTGCCGTCCATTATCACTTATCCGACTTACCTAACACTGAACAGACAAGTTAGGTCGGACTAAAATATGACTTTTCCTCCTCTATTTAGTTTAGAAAAAGAAAATTGAACATCCAGCATAGGACAGTCAGTAAGTTTGAAGAAAAGCAAATCGATTTAGCCAAAAGTAGCATGAAAATTCAGGGTTTCCATTGAACTGGACACTCGGTAGAATGAAAAAGAAAAGTCAGATAAAGTAAGCTGTAGCATTTACATCAGAAACTTCCTCTGCTAGCTAGGCTCACACACATGAAACAGTCCAAGAGGAAGTATCTACGCTCAGGGTAGATTTTTTTCTTAAGCAGGAACTGAATTTTGCTAGGATGAAAATTCAGTCAAAAACTTCGAAGAAAGTACATTGATTTAGCCAAAAGCAGCATGAAAATCGCAGCTTTCCTTTGAACTGGGCACTCGGTAGAATCAAAAGAAAAGTCAGATAAAGTAAACTGTAGCATTCGCATCAGAAGCTTCCTCTGCTAGCTAGGCTCTAAAGAGGAAGGGTTTGATCCTCACACATGAAACAATCCAATAGGAAGAATCTACGCCCAGGGTAGATTTTTTTTTAAAACAAAAAGCAGGACCCCGGATTTTGCTAGAAGAGAGATTCAGTTTGTGGTCGACTGAATTTAGATCTAGCTTGGTCCATCTTAATCAGGTTATTAAATTGGAACTGAATCAGCATAGCCCAATAAATACTACTACTAGCATCCAGAATAAGAAAAGAGGTCCAAGGCACGAAATTAGCGCAGAGTTGTAAGGCCTGGGATGTTTTCTGGGTGGAAATCGGGTGGATATGGGATCCGGGAGCTACGTACAGAGAGGTACGGGGAGAAGAACGAGACTACAACTAAGAGACACTAATATTATCCTCTTTCTTCTTACTTCTCATTCATGGTAAGTGCCAGCTATATAGGTGGGTTCGATTACAATAGATAATGAAAACGATTACTGCTGTAAAACAGACAGTAGACACTCCATCAGTGATGCTCGCTTGTTGTAGCCCTTCGCTGTCAGCCGTCCGATAACTGAAGAGGTAGGAGTGCACACCGTTGTGTTGGTGCTAGTCTTCAGACAGGTAGTCAGTGCACTGTCGAGTAACTGAGAAATGAATTTGAAAGAGAAAAGGGCCAAACATATCGGGCACACCAAAACAAATTGCTAGGAGCCGGCCGTCCAAATTAAATTATTTTTTGAGACCAAGCCAGTCCTAAATAAGTCTGGGAGCAACAACAAGCCCAGTCCTTACTAATTAAGCCTGAGATGAACAACTGAATTTGCTGATTAGCCCACCATCAGCAAAGTTAAACCGAACAGGTCCAGAGAAAACAGGGGAAGAGGTCAGGGGACCGCGCACCTGAAGGCGAAGAGGAGGAGGAGGCGCTGTCCGAGCTGATCTTGGCGCCCCAGCAGTTCCCCATGGCCCGGATCCGGCGGCCCTCAGCTGATCGAATCGCCGGAGCCCAAGAACGGCGACGAACAGAGCCGAACAGACGGATCGAGAGATCGAGAGAGAGAGAGAGGAATCGTGGAAGGTCCAGGAGGGCGGTGTAGAAGAAGGGGGTCTCGAGCTTTGCGTCTCCCTCGTGCTCTCCTTTTCCCCGCCGCTGCTCGTGCGCCAACTTTCCCCGCCTCCCACTACCACCGCCACGGAGCCAGAAAGGGAGCGATGGGCACTCGAGAGCGAGGGGGAAAGGGGAATCCGGTACAGTGCTACTTGCGGGGCAGACAGCTCCCGCTTGCGCTTCTAGAAGAAGGAGGAGGAGGAGTTGGCCATCATCATCATCAATGGCGGGCAAAGAGAAAGAAAAGGAGGGGCGGCGCGCGGGCGAAGTTGACTGGTTGGGCTAGCGGGCCTCGACACGTCCGCTGTCACTGACCTGTGGGCCCGGCGTGGCGTGGTGTCCTGGTTAGCATTTTCATATCCCTCCCTTTATTTTTCTCCTGGCCAATGTCGAGTCCGGTGGGACAACATGGACTTATCGGCCTCAGGAAATCATATGAAAATGATGAAATCTGTTGCTGATTATTAAACTGCGTAGTCATGTGTGATCTTCTCGTATATTCCTTGGTGTTTTCTTCTAAAATATGTCATGACACGTATTATATTTCGTAGAATAAAGACTGAGACGACGATAATACATCATCACTAATTTAAAGGCTACAACTCCACACACACACACCATACCCGTCAACCGGCTTACAACGCACCCTCAAACAAATGACCTAAGAAAAAATCCCCTTCGTCCCCTCCGCTCCCGCGAGCAGAGGGACGAAACCCTAGCCGCCTCTACCCTCGGCCTCCTCCCTTACCTCTGTCCCCCTCGCCGCCGCCGGAGAGCGTCGTCGGGGCTTTCTCTCATCCTCGCGCGATGGTGGCGGCGCGGGCCGTCGCGGCCGGTGGGGGCGCGGTGCTGGTCGTGGGGCGCCGCGGCGTGACTGCTAGTCGGCGGCGCGGTGGCTGCGAGGTCCTGGATATAAAAGGCAGTATTTTTTTCTTGTTGGAAAGAATGGTGAGGAGATGACGCATTGAGTTACAGGACGGTGTCAACCAACCAAGCAAGACACAACTGAAGCACGACAACGACTCCAAGACAATTAATAGCAACCAACACAATGAAATTTGTTGTTGATTATTGAATTGCTAGTCATGTGTGATCTTCGTATATTCCTTGGTTTTTTCCTACTAAAATGGCATATTATATTTTATAGAACAAAGATCGAGATGGCCGATACATCGTCAATAAAGGCTACAACTCCACGCACCACAACTGTCAAGCGGTTTACAACGCACCCTCAAACAAACGACTTAACGATGCGTTAAGGACTTGCCTTTCCCAAGACGCATTTTGGCAGGCAGTGGCGTCTTGGCCCTCTCGCCCGGTACTCCTATAGGATCTTGGCTCCAGCCGGCCCACGGTTCTCCTCCAGTACTGGCATGCTATTGCGAGGACGCCAACGGCTCATACGCATGGCTAAAATTAGGCATCCTCAATGCCTCCGACCTTTTTTCAAAAGATTAAAGATGAGAGTAAGAACTGGATCCTCGCGGCTGTTAAACATAAATTAACTCTTAGCTCTCGGTCCGTATGGCCGTTTTTCTTGTTGGCTTCGGCCATTGTATGTTTGATCCTTCTATATCAATATAAAAGGTAAAAAAAGAATTGTCTCATTTAAAAAAAGAATGGTGAGGAGATGACGCATAGAGTTACAAGACCGCGTCAACGAACCAAGCAAGACACTAGTGAAGGACGACAACGACTCCAAGGCGGGGCCCGACCGGACTTAGGGAAGACGTCGACTAATCTGCACCTTCCATGTCGTACATAGGCCAAAAGCCCACGCCCGGCGTATCAGCCAATACCGGCAACACGCCACACGTAGGCGATCCAGTCGGGTCAATGAAGCCTCTGCCCGCACAGTATTCATCCAGATCGCCACCCAAACAAGACAACGGTCCTGCCTCATAGAATTGTCGCAATGCGGGAGACCGAGGCCGCCACCTCGGCGTCCGCCGCCTTCCGGGGCCACCGCCCCGGGATCCGCCTCCCCCGACCATGGAGCTATCCTGCCCATCCACCGCAAAGTCGTCGCACCGCGAGGGCCCGAAAAATCCAAGGGCAATGCCTCCAACAAGGTAGTGACCCTCACCGTCGCCCGCTCTTGACGAAGCTATAGGTTTTCACTCGGAGATGATCTGACCACTCGAGTCTCCCAGTCACCTCCTCTGCTCGCCACCGCCCTCTCCCGCGAGTCCGTGACGGGAAGCAGCCCAAGCACCAGCAAGGGGCAGGGAGATCCAGCCAGGGGCAAGCTAGGAGTCGTCCCGGCCGGGTGGCTTGCCGGCTAGGCGGATAAAATTCTTTCCCGGCAACGATTTCATGGCAGAGCTGGATAGGGGAAATGACTTGTAGCTCTAATTTCCAATGAATTAGATGATTTTTTATTGTTAATTGTGAGCTAGCTAAAATGGGCAAACTTCTCATGTTTTTAATGTTTTCAGTTACATATTTGAAAATATATTTTTGTCTCAATTGCTAGTACGAATAGTATAAATTGTTTATACAGTTTTAATTTTGTTGCATCATTATTTTCTTAGCTTTGGAGTTCGCCCGACCTCATTTTTCTCCGTCCTCCGCCACTGCACGTAGCCAACACCTGCAACACATCACAAAAGCCCAAAATAGCGCGGCTGCCACACCATCACATCACGCCGGGGAAGGAGCATGCGCGTTGCCACCTCGCCCCGAAGCCATTGCATGCACAACAGCTTCCACCGTGTGCCCTTCACAGTAACACCATGCGTCTTCCCTACGCCGCCACCACACACCACTGCCTAAGCCGCCGACCCTCAGGATGAGGGGACAGGGACGGAGCTAGGGACTTAGCTCAAGGGGGGCAAGGTTAAACTATGCAGTGTGTGTGATATGTTGGGGCTAAGCTAGCTAAATTACCATAATCAAGGAGTTGTCATGACTAATATGCCTATGCGAACCACAAGCATGGGGGGAGGGGCCGGGCATAGCCCCTGCTCATCCCTCCTTGTCTCCGTGCCTGACGCACCTTGAGAGAGAGGCACCACCTCCGCCGTCTGCCGGAGCGATATTTGACCGACCACCTCCTTTTTTTTTTGAACAGGGGAGGTCCCAGAGGGACCTAACCGACCACCTCCTTGGACAAAGGCTAGCGAAGTGGGAGAGGGGGACGGCCGATGGGGCTAGAATTTGGCTGTCGCTCAAGCGGGGGCGGCACACATGGAGGGAGGGGTTTTAGTGTCAACTTATCCGGCGCCGGATACGTACACCACTCATATATGATTTACTAGATTCGAACGGCGCGGCTTGCCGCGCGGCATTTGTTGGTTCTTTTAATTTCTTGCCCGTTCTTGTCACATTTTATACAGATTATTTAAAAGATTGTTTATATCTATATGTATAAGCAAATTGACATTGTGATGGTAAGAGATTTGAAAGCATATATTTTTAGGATCATATGAAATCAACATTCACCATATTATACAATCAAAATATTAAGAAATAGGAAGATCATAGCAATGCTGAGGCACACAGGGAAATAAATATAGAAAATCACACCACATTGACATAACATAAGATGGCATTATGAAAGTCCCTTCTAGGTGTACATAATATATATGCACACATGGAAGTAGTACTAAATACATAAGTTCTAATCAGTTCAGAAACACGATTTCAAACACCTAATAAGTTTCATATAACCGATAATGATTTGAAAAGTCAGTATTGCTTGTCTCAACAACATTAACAATGAGACGACGGCAGAACTAAATAGTAACGACCACGACTTGCTGAGAGGCTGTCACAAACGGACACTATGTACAGGCAAAATAAGGCTAGCCTGCAAGAAAAAAATTCATAGTTAACCGAAAGTTCAGTTTGTGTGTAGCCTAACACAATAGTTGGTATGGTTTGACCCGACCTTAAGCAATAGCATCCCCATAGAGTGACCTAGGTATTGTCTTTCTTTGCCAGACCATTATTTCCACCTTCCAGCGAAGATGCCTCGTGTCTAGAGTGAAGAGAGAAGATGAGGTCACAACTTTAGCCCAATCACGTCTAGTTTACTGAAGAATCCAGTAGCATACTACATTGTTAGATTGCTTACCCAACAGATGTTTCCTCACATCTTGCTAGGGGTGTGGACATAGATTCTTTGTCAGCAACACTCTACAACATGGAAGTCAAAATTATAAGAGTCTGCAGTATGTTTAGCTAAGGAGCAGATATATTTATCTCTGAAGTAGACCATATGGATTATATTTCTGCTTAATCTGAAAATAATTAACAGTGTGCGGAACATTGATAAGAGGCTAGTTTTCTAGGGCGTGAAAAATATGCTTATCAGCTGGAACATCGACACCACAACACGTTTAGCACCTTCCCCAGTAACCCCTTTACTCTTGGTCCTCTCAAGAAGAATCTTAGCAAAATCAGCCCCTTTAATCACGTTTTTTAGAAGATATTTCATGACTGTGTCCTATTATACCATTCTTCATTAATGTGGACCTGATATTTCTTTATAAAATTCATGTTATATGGAACAACCCATCTATTGTCAAGTTTTTCCCCATTTTTATAAATATTGAAAGCTACCATCATAACGACGTCTATAGAGGGCGAATCAATCTCATTAATAATTGTTTTAGACTTGGAACAAATATTGGATAATGTTTTGAACATTCACCATCTTTCATTTAGTTTACCATAGGGTCCATGCATCATAAATTCAGAAATGAAAGCATAGCCTAACAGATCTTCAATAGGGTTTGGCATTTCAGCAGAAACAAAAGAATCCTGCACTAACCTGACCGTCCTTGTCTACATCCTGCCAAATAAGGATATGAACATGTGGCATGCCTCGCTTCTGGCACTTGACAGCATACACTGCAGCAAAGAATATTGAACATGTAAATGTAAATAACATATAATTGACCCTCAAAAACATGAACACATGGTGAAATGTAATGTAGGAAAAGAAATAGTACCAGCCTTTACGGGACCAGCGATACGACCAGCTCTAATATCATCTATATACTCGAGCAAGAAAAACAAAGGCGACACGGAAATGGACCGATCTAGAGTTCACCCATCGAGCAAGCAAGAAAAACAAAGGCGACACGGAAATGGACGGTCAGGATCTGATCAAATGTCTAAAGGACGGTCACGGTTGTCTGAGCTCTGAGGAGCCCCATGTTTCAAGCAAGGATGTATTCTTTAGATATACTCGGAAAGTTTGAGCCCATACAACCTAACAATGAGATCATCCCTATTACATGGTTGTTGGCATGGCTCTAGCAGGAGTGGCTCAGTAATCTCGGGCCACTTTGCATTACACGCAAAAGTAGAGACCAAATCAGGAGCACCATGGACCCGACAAATGGCAAGACCATCATGGTAGTTCATCATGAAATGACGACCGGGAGTGTGTGATACCCTTTCCTGGAAAAAGTTAAGCATAAGACAGTACATGACGAAAGAGAAGGAAATGCAAGATACTGCGATTGATGTGAAATGATCTTAAGCATATATTCAGTAGTTTGGTTTCAAAATGTATTAATCCCAACAACATATAACTAATCATGTAAATTGAAGACTGGAATGATATAGTTGAGGACTTGAGCCATGCAAAGAACAAAATACAAACTGGAGAACGGAAACATGGTAATAAACTCAAAATGGGTATGAACAAAGACTATTCATATTATCTATGCTATATTTCTTATGTATGCTTTGTCATATTATCTATATGATTTTCACATCTTCTGAACATTTTTTTATATGGTAAAATCTCCATGTACACCTCGTATATTTTGCTTGTATATACATGAGCAAAGCAAAACCTAAAAAAGTATGGACTGACTTATCTATGGTCTCACTAACATGTACACAATACCTTGAGCACTGCAGTATATGCCTAGGAATGTGAACATGAAATGTAAGTACCTTTGGAGCCACAATTTTGGAAGGGGATTCATAGAACAGAGACTTCTGCACAGATGAATTTTTAAGATCTTTGTCACCGCTGCAGAAGGCAATGATCGCGTGCATCAGAGCATAACGAAGAAATTTGAGAGAATTAAATTGCAATGGAGAATAGGTTCTCTAGACTTAGAAAGGTGATAATGCAGCACAACAATTTCAGACCTGACTACGCGATGAACTAACACAATATCTGAAGGGAAAAAAGGTGGCTCCGATGATGCTATTGTATAGGATGAGTGGAATATCCATATTAAAGGAAATGGCACTACAGATCCAGTTCCTAATATGTCTCAAAATCTAAAAAAAGAGCAGAAAACTTGACATCACAATTGACCTGTTCAACCATATATATAATAATAAACTCCCCTTAACAAAATTCTTGAGGATGCAGAAAAATATTGCATTCCAATGCATTGGCACCTTCATGGCATTAATAATATTTATTGATCTCCAGAAACAAAAATTGGTTGAGACCTTGAGAACCAGTTTAAACCAATCATTCAGAAGCAAACATGTATATGTTGTCTTTATGTATAAGCTTGAGCAATGTTATATCGATTTCTAGTTACCTAAACTTCAAGAATGGAAAGTTCAACACTACCTGAATGTGTACTGGCCTTTTGTCTATTTAGGCATGTTTCCTTCAAATTGTAGATAAGCACACGACTAAACTATCTGCAGGCACATGATAGAATGAGGTAAATGGTTAGAAGAACAAAAATAAGAGCAGTGTCTGAAATTATTTGAAGAACAAAAAGAAACAACAATATATGAACTTTTCGTAGGCATCAAAGTACCAACAGACCATTGAAGGAATTTAACAACACTCAATAATGGAAGTAATAAGCTGAACCGTACATCGGGATTGGATAGCAAGCATGAAATTATGCATCGGATAATTAACCATAATAGATCAACGCTTGGGAGCCAAATATTATGCACGACATGAGAAACAAAGCATTTTAGCACATCCAGCTAGGCCGTAGCAATTTAAGAAACTGCTTCTATCTCTACCTCTACGCATGGCTTGAAAAAAAATTATTTGCACAATGTGAAGAACCTGGGAGCAACCCCTACCTCTAAGTATGACCACTCGCGATGGGAAAAGATTAATTTTTGCACTCACCTCAATCTGGATCCAACTGAAGAGCAGGTCACAACTCACAGCAGCCTGCTTGGATTTTCATCAAACACTTTATAGGCAGAGATAACAAACAATCTGCACAAACAAAGATGAGTTCTATGGGTTAAACCAAAATAGGATGAGTGAAAGAGAGAGGGCAAGACGCAAATCGTGAAGGCCAAATACGGCAAGGTCGAGTGAATTTGAGGCAAGGAGCACACACTTAGATCTACCCATGCATTAAAATTAAGCGGCGAACTGTAAAAAAGTAAGACCACTACCTGGCAGAATGCAGCGGTCAAAATGATCAGCAACCAACCAGAAAATGCAGCTTCTGAAACCCTTCCCCTCCCTGGCAAAATAAATCATCAGGTAAACACACAAAACAGCAACAACATGGATCTAGAAGACAAGTACACGAACAGAAATGATAAGCTCTTCTAGTCACCTGTTGACCAATGGCAATTTTCACACATAATAGAGCAGAACAGCAAGACACAAATTGACAATCCTGCAACCTACAAAAAGGCTAAAAGCCAGTAAGCCATGAAAGGAAAAACACAGAATCAAAACAAAGCAACACATGAACTATTAATTACTGCAAAGAAGATATGCTTTGTAATCCTAGGTACATCCATGCAATTCAGTTGCAACACGTACAGTAGGACTATAGGAAAATAAGTTTGATCTAACCCAGCTTGTGTATTAGAATTTAAGAAACCTATCTTTTAGAACAGTTACAGTTGACAGTAAACATATAAAAGGAATTGAAAAGAAAATAAAATACTTAATCTGTAATCAAAAGCATTCACAGCTTTCAGGTTATTGTTCTGTTCTGTAATCAAAAGTAAGCTTTCAGGTTATTGACATGTACATCGTTCAGGTTATTATTCTGTTACCCCTAAGCATTAACAACTACTGTATTTGCCTTAATGCATTGGTCTTAACTAAAAGTTACATGAATGTATTTGTCTTCAGCTACTGTATTTTTCCTTCTCGTGTTCAGGAGGAATCGCCTGTAAGCCATGCAAAAACAACACACCTGCAACACATACATCCAAAAAAAAATATACCAATGGCCAACAAAGAATAGAAGTGTTCTACGCAGCTAAGCAGAAACACAAACAAAGCATGGGTGTGAAGAATCGCTGCTGCCTAGATCTGTAAGCATAGACAGCAAGGCCTGGCAGCCAATTCTACCTCAACGCATGGACATAAATTTGATACTGCTCACTATAATGGAATAGCTTTGTACTCAGTACATGATTGCTTTATAGCACCTGTAGCTTATGCAAACAAATTCCCTCAGAGTGGCAGCTTTTCAATGTCTAGCTAATCCACTGCATCTTATAAATTGTATAGTTATTCAGAACCTCTTCCTTCGAGCTCCTATGGAAGACCTTGGCCGCACGCGCCTTAGGCGATTTCTATTTTCTTTAGTTTAGAATTAGTCTTTAATTTAGGCCGCAGGTTTCTACAAATTAGATCGCTGCTGATGAAGACATCTTTAGTACAGAACCTAACATGAAAAAGCTAATTACCTAAATTATTAATTGTAATACTTCCTCAGCAATTGATACCACAGCGCGATAAAACAAAAATGAGACACGGAAATTTTCAAATTGAAGAATATCTACATTAGTATTTCTTAGACAACATAAAAATGAGAGAATAACGTACAAATAGTTAAATGATAAAAGAAGCACCTTCGTTATTTAGGCATACAGAATCTATAACCCTGAAAGAGCAAAGACCGTAGCATTAGTAATCGAAAGCTTCCCGAAGTCCTGAGTAGTGCATTTGTGTAAAAGCAAAATTACTGTGTCCTTCCCAAAATAGAAATACGAACATGAAAGTAGAAACAAAATTGCTTTGGCTTTTGCGTACAATAGTGATGATAATCATGGTTCTCTGCTCGCAGACAGAATTGAACATACTTTGTCAAGCCGAGTGGGAAAGCTGAAAAATGACAACATAAAATTCATAAATGTCATGGATTATTAGTTTTGCTCCAAGAGCGACGAACCAAGTGCATATTTCTCTCCCTTACTATTTTCTTTCTGACCAGATCAAGAACCAGAAACTCTTTCTCTCCCTGAGCAGATCAAAAAGAAAGAACCAATAACCTCTCTCTCTCTCTCTCTCTCAAGAACCACAAAATCGAATTAACTACCATGCTGCAATCTAATGTAAAGAGAAGTGCATATTTTAGACCATGCACAATTGAACAATGTCCAAGACAGAGTGATCACATACGCTGCTAGACGTACAATTGGACAATTTCCAAGACAGAGCAACCACATAGGCTGCTAGCGGGAGCCCTTGCAAACTATACTAATCTATTTCCTCTCCCCAACTAATCTGAGCAAATTCTCCATCTACACAATCCCCAAACAGACTATTTTCTGAACCAAATCTGGGCATGGACAGAGGAGTGGAGGAACCAAAATTTAAACTCAATCTTGGGTTTAGGAACAGGTTCATACCTCAAGGGGAGAAAATGAAGAACAAATTCAGTTAGCGTATCAGGCCAGCTTGGGCGTCCTCCGGTGGTCAACTTCATCGCCAGTACTCGCAGCCTTGGTGTTGGTCTGCACAGATATTACAAACCCAAACCTGTTTTAGAGAGACCAGGAGCAACGGGAAGAAATATGGGGAGAAACTCACCTTCTTCTCATCTAGATTGGTTGCCCACGCTGCCGAATACGCTGTGCTGCTCCTGGATTAAGAAGATCTCGAGCCTGAGCCACCAGGGACTCCACTCCAGTTCCGCCGCAACCCACCGCGCCGCCGCTTTCCTCCGGGACGAACTCAGCGCCTCCTCCCGCTCGGCACCACAACCACTACGTCCGGCTCCGTCCACGTCGCCACTCTCCTCCGGGACGAGCTCACCACCTCCTCCTGCTCGCCTCCCACCGTTGCGCCGCCTGGGATCTCGTCGTTTACCACCGCTGCGCCGTCTGGGACTACAGCAGTGACGAGGACGGGGTCGCCGTACTCAGGGATACTTAGAGATGTGTAGCACGGCCCCACTCTGTTTGGGGTCAAGGTTAGGGAAGAGCAGGTCGCCGCCAATGGTTGCTGCTCGGATCCAAAAGAAATTTCAGTAGAAGAAACGAATTGCAAGGCAAAAAAAACGAATCTCAAGACCAGAAACGAAGCGGAGATGAAAGAAAACTCACCGGCGTCCTTCGTCGAGCGCCCCTGTTCGTCGAGCTCACCCGCGGCTCCAGCAGCCTTGTCACGGGGCGTGCAAGAGCCGCCGTGCTACCGCCGCACCTGTTGCAGTCACGCCCCAGGCAGAGGCGGATGCGGTACGACGCTCGGCATCACAACCACTACGTCTGTGGCACAAAGGCAGAGCGTGAGGGAGAAGGAGGGGTGTCGAGGCAGAGGCGCCGCACGGAGGAGGAGGCGCAGTGGAGGTGAGGGAGAGGAGTGGCGGCGGCGAGCACGAGAGATAGAGGAGAGAAAGACGTGAGGAGTTTGGGGGAGAGTGGTGGCTGGCTGATTGGGGGATATTTTCACCGATCTAGGGTTCACCCATCGAGCAAGCAAGAAAAACGAAGGCGACACGGAAATGGACGGATAGGATCTGATCAAATGTCTAAAGGACGGTTACGGTTGTCGAGCTCTGAGGAGCCCCATGTTTCAAGCAAGGATGTATTCTTTAGAATGATAAAAGAAGCACCTTCGTTATTTAGGCATACAGAATCTATAACCCTGAAAGAGCAAAGACTATAGCATTAGTAATCGAAAGCTTCCCGAAGTCCTGAGTAGTGCATTTGTGTAAAAGCAAAATTACTGTGTCCTTCCCAAAATAGAAATACGAACATGAAAGTAGAAACAAAATTGCTCTGGCTTTTGCATACAATAGTGATGATAATCATGGTTCTCTGCTCGCAGAAAGAATTGAACATACTTTGTCAAGCCGAGTGGGAAAGCTGAAAAATGACAACATAAAATTCATAAATGTCATGGATTATTAGTTTTGCTCCAAGAGCGACGAACCAAGTGCATATTTCTCTCCCTTACTATTTTCTTTCTGACCAGATGAAGAACCAGAAACTCTTTCTCTCCCTGAGCAGATCAAAAAGAAAGAACCAATAACCTCTCTCTCTCTCTCTCTCTAGAACCACAAAATCGAATTAACTACCATGCTGCAATCTAATGTAAAGAGAAGTGCATCTTTTAGACCATGCACAATTGAACAATGTCCAAGACAGAGTGATCACATACGCTGCTAGACGTACAATTGGACAATTTCCAAGACAGAGCAACCACATAGGCTGCTAGCGGGAGCCCTTGCAAACTATACTAATCTATTTCCTCTCCCCAACTAATCTGAGCAAATTCTCCATCTACACAATCCCCAAACAGACTATTTTCTGAACCAAATCTGGGCATGGACAGAGGGAGTGGAGGAACCAAAATTTAAACTCAATCTTGGGTTTGGGAACAGGTTCATACCTCAAGGGGAGAAAATGAAGAACAAATTCAGTTAGCGTATCAGGCCAGCTTGGGCGTCCTCCGGTGGTCAACTTCATCGCCAGTACTCGCAGCCTTGGTGTTGGTCTGCACAGATATTACAAACCCAAACCTGTTTTAGAGAGACCAGGAGCAACGGGAAGAAATATGGGGAGAAACTCACCTTCTTCTCATCTAGATTGGTTGCCCACGCTGCCGAATACGCTGTGCTGCTCCTGGATTAAGAAGATCTCGAGCCTGAGCCACCAGGGACTCCACTCCAGTTCCGCCGCAACCCACCGCGCCGCCGCTTTCCTCCGGGACGAACTCAGCGCCTCCTCCCGCTCGGCACCACAACCACTACGTCCGGCTCCGTCCACGCCGACGCTCTCCTCCGGGACGAGCTCACCACCTCCTCCTGCTCGCCTCCCACCGTTGCGCCGCCTGGGATCTCGTCGTTTACCACCGCTGCGCCGTCTGGGACTACAGCAGTGACGAGGACGGGGTCGCCGTACTCAGGGATACTTAGAGATGTGTAGCACGGCCCCACTCTGTTTGGGGTCAAGGTTAGGGAAGAGCAGGTCGCTGCCAATGGTTGCTGCTCGGATCGAAAAGAAATTTCAGTAGAAGAAACGAATTGCAAGGCAAAAAAAACGAATCTCAAGACCAGAAACGAAGCGGAGATGAAAGAAAACTCACCGGCGTCCTTCGTCGAGCGCCCCTGTTCGTCGAGCTCACCCGCGGCTCCAGCAGCCTTGTCACGGGGCGTGCAAGAGCCGCCGTGCTACCGCCGCACCTGCTGCAGTCACGCCCCAGGCAGAGGCGGATGCGGTACGACGCTCGCATCACAACCACTACGTCTGCGGCGCAAAGGCAGAGCGTGAGGGAGAAGGAGGGGTGTCGAGGCAGAGGCGCCGCACGGAGGAGGAGGCGCAGTGGAGGTGAGGGAGAGGAGTGGCGGCGGCGAGCACGAGAGATAGAGGAGAGAAAGACGTGAGGAGTTTGGGGGAGAGTGGTGGCTGGCTGATTGGGGGATATTTTCACCGATCTAGGGTTCACCCATCGAGCAAGCAAGAAAAACGAAGGCGACACGGAAATGGACGGATAGGATCTGATCAAATGTCTAAAGGACGGTTACGGTTGTCGAGCTCTGAGAAGCCCCATGTTTCAAGCAAGGATGTATTCTTTAGATGTACATACATAGTTACATATACTGTTAATATTTTCGTTCATTTAGGCACATGGTGGTCATCACGAGTGGGACGGATGAATTGTTAGTTGGCACACAATGCGTATGCATGCAAATGGATCGATCGTCGTCTCCTTTCTTCTTTAAATTGTTTGTGTCTCGTGCATAGTCGAGCCAGCAGAAAGCGGGGGAAGAAAAAGGGGAATCCGGTACAGTGCTGCTTGTGGGGCAGACAGCTGCGTACGGGCGGGCGAAGGTGATGGTTGGCCTGGCGGGCCTCGACACGTCCGCTCTCTCTGACCTGTGGGCCCGGCGTGGCGTGGTCTTCCCGTTAGCAGCTTTCTTTACTTCTCTTCTTGGCTATGTTGAGTCCACCAGAGGGACACGCGCGGCCGGTCGCTCAAACTTATCGGCGTCAGGAAATCATTTTTTTTTAAACGAAGGCAAAATCTTTGCCTTATTCATTAATTAAGAAGAAGGTGCCCGGTTTATTAGCGGAAGAAACCGGGTAAAAACCATACAACATACGCCAACACGAGCGTACATAACCACAAAGAACAACATCTAAGACCAACAACACCCGAAGCAACAACCTCCCTCAACCTATAACAACCGCGAACTGACGACAACTCTAGGGCCACGCATCTATCGAAGGTTTCCTTGCTATTTTCCTCTTTCTTCTCTTGTCCCTAATAGTAACCGTCTTGAGAGATTTCTCCACTTTTCTGATTAGGTCCTCTGGAGCATTCCATGCCAAGACGGAAGCAATAGCCTTGCCATATCCAGGACTAATCGCCTCTAAACAGGCAAGCAAACCGCCAATCTCTTTAGCAAAAAGGGCCTCAGAGTTAGAAGCCATCACGCCTCCACTACCCACATAGGGCGTCGAGGGCATCGCCAAATCCTCAACCGAGCTCAATTCCGTCGGATGCGCAGTAGACGAAACTCCACACGACTCCTGAAGCTCAGGAGCGAGGATCTCACCTCTGTCCTCGCTCACAGGGGCAGACGTTGCAACAAATTGTGGCGACGAGCAAGGACTGCCACGAGGAGAGAAACAACCAAAGTGAAGTGCTTCCTCAACCACAGATGGCTTCTGCTCAACGGAGTCAAGCGGAAACAAAGCCTCCCCCCGAGTGAGGCCCACGCCATCAGAACCACATGCCTCCGCCGGCTGCAAAGGACCATCAACGCCTGCCAACAATAACTTGAGAGTTGCCACCTCTTCACGAAGAGGGCGAGACGCCTCCTCGACGCGATCAGCGACAAGCTGACAGAGCTCCAAACGCAGCAAGGCAAAGTGGGATTGGAAGACAGAGTCACTGAACTCCCCGCAACACATAGGAGAGGGCCTTGGCTGCACCGCAGGACACAACAGAGAGTGGCACACAACCTCGGCCAGACTCTGAGACGACGAGGGACGATGAGGCTGAGCGGACGGCAAACGGCTCCGCTGGCAAGGAGCACAAGCGTCCGGAGAGCGAGCCCGAGCATCCGGAGAGCGAGAACGAGCAGCAGGAGAGCGCGCACGGCAGAAACGCTCCCGATGACCAGGACGACGACATCGGATGCATCTGAAAGGCCCACGACATGAGCTGACCTGGTGGCCACGCTCAAGGCAGCGAAAACACCTCCCTCGAGCCCAACGCTTGAAGGCGAGGCTACGGTCGAGACCTTCTTCTCGAGACGGAGATGATGGCGCGCGGACCGGACGGCCGCCCGGACCAACCTGCACCCAGCCTTTCTCGTCGTCTAGAGCGGCAATAGCACCAGAGAGGCCGCCGCACGGCTCCGCAGGAGCCACCTCAATATGGCGCACATCAGTGTTGCCGTGAACCGAGCCGGAAACAGTGCCGTTGGTGGAGGCCATCGAAATCTGCGGAGCCAACTCTTCATCGCCGTCGACGACCTCGACGGAGCTCTCCTCGGTAGAGACCGGGCCGCCCAAGGCAGCCGGCGGCAGCGACAAGGACCCAAGGCCCTCGACCACCACGGCGGGGTCGGACCCAAGCTGCCCATCGGACAGGAGAGCCGAGGCGACGGGCAACGGGGCCATGGCGGCCGCACACGCAGCCGTGGAGCGCTTGACCAGCATCGGCGTAGCTTCTGCTGGCTGGGCCGGCGACGCAGCGGGCCGGGGCTGGGAGCTCGAGCCAACAGGGAGCAGCTCCATGGGCAACGTCGTCAGGTCGGAGGAGGTGGCGGTGAGGGGCGCGGGGGCGGCGGCAGACAAGGCCAGAGCTACTGCCATTGCTCCCGCGGGCCGGTGCCGGGAGCTCGAATCAGCGGGAGGAGCTGAGGCGGTGAGCGGCGGAGCCGGAGTGCCCGTCTTCTTGACCTTGGGCGAGCGCTTGACAAACATCCGTCCACGGATGGCGGGATCAGACTTGCGGGAGGCAAGGACGGCCGCGGCGAGCGCGGCGGCGCGAGCGGAGGCGTTGGCTGACGACGAGGCCAGGGCGATCGCAGTCGCGAGCATGGGACGAGGCAGGAAACTCCGGGAGCACCGCAGCATCAACAGTCGAAGTCACTACATGCCGAGCAGCGGGATGGAGAGAGGGAGCCGTGGGGGTGCCGGATCTGGTCGCGGCGGACGGAAAGGATGCTGGACGGAGGAGATCAGGGCGCCGGCGGCGGCAGCACGCCCCAGGCCGCCATGGTCGCGAGAGCTCCTGCTTAGCCCACTCCCTAGTTGTTCTTTTCTTTCGGAGAAAGTAGAGGAAATCATATTAAATAATAGAGTGGATAGATAGACTGATTAACAAAAGTTAACAAAAGTTTTAAAAAAGGTCAACTTTGAGCCGCCACACGATCATTGTTTTATTTCATGTGTTCATTGATCGAATAGTAAACAATTTACAGATAAATGTAATTAACAAAAACAACATCTCATACAACCACACAGATCGAACAGAGTAGACATATCTACTACGGAAATTCACTTTGGCTCCCGGCAACTGCACCCGGTATGCCTTCTAATTTTTAAAAATTTAAAATGTTTCGAAAAATTCTGAAAACAATTGGACACAAACATACGCAAGTTTCGAACACTCGTAAAAAATTTCGATAGAAAATACCAATTTTTCTGCTCTGTGAAAAAAAGACAATTTTTTTGTCAGAAACTTGTCTTTTTTTCACAGAGCAGAAAAATTGGTATTCTCTATCGAAATTTTTCACGAGTGTTCGACATTTGCGTATGTTTCTGTCTAATTTTTTTCAGAATTTTCAAAATATTTTCAATTTTTAAAAAATCAAAAGGCATACCGGGTGCAGGTGCACCCGGGAGCCAAAACGCCATCCTCTACCTACTAGATCTAGATATATGGATCACATACTAGTGCAAACAGAGAGAAGCAGATTAACAACGTGTTGGTCAGGAAGGTCACCTCATCTTTGTTGTCGGTGTTCAAGGTGACCCAGACTTACGTTCGTGTAGAGGAAGTAGCCGAGCACAGACTCTGTGCAGAACCGAGGCTCTTTCATAAATCTTATTGACCTTCTCTTTTTTTTTTTTTTTTTTTGAGGAAAAGGATCTGATACATTAATAGGAAACTGAGTGCAAATTACATCCAGGTCCAACGAAGAAAAGAAAACACAAAAGAACCCTGTAAAAAGCACAAAGCACCCTGGGCCTCCTGGGAAGATCACGATCAGATCCACCACCACTCTCCCGAGAAACCAAGACGCCGCCGACGTCGCCGTACCACCAACCGCCGGCGAAGAGGAGCCACCACATGTAGAAGACGGCCGCAAGAGTCATCCGCCGCCGAGCGACGGAATAAGAGGTCGCTGATCGAACACGGCCACAGCACCCTCTCCCCAACTCCACCCAGCTTCCAGCCGACGCAACGCCGTCGAGGCCCACCAGCCGCAACACCCAAACTCCGGCAGAAGCCGCTCCCCTCGCCACCAAGGCCGGCCAGAGCAGAGTCGCCGAAGAAGAAGAAAACCACCTACAGAACCACCAAAAACGGATCACATACCACCGCCGGCTCCTCCCCTCGCTACCACAGCCGGCCAGAGAAGCACAAACGGGGAACTGCGCCCGACGAAGAAAAGCGAAGCACAACAAAGCAAAGCCACCACAGCCGTCGTCGGAGCAGAAGAATCCGATCCACCAGCAAACCCCCATCTGAGAGCACCTCGAAAACTGAAGACGGCCGCAAGATCCGCCCGCCACGCAGTGACGGTACCTGAGACGATGATCGGGCGACTTTCGGACTTTCGGAGTATGGGCACAAGGCGCCATCTCTGTTTTTTGCCGGCGAGCCGGCGATGGTTGTGGTCGGGGCACAAGGCTCCGTTTTTACTCTATCGTTCTGCTAGTAGGTGGTGCTTTGTCACTTTGTGTTGGCGGCTCTGGGTTGTATGATTGTTGTAAGGATGTTCGTCGGTCTTTGTTGAATAAAATGAATAAAACTGGTCGTATGCATCCTTTCGATGCAGAGGCTGGGGTAGGACCCTTTATCTAAAAAAAATGGGAATCAATGTTTTTATCATTTTATGTCCTCAAATTTCTAAATAGTCGACACGATGCAAACCCTAGATTAGCCGCCCCCAATCCTCCCTCTCCCCAGCCGCCGGGCAAAGCCCCGTGCGGTGCCGGCGGCGGCGGAGCTGCTCTTCCCCGCGCGCTTGAAGGGGAGATGCGGGGTCTCCTCAGCCGGCGGCGGCGTTCCTAGGTCGACGACGGGTCCGGTGGCGGCGCGCCTTCCCGGGCGGCGTAGCGACGGGTGGTCTGGTGACGGCGGCATGGCTACTTGGCTCTGGGGCGGCGCGGGGAAACCCTAGGACTAGTCCCGGCAGCAGCGTCGTCATCGTCGCATCCCTTCTTAAAGGTGTTGCTTGGTACACGGCGCTTCTGATTGCTAAGAGCATGGTGGGATTTCTCCGGAGGACGCAGCGGTTGCGGGACATCTTCGTTCTCGTCGAAGCGACGTTGTTGGCATTAGTTTCTCTTTTCTTTCTTTTTGTGTTTTCTTTTGGGCTTGCTTGTGCTGTGGCCCTAGCAGTTGTACCGTGTGGGGCGAGAAAGGTTAAGTATGGCTTCAATACTATCAAGTTAAATTATATTTAGTTTCTTTAATGGAGAAAATATTAAACACGTTTGTTGCAACTATGAACGAAAGGGAACGACGCACATGGGAAAAAGGAAAAGCACGACGCGCAAACAAAGAAAGAAAAAACAAGGCGCGAACTTTCCGGGCCGGTCTCCGTGGGCCTTAAAGAAGGCTGGGGAGCAGCTCGACATGAGCGAGACAAGAGTAGAACTCGCTAGAAGTGATAGATGTTAGAATAGGCTTGTGTTTTGGGGTCGACTCCGAGGAGTCGAAGTTTTGGCGAGAGGAGTCGAAGCCTCTTGACGGGTCCGAGGGACCCAAGCCAGTGTACCGGGTCAAGTGGACTCGAATAGGTAGCCCAGTCGGAGGTTGTTTCGACTGGAGGTAGTTTCCGGGTACGTGGAGTCGAACTCTCGACTCCTACCCGAGGAAGTGTCGAGTGACGGAGTTGGTCTGTCGACTCCGGCTCGTGGACACGTCAGCGCGGGTGTTGGCGGTCTGGAATCTGCGAGAAGGTTCTAGAAGCACAGGTGTCCTGGACACCTGTGCAGGCCCGCGCGTAGAGGTGCGACACCTGTCCCGGCGTGGACAAGTTCGTTTTTGGCTGGATAGAAAGATCTAGCCAAGATATTTTGTAGGATACCCTATAAATATCCCATCAATAGAAAAAGGGAAAATTGAGGCAAACCATTTCTTTGGCACACACTCCCCTCCCTTCTCTCTCTATCTCACGGGCAACAATTGGTATCAGAGCTTGAGTTCTTGAGAGATCTCACCGGAGATGGGCGACGGCAAGGCGCTCGTACCGGCGGAGGCGAAGGAGGCCGCGAGCACGCTGGCAGTCCAGCGTGTTGTGTGGGAGGCCGGTAGTTTGTGGCCGCTGCTTACGCGGTCAAACTACGCGGACTGGGCGTTGCTCATGCAGGTGAAGCTTGAGGCACGCCGGGCGTGGTCCGCCGTGCATGACGGCACGGAGGAGCGCGAGACGGACCGGGCAGAAATGGAGTACATGCTGCTCGCCGTTCCGCCGGAGATGATCTCCACACTGGCGTCGAAGAAGACGGCCAAGGAGGCGTGGGAGGCGATCAAGACGATGCGGGTCGGAGACACCCGTGTGCGGGAGGCGAAGGCGACGGCGCTGAAGAAGCAGTACGAGGCCATCAAGTTCGGCGACAGCGAGAACATCGACGACTTCGCCATGCGGCTGTCGTCGCTCGTGTCGCAGCTTGGGGTGCTCGGCATCACCATCACCGAGCCGGACACTATCCGTAAGTTTCTCTCGGTCGTTCCCACAAGGCTCTCGCAGATGGCATGCTCAATCGAGACCCTGCTCGACCTCGACACGCTCCCCATGGAGGAGCTCATCGGCCGCCTCAAAACGGCTGAGGAGCGACATGAGGCGGAGAAGCCGGAGGCCAAGCAGGCTGGGAAACTACTCCTCACGGAAGAGGAGTGGTTCTCTCGGATGCGCCTGCAAGATGGAGATGGATCCTCCAGCCACACCGGACGCGGCGGCGGCAAGCCGCGCGGTCGCGGTAGAGGCAACTCAGCTCGTGGAGCTGGGAACCCTGGCACGTCGAAAGACACGTGCAGGTACTGCGGAGTCGTCGGCCACTGGGCGCGAGACTGCCGCAAGAAGAAGCGCGAGCAGGGCGAGGCCCACCTCGTGCGCGGCGGAGGCGACAACGACGACGCGCTGCTCATGATGCAGGCGTGCACCATTGCGTCGGCTCCGCAACTCCCAGCGTCGACTCAGGCGGAGTCGGGCGCATCGGAGGCGGCACCCTCGTCTCGACCGGTGGCAGAGTCACGGACTCGACCGGTGGCGGAGTCGGAGGGAGTGTCGACTCCTCCGAAGGAGCACTCGCGGATCCATTGGGTCGCGGAGTGGGACATGCCGGCTCAGGAGGAGCCGAAGAAGGGGACTCGGGAGGAGTCAGCCCCGTCGACTCGCAAGGAGTCGACCCTCTTCCTGCTGGAGGAGAAGGCGCAGGTCAATCTGGCGCAAGGAGGGGACGCCAAGGAGGGCGTCTGGTACCTCGACTCGGGCGCCACCAATCACATGACTGGTGACCACGCCGCGTTCGCGGAACTCGACACCAGCATCGTCGGCACCGTCAGGTTCGGCGACGGCTCGCAAGTCGACATCTGCGGGCAAGGGACGGTGCTGTTCGTCTGCAAGTCAGGCGAGCACCGGGCCATCACCGGGGTGTACTACATACCCCGGTTGAACACGCAAATCATCAGCCTGGGCCAGTTCGATGAGAATGGCTGCCAGGTGCTGATCGAGGACGGGCTCCTCCGAGTGCGTGATAGGGAGCGGAAGCTCCTGGCGAAGGTCAGGCGGGAGCCGAACCGGATGTACAAGCTGACAGTGCGAGTTGTCCAGCCTGTGTGCTTGGCAGTGCACGCAGGTGTCGACTCGGCCTGGACTTGGCATGCAAGGTTCGGGCACCTCAACTTCGATAGCCTGCGCCGACTCGTGAAAGGCGGCATGGTGTGTGGCCTCCCTCTAGTGGAGCACGTGAATCAGCTCTGCGACGCCTGCCTAGCAGGGAAGCAGCGGCGAGCCTCCTTCTCCAAGCAGGCGAAGTTCTGGGCGAAGGAGCGACTCGAGCTGGTCCATGGCGACCTCTGCGGGCCGGTCTCCCCCGGCGACTCCGAGCGGCAAGAGGTACTTCCTCTTGCTTGTCGACGACCTGACACGGTACATGTGGCTCGCCCTTCTTGCGACGAAGGACGAGGCCGCAGTCGCCATCATTCGACTCTAGGCGGGAGCCGAGTCGGAGTCCAGGTGCAAGCTGCGCACGCTGAGGACGGATCGCGGAGGCGAGTTCACCTCCGGCTCCTTCACGGCATACTGTGCGGAGCTCGGAGTCGAGCGTCACCTGACGACTCCCTACTCCCCGCAGCAGAATGGAGTCGTGGAGCGACGCAACCAGATGATTGTGGGCATGGCCCACGGTCTGCTGAAGGCCAAGAGAGTCCCCGGCGAGTTCTGGGGTGAGGCGGTGTCGACGGCCGTGTTCATCTTGAACAGGTCGCCCACCAAGAGCGTGGACAGCATGACGCCGTTCGAGTCCTGGCATGGCCGCAAGCCGGATGTGCACTTCATGCGCACGTTCGGGTGCCTGGCGCATGTCAGAGAGACGCGACCCGGGCTGAAGAAGCTCGACGATCGCAGCAGGCCAATGATCTTCGTGGGGTATGAACCCGGCACGAAGGGTTATTGGGCCTACAACCCGGCAACAGTCCGAGTTGCTATCACCCGTGACGTGGTGTTCGACGAGAACGCGCGTTGGGACTGGAGTTCGCCGGACTCTCCGGTGAACACGTTTGGAGTCGACAACTTCACGGTCGAGCACATGGTGTTCGAGCCACAACCAACTCCAGGGGACGGGAGTGCGGGTCCTGGACCCGACTCGCCGCCTTCTCCAAGTTCGACTTCCCCGACTCCAGGAGCCGGGAGTGAGTCCCCACCAGCCGGTTCTCCAACAACACCGGGGTACTCGACAGCCGAGCCTTCGACTCCGGCTGTCACAGGCGTCGAGTTCGTCACGCCACCATCAAGGTATGCAAGTATGCTTGATGGAGAAGACGACACCGAGCTCAAGCACCGGTTCCGCACTTTGCAGAACGTACTCGATGCGGGTCCGGCTCAGGAGCCGGACGAGGAGCTCCACTTCCTCACCTCCGAAGAGCCTGGCTCGTTCGATGAGGCCAAGTCGGACGCTAGCTGGAGGCGTGCGATGCAGGAGGAACTCGAGGCCATCGAGTCAAATTCGACTTGGCGGCTCGCCACCTTACCACCAGGTCACCGCGCGATCGGCCTGAAGTGGGTCTACAAGGTGAAGAAGGATGCGCACGGCGTGGTCCTTAAGCACAAAGCTCGCCTGGTGGCGAAAGGCTATGTGCAGCGGCACGGGGTCGACTACGACGAGGTCTTCGCTCCCGTGGCCCGACTCGAGTCAATCCGACTCCTGCTGGCGGTGGCCGCAGATTCGGGTTGGGACGTCCACCACATGGACGTCAAGTCAGCCTTCCTCAACGGCGAATTGGAGGAAGAGGTGTACGTGCAGCAGCCAGCCGGCTTCGCTGCAAAGGGGAAGGAGCACCTGGTGCTCCGACTCGACAAGGCGCTCTACGGCCTCAAACAGGCACCAAGGGCATGGAACACCAAGCTCGACGCATGCCTCGTCAAGCTCGACTTCACCAGGTGCGAGTCGGAGCATGGCATGTACGCACGGGGCGCAACATCGACTCGACTCCTCGTCGGAGTCTACGTCGACGACCTGGTGATCACGGGCTCCGACTCCAGCGACATCGACGAGTTCAAGCTGGAGATGCAGAGTCTGTTCCAGATGTCCGACCTCGGGCTGCTGAGCTACTACCTCGGCATTGAGGTCCGACAAGGGCCAAGCGGGATCGACATCTCGCAAGCGGCCTATGCCCAGAAGCTGCTGGAGAAGGCAGGGATGGCTGGGTCCAACCCCTGCCAGGTGCCCATGGAGCCGCGCTTCAAGCTGTCCAAGACCAGCACGGCTCCACCAACGGATGCGACTGAGTACCGGAGCATCGTCGGGAGCCTCCGGTACTTGGTGCACACTCGACCGGATCTGACTTTCGCAGTCGGGTTCGTGTCTCGCTTCATGGTGGCGCCAACCCAAGAGCATTTGGCGGCTGTGAAGCACATCCTACGCTACATCGCCGGGTCTCCTCGACTCGGATGTAGGTATTGCAGAGGTACGGGTGCACCACGCCTCGTCGGCTACAGCGACAGCGACTTGGGTGGAGACGTCGACTCGCGCAAGAGTACGTCTGGCACGCTGTTCTTTCTGAGGAGCAGCCCAGTGACCTGGCAGTCGCAGAAGCAGTCGGTCGTCGCTCTCTCGAGTTGCGAGTCCGAGTACGTGGCTGCTGCCACGGCTGCTTGCCAGGGGATCTGGCTCTCTCGGCTGCTTGCCGAGTTCAGCACCGGCGAAGCAGAGCAGGTGGTGCTCAAGGTCGACAACAAGTCGGCAATCGCACTCGCCAAGAATCCCGTCTTCCACGAGCGCTCAAAGCACATCGAGTTGAAGTACCACTTCATTCGAGACTGCGTAGAGGCGAAGAAGATCGAGCTGGAGTTCGTGCCCACCGAACACCAACTCGCAGACATGCTAACCAAGCCACTTGGTCGAGTCCGCCTGGCGGAGCTGCGGACAAGGATCGGCATGGTGGAGGTGTCACCGGAACTCAGCCTAGGGAGTGATTGTTAGAATAGGCTTGTGTTTTGGGGTCGACTCCGAGGAGTCGAAGTTTTGGCGAGAGGAGTCGAAGCCTCTTGACGGGTCCGAGGGACCCAAGCCAGTGTACCGGGTCAAGTGGACTCGAATAGATAGCCCAGTCGAAGGTTGTTTCGACTGGAGGTAGTTTCCGGGTACGTGGAGTCGAACTCTCGACTCCTACCCGAGGAAGTGTCGAGTGACGGAGTTGGTCTGTCGACTCCGGCTCATGGACACGTCAGCGCGGGTGTTGGCGGTCTGGAATCTGCGAGAAGGTTCTAGAAGCACAGGTGTCCTGGACACCTGTGCAGGCCCGCGCGTAGAGGTGCGACACCTGTCCCGGTGTGGACAAGTTTGTTTTGGCTGGATAGAAAGATCTAGCCAAGATATTTTGTAGGATACTCTATAAATATCCCATCAATAGAAAAAGGGAAAATTAAGGCAAACCATTTCTTTGGCACACACTCCCCTCCCTTCTCTCTCTATCTCACGGGCAACAATAGATAGGGGGTCCCGCGACAAGGTATTAAAAACGGTCGACTTGGTCCTACTATCTCCCATTTACTGTTTGCAGATGACCGTATCTTCTTTGCTAGAAGTGATAGCCGTAGTGTTGATGCCCTCAAACGGACGTGAAGGATCAGCGGGTCAACGGAATATCGGATCGGCCTCTCTCTAGGAAGGGAAATGAGATCATGTTGAAGTCAGTCATTCAGGCGATTCCGATCTATGTGATGAGTTGTTTTCAGCTTCCAGTGACAACATGCGAACAAATGCGCAAGGTAATTGCCGATCAGTGGTGGGGGAGAGAAGATGGTCGGCGGAAAATGCATTGGAGGTCGTGGGATTGGCTGTCATCACCGAAGGATATGGGAGGGCTTGGGTTTCGAGACTTGGAGATTTTCAACCAAGCTATGCTGGGTCGGCAATGCTGGCGCCTGATCATCGAACCCACGTCGCTCTGTGCTCGTGTCTTGAAAGGCCGGTATTTTCCACACTGCGACTTTTGGGGCGCGACGTGCCCGCGGTCTGCCGCTTATACGTTCAGGAGCATTCTCCATGATCGGAAGCTGGTCCTGCATGGGGCACGTTGGTGTGTCGGAGATGGCTCGAGGATCAAGATCCTACAGGACTATTGGATCCTAGGGACAAGACCTGAGAGGCTTCGGCCCCTAACACCTATTGCAGCAGATCAGACTGTGGATTTCTTATTTGATATGGAGGCTCAATCATGGGACGAGGATCGGGTGCGGACAATGTTCGATGAAGCTGTTGCCAATCAGATTCTCCAAGTTCCGATCAGCCGTCTCGGTGGTGATGATTTTCTGTCATGGCCCCATAATCGATATGGCACATACACTGTCAGATCGGCCTATCAGTTAATTTGCACGCTCTGAACAGGCCATCCTGACCCGTAGCTCCCGGGGTCGAGGTCTGACTTCAAATAGCCAGGGAGAATCAAGGTTCTGGAAGGCTTTATGGGCGATCAAGGCTCCGGGCAAGATGTGCATAACTCTCTGGAGTGATCTTCAGGCCATGGTCCTTGCTGTTACTTGCTGGCATCTTTGGGATTTCCGAAATAAAGTTCGCGAGGAGGGAGCTAAAGCTGCTCCGTCGAACATTGCCGCAAAGATCAAAGCATACGTCGACTTCATTCTGACACACCAAGCAGCTGTGTGAGCTCCAACCACAGTCGTGAGACCTCTCGGGTAGTTTCATGGTCTCCGCCGCCGGAAGGGGTTCTCCAGCTGAATGTGGACGCAGCCCTCTTTGCCTCCTCCAGAAGAATGGGTGCTGGCGTTGTCGTGCGTGATCACACTGGAAGCTTTGTTGCGGCAGCTGGAAATAGTTTCCAGGAGGTGGTCGACTCGGAGTTAGCTGAAACTTATGCCATCAGATTTGCTCTGATCTGGGCTAAGGAGGAAGGTATGGATAACATCCTCGTCCACACAGATTGCCTCTTTGTTGTTCAGCGGATCAAGTCAAGAGAGATGGATCGTTCCTTTATTGGCCCGGTGATCCAAGATATTCGTTCCTTGACTGATGGTTTCAATAAGTGTTCGATCGGTTTTGTTAGCCGTCTTTAGAACTTTGCCCCGCACTACTTAGCTCGTTCTTTAGAGTTTTCTTGTATGTCAGTGTGGCGTGGTGTGCCTCCGGATAGTATCCGGCAATCAATTTGTATTGACTCTATATTTCTGTGATTAATAAAGTGGATAAGTTCTCTCAAAAAAAAAGAGACCCTTCGCTCTATATAAATGAAGGGCTCAAGCAACCAGCGCCGCGCACCAACCCTAAATCCAGATCTATCCCCTCCGACTCCGACCTAGGCTATGGCTTCCATCGTCTCCAAGCTCGCGCGGGCAGCCTTCGCAACCCGCGCCTCTCCCTTAGCCACCATCCATGCTTACCCTGCAGGTAATCCCTAGCTAAATCCCTCTTATTTCGGAATCTGGGTATATATGAATTCTGAATACACAGATTCCCAAATGAGTTCGGCCTCTTACTTTTGTACAAATTCTTCATCAGAATTTAATACCTGAAATTCACGTATAGCTTCTCATTATCTGTAGATACATTTGAATACACATAGTTTCTTATTAACATGTGGAGCTATTCATTAGGAGTACACTGTTCTAATCACCACACTTCTAACAAGCATGTTGTTTGATTTAGTGATACCGACTGATAATTTGTTATAATAGCTCTGCCTAAATCAATCAAATTAACCTATTCTCCTGAGAAATGGTAGTACAAATGTTCCTTCTTTCTTCCCAAATCAAGTTGTTACTCTGCCTACTAACAGGAGGCCCCAAGCCAGAACTAGAAGCAGCTCCAACCTGCAAACCACATCTCCAAATTGACGAGAACGCACTCAAGTCGGATGAAGCCATGTGGGCCTTTTACGAGTACTGGTGCAAGTATCATGGCATATCGCGTGACCGTCGCGAGATGGAACGCCGGTTCGAGATATTTAGCGATACCGCAAGGCGTGTGCACAGATGCAACATCGTTCTTTATGGGAGTGCCAGGGCGTCGATGACAAAATTTTCAGATTGGACCAAGGAGGAGAGAGAGAGCCTATGGAATAAAAGAGAAAGAACCCTGTGTTCAGCCAGTACTTCGGCTCCCGGTTGTTGACTGCCTGGTCAGAGGCAAGTGCAGATTCATCCCACTTGTTTGTTCTCTCCTTGCCTTTTCAGCTTTGTCATGTGCTATAAGTGCGTGTATCTCCTCTGTTATGTGTATACAATCAAGTTATATAATGATGGATGCCTGATCCACTTAGTATTCTTCCTTTATACTTATCAAGGGGCCTTAAACTGTAGATGGCTGACTAGACACAATATGCAGAGTAAAAAACCGGATGGAGCAATAAGCAGTTTCAGTGTGCTGAAACTAATACCTTTTTCTAGCTTAGAGTCTACACTGGACATGTACGGATGTACCTATTCCTGTGTACTCTCATAGCAGGTGTCCTTTAGCCATGTACATCGTTGATTTCCTTCACTTTGGTTGCTATGGTGTTCCTCTGATAATTGTTTGTCCCTTTGGTTTTGACTACTCATATCATACATGCTCTCATTTGCTGCAACGAGTCATATAAACGCCTTTTGGTTATATGCTACTACATCTGTTCCTATATATAAGATGTTTTGATAGGCTAAAATAGCCTACCAAAATGCTTATATTATTGAGACAGAGGTAGTAGAAAATTTAACAACTGTTACAAGAAAACTATCTGTAGGTTGAGTATAGTGTGTTTCAGTATTGATGCTTAGATTTGCTAATTTCCTATTGAATTATTTTTACTCGTATAAATTAAGCAAGATAGTGGTCGACTTGCGTAAATTATTAGTCCCATCGTGGTTGCCTTGCTTACCATGCTGATTTCAGCGCTTCATTGCCCTGCTTGCAGATGCGACCAAGGAGGAGGAAGCTCGTCAAATGGGTAGACCTAGAAGAGAATGAATCTCATGTACTCTTGTAGTCTTGTGTGACCTTAAGCTCCAAGTTATGATTCTGTATGCCAGGACATGCCTATCTATCAGTATTTGTGTCCCTTTGTTGTTGAACTCACTTTAGCTTTAATAAAAGCTATATTACCTGTATCTGTATGTCTATTGGACAAATATCTTTCGCTTTGTTGTATGAGCTCAGTTAGCTTTAATAAATACCTCGGCTCTACTTTGTGTGTCTGATCCATTTTGTACTTTTGGTTCAACTTGGCAGACGAATCGCAAGGGAAGATAGACTTGAATCCAGTGCTATTTGCAACTAGCACCGGCAGCTCATTTTCTGATTGTCACATTTTTTAGTTTTTAAAAAATGCGAAATAATTAGGGACATAAATTATGTTTTATATTGTACATCTATAAAGTTTCATTAAAAAATTCGGGCCTGCACAAAAAAGACAAATGATATGTGAATAGTGTTGAAATACACTATTCACTTTGGTCTTTTATTTTTTCCTAATGTCACATTTGGTTCTATTTTGGAACGAAATTTTGCATAGCCACACAACGTAACCAATGTCCACGATTTTATTTCAAAATTTTGAAAATGCAACATCCCAGTGTAGGCGCAAGTGGTTGCGAGATATTCACTCTCGTTAATCTGATTGCAACACACCGATTCATTGACATTGTAGAGCATAAGAGCATTTTCAGCCGTGAAAGCGTGCCAGATTGAGCATTTTCTCGGTCGATTTAGACCATCGATTAGATCAGCTTCATCAAATCGCTGCTGCACCGTCAACAAATTGGCCCATCTACCCCAGAATTTTGTCTGTCCACATTTTGGCCAAAATTCTACCTACCACCGAAGGGAAATCCAAAGGATGCAGTACGCACAGAACAAGAATATATTTTGTGCTTGATAGTCCCACCTCGCTCGAATGCAACGATTTCGGCCACTTTATATACGTCTAATTTCTGGTAATCAACAAGCCCCTCAGAACTGGTTAGCAAAGAATTAACTCCCCGTGGCCTAAATTGGAGAGAAGAACGGCGAGAGTAGGGCCGGCAGGCGAGCGCGGCTCTGGGGAGGGCGACAACGCGAATCGAGCGGCGGCGCTGCAACGAAGTTGGGGGGTTGACGAGTCGTGAGCCCCGACGGCGGCGCCGCACACGAGCGGCGGAGCTTTGCCGCACGCGCCGCCTGCGGTGTAGGCGGGGGATACCAGCAATTAGTGCGCGCGGGGCACTCTCCGGCAGTGGCCTATTTGGGAAAGAAAAAGAGAACTCACGAGTTGAACGACTACTGTTTTGTACTTCTCTAATAGAGGTTTCTATTCTTAATGTGATAGGCCTATAAAAATAATATAAGGGGAAATCTATCTTTAGAACGGTCGGTACTGTGTCTTATCCCTAGAACGTGTCGTGCACCGTCGGATCCAGCTCGGGCGAAGCAACGGCTGCATATAACGTTTCGCGGCAAACCAATCACGTCGCTTCGTCCAGCACATGCTCTGTCTCCCTGCTTCCACCAGCGCCGCCGGCTCCCCATCGCCGACCTCCCTAGCTCCCTCGAGCTCCTCTCTCCCGCTCCGCTCCTCCTGGATTCCGCCGACAGGGAGCATATCCACGCCTCAAGCTTCCATCCGCGCCCGCGGCCAGTGATCCGAGCACGCGCAGCCGCCCGAGCTCGCGCCTTCCCTCTGCGACGAGCTCGCCTCCCCCCTCGCGCAAGGCCGCCTCCGCTGCTCCTCCTGCTCGAGCACGCCTAAGATCGAGCTGAGCTCCTCCACGTGCGACCACCTTCCCGGATGCATCCGGCCCCAGCTCCGACTGGCCGCGTTCTCCGGCCTTCTCCGGCAAGCTGCCAGCTCTTCTCCTGCCTCCTCTCCTCCTGGCCGCGTTCTGGCAGGCCTGTTGCTCAAAGGAGGATCAGGTGAAGCGGGTGTTCACAAGTTAGACCTGCGTCGAGTCGCCGGGGGCGACGGCGATCACCTCCACGATGACCGGCATGTCTGTGTCGGATATGTTCACGGTCGTTTAGTAGTTGACGCCTAGGCGAGGTCGAATAATGGCGCCCTGTTGAGGACGTCGTAGTTACGGACTTGCGGTACATGAACTTGACCCCGATGAGGTAATTGATCCCGCATACGTACGAGAGGGAGCATAGCGTGTAGCATTTCCGTGCGCTGGCGCCCGCGCCGAAGCTGCGCACGCGCCGAAGCTGCGCACGTTGTGGAAGTTCTTTCCCATGTATGGCGTGATATACTTGGAAGACCTGCCGGCGTCGATGAAGCCGACGTCCGAGGTGAAGCTCAGCTTGGTGTAGTTGTCCACGTACCCGGCGGCGCTCTCCTGCAGGCCGCAGTCGATGGTATATTACACACACACGCGCGTAATGAATATCTGCAGTTAGAGACGAAGGAATGTGTCCAGGTATGTATAATGTTCTCACCTAAGTTGTAGATCTGGGTATGGACTCGAAGAACGTCGGCGGGGGCTCCGAGAAGAAGCAACAATGGCCACTGTGCCACCACGGCTGGTCGTTCATCGCGCATGTGCCAGCAGCTACAGTTTAACTCCAGTGGCTCATATAGTATGAATCAATAGTCTAACCAGTGCATGAATGACAGAGACAATCAGTTCGTGTTACTTGCTCAGTTGGGGAGCAGATCACAATCACATCACAGTGCGATGGATTAACAAACATACCATGTTGACTATTCACTTATGGAAGTGCTTTGCTCGTACGGTGGTCGTTTATTGTACAGTTATCATCACGAATATTTGATGACTCTCTAGATGATAGCTACCTACACTATGAAGTTATCCATGTGTTCATGGCATAGTTATCATCTCGAGATCGATGTAGTTACCCTATTCTTTAGAGAATAGTCACCATCTAGTACTTATGTAGTGACCCATGTGTTCATGATATCATCACCAAATCGATGTAGTTATCTTATTCTCTAGTTAATAGTTACCCTCTCAATACTGATGGAGTTATCCATGTGTTTCTGACTAGTTATCACCATAAAAATCGATATAGTTACCCTGCTCTCTATCTAATAGTTACCCACATAATAATTTTGAAGTTGTCTATGTGTTCATGATATATTTATCATCACGAAATCAATGTAGTTACCCCACTCCATACGTACTATTGCCCACCTAATACTGATGGAGTTACCAATGGTTTATGATATAATTATCATTACAAAATCGATTTACTTACCCTACTCTCTAGGTAAAAGTTACCCACCAGATACAGATGGATTTACCCACACTCTACATATTGAGTTACCCATGTGTTTATCCACCCGGAAATCGTTGTAGTCGCCATACTCTCCCAGTAATAGTTACCCACTAGGTACTGATTGAGTTACCCACCCAGAACTGATGAAGTTACCCATTTGTTAATGAGATATATAGTTATCCACCGAAATCGATGTAGTTACCATATTCTCTCTCGGTAATATTTACTCATCCAGTACCGATGAAGTTATACCATACTCTCTCTGTAATAGTTACCCATCCAGTACTGATGAAGTTATCCATCCGTTACTGATAGAGTTACCCATGTGTTCATGATATAGTTGTCCACCATAAAATCGATTTAGTTACCTTACTCTCAAGGTAATAGTTACGCACCAGATACTGATGGATTTACCCACACTCTACAGACTGAGTTACCCATGTGTTTATCCACCAGGAAATCGATGTAGTTGCCATACTCTCCCGGTGATAGTTACCCACTAGGTACCGACTGAGTTACCCACCCAGAACTGATGAAGTTACCCGTTTGTTTATGAGATATATAGTTATCCACCGAAATCGATGTAGTTACCATACTCTCTCGATAATAGTTACCCATCCAGTAGTGATAAAGTTACCCACCTATTACTGATAGAGTTACCCATGTGTTCATGACATGGTAACTACATCGATATAGTTGTCCACCACAAAATCGATGCAACAACCATACTCTAATGGTAATAGTTACCCACACTCTACTGATAGAGTTACCCACACTCTATTGATGTAGTTACCCATGTGTTTATCCACCAGGAAATCGATGTAGTTGCCATAATCTCTCGGTAATAATTACCCATTAGTTATTGATTGAGTTACCCACCCAGAACTGATGAAGTTACCCATGTGTTCTTGAGACAGTTATCTACCAAAATCGATGTACTTACCCTACTCTCTTGATAATAGTTATCCATCAATATTGATGAAGTTACCCACCCATTATTGATAGAGTTACCCATGTGTTTATTATATAGTTAACACCACGAAATCAATGCAGTTACCATGTACTCTAAATAAATATAGTTGCCAACCCAACACTTATTCAGTTACCCATCTGTTTTAATGTGTATGTGTCACCCTGAAATCAACATAGTTATCATCTTAATACGTATGGAGTTGCTCATCTGTTTTAGTGTATAGTTACCCATTTGTAACTATACATTTATCATCCTAAAGTGGTAACTCACTTATAAAACTAGATAGAAAGTTCAAAACTCGAAAAAAACACAAAAAAAAAACAACCAAAAGTGTGATCTAGTTTCAAATCGAAAACTAATAGTTGATAAGGTGGGTAACTCATATACAATAGGCTGGATAACTCACGTGTTAATGGTGGGTAACTTTTGGATCCGAAAAAAAAGTCGTCAGAACATATCAACATGGGATCTAGTTTCGAAGATCTCATGGCGACTAGTCCAACGGTGAAAACAGATCCTGAATCGGAGAAATGGTTTGACCTACAAAACTTTTTGAATTTTCAAATCTTCACATTTAATGATAGTGACATAAGCAATTTTGTGTTTTTTATAAGAATGCACTATTCACACTATTAGTTGGCATCTTATGGGGTTTGCGTGCGTATATATTCATGTGAAACGTCTGGTGGTGATGATTAGGACCAACGTTGTCGGAACGTTCTATAGATTTGTTTAAACATAGAACGTTCTATGTGTAGTTGCGTCCTAATATAATCAACCCGTCCCAATGCACTTGTAATACACTTCTTAGATGAAAAGAGCATTTATCCAGCCAAGTATAATTGTTTTTGGATATGGAGGTTTATTTAAATATTTTGTTGAAAGAAAAAAAAAGGAAACTTTCGGGTAAAACTTTTCCTCAATACGTAATGCCACGTCGACATAGATGACTGGCCGGAAAAATCAAACATCACTATATCATCAATAAGGTAAATAAAACCGTTGTAAGCATCTGTCATTTCCGCAGCAACGCGCGGGCATGTTTCCTAGTAAAACAATAGTCGTAGCGATCAAAGTAGCCGCGATCAAATGTAGTCGACGCGATCAATATTACAGACCAGAGTGCGAAAATAACATCTAGAAGAAGGGGTATGGCGACGACACGGGCCCATCGAGGATGACGACCTCGGCCTCGGCCTGCTCTGTTGGCGATGCCGATGCCGTCGCAGGTGTGCTGGTCGGCGCGGACGTGGGTGTGCATGCCGATGCCGACGCAGGTGTGCTAGCTGACCCCGTCGCGGAAGCCGCCGCATCCTCTGCAGCAGGACGTGCCGCCGATGCTGCGGCAATCTTGGCGTCGATCTCGCCGAGGATCATGTCCTTGTAATAGTTGTGCGCCGCCAACACACGGGCATCCATGACCGCTGTCGACGCGGTCAAGAGCATGAAGTCGTCTTTGCGCGCTCTTTTTCCAGCAGCCCACGCTCCTTCTCCATCAGCATCTTCTCTGCTTGCCTCTCGAACAGCCGGCTCCTTCCTCTTCCTCCTCTTGCCGGCCGCGTCGACCTCAACGACTTCCTCTGCCTCGACGCCTTAATTATCAGTCCAATCTACAAAGCAGCAAAGGCAAGCAGTATCTCAAAAAAAAAAAAAGCAAAGGCAAGCAGAGTACACACAAGGGAGATGGTAAAGTATCTTAATTATCATTTGATCTTACTAGTATTATCAATATATTCAATGTAAAACAATATAATGTATCTTAATAGTATTTCGATGACACGCCATACGCCAAGCTGACACGCCCCAACTCTCTAGCTCTCCCTGTTCAGCTGTTCTCACTGTAGAACTCCCTTTGTCAAGTATCCTCTGCCTCCCAATCACCCCGCGAGGTTTTGTAGAAGCTCACTGGCGCCCCACCTTCCAGCCGCCGTGGCCCAGCCTCAGCGCGTCCTCGCATGGCCACTCCCCCGCATCCGCTGCCGCTTTTGGCCGTCCCTTCCCAGCTCCACCGCATCTGACCTCCACTGTTTACCCCACATCGCCCGCCACCCATCCTGCCGGCGCCTGACCTGCCCAGCTCTGCACTCTACCGGTGCTTCTACCTGGGTCGTCAACGTTGGCACGCTGTGGTGGGCAGCAGCCAGCAGGTAGCAGACCTGCTCACCTGTAGCTCACTGACTCAGCTTCTTTGTTGTATCCTCTAGCGGACCTGCATCTGCATGACAAATTGACAATAGCAAAAAAAAAGCAGTTTCTCAAACTGAAAAAAAAAACATATTTGCAGCCTTGCGGGTAATATAATGAAAACCTACACAAATGACTACGTGATTTGAAACATGGAAGACATAATAGCCAGTAGAGGAGGATAGATTTTTTGTCTTTCCAAAGTTGCTAGTTTGGTAAAATAACATACCGGCCAAAATCACCATGCTCCCCCAAAATGCTGCTGAAACTCAAAGTAGATGATGTTGGATAACAATATAATATGCCTTATCCCACAACCTGGTTGTAAGAGGAATTACAAAATGTCAAGTCAGAAAATTTTACAACTCCTAATCGAAAGAGGAAACCATATAATTTACTATGCAGAAAATAGTTCGATATACATGACACCTTGACTAAGATGCCCATAGTAACTTATCCTGCACTCTAACAACATAAAGGCAAATAAATGTTGAAACAACTATTTTATGGATGTTGGATGCTTCAGCAGACAGTAATATTTTGTAGGCACTTCTATGGGTCTACCACATCTCAAACTCGTGTATATTAAGATCCGGCGGCCCTCGGCTGATCGAATCGCCGGATCCCAAGAACGGCGATGAACAGAGCCGAACAGACGGATCGAGAGAGAGAGAGGAATCGTGGAAGGTCCAGGAGGGCGGTGTAGAAGAAGGGGGTCTCGAGCTTTGCGTCTCCCTCGTGCTCTCCTTTTCCCCGCCGCTGCTCGTGCGCCAACTTTCCCCGCCTCCCACTACCACCGCCACGGAGCCAGAAAGGGAGCGATGGGCACTCGAGAGCGAGGGGGAAAGGGGAATCCGGTACAGTGCTACTTGCGGGGCAGACAGCTCCCGCTTCTAGAAGAAGGAGGAGGAGTTGGCCATCATCATCATCAATGGCGGGCAAAGAGAAAGAAAAGGAGGGGCGGCGCGCGGGCGAAGTTGACTGGTTGGGGTGGCGGGCCTCGACACGTTCGCTCTCGTTGACATGTGGGCCCGGCGTGGCGTGGTGTCCTGGTTAGCATTTTCATATCCTCTCACTTTTATTTTTCTCTTGGCCAATGTCGAGTCCGGTGGGACAACATGGACTTATCGGCCTCAGGAAATCATATGAAAATGATGAAATCTGTTGCTGATTATTAAACTGCTTAGTCATGTGTGATCTTCTCGTATATTCCTTGGTGTTTTCTTCTAAAATATGTCATGACACGTATTATATTCCGTAGAATAAAGACTGAGACGACCGATACATCATCACTAAACTAAAGGCTACAACTCCGCGCACCACATCCGTCAACTGGTTTACAACGAACCCTCAAATAAACGATTTTACGATGCCGTAAAGACTTGCCTTTCTCAAAAAGCATCTGGCAGGCCGCGGCATCTTGGCTCTCCTGTCCGGCACTCCAACAGTGCTACGAGATCTTGGCTCGGGCCGTCCTACGGTTCTTCAGCACTGGCATGCCATCGCGAGGATGTCAACTGCTCACCCCCACAGGCAGTGGCGGAGCTTGAGCAGAATATGAGTCGGGGCCAAGGTCCAAAACAAGAGCATACAGGCTCTACGTAGGGGGCCAAAACTTATAAAACGTCACGTAAATGGGCCATATCCTAAGGGGTACTTCACTAAATTAGATTGGGCGGGGGGGGGGGGGGGGGGCATGGCCCACTTTGACCACAATGTAGCTCCACCCTTGCCCACAGGGCTAAAATCCGTCATCACTCTGCTAACCTACAAGATCTCGATGGAAAGAAATGTGAGGAGGGTCAACAACAAATCCTCAATGTCTTTGGTCATTTTTTAGAAAATTAAAGATGAGAGCAAGAACTGAATCCTCACAAGTGCTAAACATAAATTTCTCTTCGCGCTAGGTTTGTATGGCCTTGTTTCTTATTGGCTTCGGCCACCCTATGTTTGCTCCTCCTATATCAATATAAAAGGCAGCATTTTTTTCTTGTTTCGGAAATGAATGGTGAGGAGATGACGCATGGAGTTACAAGACTGTGTCAACAAACCAAGCAAGACACTACCGAAGCATGACAACGACGCCAAGACAATTAATACGAACCAACACAATGAAATCTGTTGTTGATTATTGAATTGCTAGTCATGTGTGATCTTCGTATATTCCTTGGTTTTTTCCTACTAAAATGGCATATTATATTTTATAGAACAAAGATCGAGATGGCCGATACATCGTCAATAAAGGCTACAACTCCACGCACCACAACTGTCAAGCGGTTTACAAGCACCCTCAAACAAACGACTTAACGATGCCTTAAGGACTTGCCTTTCCCAAGACGCATTTTGGCAGGCAGTGGCGTCTTGGCCCTCTCGCCCGGTACTCCTATAGGATCTTGGCTTAATCCACCTAAGTTTAATCCATCTTGTTTTACTAATTGGCAATTTATGATGAGATCTCATATCAAGAGCGCTTCGAGCGAGCTATGGAGAATCATTCAAGTTGGGTTCAAGGCTGTCGATCCAAACAACATGACAAGAAGAGAAGTTGTGGATTGTCAACTCAATGACTTGGCTCTCAACATAATTCATACTGCCGTGGGGGAAAAGCACATGTCTCACATCGAGCTTGCCACCACCGCCAAAGAAGCTTGGGATATTCTCACTCAAGAGTTTGTCAGTAATGAGAGCAATGAAAGGAATAGATTTGAAGCCTTGAGCAACTAAGCCGAGGGCTTTTTCATGATTGATGGTGAAGATCATGAAGAAATGTATCGAAGACTCAAGACCCTTGCCACTCAATTTCGAGCCCTTGGTGCAACCTATGTGGATGATGCTTGGATCAAGAGGAAGTATGTGAGTGCCCTTTGGCCGTTCGAATCCACCGACTTGAAGAGTCTCCAAGGAAGACACAACTATCACCTCATGTCATCTAATGAAGTCATGCAAGAGATGGCGGCATACAAGGTGGCCGCCAAGAACGCCGAAGATGCTCGAGCCCGAGCCATTGGAATGCATAGAGGATCTTCACTTGCTTTGAAGGCCAAGGTTGTGGAGCAAGACGATGATGATGAGACTCAAGAAGATGTGTCACATTGGGATCCCAAAGAGCTTTAAGATACTCGCAAGGACTATGCGGCTCTCACATCTAAATTATTTTGGAAGAGTCCGTCCAAGGCAAGGGATTTTGTCAACAAGGCAAGTGGAAGGAAGGAGGGTGGCCAAAGAGTTCGTTCTTGCTACAATTGCCAAGATAAATATCACTTTGTGGCCGAGTGTCCGTTTGATAATCGAGAACTTTATGGAGGAAAGATTGTTAGGAAGGACAAGTCAAAGGACACCCATAAGAAACCTTTCTTCAAGAAGAATGCCATCAATAAGAAGCCTCCGAGAATTGTATTGCTTGCTCAAGAAGAGTACTCATCCAGGGAAGAAGAAGAAGAGCCCACAAATGAGGTTGCCGCCATTGCTATTGCTTCTTCATCATCTCCTTCCTTATTTGAATCCCCCAACGAGAATGTCTCCAACTCCTCCGCAAGATGCTTCATGGCCAAGACCACCGAGGTATCATCTCCCTCATCTCCTAAGGCAATGAGTAATATGGATGATGCTAGTAGTCTTAAAATCAAAGAGGAAATAGTTGCTTTCGATCATTTTGTCACTAACATGCAAGGTGAAACAAAGAAGCATGTTGAGGCTCTTATGAGTCAATATGGTGAAGCTCAAGAAATTCTTGAGATAAAGGGTAAGATTGAAAGAGAGGATGCTATGGAAATTGCATCCTTGAAAGACAATCTTGAAGAAGAGCATGAGCTTAGAGTTTCTCTAGAGCAACAACTAGAATCTATAGAAGAATCAAATGATGTAATTATTGCTAAACTCATTAAAGAACGTGATCATGCAATTGCTAAATACAAAGCATGTAAGAAAGAAAAGGTCGAGCTTGGTGTTGGTCATTCAAGACTAACCGAGGAGCTAGAGAAGCTCTCCAAGGCCCACAAAGCATTGGAGAGTGAATACTCTACCCTCACTAAGTCGTATGAACAACTTCAAGCTCAACCGCCTAAAAATGATATGCCTATTTTCTCCACTCCCATTACTTGTGATCATGCAAATATCGTTGAGGAAAATGCTAGGTTGAAGATCAATCTTGCTAAGGCCATATCCCTAGGTCAGAGACCGTTTGTTACTTCACAAAAAGGGAGAGTTGGTCTTGGGTTCGTTGAGGAGGAAAAGGAGAAGGAGAGCTTCATGAAGGATGCTAGAGCTCCTCAAGCTAAGAAGGCCAACATTACTAGTGCTCCTCAAGCAAAGAAGATCCCTCAAGCTAAGAAGGTCAACATTGCTAGTGGTGGTGCCACAAGGGGCAAAACCATTAGTGATGACTTTGCGGGAAAGACTAACCCCCACTATCTTATATATGTTGATTATTATGGGGATGTCTATGCTAAGTTTATTGGTCCTAGAAATGTACCTATTGCTCGTTCTATTTGGGTTCCTAAGACCCTTGTTGCTAACAAAAGAGGACCCATTGAAAAATGGGGACCTAAATCAAAGCAATGATTTCTTGTAGGACTATGCTTCCGGTGGGTCAAAATGGGTGCTTGATAGTGGATGCACAAAACATATGACCGGAAGCAAGGAATTAATGACGGAGTTGAGACCAAATCTAAATGAAGCAACCGTCACTTATGGAGATCGATCAAAATCCGAGGTATTGGGCTTTGGGAAGGTAGTAGTCGCTAAGGTTATCACCTTAGCGAATGTCATGCTTGTCAAAGACCTTGGTTTTAATTTACTTTCCGTTCGTGCACTTAATAAGATGGGTTTCGCCGTCTTCTTTGATATTGATGTTGTGGTACTCTTGTGGAGCAAGACTCTAAAGGTCGATTTCGTTGGGTACGTCGAGGATGATTTGTTCGTGGTTGACTTTTCGGGGGAAACCACTTCAAATTCGATGTGCCTATTTAGAAAGGCCGACAAGGGTTGGTTGTGGCATCGCCGCCTAGCCCATGTGAAAGAGCATTGATGATTGATCATCCATTTTGGAGTCTAATGACAACACACAACATCGGACTAATGTTTGTGTGTACATTTGCAGAATCTATAGATCACATCAGGTTCGGAAAAAGGGAGTCGATGCGAAGTGTTAAGGGGAAGGAATCTGACCTAGTCTGCCAAATTTGCCTTTAGCGGTAGTACCGCTGGTGCAGCGGTAGTACCGCTCCAACCTGGAGCGGTGCCGCAGCTGCCCAGCAGTACAACCTCCAGCGGTAGTACCGCTGGTACTACCGCCAGAGGTACCGCTGGGCAAGTTTTGGCTACGGGTATGCGTTTCGGTACTTCAGCGGTAGCTGCCCCGTTCTACCGCTGGGATCCACCTTAGCTCCTATGGCTAAGTCCCCAGCGGTAGTACCGGTGCCTTACCGGTAGTACCGCTGTGTCCCAGCAGCAGTACTACCACTGGTGGTACCGCGGGTCATACCGCTAGCCTCATTTTGGCTACGGGTATGCCCGTCGGTACCCCAGCGGTAGGTGCATCGTTCTAGCGCTGGGAAGGCTTAGCCCTCGCGGCTAAGTGTCCAACGGTAGTACCGGTGGCTTACCGGTAGTACCGCCACCTGGGGTCAGCGGTACCTCCCAAAGGGTACCGCTGCCGCTGGAGTCGGTTTACACGCAGTACCATCCCACATACCTGTAGCAGTAGTACCGCTGCTCCAGCGGTAGTACCGCCGTGCAGTTTTTCTGCACTTAACGGTTGGATTTCGGGGGGCCCTATAAATAGCCCCCTTCTTCCCCATTGAAGGCGACCCGACCTAGTTTCTCTCTCCTCGTGGATTGCAAATCTTAAATCCCCTAGATCTCCCAATCTAACCACTCAAACTTGTTGATCTTTGGAGGATTGAAGGAGAAGGCCAAGATCTAGATCTACACCAACCGGTTTTCCATTTCCCCCTCATTTTCTTGAGGGATTTGTGCCTAGGGTTTCCATTGGGAAAACCTAGGTGTTTGGTTGTACTCACTTTGATTGTTCTTGTTTTCAGTTGTTGTATTGACTTGAGAGCCCCCAATTAAGTTGTGGGTGTGTGCCTCAAAAACATTGTAAGGGCTCCGGATTCCGCCTTGAAGGACTCCGATAGTGGAAGGTGAACTAAGCCTTTGTGGCAAAGTTCATCGGAGAATAGGGTGAGGCCTTCGTGGCGTTGAGTAGGCCTTTGTGGCGAACTCACACCCCTCCAACGAGACGTACTCCCTTACAATGGATGTTAAAAGTGCCTTTCTCAATAGACCTTTAAAGGAGTTGGTGTTCGTTAAGCAACCCCCGGGGTTCGAGGACCCCAACTTCCCTAACCATGTCTACAAGCTCGATAAGGCGCTCTATGGACTTAAGCAAGCACCACGTGCGTGGTATGAGCACCTTAGAGAGTTATTGTTAGACCGTGGATTTGAAGTTGGGCAAATTGATCCCACTCTTTTTACTAAGAGGGTTAAAGGGGAGCTTTTCGTATGCCAACTATATGTTGATGATATTATATTTGGCTCGTCTAACAAAGCTTTTAATGATGAATTTTCAAAGCTTATGACTGATAGGTTTGAGATGTCTATTTTGGGCGAGTTGAAGTTCTTCCTTGGACTTGAGATCAAGCAATTGAGAGGAGGGACTTTTATTAGCCAAGCAAAGTATATTCAAGACATGCTCAAGAGGTTTAATATAGCCGATGCTAAGGAGAAGAAGACACCTATGGATACCAAATGCCATCTACAACTTAACCCAAAATGTATAGATGTGGATCAAAAGCTCTACCGCTCCATGATAGGTTCGTTGCTTTACCTTTGTGCATCTAGACCCGATATTGTGTTGAGTGTAGGTGTGTGTGCAAGGTATCAAGCGGCTCTTAAGGAAAGCCACATGTTGGCAGTCAAAAGAATCCTACAATATTTGGTTCATACTCCAAGGTTTGGTTTGTGGTACCCAAGGGATTTTTCTTTCACTCTTCGTGGGTTCACGGATTCGGATTGGGCCGGTGATCAAGATGATAGGAAATCAACTTCCGGGGATTGCCAATTTCTTGGTAGGTCCTTGGTGAGTTGGTCTTCTAAGAAGCAAAATTGTATATCTCTCAACCGCCGAAGCGGAGTATGTGGCCGCCGCAAGTGCATGCACTCAATTGTTATGGATGAGGCAAACTTTAAAGGAATACGGTGTCAATTGTGACAAAGTGCCTCTTTTGTGTGACAATGAGAGTGCTATCAAGATCGCCTACAATCCGGTGCAACACTCAAGAACCAAGCACATTGAGATTCGTCATCACTTCATTCGGGATCATGTTGCCCGTGGAGATATTGAGCTAGCATATGTGCCAACCAAAGACCAACTTGCTGATATTTTCACGAAGCCTCTTGATGAAGCAAGGTTCACTTATTTGAGGAATGAGCTAAATATCGTGGATTCGAGGAGCTTGGCTTGACCATCTTGCATACACACCTATAGTTTCAACTTCTATCTTGGTTTAGGTGTAGGCATGGATTTAGGGGGGGGGGATGTTGTCCTAACTATTGGGCTCTCCCTCTCCCCATGATGCCTATATTAATGAATTAATTTGTCTACTCTATATTCAAATTCATGAATTGTGAGCTTAAATGATGAGTTTTGAGTGAGAACCCAAGATACATCTTCGCGGTGTCTCACTCTTTCATACTCATATATGGTGGCTTCGGCCACCAACCTCCTCATGTGAGGAGTTGGTTATTATTTGGTGTTTATTGGGTTTTTCTAGACCTATATGTGTCACTATGTGCGTGCGATGGAAAAACACTCATGTTTGGCCTTTTATTTTTGCATCTTGCAAACATGAGTGTAGTACCATATTACGACAGTTTGTTTTCCATCCTAAGCCCCAACTCTCCTAAAAACCCTTGGATCTAAATCTAAACATTAAATTCTCCCTAAAAACAAGCATCAAGTTTTCTGACAGGAGCGGTACTACCGGCAAATCGACCGGTACTACCATCCCCTGCATTTTTCAGTTGCCTGAAAACTGCAGCGGGCGGAAGTACCGCTCGCTCCACCGGTACTACCGGTGCTGCGGGAGGAGCAGCTAATATGTGCGGTACTACCGGCGAATCGACCGGTACTACCGTCCCCTGCAGTTTCCAGCCGCCTGAAAACTGCAGCGGGCGGAAGTACCGCCCGATCCACCGATACTACCGGTGAGGCGGGTCTGGGTGACTTAAGGGCACGGGGCTGGGGGTGGAAGTTAGGGTTTCCTTTCTTCTTCCTCCCGACCCCAACCTCTCTCCTCTCTCCCAACCCAGCCGTCGGCACCTCCTAGGGCTCCATTGGAGCTCCTCCGGTGCCCCTCCTTCAGATCTGGTCCGAGGGAATCGTTCCCCACGACATCCTCCTCCATGGCCTCCGGTATTTGCCCTCTCTCATGCTCATTCTAGGCTTCACTATTTGAAACTAGATTTGATGTAGGGCAAGTTCTAGATGCACGATTGTTTGGATACAATCTTCAATGGAGCATGTCTTGGACCTATACTAGATGTGGTTAGTTGTCTAGAGTAGGTTTTTCGTGTAGATTGTGGTAGAAATCACTAGTACCGTGTGAAACCCTAATCCCCCCGTTTCTCTCGGGCACGTGTGGTTGGGTGTTCCGTGGGGTGTCCCCGGGGTTCCTATCGGTACTATTGGTGTTCTCCCTATCCACACGGGTTAACTACTCTTTGCAACTATCTTGTTTTTATCGCGAATTTTCTGTCTTTCCTAGTTCCCTCCCTACCTTTGTGCTTACTTCTCAGGTTTCTCCTCCTCAGCTCGCAAGAAGCAGCGCACGGTTGAGGATGACATTGAAGAAGATTCCGAGGTGATGCCGCAAACCAAGTCAGCCCGTCAGATCAACCTTGAGAAGAAGAAAAGTGCTGCCAGTTCAAGTGGGACTTCTAAGAAGACAGTGGCAAAGAAACCAAAAACAGTCTCGTTTGCTAAGATGTCCAACAATCAGTACCGTGAGTATCGGATGAAGAACCCCTACCTCATTCCTCGTCAAGCCAATGTCAGTAACCCCCGCTTCTACACAATTGATCAAGAGCTTGTGCATGATCAAATTTATTTGGGTCAAAAGAATGATGTGGTCCTTCAACATCATCTCAACATTCCTCACATGTCATCTCCGAAGTTCCAAGCCTACTTTGCCGAAGCCTATGCCATGTGTGAGGAGTTCGAGCTGCTTGACATTATGGGGCTGCACCAGGACTATGATGAGCAGCTTGTGGGACAGTTTTATGCTACGTTGCACATGGGAGATGAGAGGAATTCTGTGCTTCGTTGGATGATCAAGGAAGAACATGTGGAGTGCAGGTGGTCAGACTTTGCTGCTTGTCTGGGCTACCCTCGTACCTCGGAATCCAATGGATGGACGGTTCATCATAGAGACCGCCCAAGTTGCAGGGATGTGCTTCTCCCTATCACTATGGAAGGTGGCTCTCCGGGGCAGACTGAGGATCTCATTCCTACCTATGAGATCATGTTTCGCATTTTCAGGGAGACGCTCACTCCTCGCGTGGGCAACTGGGACCAAGTTCATGGATATTTGATAGATCTGCTCATTCAGTGCCATGAGAGGAAGGGGTCCGGAGAGAAGCTTGATGTGATGAATGTTATCTATGAGGAGTTGTGGCTCTGCATCATTGATAAGCGGGTTCCTATCTACGCCCCCTACATTATGAAGCTCATTGTTGGTAAATGGGCCTACCTCCACAATGGTGAGCGCCTTGATCATTCCCAGTCTGTGGTCCCCCACTTTGAGAAGAAGCTCCGCAAGAAACAGCATGTGCTTCCCGCGGACCGCCATGGGAAAGGAAAGAAAGTGGTTGAGGCTCCAGCTGAGGAACCGGGATGGTTCCAGAAGATCAAGTCCAAGTTCAGGGAGTCCTTCTGTTTGATTGATGACCGCATGTATGAGACCCATGTGCAAGACAAGAAGAGCCGCTCCCGTCAGAAACAGATTATGCGCAAGTTGGAGATCCTAGTTTTCGACGGCTCTGAAGAGAACATCACTCCCAAGGCGGCGTGGCTCGCCAAAGGCCGTGTTGCTTGGTCCGATGAGGAGGAGGAGGAGGAGGAACATGAGGACTGATCCTTTTGGGACGCTTAGTGTCGCTCCTCTCTTTTTGGTGTCTTGACGCCAAAGGGGGAGAAGTGCTTAGCATAGTTTTAGTCTCCAGGGTTTGCATGGGCAGGACACGAGTTTGCCTTATTTTGATTTGCCTCTTTATCTCGAGTTCCCATGAACTTTTAGCTTAATTCCGTTTTGAACTCTATGCATGATGTGAGCATGTAACGTTGTTGAACTATTTATCTTCATATGGTTATCTATGTCCTATCTATCCTATGTATATGTTGATATGTTTGCAAGGTTTCCAAAAGATAGGGGGAGCTCCTTGAGGGGGAGCCCATTTATCTTTTGCAAACGATCTATGCTAATTAGTTGTATTGTCGTCAACACCAAAAAGGGGGAGATTGAAAGAACATGTGATAACCCCATGTGATTCTGATGTTGACAACAATACAATTAAGTACTCTAATGTTGAATCTCAGCTGTGCAGGAATTCTAAAAGAATCATCGCGAGAAATGCTTCAGTTTGGTGGTTCTGGGGTTTACCGGAAGTACCGGTCGTCCCAGCGGTACTACCGCTCGGAACTTCCGGAGGTACTTCCGGAGCCCAGTACCGCTTACGAAAGTTGGGTACTGGACTCAACGGAAGTAGCACCGGAAGTAGTACCGGAACTTCCGCTAAACCGGAAGTACCGGTCGTCCCAGCGATACTACCGCTCGGAACTTCCGGAGGTACTTCCGGAGCCCAGTACCGCTTACGAAAGTTGGGTACTGGACTCAACGGAAGTAGTACCGGAACTTCCGCTAAACCGGAAGTACCGGTCGTCCCAGCGGTACTACCGCTCGGAACTTCCGGAGGAACTTCCGGAGCCCAGTACCGCTTACGAAAGTTCGGTTCTGGACTCAAACGGAAGTAGCACCGGAAGTAGTACCGGTACTACCGCTAAACCGGAACTACCGGTGGTTTCAGCGGAACTACCGCTGCGGCGGGTTGAAGGACGTTGTCTGAAGACCGTTGGCTGAAGCCTGAAGGGAAGACCGGAAGTACCGGCCCTCCCGGCGGTACTTCCGGTGCTGCGGGACTGGGCGCCCCCAACGGCTGGATGGAGGGAGGGCTATTTAAGGAGGGTGTCTTCCTCCTTTGTGAGCTAGCTTTTGAATTCTCTCTCCTCCATTAATGTCCCAAAAGCTCAAAGCTCAAAATCGATAGATCTCCCAATCCCTCCACCCAAATTCGTTGATCTTTGGAGGATTGAAGGAGAAGGCCCCGATCTACGTCTTCACCAAGCCGTTCTTCATTTCCCCCTCATTCACTTGAGGATTTTCGTTTTAGGGTTAGCATTGTGTTACCCTAAAATTCTTGTGCTTACCACTTGTTGTAATTGTGACAGATCTGTTGATTTGGGAGCCCCCAATTAAGTTGTGGGTGTGTGCCCCAAAAACGTTGTAAGGGCTCCGGATTCCGCCTTGAAGGATTCCGATAGTGGAAGGTGAACCAAACCCTCGGGTGCGGTTCATCGGAGAATAAGGTGAGGCCTTTGTGGCATCTTGAGTAGGCCTCTTGTGGCGAGCTCACACCCCTCCAACGAGACGTACTCCCTTAACAAGGAGGAACTCGGGAATACATCCTTGTCTCCGCATGCTTCTACTTTCGGTTATCTCTTTCCCTTAGTTGTCTTTACTTGTATCGTATTAATTGCCTAGTTGCTTTAGTTTGCTTTTCATATAGGTAAATTTACCGTAGTTGCATATCTAGAGAATTTACCTTTGTGTTAAACCTAAAATCGAAAAAGAATTAAAAATTGGTGTAACACCTATTCAAACCCCCCCTCTAGGTGTCCATACGATCCTTTCGCTTAGTAGTTAATCACTAGCAATTCTGACAGGAGATGAATAGATATGAAGTGACCAAACCCAATCCAAGAACCAGAGTGAAGAACGGAGTGAAGTGCCATTTCAATGCGCCCTTTGGACAGACAGTGTTCCAGATGTGGTCAAGGAGGCGGGGCAAGGTACCATGGCAGAGAGCTCTGCTGTCGACGACGAACAGGTGGTTTTGAATTCATGGTGGAGGAACAGCCGAGCCCTGTAGCTAGCCGATGGCCGTCAAAACAACACCGTCAGAAGAGCACCGGTCACCACTCCACAGCTGCGACGTAACCAGCGCCAAAGAAGCATCATGATTTGAATTTCCTTTCCAAAAAGGGGATAAAGTCAGATTAGTAAATACTGACATCCACATATATTTCAAGTACTACTCCTGACACACAGTTGTAGATAGAACAACGCAAATGCAGAGTAACCACACACTACAAAAGGATGTTTAAGCAACAAGAATAGATTGCCCCAGATTTAACCAGAATAAAGTACCCTGGTTTTAACCAGTAACCACACTACAAAAAAATTGCATGACATCAACACAATTCCAAATGTTACAGTTCAACATTGAAAAACAATTATATCAGGCTCAAAGGAAACATTACGTTCTGTCCCGGGGAGCAGAGGAAAAGAACGTGGCAAAGCCTCGAGGACCAGATTGCTACTAGAGAGAGCTCAGTTGGTTATATCATCTAATGTTGCTATAGGCAGCAACCTTGGGCAAAATCGACTACTCCGTCGAAACCAATCCACAACTAACAATCCGTTGATTTTTTTTTGTTGGCTTGGGCAGGTTTTTGGTCTGTTGGCTTTTGGGAATGTAAATAATGCAAGTAAGTACCTACAGTCTTTCTCCACTGTAATGACATGGCAGTAAAGCTGCCTTTTACATATAAGAAAGCTCCTCAAAGTCCATCGGTCATATCAGTTATTATATCTCCAGGAGACCTCGTCTTCTTGCACGTAACAACCCCTACGTCCAGGTCTAACATCTGTCTGACCGCATCTGCACCAGCGGCTCCAGAATCAGTTTGTCCAAAGTTGTGATCTGAAACTGAAGAACAGAAAGATCAGAGTGCTTCTCATGTTTATTAGAATTGGTCAGGATACTAGTCTTTGTAGAGCATGTAGTTTATGGGATTTATGGGGGTAATTTGTTATTGAGGTTAGTCAAATACACAAGCATTAATAATTTAAGCACCGACTACTTATTCAGTCACCACTCACCAACTACTGACACATGCAATTTTAGCTGACAAAAAGAAGCATTACTAAAATTATATGGGCAAATGGATAGGCCACCCAATAACTTCATGTGGGTGGTCATATGGCATTTGGCTGAAGATACCAAATAAAAGTGGAGGAAATGCACAGGTTTTGTTAGTGTGATGAACAGATAGTGCATGCATTCTGAAACTAAATTCAGCGGGACATTAGGCTGGTAATGTGGTCGACATGCCAAATTATTCATTAAGGTACATTTTTTATAAGACCAATAACATTATGAGCTCACAACAGTATCATTCAGCTTCACAAACAATTTGAGCTGGTGTGGTTGTTTCTCTTTGTCCAATTGAGATGGTGGATCACCACATTGGTGGATCAATCTTACCTCACTAATTGGATTTAGTAATAATTTTTTAGACACTTAACTTAAGATTTATCCCTCACTACCTAGACCAGGCAGCAGCGTTGACGTATGTGCATTTTTTTTACTGAAGCTCCTTGGAGATTGGTAGCCTAAGTCTTTTTGTTTGCTAGTCACAATACTATTATCAGCAAACAAGTAGTGATGCCCCCTTGAACGCTTTGTTTATGTGCCGTTGTGCCGCTAGAAATTGGTTCGCGGTGATAAGATTATGTTAGATGATAGAAAAAATGTTGTTGTTAGGCTTGAGACAGATCCGGAACAAATCCTACACATGTCAATCTACTTGTTGTTTTTCGTTCTTTCTCTTTCCAAAGCCGATTTATTTGCCTCAACGCCCGGACATTTTTTGCAATATAGTATGGAGATGCATATCCAAAAATGCAAAGACCAAACCACCAAGGTGGGTGTATCTTTCAGAAAAATAATAATTAAAAAGTATATTAGTACTTTACAAAGTGAGTCTCAACTACATAAGACTACAATGATGTATCGGCTCTTGCTTTTGGCTGTCATGCACGAATTATCAATTCAAAAAGCTGAAAAAGACTAAAAATTTAATTATTTCATGAACTGGTATTTGGGAATACAATATGGAGCTACAAAATTGCATACAAATGCTTTTGTTTGATAGGTTCACAAAATTTCACTTGATACAAGCAGAGGTTGTCGAAGGTGAAAGTTTTAGTCCCCAGTTGTTAGAAGCCAACAGTGGCAATCCCCGCATAACGGTAACCTAGGAGTATGATACGCCCCATGATAAAATTAATCTCAGAAAGAGAGACGACATTCAATGCGGTCAAACAGGCAAGTGGTGACTAATGGAGAATCAGAGAGATCATTTACCAGGTATCTGAAAGAAATCCAGGGAGTGATCAGTGAGTTGTCGCTCCTTAGTGGTTTCTTCATGATGACCTTATCAGGTGGATTGAAACCAAAACCAGTCGAACTGAAGGTGGACCATCGGTGACAAGATTTGTCCGGACTCCAGAGTAGTTTAATGTGTATTAACCACTCAGGGATACCCAAACCAGAGCTAAGGAAGATCCATGCAACTTTACTGATATTTAACGATATCATATATCTGCAACAGTGAAGTAAAGACAGTCAGAATTCCCACAAGGGGGCAAAAGATTTTCCAACAGCTGATTGCAAATTATACAAAAAGTATGTGTGCAGTTGCACTTATGATCCATTATCAGCTTACCAAGTGATATAGAACAACTAAAATGCATGAAACCTACCTCAAACTGCAAGTGAGAACTGGAAAAATGATCTCGGTATACAAACCTTATGAAAGCTTTCATATTATGATAAATAGATCTTTCCTTCACCAACGGCAACAACTATGGTACTATAACATTGTCATCAGCTAGTACCATAGCAGAGTCTGCTTCGTTAGAGTACCACTCAAAATCACAAAGTAAATAACAGCTTAGTTTTGCAGATAGAACTCTTTTCTTTAATCCTCTGAATTCATGCTTTACAGTCTTCACAACAAAATAAATGATGTTTTACTAAACTGCATGATTAGGTTAGCTGAAAAACAAGAGCATACAGGAGAAACAACCTATCAATCAATAGATTTTATATGCATTTGAAAGTAGAAATGCTAAAAGATAACTGACAAAACAAGAAATAAATAGGTTTATGTCTGGGAAACCAAAGAGAGAATTGATTCGAAAGAAGAAGAGGACTACACAGGCGGTCCGCATGGAACGAATGATAACACAGATGGGAGCATGGCATTAACCATCTGCAGCAGATCCCCTTATGAAATATATATCATCTGGGTCCGCCAAGCAAATACTATTAACTTGCATGAATTGGCGAATCCATAATGTTTTTTCACTCTCCTAAGCACTGGCATGTCATTAATTTTTTTAATATGCACACTGGCACATCTATACCTTCTTTAATCCTCATCAGAAGCCACTATCTTTAATAATCAACCAGTTGAGTTAGACTGCTTGGTCTGTTTTCCTCAACCTACAATACGAAAAAACCTAAGTGTCTTATGTTTTCCATAGATAATTCACATTATCTTTCTTTCAAAGCCGCAAACTGGAATAAAGCAAAAGAATCGAGGACTGAAATTCTCTTTACATATAGAAAATGCATTTTTTTTGTATAAGCAGAAGGACCCTATGGTATGCAAAAACTAAAGATTACCTTATGAGGAGTTGAGTTCAGATATCATGTATCAACCATTCAACCGTTGGCTGCTTCTTCAAGAAACTGATACTTTGCAGGGAGCAATTTTATGTGTTTTCTATATATTCCTTTCATTGAAAAAAGAGAGATCAGCAGTGAAACAGTTTTAGCTTCAAGCGAGCAGCTCTTCCCATCAACTTTAGACATATAATTGCCAGCCCTGACTATCTCTCCCTTCTCCAGTAAACTTCTGATGATATGATTTAGTAAAGAAGGGTCGGCAGCACATCCACTCTTCTCCATTGATGAAAAAAGATTGTCAGCTTCTTCCACTGACCCTTCCTTGATAAGATTTTTGATCATTAGACTGTAGGTAACAACATCAGCTACCAACCCATTGGCTGGTATTGCAGCAAACAAATCCTTAGCTTCTTGGTTTCGCTGAACCCTGTAGAATGCACTGATCATGATAGTGACAATCACAATATCAAATTTCACATTCATTTTGCGTAACTTCTGGAACAGCGTTATTGCTTCGATACTGCAATTATTTCTACAAAGTCCTCCAAGAACTATAGAGTATGTATGAATGTACACACTTACTCCAGATTCAACCATCTCCTGAAACTTTTCCTTTGCATCAGCAATTCGCCCAGCATGGAATAACCCATCCAGTATAACGTTATAGTTAATAGTTGTAGGTTTAAGCCCCCTTTGCAACATTTCTTTGTATAGAATCAGCCCATCATCAATCCTTTTGTTTTTACAATAGCCATTAATAAGTGTACCATACGTAATAGTACAAGGTTCCAAGCTATATGACACCATAGCATCGAATACTTTCTTCGCATCCTCCATCTTGTTGACTAGGCAATATCCATCGATCAGTAAATTAAATGTGACAACATTAGGCTTCGCACCTGTGTGTGCGATCAAGTCAAGAATATCTTGTGCTTCCACTACCCTTCCTTCGGTGCATAGGTTGTGCATTATTGAATTGAAGAACACAACATCAGGAGGACTCATACCTTTACTCATCATTTCAGTAACCAGATCTTTTGCTTTCATCAAAGCGCCATGTGTACAGCAGCCCTGAATTAGGGAACTATAAACAGATATGTTCGGTCGTAGTCCCAAAGCAATCATCTCACTAAACTTGTCTGTAGCATTGTCCAACCTACCCAGTTTGCAAAATGCATGTATTAAGATTAAATAGGTGACTGCATCTGGACGCACTCCTTGTTTCCACATTTTTTCAAATACAAGAATAGCCTCATCCATCATGCCACATTTAGCGTATGCATTAATCAATATGTTGAAAACATCAAAGTTGGGTGGAATACTATCTCTTTCCATTGATTTAAGGAGATTATTCATATCAACTAAGCATCCTTCAGTGGCATACCCGTGAAGCAGAGTACCGTATGATATGATATCAGGTTTCAGTCCCTTCATAGCCATGGAATCAAAAAATTCTGCAGCTTCTTTGCTTCTTCCATGCTTGCAAAGGGAGGAAATCAGCAAATTGTAAGTACACACATCTGGTGTAACACTACGACTTGCCATGTCTTTGAACACCCTAAGCGCCTCCTTCCAGTGGGCCGAAGAGGAATAGCCATGGATGAGGGTATTATATGTCACAATATCAGGTTCAACACCATTATCAACCATTTGACGAAAGACCACCTCAGCCTTGTACATTGCTTTGGCCTTGCACAGGGCATGAATAACCGAGTTATATGTCCACACATTGGGCACAACACCCTGCTGCGCCATTTCATGGAATAGATTGCAAGCCTTGCCTACTTGGCCTTCCTCAAAGTAGCCATGAATAACCAAGCTATATGTCACCACATCAGGCACAACACCATGCTGCGTCATTTCATGGAATAGATTGCAAGCCTTGCCTACTTGTCCTTCCTTAAAGAAGCCATGGATAACCGTGCTATACCCCACCACGTTAGGGGTGCAGCCCAACTCAGGCATCCTGTGAAGCAGCACGTCCAGAGCCTCGTCTGCCCGCTTTGCGTGGCAGAGTCCCTTGAGGAGGGTGTTGAAGACGACTTTGTCGGCGGCCAGGCCAGTTGTGAGGAGGCGGCCAAAGAAGGCGAGTGCCAGGTCCGGGCGGCGCGCACGGCAGCAGCTGTCCATGAGGATGCCAATGGTGAAGACCGTGGGCTGCGCCACGTGGCCTTGGGACATGTGGCTGAAGAGGGAGACCGCGAGGGCCGGGCCATTGCTGCAGGCAGCGGATGCCGGCGCACGGGCGAGGGCGGCTAGTAGGTTGTTCAGGGGGCGCTCCTGGACCGGAGTGCCCTGCTTCTGCAATTCGTCGAACAGCTGGTGTGCGTCCTGCGGGGAGAGCTTGCCAGATCGCGCGAGCTCCGTGGCGGCGGTGAAGGCGGCGTTTGGATCCCAGCGGCGCGTGGGTGGCGAGTTGGAGGAGGAGGAGGAGGAGGAGGAGTGGCGGGCATGGAGGCGGAGTGGCGACATTGGCGTGGAGGAGGAGCAGACGCGAGGCATGCTGTTCGCGTTCCTCTCCGTGGCTCTGCTCTGTGTGAGATGGGCTCCAGGAATTAGATTTGCAGCTGCACTTTAGTAAGCGCAGGCGATGGAAAATGATACATACAGTGTAGTGTACCCAAAATTATCTTTACAGTGTACGTACCTTAGCTCTCACATCTGTTTTCTCAGCAATTCTCTGCGTAGTAGATTGAATGAAAAACTAGTACTGTACTGGAATTAGAAACACTAGTCGTCAACCCGTACGAATGCACGGGCTAGTACACTTTTAAATTTTTTTTTCTTCAAACATTAGTTGTTGTTGCTTTTATCCTAGCTTTAATGTTGAAAGAAGTTGCAAATAATTTGGTTTTTTCATAGCTGATACTGATAAGGAAAACAAATGGTACAAAGAAGATACAACTCGACGCAACACGGTCAGTATACAATAAAAATACAGTGAAACTCATATTGGACGTCTTCTTATTACTCCCATCGATCGACGGCTGTCGGATGTTGAAACATACAATGAACAAGCAGCAAAGGACTGGACCACCTACAAACGCCATCGCCAACCAAGGTTTTGAAGACCGCAATAGCCATCGGCCGTGAACGACAAGATCGAATAAACACAAATGGAACATCGGCCGGAGACACACCCCAAGCAGCAACGCAGACTTGCAATCCTCCATCACCAGTCCAGAGGGTTGGAGAAACCGAACCTTACTTATCCTGTAAGGACGACGACGACGAGAGTTACAGATCCATCGCCGCCTTCTGCTTGGCTCTCCTCTTCACCTCCCTCCGGGAGCTCCCTGATCGGACGTTCCGATCAACCTTCTCTTCTGGAGTGCGGCATAGATATCTGAAAGACCTTTGACATCTTCGTGACTCCGACGTCGCGACATCGTCGCTGATGCAAGTTCATGGTGAGTCCAACCAGAAACGACAACTAGGATGGCAGCAGTCATTCTTGGCTGCTCCCACCATGTCACTTGCCGCGGTCGCCGCCGTGTCGCCAGCAACGTCGCCATCCCTCATCCTATTGCAATGGTGCATCCACTCAGACTAAAATGCCTTAAAAATTCGGGGGTGAATTTCACTTCCCGACATCTGCACCAACTAGGGATGCACACAACCATTAACCATAAGTACCAGGATTTTAATCTTAGTTAATAACCAAGCCCGATTCTCAGGATAAATTGCATGAGTATCAAAAAGGTCTGATCCTCAAGTATAAATAGGAAACTAAATTAGCATCCGTGGACACAGACATAGAAGAAGCTCACCTCAGTCTTTTATTTGCCTGATAGAATTACTTACACCATAAAGAAAAGAAAAGGCATAATGCATAGCACTGTGATGTCTGCATCTAGCCATTATTTCCCATTACCTACAATAATCCTTTTATTTGCTTATCCATTTCACAAAATTTTAGTTAAAGCGAAAATTATATGAGGCTATTTCAACAATGAAAATATTTGCAATATAAAAATATCTAACAATAGAGAGGGAACCAAATTGGCAAGCCTTACTACAATGTTGTCTACCTCTTAAATTATAGATGACATTTTCTCGCAATGTGTAATGCAAAAGAAGTAGTTTATTTGATGCATTTTTTCACACTTCCATGACCGTACCCTGTATTTCTACAGGTGGTATGTTCATACATGTGCATGGAAGGTCAAGTGCCTAGTATTACTGTGCAGCAAAACAGTTACCTGAATATGGAAGGCGTGGCGGAGCGCAGCGATATGGAGGCCGAGCTTCATGGAGCTCGGTTTTCTAAAAAAAAAAATCTGTAAACTTTCGTTTCGAAAAATTCTGAAAAAAAATCATAGTTGTAGATAATACATTGATCTACCATTGTGAAAATTTTCATGACCAAAAACGTTGTATTCTGATTTGGGAAAAAAGACAAATCGGCAGATCTGAATCGGTGAACAGTGCACAGTCTTAAATTTTTGAAATTTTGCCAGATTTGTCTTTTTTGTGTAGCTCGTAATTATACGAATTTGGTCTTGAAAATTTTCACAATGGTGGATCGATGTATCTATAACTCTGATTTTTTTCAGAATTTTTCGAAACAAAAATTTACGGATTCAATTTTCTTTAGGAAACCGAGCTCCATGGAGCTCGGCCTCCATTTGGACTTTCCGAGGCGTGCAGACCCTATAACCGAAGCACTGCATCTAGCTAGCGTAAACACTACCGTGTGATTTAATTTTCTTTTAAAGATCTCACCATACAGCTATCTAACTTCGTGTCCGTCTCATATATTACCAGATAATAACATTTAGAAACAAATAAATTACACAATACATCAGAATCGCATAGAAAAAATAATGTAAGTGGACGACAGAGAAAGAAAGAAGGTAAGTTCAAGAATTCGTATATCGTATACAGAACCTTGCTCAAGCTAAATGAAACGTGCATCAACCTTGCCTTCATTTGTGCATCTCCTCAAGCGGCAGTTCTACTTGACTCTTCTTCGCACTAAGCTTATGTTTACTGAGAATGAGTCGTAAAAGTAGGATCAATAAACCTGAATATATCAAGTCTATAGATAACTCAAATAAGCATACCAACGTTTCACGCACCACACCCTTTAAGTCACACAGACACCAACACCGAGGACTACATACAAAATTAAGGAAAAATTATCTCGTGACCGTGAGAAATTTTGTCTCGCTATGTAGATTTTTTATTTATTTACACAGTTGTGAATGATAAATGAATAGGTTTAAATTTTTTTTGAATGATAAATGAATAGGTTTAATTTGATTGTCTATATGCCAAATTAGAACATGATAAAAGAAATTAATATATATCATCCAATTCCCAAACAGGCCTATTAAAATAGTAATTGGCACACTCAATATACACCATACCATAAAAAAAACTCAATATACACCAAGACTATTCAATCTGCGGCAAGGCTAAAAGTACAAAAATATAAGATGCTATTTAGAAAATATAATCTCAATACTGCAGCTCCAATTGTTTACCAAGAATTAAAATACCTGAATTTTTTTCTTATCTGGATCACGTTCTTGACAGTCTCTGCCATGATACAGAACAATAGTATATGCAGATACCTTTAGTTATGTTATTTAGAATTAGAAACATACATACCTTACGTGAGGTCTGTTCACATGATTTTCTCGAATACATAGTTGAGCCAGATCAAGCTGAGTCATCGTGGTCACCGTGGTGAACGACGAACTCCCTGGCCCAGCAATCGAGGCCACGGAAGGAGACTCCGTGGTTGTTGTAAATAATATGAACGGGCTGCAATGCTTGCTCGCCTCGGTATTCCATTGATTGATATTTATACAGGTGTTACAACTTGTAGTACAAGAAAGGTTAGGTCGGTTTCCTAAAACCCTATGGAACCGACGGTAGAGATTTGTCACGATGTCTAGAATCATCTAACACGCCCCCGCAGTCTGAACGAGGTGACGAGCTGTCGGTGATGTGAAGACTGGATCTGAAGTCCATGAACAATGGTGTAGGTAGTCCTTTAGTGAAAATGTCTGCAAACTGGGAGCTGGATGGAACATGAAGAACACGAAGCGCTCCAAGTGCGACCTTTTCCCTGACAAAATGAATGTCCAGCTCAATATGTTTGGTGCGGCTGTGTTGAACTGGGTTGGCAGACATGTAAACAGCTGAGATGTTATCACAATACACCACGGTGGCGCTGTCTAGCGGACAGCGAAGCTCGCTTAGTAGATGACGCAGCCAACATGTCTCGGCAACTGCTGTGGCAACGGCCCTGTATTCTGCTTCTGCACTGCTGCGAGATACTGTAGGCTGGCGACGAGACGACCAAGAAATCAAGTTATCACCCAAGAACACACAAAACCCGGACGTAGAGCGACGTGTATCCGGACATCCTGCCCAATCAGCATCCGAATATGCAACAAGTTTATGAGAGGAGGAAGAGTAAAGTGTGAGACCGTGATCAAGAGTCCCTTTTAGATAGCGAAGTATTCGTTTGAGGAGAAGAAGATGTGGCTCCCGGGGATCATGCATGTGTAAGCACACCTGATGAACTGCATAGGCAATCTCAGGACGTGTGAGGGTGATGTACTGAAGTGCACCGGCAAGACTTCGATAGTGAGATGGATCAGACACAGGGGAACCGACAGAGGCGGAAAGCTTGGATTTGGTGTCAACAGGTGTGACGGAAGGGTTGCAGTCACGCATCCCTGCACGGGAAAGAACATCAAGAATGTATTGGCGCTGAGATAAGTGTAGAGTGGTCGGTGTGCGGACTACGGTTATGCCAAGAAAATGATGCAGTGGACCGAGGTCTTTCATAGAGAACTCAGAACTAAGATGTTTTATAATGATTTGGAGGGCTTGAGAGGAGGAGGCTGTTAGGATTATGTCATCAACGTATAGTAGAATATAGGCAGTATGGGAGCCATGAGAGTAAACAAATAGAGAGGCATCTGATTTGGATTCTAGAAAACCAATAGACTTGGCATAGGTAGCAAAGCGATGAAACCAAGCCCTAGGAGCTTGTTTGAGGCCGTAGAGAGACTTGTGAAGGCGACAGACATGAGTAGGGAAGTTTGGATCAATAAAACCAGACGGTTGAGTGCTATAAACCTCTTCGTCGAGGGTACCGTGTAAGAAGGCGTTTTTGACATCCAGTTGATGTATAGGCCAGGATTTGGAAAGGGCGAGGGACAGAACAATGCGGATGATGGAGGGTTTGACAACAGGACTGAAAGTTTCATCGAAATCAATGCCGGGCTGTTGAGTGAACCCCCGAACAACCCAACGCGCTTTGTGGCGAGCAAGAGATCCATCAGAATGATATTTGTGGTGAAAGATCCACTTTCCGCTAACGATGTTGGCACCTGGCGGTGGGGGAACAAGAGACCAGGTGCCATTCTGCATGAGAGCGTCATATTCTTCCTGCATGGCTTGGCGCCAAGAGGGATCACGAAGAGCAACCAAGTAATTGTGAGGAAGAGGAGAAGAGACGATGGCAGTGAGGTTTAGTTTTTCATGTGGCCCGGGTTTCCGACCGGTGGTGAGACGTGTCCGATGGATTGGAGGGGGTGGCGGTGGCGGTGGTGGTGTAGGTGAGTCAGGGGAAGATTCTGGCGAGTTGGGGGTTATAGGGGAAGGAGGTGTGGCTGGTTGAGTTATATCTGGTAGTGCAGGGGCGGTATGGGTAGGAGATGGCTGGGCTGCCGCGGCAGAAGAAGGAGGTAGAAATGCTGTCGCGATAGGAAAAGGTGATTCGGTTTCTAGGGTTACGGGATCAAAGACATCTGATGGGCTGGTGGTGATGGGAGTGTGGATGTGGGCATAGGGAAAAATTGACTCATCAAAGGTAACATGACGAGAGATGATGATGCGCCGTGACGAGAGGTCAAGGCAGCGGTAACCACGGTGTCTAGAGGGATAGCCGAGGAAGATGCAGCGAGAGGCACGTGGGGCAAGTTTGTGGGGAGAAGTGGAGGAGGCATTGGGGTAACATAGGCAGCCGAACACGCGTAGATCGTTATAACGAGGATGAGTGCCATGAAGTAAGAAGTATGGTGTGTAGACATGAGATTGATTAGTGGGACGTATGTTGATTAGGTAGGTAGCCGTGTGTAGCGCCTCGGCCCAAAGGGAGGATGGTAGGGAGGCTTGAAAGAGGAGTGTGCGAATGACATCGTTGGTGGTGCGAATGGCGCGTTCGGCCTTGCCATTTTGTTGAGATGTGTATGGGCAGGAAAACCGAAATAGGATGCCTTTGGAAGTGCAGAAAGAGTCAAGTTTGGTGTTGTCAAATTCTCGGCCATTGTCACATTGAATTGAACGGATAGAGAGGTTGAATTGGGTGAGTGCATAGGCGTAAAAAGCGAGAAAGGTGGCATAAACATCAGATTTTTGTTTAAGAGGAAAGCTCCAAAAATAATGAGTGAAATCATCGACAATAATCAAGTAGTAGCGATAGCCAGACGAACTGGGTACAGGAGATGTCCAAATGTCACAATGTATTATTTCAAATGGACGAACAGTAAAGGACTGTGAAGGAAAAAACGGGGACCGAACATGTTTCCCTAATTGGCAAGCATGACATATGGTATGGCCGGCTTTATTGTAGGGGATGTGATGAAGGTGGTGAAGACGCATCATGGTGTGGTTGCCGGGGTGTCCAAGACGGCGATGCCAGGTATCGGATGGAGACGACGAAGTGTGGAGATGTGCTTCATGGTTGGAGTTGTAGAAGCGGTAGAGAGGGCCCGAGCTATTGCATCGAAGAATCACGGTCCCGGTGGAAAGATCCTTCACAGAAAAACCATATGGATCAAATTCAATTGAACATGAGTTATCAGTGGTAAATTGATGAACAGAAATAAGATTTTTGATAATTTGTGGAACGATGAGAATATTGCGAAGATGGAGAGGAATTGAGGTGCTGGTGAGGGAGAAGGAACCGATGTGAGTTATGGGTGTAGTAGCACCATTACCAACGGTGACAGATTGATTGGATGAAGAAGGGGTGAGAGTAGAAAAGTTACCATTATCGGATGCCATGTGAGACGAGGCGCCGGAGTCCATGTACCACTCGTGTGTGCCGGGAAGCTGCATGTTGTTGAGTGCCGTTATGAGAGCTGGGTCGATCGTCGTGTTGGAGGGGGCAGCCGGTGGTGTGTTGTTGTTGATGTTGTTGCCGTAAGCAGGGTAGGCATGGGGAGCCGAGAGGGGTCGGGGGCCGAGCAGGCCTGGCGCGGCAGCCTGCCACGGTCGAAGTTGCCACGGTGCTTGATGCTGCGGCTGCCAGGGGGCGGTGGACTGGTACTGTTGCTGCTGAAGATATGCGCGGGTAGGTGCGCCAGTCCACGGGTTGAATTGCCAGGGGTCGCTACGACCGCGTCCGCGTCCGCCGCGTCCGCCACCACGACCACGGCCGCTGCCGCCGCGGTAGGTGTTGAAGCCGTTGTTGGTGGAGACGTTGCCGCGGCCGCCGCCGTAGCCGAAGGAGGGGGTGCCGCCTTGCCCAGAGGATGGAGCGCGATCGACGGCCGCGCCCCCGTGCCCAGATGGTGGGGGTGCGCGTTCGCCACCGGCACTCGGGAGGATGTTGTTCCCGCTAGCCCAGAGTGCCGTGGAGGCGGCATGCTTGGCGTCGGTCTTCTTCTGGTTCTCCTCGAGGATCAGAGCCGATCGGGTCTGCAGAAACGATGGGAACGGAACCTGAAACGGAAGAAAAGAGCGCAGGTGCGCGTAGCTATCGTTGAGGCCGCGGAGGAGCGTGAGGACGAGGTTTTCGTCACTGATGGTCTGACCGACGTCCATCAGAGCATCGGCAAGACCTTTGAGCTTGGCACAGTAGTCGCTGATCGACATGTCTCCTTGTGGGGTGTTCCGGAACTCCGATTCGAGCTGTATGGCCCGATGCTTCTTGTTGTCGCGGAAGAGGTTCTCGATGGCGTCCCAGATCGTGCGTGCCGAGGCGCCGGAGCGCATGACGATGCCGAGGATGTCGGGAGAGACGGAGCCGTAGATCCAAGAGAGCACGGTGTAGTCATCCCGGCCCCAATCAGAGGTTGGAGAGGTGTCCGAGGGAGATGCAGCGGGATCGCCGAGAACATGGGAGGTGAGGCCGTAGCGGCCGAGAGCGACGAGGAAGAGCTCGCGCCAGGGTGTGTAATTGGAGGTGGTGAGGTCGAGGGTGATGGGGACGTGGAGTTTGATGGAAGTGGCGTAGGTGGCGGGAGAGGGAGCTGTGGGAGGAGCTAGGGTTTTGCCTTTGTCGGCGGCTTCTTGGGAAAGAACAGCCTCGCGCTTGTCCAGTTCTTCAGCGCGGAGGCGAAGCTCATCTTCTTTCTGCTTGATCTCATCTGGAGTCATGGTGGGTGGCGGCTAGGGTTTTGGTGCGTGGAGAAGACGAGGGAGAGAGAAGGCCTGGGATCGAGAGATCAATCTGATACCATGTAAATAATATGAACGGGCTGCAATGCTTGCACGCCTCGGTATTCCATTGATTGATATTTATACAGGTGTTACAACTTGTAGTACAAGAAAGGTTAGGTCGGTTTCCTAAACCCTATGGAACCGACGGTAGAGATTTGTCACGATGTCTAGAATCATCTAACACAAACCACTAAACCCTGACAGGGTTCTAGATCTGGTGATCGACGACGTCTCCCTCGTTAGAGAGGTGTTTGGGGAGTAAATTTTTCTTGGTTGTTTGGGAGAGGGAGTCTGTTCCTTCCCCTTTCCTCTGCAAAAATTTGTATGTAACCTTTTTCCCCTACTTATAATTCAATGGCAGAGCTCCTGCCGGTTTCGGGTCAATAAACAAAAATCTTGGCTCAATTGTATTGTTGTCTCGTCTATTCTTCTTATCTCTGTTTCTCTTCTCTCCATAGTCAAATTAGCCTAACATATTTTGTAATCAGCTATAGCCAACGAAAACATATAAAATGAGAAGCTAATTCACTGGTAATGTGGTAACGGGTGTAATTAAAAACATCGTCGAAACATAGTAACATCTGATCTAGTTTCGAAACTCTTGCTGAGATAAAGTTAACGGTATAAATGGTTTGCTAATCGGAATAAAGATTTATCATATATAAACTATTTTAAAAATTAAATTGAGCAATTAGTGTGACGATGTCATTTATGAGATGACAAATTCCTCCATGTATGCGTTTGTCTCTACAAGGATAACGGATGCAAATTTACCGCCGCATGGGAAGGGCATTTGATTTTTGATTAACCAAATCGGGAACAAAAATTGAAACATAGTCTGATGATCTCAACCATCTTTGATCTCGTCTGGAATGTGTGATGAAGACGATGCCAAGCTTCGGCGATGACCGTGAGAGGCAAACCCAACATGGCAAAGAAATCACCATGTTAGCTTCTGTGCATGTCCATCAATATCGGCATATTTTCCTTCATCTCCACCGTACCAAATTAACCTGAATGTACTCGGACAGTCTGCGAATTAAGTTAAATGAATCAAGCAGAGAACACCATGTCCGATTCCGATGCGACTTGTTCCCGTACGAGAGGACGTACGTATTACTAGTATCCATCCCCGTCTCGGTCTACTACACAACCGGTTCCATAATATACGCAGAGCACCAGCCGCACAGTCAAGATCTCCACATACGTATACGTATACAGTCAAGACCTAGCGATGATGGACGACGTTACTGCATTCGAGTTTGCCCTGTTTTGGGCTTCGTTCTCGCGACGTTAATCATGGCTGCCGCGTCAATCTGCCGCGGAGACTCAGCTGAAGAACGAAGGGCCGCAGAACAAAGGGCCGCGCTGGCCGAGTACGCACTAGCGCGGCGGAGAACTGCGGCACCGCCGGCGCCGCTTGTGCGGTCGCCGCCTGTTGTACCGGCGCCGGGGCCGCTTGTGCGGTCGCCGCCAGTTGTACCGGCGCCGGCACCTCGCCGCCTGTTGTACCGACGCCGGCGCCGGTCGTGCCGGAGAAGAAGCTGGGGTACTTCCCGTTCTCGGCGGAGGGGAGGAGGGCGTCGGAGAAGCTGGTGTGTGCGATCTGCCTGGAGGTGTTCGAGCACGGGGCGGTATGCAGCGAGGTGCCGGCGTGCCGCCACTTGTTCCATCGGAACTGCATCGGCGTGTGGATGAAGACCAAAACCACCTGCCCGCTATGCCGGCGTGGTATCGTACCAGGATCAGAACGACTATCGGCTGACGACGACATGGTTTAGCTTTGGCTGCAGTGTCCTGTGTGTGTGAAAAAGAAAGTACTGTAAAATCATACTGTGTATGTTGTATGCACTGTCGCTCTCCTCTCTGCTCTGAATTCTCCCATCTCATGGACAGTTCAGTTTCGATACACAGGACTTGTTTGTAATCTTTTGCAGTTATCGGAAAAAATAAAGGCAAATTACGACTGCGTCACTAGTTTTGGTCGAAATTCGGACGATGCCGCTAGTGTTTCTTGAAATGGCAAAAAAGCCAATAATTTCAACGACTTTATTACTTTTACATCACTCGACGAACTTGAGGCCGTTTGCCATCACGTATTACCAACTTGCCGTCGGTATGACACGTTTTATGACATATATGAGACCCACCGAGTAGACAAGCAAGTTATTTTGACCATAATTCTTGGGGGTGTCTATTTGGCACTTGACTGATTTTCAATTCGCCATAAGTCAATTTTTTCTGCCAGTTATAAGTTGACACGTGGATAATTACATGTTTCCTATTGCAACAAAGTCGAATATTACGTGTTATTTACAATGTATATATGTGTTAACAATATATCTACATGTTGGAGCATTGTACATATACATGCTAATTTAGATGTAGCATTTAGTAATTCACATGTAGCAAACATTGTATATTTCGAAAACAAGAAAATATAGTTTACATTATTTCAAAACAGAAATTACAGTGTGGTTTACCTAAATTTACATGTTCCAAAATCATGTAATTACTAGTGTAAATGAAATGTAATTTATGTCACATAATTACTAGCATTTAGTAATTTACATGTGGAAAATAGTGTATATTTTGAAAAAAAAATCTAGTTTACATGATTTCAAAACAAAAATTACAGTGTGGTTTGCCTAAATTTACATGTTCCAAAATCATGTAATTACTAGTGTAAATGAAATGTAATTTATGTCACATAATTACTAGCATCTAGTAATTTACATGTGGAAAAATAGTGTATATTTTGAAAAAAAATCTAGTTTACATGATTTCAAAACAAAAATTACAGTGTGGTTTGCCTAAATTTACATGTTCCAAAATCATGTAATTACTAGTGTAAATGAAATGTAATTTATGTCACATAATTACTAGCATTTAGTAATTTACATGTGGAAAATAGTGTATATTTTGAAAAAAAATCTAGTTTACATGATTTCAAAACAAAAATTACAGTGTGGTTTGCCTAAATTTATATGTTCCAAAATCATGTAATTACTAGTGTAATAGGGATCGAATTTATGTCAAGTAGGGAACTGACAAAAAATACAAGTGGCTCTAACGGCTTACTACACTAATCATGCATGTGGCAACTGGCAAGAGAGGAGAGGAACCACGAACATGTAGTCGTAATCATGCATATGCTATGGTAGGAGAGGAGCAAGAGCAACGAGTGAACACAGCATGCAAAGAAAGGCCGTGAGCACAGCAGCCACACCGGCCTGATAACGGACAGGAAAATCGACTTTTGACGAAAAGAAAATCAGTCGACAGTCAAATAGCAAAACTGTAATTCTTAGGGTCATTTAATAGATTGCTTTTAGAGGCTTGATACTACTCAGTTTTGCCACTAGTTCCAAATGGTGCTCAGTTTTGCCACTACTTCTGTCACATCTGCTATGAAGAGGCCAAACGGGCCAGTCTGAAGCGGATTCCGTCTGGAGGCGTTAGTGAAGTGGGTCCGCATCTTACAAGTGGGACCCCGTGGTGGTTTCTCTCCCCCGCCGCCTCTAAATAAAATGGGGCCTACCCTACAAGTGGGGCCCCCGCGGCGGGTTCTCTCCCACGCCGCCTCTAAATAAAATGGGGCCTACCCTGAGCTCTTGAAGAACACAACCCATTCCTTCTTTCTCTCTCTCTTCTCCTTCCAAAATGTGGAGCCCGCCAAGCCCGGAGAGCCCGTTCTCGCCGCTGTCGAACTCCGATATGCACTCGCCTTATTCCATGAACGCCCACATGGAGGAGGAGGTGGCGGAGATGGAGGAGGCGATTGCGGCGGAGAAGCAGTTCCGTGAGGTAGCACGGGAATTCCGCCTGCCCGGCGAGATTGCGGCAAAGAAGCAGTTGCGCAAAATGAAGGCGGAGAAGAAAGACGGCCACCGCGAGGCGGCGGCATGAAGATCTTCCGCTGCAATCGCCGGTCTACGAGTACGGGGCATCGGAGTCCTCGAACGAGCCCTACTCGGACGAGGAGCGTGGGCCTTCTGACGTCGACCAACCACCAGCGGTCGTCGACATCGAGATGGCCGAGGCCAATGTCGTCAACGAGGACGACTCCGGCCACCAGGACGACTCTGACTCCGACGACGCCGACGATGCCGACTCCGACTCCGACGACTCCGATGAGGACTCCGAGGGTTCCGACGCCTCCGAAGTCACGTCCTGAAGGCGCCGTGAAGAAGAAGTTGTTTTAGTTAATGTTTTCTAGGGTTTGTATATTTTTTATTTTGAACAATTGTAGGGTTTGTATCGAGTTAATCGAATTAATCGTACCGTTGCTATGTAAATTGTTTCTCTGATCGTTTGTTGTACATTTAATACGGTAACTGGACGTGACGGATAGGCTAGGCTAGCGGTGAGGCAAAAGTTCTGCGACGCGTTCAATGGCCATGTCCATCCGTGCACGCCACATAGACGCGGGGTGGACTACCATCGGCATTCCACGCATGCATTCAATGTGCAAGCAATGCCATGCACGCACTGGAAGGTTCTCAGGTTTGTCTCGTCTGGTCATAAAGAGAAATATATCTCAAATTGATCAGAATCGATGATATGTTCAGATTCTGAACGTACTTTCCTGATAGAAATGAATGGATAGGTGCCGCTCGCTCTGCCATATGGTCAATCCACATAAATGAAACCATAATCCACATGAATGGATAGGTGCGGCGATAGAGGAGGAGAAACGGTTCCGCGAGTAGCACAATGGTGGCAAGAAGCATAAAAAGCACAAGGAGCAAAGTGATTGAGTTGGAACCAAGTAGAATTTATGAAATATTATGAATGATGTTGTATTAGTCTGAGACCTTAGGTAATTAATTAGGAAAGACCAATAAGGTCAAATCGGAAGTGCATGCATTGGCCTAATTAAATAGACCATTGGCTAAATCGCATGTAGATTGGGGAGAGAAAGTGGTTGGGTGCATTTCTAGGAGATCATTAATGCTAATTGCGCATGTCCCGCACAACCATGATGGAGGGAGTATGTTGAATGATGTTGGACCTATGCTACAACTATGTTTTAATGGTGTTTGGATGATGATGGTACACGTTTTGATCAAGTCGTGTCAAAATGAGGGCCAAATGGGTGAGTGATTGAAATATGTGAACCAAACTTCAGGGCGATATGAGCCAAGATGCATTAANTGGAAAAAACAGGCAATAGTGCCCTAAACGGGGTGGCGTGCCCTTAACGGGCCGTGCCGAACGTGTCGGGCACGCACCGGCAGCGTCGCCGACGTTAACGGGCTGGCCGTGCCCGCGCCCTGACCGTTGGCCAGCCCGTTAACATGTTGCGTGCCCGCTCCCCGACCGTTGGGAATAGCCGGGCTGCTACCGTGCCGGCGCCGACGTGGACCGTGTCGTGCCGCGCACCGGCACGATTCTGCCGTGCCGGGCCGGCCCACAGGCCTCGATCGGAGCTGGGGCACGGCACGGAGATGGCCCGTGCCGGGGCACGGCCCGTTAAGATCCGTGCCGGGCCGTGCCCGGGCCGTGCTTTTTTTTCCGTGCCTCGGGCCGGCACGCTGGGCCCGGCCCATTTGGCCAGCTATACGTGCGTGTGCCGGAGAGGATTGAGAGAGAGGGGTGAGAGTTGGGTCGGGTTCGACCCAGTAACTGTTTGGGCTCGGCGCAAATGGTTGGGTTCGACCCACTCCAATCTAAACGATCGTAGGGCCATTTTGGTAATTTAACCAGCCTTACTAAATTCATCCAAATTCAAACAATTTACAATCTTCACCTAAACTTTGAAAAATCAAATCAAAATAGGTTTTAACACCTATACTTCCTCTAGTTTTCAAAAGTGATTTTTAATCAGAAATTCATCTATGCACCCGAGCTCACATGCACCTGTTTTTTTCGAGCAATTTTAAAAAATAGTAAAACATTATGAAAAAATCCGAAACAAATAGGTGACACATACATATGAGTTTCCCACACTCGTGCAAAATTTCGGAATGAAATGACAATTTCTGTGCTCTGTACAAAAAAGACAAAATCAGTTTTTTCAAATTCGTGTTTTTAGATCTCATTCTAACAACTGTATTTGTCTTTTTTGTACAGGGCACATAAGTTGTCATTTCATTCCGAAATTTTGCACGAGTGTGGTAAACTCATATATGTATGTCACCAATTGTTTTCAGATTTTTTTATAATGTTTTACTATTTTTAAAAAATGCTCGAAAATAAGGGGAGCTGGTGCACCCGGGTGCAGAAATGCCGCCCCCATTTTTAATAGAATATTTGATGGTTTTACCTCATTGTAAAAATTTGAGTGCTTATTATTTCAAAATGAAGAATTTGGGATCGAACTAAATTTCTAACTGAAAGAATATTTTTCAAACAAATAAATTCTTAAAAATAAATTAAAAATAAGTTTTCAACTCAAAACTCTATAAGGAGTTCAAATCTGATTTTTATTTGATTTATTGAAAAAGTTTTCTTGAGTGAAAAAAATCAAAGATCCTTAAGTAGATATGACTTGAATTATTTTCAAAAATAAACTATTTGAAAAGATTTCTTGTCAAAGATCCTTAAGTGGAAATGAATTGAACTAATTTCAAAAACAATTCTTTTTCTAAAATAAAAATAGTTGGAGTAATCAAGTTCTAAATATACAGTTTAAACTTTATTATCACTATATAAATGAATGTCCTATTAATCATCCTAGGTAAAACACATAAAGAAGAGTTCATCTAAAAATCATTCACTCTTGTGTTGATAATATTTGAAATGGTTAAGTGAATAAAAGTTGAATAAATAACTATTTAATAATGTGAATGAAATGTTTTCTTAAATACATTAAAATTGATGACTTAAATTAAAATTCTTGTTTTTCTTGAAAGGTACTTTATAAAATAAAATAAATGACATATTTCTAAAGGAATAATTATAATGAAATAAAATAATATCTTTACTTCAATAAATATAGCAAACACTTAAATCTGAATGATATAACAATTCAAAGTAATTTAACAAACTAATAAATTATAAACTCTAACTAATCTTTAAACCCTAAAATCACTTCAGTTATCAAAGTATCAAATAACACGAAGCTCATACTTGTGAGCTTGGGTATTTTTGGGGTATTTACAATGCATCTCATATCTATGCATAGTAGCATCTTGCAAGTGTTTCTAGTAGTCCTTACCCGGACTACGTTGCTATTTTCAAATCTCGGGGTTTTGACGCAACCTTGGAACCCCGAAGGGCATGAACTGTCATCTCTACCACAGGCAAGTTCATCACTTGCTCATACCTCTTGAAGTATTTGTTAAAGAAACTATTTGCAAAATACTATCGTATTATCACCTATATCCAAAAGGAAGCATAAATCCTATTTTCATAATAATATGACTACTTGGTTATCCACCTGAGTGGTGATATCCTATTATGGCTAGCAAATGGAACCATGGTAGAGATGACTGGTGGAGGTTCCATTTGCAAGGGAAAGTACTATCTAGGACTTAACACCAATGCCGTCAGAATTTTTGCGTCGTAAATGACGCGTTGACCATAAGATCTGGAATGGGATGGGAAATGTCATCTGTGATTTTCTTCCGTTCGCATGTCAACGGGCAGCCAGTGACGTACACTGTAGATCTTGCGAGACTACATGCAACATGGGTGGGATCCCTTAATTCCCACGGTTCCTGGTGTCTATGATGGTCTGCAAGGGGAGCCTAGGTAGTTCTTCCTTGCGAGGTAGAATATCAGGGGTGATCCTGCTATGCATGAATTGGGTGGGCATGCGGGGTGGTGGAGAAGCACAGTGAATGGCTTGGATCAAAAACCGGGCCCCACACCAAAGAGAGTGTGGACAGGAAAGTACGCCTGGTTGTGCAACAAGGTCTTGATCTCTTATGGGTAAAGTAACGCACATCTGCAGAGTGTAAAGAATTGTAACATGTTACTCCCCGTTCCGGGAAGGAGCTGCGAACGCTGCAGGAAAAGAACTCCATGAAGTTCAAGCACCTGTGAAGGATGACGGGCGTAGTTTTCAGAATAAAATATACCTCTTAAAGAAATGTTTGAAAAAACCTTGCATTAGCCTGTGACTCTTTAGAGTCTAAGGTTGTAGTTAGTGCATCAGACTTCCCAGCGTACATAATGAACTTGATGAGTAACGCTGGTTACTCACCCTTTCCCATTTGACCCCCTGCTTGGACTTTTGGAGCCAGCGGCAAAGATGTCAGAAATCCATCACGACGTCAAGAAGGTCTTCCACAAGGAATCAAGTCGGCTTGGTGAAGCTTGAAGGAGTCGACCGCTACTTCGCCAACAGAAGAACAACGATGATACGTCCATTTTGCATCACTATTTTATTTCATAATTTGTTGTTATTCATGGATATATGTCATGTTAGAATGCAATACTTATGTTATTTTGCATGTTTGATGATTGTTGGTGATTTAACTGCCAGGGCCCGGAATCAGCTGGAGAAGGCACCGTCAAGATACTGTACCTCTACATCGCCAAAAATTCCAGAAAAATTCAGAGATTATTATTTTGCCAGATGATGGAAGGAGCCAGAATGGAAACCAGAAGGGAGCCACCAGGGCGCCAGGTGGCACCTGGCCGCGACCCATCCTTGGGTCGCGCCTGGAGGCCCAGGGTCGTCTCCGGCTCCCCCTTTCGCGTATATCACCCCTCTGACCTAAAAACATCGGGGGATGCTTTGAAGAAATATTCTGCCGCCGCCACGGGGGCAGAAACCACAGAGAGAGAAAAAGCTCTCCGGCAGGGAGAAATCTGCCGGGGGAATTCCTTCCCGGAGAGGGGATATCGTCGCCATCGTCATCGTCACCGTCACAGGCTTCATCGGGATCATCATCAACATCATCCTCACCGACGGCACCATCACATCCACAGCTCCACTTCGTTCCGCTGTTGCATCTAGAGTTATACTTGTTGTAGTTCATTGGGATCACTTTTCCGGTGTTGATTACCTTGCGTAGTTGATGCTATTGATTTTTATCAGTGAAATACTTTTATGACCAGATTGTTAATCATTCATTCATCACCACTCATTATGATCCATATTATGTCTTGTGAGTAGTTTGTTTAGTTCTTGAGGACATGGGGAAGTCTCGTTGCAAGTAGTGGAATTATGCTGAGTAATATTTACTGGTTTGATATTTAAGTTGTGGTGCTATTCTTCTAGTGGTGTTGTGTGAACGTCGAATACATGACACTTCACCTTTATGGTCCTAGGGGAATGCATTGTGTATTTAGTTTCCTTGCGAGGTGGTTGCGGGAATGACAGAAACCTAAACCCCCACCGGTAAACTAGTGCATGAGCGAGTGTAGGATCTCAGAGTTTAAGGTTGTGGTTAGTTAATTCTTAAATACTTTCTTGCATTTGCAGAAGCTTGTAGGGAAGTGTAATCACAAGTGTGTTCTAGTCCAAGTAAGGGCGGTTCATTAGCATAGGTTCACCCACACGACACTTAGCAAAACATTAAACATTCAGCAGCGGTATGAAGCGAAAGTGACTTGACATAATTCCCATGTGTCCTCAAGAGCGTTTAGCCATCATAAGTAGAACCACCTATTTATCGAAAGTACTGCGATAGATCCCCTATACTTGTGGGTCATCAAGACTATTTTCTGGCGCCATTGCCGGGGAGCAAAGTGTTATTGGTAAGTAGAATTGGTAAGGAACACTTTTACTACAAGTGTTGTTTTTACAATTACCTATTGCTCTACTTTGTTATGGAGCCTTCTGAGTTTGAATCAATATTTGGAGATACCCTCTCTGCTGCTCTTGTAGCAACAAGAAGGCCTCCACCCATTGAAAATGTTCCATTTAAAATACCTATGGGAATTGTTGATCGTGTTATGAGTAACCGTTATGCAGGAGATGGAACGGTTCATCCTGGTTATCACTTGCTATTTATGAAAGAAATATGTGGTTTGTTTAAGATTGTAGGTGTTTATATAGAAGTAATCATGCGGAAATTATTCCCATTGTCATTGAAAGACAAAGCTATGGAGTGGTATAGGCTATTGGATGATTCTCATCTTCTGGATTGGGAAAAAATAGTGCCTCTCTTTTATGCTAAATTTTATCCTCTGCATGAAATTCACCAAGACAGGAATTTTATTTATAACTTCTGGCCTCGCAAAGGAGAAAGTATTGCTCAAGCTTGGTGGAGATTGCAAGCTTTAATGTTTAAGTGCCCTATTCATGATATTCCCAGAAGCATTATAGTTACAATTTTTTATGCAAGGCTTTCTTGTCATGACAAGGACTTGCTTGATGCTTCCTCAGCTGTATCTTTCACAAATAAGAAGATTGATTATAAATGGGATCTTCTTGAGAGAATTCAACGCAATACTGAAGATTGGGAAATAGATAAAGGTAATGAATCAGGTATAATTTGTGATTATGAATGCATTAAATCTTTTGGTGAAACTCCTGATTTCCATGAGTTTAGTGCTAAATATGGTCTCGATTCTCAAATTATTGTTGATCTCTTTAATGCTTTTTCCTCTTATATTGATATTCCTAAGCAAAAGTGGAATAAGTTCCATGAACCAATTAAAGAAATCGAAATCACTCCTATCACTGAAAATGCAATACAAGTTTGCACTCCTGATCCTATTTTGCCAGCTCCTTATGTTGAGAAATTGCCTTTCCCTGTTAGAGTAAAAGAGCATGCTGTGATTACTAAAGTTGTAAAGAAAAGTGGAAATAAAGCTAAAGAGCATTATGAACAACTAAAAGTTCAACCGTCTGTAGCTTTAGTTAAGGATTTGACAGGGGAAAATGTAGAAGGAGGACATATAGTCTTTTGTGAGGAAGCTTCTAACATTGTTAGACCTCTAAAAGGTAAATTTAAAAAGGGTGGTGCACCTGTTATATCTGTGAAAATTGGTGATCACTGTTATTATGGTTTGTGTGATATTGGTGCTAGTTCCAGTGCAATACCCTTTCCTCTATAACAAGAAGTAATGCATGAAATTGGGATTGCGAAATTGAAGATATTGATGTGGTTATTCAACTTGCTAATAGAGATACTATCTCTCCGGTGAGAATTGTTAGAGATGTTGAAGTTTTATGTGGTAAGACTAAATACCCTGCTGATTTTCTAGTACTTGGTTCTGTTGCGGACAATTCTTGTCCAATTATATTTGGACGACCTTTCTTAAATACTTGCAGTGCTGTTATAGATTGCAAAAAGGAAAAGGTTTTTACTAAATTTGGCGGTGAAAGTTATGAGTTTAATTTTTCCAAATTTGCTAAACAACGTCATGAAAAAGAATTGCATAATGAGGATTGTAAAATTTAAAAGCTTGCTGCTATTGCTGTTGCTCCTAACGATCCTTTGCAGCAATTCATGGAGGACCATGAAAGTGAAGTTTTTATGCAGGAAAGGAACGAGCTGGAGGATATCTTCCTCCATCAACCAGCAATTCTTAAACATAATTTACCAGTGGAATCCTTAGGGATGCCGACCCCTCCTAAGGGAGATCCTGTCTTTGAACTTAAAACTCTTCCTGATGATCTTAAATATGCATTTATTGATGAGAAGAGAATTTATCCTGTTATTATTAGTGCTAAACTTTCAGGACAGGAAGAGGAGAGATTATTGGAAGTACTTCGGAAACATCGAGGCACGATGGGCTACACTTTAGATGATCTTAAGGGGATTTCTCCTGCTATATGTCAACATATAATTAATCTCGAGCCTGATGCAAAACCTGTCGTTGATCATCAACGGAGGTTAATCCGAAAATGAAGGAAGTGGTAAGAAATGAGGTGCTCAAACTCCTCGAAGCAGGTATAATTTACCGTATTGCTGATAGTAGCTGGGTTAGTCCTGCGCATTGTGTTCCTAAGAAAGGAGGTATTACTGTAGTTGTAAATGATAATGATGAGCTAATCCCTCAAAGAGTTGTAGTTGGTTATAGAATGTGCACTGATTTTTGAAAATTAAATAAGGCTACAAAGAAAGATTATCCTTTACCTTTTATTGATCAAATGTTAGAAAGACTTTCTAAGAACACTCATTTTTGTTTTCTTGATGGTTATTCTGGTTTTTCTCAAATTGCGGTCAGACACCAAGACCAGGAGAAAACAACTTTAACCCGTCCTTATGGAACTTATGCTTATAGACGCATGCCTTTTGGTTTATGTAATGCACCTGCAACTTTTCAAAGATGCATGTCTTCCATTTTCCATGGCTTTTGTGAGAAAATTGTTGAAGTATTCATGGACGATTTCTCCGTCTATGGGACTTCTTTTGATAATTGCCTACACAATCTTGATAAAGTTTTGCATAGATGTGAAGAAAAAAACCTTGTTCTTAACTGGGAGAAGTGCCATTTTATGGTTAATGAAGGTATAGTTCTTGGACACAAAATTTCTGAAAGAGGCATTGAAGTCGATAGAGCAAAAGTTGAAGCTATAGAGAAGATGCCTTGCCCAAGAGATGTTAAAGGTATACACAGTTTTCTTGGTCATGCTGGTTTTTATAGAAGGTTTATTAAAGATTTTTCTAAAACTTCTAAACCTCTTACTAATCTTTTGCAAAAATATGTTCCTTTTATTTTTTATGATGATTGTAAAGAAGCTTTTGAAATTCTTAAGAAAGCTTTAACAACTACTCCAGTTGTTCAACCCCCAGATTGGAATTTGCCTTTTGAGATAATGTGTGATGCTAGTGATTTTGCTGTAGGTGCTGTCTTAGGACAGCGCATTGATAATAAACTTAATGTTATTCATTATGCTAGCAAAACTCTTGATAATGCTCAAAAGAATTATGCTACTACAGAAAAGGAATTCTTAGCTGTTGTTTTTGCTTGTGATAAGTTTAGACCTTACATTGTTGACTCTAAAGTAACTATTCATACTGATCATGCTGCTATTAAATATCTCATGGAAAAGAAAGATGCTAAGCCACGGCTTATTAGATGGGTTCTTTTGTTGCAAGAATTCGATTTGCATATAGTTGACAGGAAGGGAGCTGACAACCCAGTTGCTGATAACTTGTCTAGAATGGAAAACATTCTTGATGATCCTATTCCTGTTAATGATAATTTTCCAGATGAACAGTTGGCAGCCATAAAGGTAAACACTCGTGAAAGTCCTTGGTATGCAGATTATGCTAACTTTATTGTTTCCAAATTTTGCCTCCAAATTTTACTTATCAGCAAAGGAAGAAATTCTTTTATGACCTGAGGCATTATTTTTGGGATGACCCACATTTATATAAAGAAGGAGTTGACGGAATTATTCGGCGTTGTGTTCCGGAGTATGAGCAAGAAGAAATTTTGAGGAAATGCCACAGCAGTCCTTATGGTGGACATCATGCTGGAGACAGAACTGCACACAAGGTACTACAATCAGGTTTCTACTGGCCTACTCTATTTAAAGATGCAAGAAAAATTATTTTATCTTGCAATGAATGCCAAAGAGTTGGCAACATTAGTAGACGTAATGAAATGCCTATGAATTATTCTCTTGTTATTGAACCTTTTGATTGTTGGGGATTTGACTTTATGGGTCCTTTCCCAGTTCGCATGGTAATACTCATATACTTGTTGCTGTTGATTATGTCACTAAATGGGTAGAAGCAATTCCTACTCCTAGTGCTGATCATAAAACCTCTTTGAAAATGCTTAAGGATGTCATTTTTCCTAGGTTTGGTGTGCCTAGATATTTAATGACTGATGGAGGTTCTCACTTTATTCATGGTGCTTTTAGAAAAACTCTTGCTAAATATGATGTTAATCATAGAGTGTCTTCACCTTATCATCCTCAAACTAGTGGACAAGTGGAATTAACTAATAGGGAGATTAAGTTAATCTTGCAGAAGACTGTTAATAAATCTAGAAAGAATTGGTCTAAGAAACTTAATGATGCTTTATGGGCTTATAGAACTGCTTTTAAAAATCCCATGGGCATGTCTCCTTATAAAATGGTTTATGGAAAAGCTTGTCATTTACCACTAGAATTAGAACATAAAGCTTATTGGGCAACTAAAGAGCTTAATGATGATTTTAGGCTTGCCGGTGAAAAAAGACTGTTTGATATGAGTTCTTTAGATGAGTGGAGAAGTGAAGCTTATGAAAATGCCAAATTGTTTAAATAAAAAGTTAAGAAGTGGCATGATAAAAAGATTTTGAAGAGAGAATTTAATGTAGGAGACAAAGTTCTATTGTATAGGTCTCGTCTCAGATTTTTTGCAGGAAAGCTCTTATCAAAATGGGAAGGTCCCTTTATTATCGAAGAAGTTTATCGCTCCGGTGCTATCAAAATTAATTCATTGGATGGAGATAAACCACAAGTGGTTAATGGCCAGAGGCTCAAGCATTACATCTCTGGTGACCCACTTGGAAAAGATGTCGATATAATACAAGTTGTGACTCCGGAAGAATTCATCAAAAATAAATACCGGAAGGATCCAGAGTCAGAATTGGAATAGGTATCAGTTCCCGTAAGTAAACTTCCTCGTAAAATTCCAGAAAATTTATATTCGCTGTTTTTAGGAAATATCATAAATTACAAGTCAAAGAAGAGACGGAGTCGGAGTCCAGGGCGACCAGGTGCCACCTGGCCGCGGCCCAGCTCTGGGCCGCGCCTGGGACCCACCTGGAGCCCCTGGACACCGCCTCCGACTCCGCCTTGTCTTCTCGCCTTCCTTTTGTTCAGAAATTTTTGCTATATATTTACCTCGGATCTCTCGAGGTCTGTATCTATCGTGTTTTCGACGCTTTTTTGTTTTCGAGTTGTGTCTGGCTATGTTTTATTCAAGCCCTAGATTGTATTTCTCAAGGGGGCGATGATAAGGAAGCTAAGGAGCGGGACGGGGCCCTAGGGATGGCAGCATGAAGAGCAGGATTCCTGGATCTTTTGAGAATCAAGAAGAGGGGATAGAGAAGACCCTCGCTCATATCCTCCGCGCCACCATCGCCAGCATTAAGGTTAAGGCGAACCCTTTTAAAATCGGTCCAGGAGGAGGAACAGGTGGTAAGGTTCCCCTGGGAGCTAGCTGATAGGAATTCTTCGCCATGCTTTGAAAACCCCCTTTCACAACCTTCTTCATAGCAATCAGCTCCGTAATACACCAAAGTCAAAATGCCTACCCTTTTGGATTGTGGTGGGACCGTTCTTGTAGTGCAGGTAAAGGAAGTTTTTGGTCCGGAAGCCGAAGAAAGGGGGGGATGGTTCCAGGATTGGGACTCGCCTTTGGACCGAATCTAGCCGCATTGAAAGTATACGCAAGATGATTCGTAATCTTGGTTACAAGTTGGATGAGCTTAAGGAAACAATCGAGAAGCTAGTGGAGAGATCTCCATCGCCACCGAAGGAATAATTTGGACGTCATGGGTAATGGCACTCCCTTAGCTTGTTTCAAGCTTGGGGGAGTGCCTCGGTATCATCATTATCTTTTACCTTTTTATCTTTTAGTCGTGTGTCATGTCCTGAGTAGAGAAGTTATCATATGAAATAGTGTGTGCATTGTGGTCTTCCTCCTATCATGTATTAGCTTTGTATCCATTGGTGTGGTCGTCATTATGGAATATTAATGAGAAGTCTTGTTTTTACTTTCCCGCACTATTTTATTCTAGCTTGCAAGTAATCTCTTGATCTCTTTGGGAGAGTGTTGGCCTCACTTTGGGTGCAGTTTTGAAAATCTTTTTGGATGTTGGCAAACATAGCATTGGTCAGTAGCAACAATTCTTGGATGCTTAAGTAGAGAAGAAGGTTTCACTTGCAAATATATTATCTTTGATATCTTACAGATTTGTCGGTTTCCAAGCCTTATATCCTTGAATAAGAACTTTATGCTGACAAGGAAGATGGCTCCTTAAGGTATGATCAATCTGATCGCTGGTAATATATATTGTTTGTATCTCTCAACACTTATGTTTGCTATAAGCCTTGCTAGCGAAAACCTTGCATTGAGAGGGAATACTTCTCGTGCATCCAAATCCTTGAGCCAAAACACTTTTGTCATTTGTGTCCACCATACCTACCTATATGTGGTATTTGCCAGCCACTCCAAGTAAAATGTTCATGTGCTATCTTTAAACTTTCAAAATTCTCCTTTTTGTGCCCCTGTTTTTAAGCTCATGAGGAAGCAGTAGGAAGCTAGATATAACCTGTGACAAGCAAGGTCATTTCCCCCCTTTCACCCGGTGTTGATGGTTTACGTCCTCACTTGAATCAACCCGAGAGCGGCTTAATAAAAATATAAATATAACTCACCATTCTCCTCCGCACAATGAAAGCCTGAGAAATCAGTTAAAACATTGGTTAGTGGTGAAACAAAGGAGAAAGAGGAATGTACTCGTTCCTCTAAAACCAGCCGCTCTCACAAGTCTAAAAGCCTTGCTTGACATGGGGGACTAGCTAGTTTCTTTACTATGAAGTCGTTGACGAAAGCATGCATATCTCAAAACCTTTTTACTTCTGTTTCAAAATTAAAAAGCTCTTGCACATGACTAATCTCTGCTTCCCTCTGCGAAGGGTCATTCTTTTACTTTTATGTTGAGTCAGTTAACCTATTCCTTCTGTCCTCTACTAGCAAACAAATGGTGTTGAGTTGAGATACAATCAATTATATTGCAGCAATTTGTTTGATCATGTTTTATTGCAGTTGACATTACCATTGTGGTAATAAAGTTGAAAGTTGAGCTTTGCTGAACAATCATCTTCCTCGTATGGTATTTATACTTTTATTGCAAGGATATAACTCTTGGAAGTTTTCAATAATGCATAGAGTCTTTGATATTTGAACTTGTGATAGCTGCTAAATGATGGCTCTTATATAGATTCTCCTTGAAAGATAAGTTTGATATGCTAGATGTTCTCTGACCAAGAACACAGTTTGCCATCACTCAATTATGTTTTTCTCTGTGCACCTCTATATGTGATTGAATCATCACTTGTTCTTTAAGTTTGATATGAGAAAAAGTTGTTGTTTAGAATGAGTGTGTGCTTGTTTAGTAAATACTGATGCTTCTTGTCCGTATTCGTTATTATCGACACTTCGCTCCATAAACCTGTGGTCATGTTTACTGAGCTCAGTATTCGCTTGGGGACAAGCGAGGTCTAAGCTTGGGGGAGTTGATACGTCCATTTTGCATCACTATTTTATATCATAATTTGTTGTTATTCATGGATATATGTCATATTAGAATGCAATACTTATGTTATTTTATCTTATTTTGCATGTTTGATGATTGTTGGTGATTTAACTGCCGGAGCCCGGAATCAGCTGGAAAAGGCACCGTCAAGATACTGTACCTCTACATCGCCAAAAATTCCAGAAAAATTCAGAGATCATTATTTTCCCAGATGACGGAAGGAGCCAGAAGGGCGACCAGAGGGGAGGCACCAGGGCACCAGGTGGCACCTGGTCGTGGCATACCCTTGGGCCACGCCTAGGGCCCACCTGGAGTCCCTGGGGTGTCTCCGGCTCCCCCCTTTCACGTATATCACCCCTCTGACCTAAAAACATCGGGGGACACTTCGAAGAAATATTCTGCCGCCGCCACGGGGGCGGAAACCACAGAGAGAGAAAAAGCTCTCCGGTAGGGAGAAATCTGCCGGGGGAATTCCTTCCCGGAGAGGGGAGATCGTCGCCATCGTCATCGTCACCGTCACGGGCTTCATCGGGATCATCATCAACATCATCCTCACCGACAGCACCATCACATCCACAGCTCCACTCCGTTCCGATGTTGCATCTAGAGTTATACTTGTTGTAGTTCATTGGGATCACTTTTCCGGTGTTGATTGCCTTGCGTAGTTGATGCTATTGAGTTTTATCGGTGAAATACTTTTATGACCAGATTGTTAATCATTCATTCATCACCACTGATTATGATCCATATGATGTCTTGTGAGTAGTTCGTTTAGTTCTTGAGGACATGGGGAAGTCTCGTTGCAAGTAGTGGAATTATGCTGAGTAATATTTAATGGTTTGATATTTAAGTTGTGGTGCTATTCTTCTAGTGGTGTTGTGTGAACGTCGACTACATGACACTTCATCTTTATGGGCCTAGGGGAATGCATTGTGTATTTAGTTTGCTTGTGAGGTGGTTGCGGGAATGACAGAAACCTAAACCCCCACCGGTAAACTAGTGCATGAGGGAGTGTAGGATCTCAGAGTTTAAGGCTGTGGTTAGTTAATTCTTAAATACTTCCTTGCATTTGCAGAAGCTTGTAGGGAAGTGTAATCACAAGTGTGTTCTAGTCCAAGTAAGGGCAGTTCATTAGCATAGGTTCACCCACACAACACTTAGCAAAACATTAAACATTAAGCAGCGGTATGAAGCGAAAGTGACTTGACATAATTCCCATGTGTCCTCGAGAGCATTTAGCCATCATAAGTAGAACCACCGGCTTGTCCTTTGTGCTAAAAAGGATTGGGCCACTTGTTGCAATAATTATTGTTCTCTTTTATTTACTCGCACTTTATTTATTACTATAAAAACCCATAAAAATCTTTCTGTTAGTGTTTGAAGTGAAACCTTACTCATATCTACAAGCTAATACATTCTTCTCCTCGTTGGGTTCGACACTCCTATTATCGAAAGTACTGCGATAGATCCCCTATACTTGCGGGTCATCAAACGACAACTAGGGCAATGGAGGAGAAATAAAGGAGTTGTCAAGAAGACCACATTGACCAATGGAGGTGACAATGTCTATTGGAAGGACAAGTACAATCCTAGATAAAGATATTCTAGATGGAATGGATTAGGGCTGTTGACACAGCCGTAGTGGATTAGGATTAGAGCTAGAGTTAAACTCCAGCTTAGTGATACGAATTGGATCTTTTCTGGTTTTCATTTGTATGAGACTTGCTTTTTTATAAAGGAGGTTCTCGAGATTTTGTATTGAAGATTGATGTAATCCTATAGTGTTATCTTGGACCTGCTATGTTTCTATTGTACTACTCTGATGGATGTAATATTCACGGATAAGTCCTTCTATGAGTATTATGTCAACGACTTGCACACTACAACATGCAGTGGTGTGCTGGGTCACCGTATGGGTTCGGCCTGGGGACGCCGAATGCCCTTTTGGGCCAAAACCGGCGGAAATCGAGATCCTGGGGGGAAGGGGGGCAACTGGGAGAAAAGGCCCACGCCGGCGGAACAAAAGGCTCTAATGTCGTACTAAATTTGTTCCACCACTCCGTCATGCATGCAGCCTATTTAGAATTTATCCAGGACATAGTTTTTTGAAAGATTTTAAATGAGTTGGGTCTAGAAGGAACTAGGGACCAGATTTTTAATAGGTAGGACTGAGGCTCGAACCCTAACTCGCTAGCTCACCATCTTATGTGCTAGCCTGAAAGACTCATGGGCTTTCTCTATCCAGAATATATGATGGGTCTGGCCCAATAATTCTTCGCCGGGATCAGTTTGTTGAATCAAAAAGAATCATTATCTTCCTATAATTTTAAAACGGATTGAACTGTTGAGTTTGGATCTGACCTCAGTGCTGATTTCACCTTTAAATATAATGGGATAGAACAAAAATGAGCGGTTGTTGTTGTATGAACAATAACAGAGCACGCAAAAACAAACGATGCAGTGTATCCCAATAGCAAAGCATGCAAGCACCGTCGTCCGATCGTTGCGTCAGACAAAACCAACAAGCGTTCTCCGGTCTTTTCTAGCCATGGCTCCGAGCCCTGCTGACCGGTCATTTCCTTCAGACAAAACCAACAAGCTTCCATTGGTCTTTTCTAACCAAGGCTGATGTCCGGTCATTTGCTTCAGACAAAACCAATTAAGGGTTTTCTGTTCTTAATTTGCACAAACGAACAACAATATTTATTAGCTATCTATCTGCCAGTGTTTGCCAAGCTCCAAATCCTCGTCGAGTAGTGCTGTCATTTGTCGTCTCTAGCTAGTAATGTAATGAACCGAGATATACAGCTTTAACTTCACCGTGTTAAACACGCCTGCATTCATGCATTCAAATAAATTGCTAATCTTTCCTGCATTCATGACAATAGGTAAACACTTTGTACTCACGTACGTCGGGCGTCAGCCTGTTAATTTTTTTGTACTAGTTACGTTATTTGGACGCAGGCCTTGCCATTTGAATTATAGATAGATACATTGCACCATTTATACCCGTTCATTCAATGAGTTCGACTGTAATAAGTACTGGCCTCCAAAAATAAAAGGACAAAATCTGATGGGCGGTCCCTATAGCCTCACCATCAAATAAATTAAAAGGTGAATAACTAAAGAGAGATTTTCACCATGGAAGAAATCTTACCTTTAGTTGTCATTTACTCGCTTGGCAGATAATTCTTGATTGATTTGAAAATCATATGTAATTCTTATTTCTTTGTTAGGTGAATTCATAGTTTAGTACCTCTTATTTGATCACAATGATGTCCACCATAATTTTTTCATAATTGGATGAAACATGATATGTCACCTATTTTGGATAAACAAGTGTCCATGTAAATTTGCAGTGTTTGTAAATAAGGGCAAATATGTTAACGTTGAATTTCATATGAATTAATTAGAAATGGTGCTCTTGGGTGTAGTAGATACAGTTGGATATTGTATGGTCATTTTAATTTGTCGCTTATGTCGTACGGCTATTGTCGGATTTGCAAAAGTAACCGTTGAAAACACGTAATGATCTAGCTACCTTATTGAAGCGTTTCGCCACTCACATGTCATATGCACCGAGTGTCCAGGAAAAATTCCATGTCATGTACCAATTGCCGCTTCGACATAAGTATTATTCATGTTTGTCGTATATATTAATAATTTCATGAAAATTACCATACTAAGATTTGCGACAGCAACCGACAATTGTAGTAATTTACAAAACATCAGAAGAGATGTAAAAGGTTCAGGAGGACCTGATAGTCACTTCATCTATGTTATTATATTTTCTTTTTTTATCATATATATTTTTGTCATAATATATTAACGGATGCTCTTTTTATATGAGAGCGACTGATATATTCTAGTAATATCTAACCACTCGAAATATTTAGCGCATATTTTTCTTCATGTGTATGCCACTGCATGTAATCCTGTGAATGCATTTTGGGAGGTGAATTTGTCTTCTTAAGATTTAAATGCGTAGTATAAATAAAGATGAATAAAGCTTGTACACAATGGGTATTCAATAAAAAAGCTTTTTGTAGCCAGTAAAATTAAGTACTCCAAATTAAAACAAAAGGTATCCAATTAAACTATCCCAACATTGCACCCCAATCACATTAAGTACGAGCTTTCAATGATTTATAAACAATCGACGTGGTTTAAAGCTTAAAAGGTATGAAATGAAACCCTTCCTACGTCCCATCAATTATATTAATCGATTGATTAATAATTGACACAGTTTAAGGCTTAGAAGGTATGAAATGAACTCTTCCTACGTCAAATTAACCAAATTACCGTATAGTGTAAGACTTATTGATCTCACAAAATTAAAATTATAACCTTAACATTCTGAATAAGAACCATCTCCCCCCATTATTGCGTATACATATTTTCTAAAATTAGGAAGCCGAAAAAAGATATTGGATGAAACTATCCTTACATTCAACATGTCAAATAGACTAAGGGCCTAAATGATCTTGATAATAATTTAAAAATATATCAAAACTTGGCATTTCTAGGTGAGAAAGGAGTTTATTTTGAAGAAAAAATGGGAGCACTAAAGAGCAGGAAGAGGGTAGCCGTCCACTTCCAACTCTGGTGGGGGGCTTGGGAATCCAATTTCCCTATAAATACCGCACCCACCCAGTCCCAATCACTCATCCATTCCTACTTCCATTCTAGCAACGGCCTCCTCTGCCCTCACCTCGCTTAGCTTCCCACTCGCTAGCTCCACTTCTCGCTTCGTGTATCCATGGCGGCCGCGATGCAGCTCAACACCCTCATGTCCAACATGTTCGCCATGGTGAGTGCCTTGCTATTTCGGTGTCATTTCTGCGGAATTCTAGTTTCTCCTGAGGTGGATGGGTAACTCGATATTCTTGGGGAATTTTACTTTGCGATTATTTCGGGGGGTTAGGGTTTGCTGGACGATCAGTTCCAGCAGCTGCAGATGCTCCAGGACGGGAGCGCCCCTGAGTTCGTTGCAGAGATCGTCACGCTCTTCTGCGAGGACGGCGAGAAGATCATTGGTGAGCTCGCCAAGCTGCTGTAAGTGTGCTTCCCCTGCTCGCTCCCTTGTCATGTCCTGTGTGATCAGTTGTTTGATTCCTTGCTGTGTGTGTGCAGGGAGAAGCAATGTGTGGACTTCAACAAGGTGGATGCTTTGTGCATCAGCTCAAGGGGAGCAGTGCAAGGTGAGGCTCTTTTCTTCTTTTATTTATGTCCTGTTCAGATGTCTTTATGCAGTAGCATAGGAAAGATGGTTGTTGTTGGATCCCCATAGAATGGAAGGAGGTAGATGCATTTTAAGGCGTCCGGTCATCTTGGGGGGAGAATTATGATCCGTTTGATCTTTGTAGTGTTTTAAGAAGTAGATCCGACGAACGCGATCCATTTCCCACGTTGATCGGACGGCCCAAAGAGTATAGATTGGCATTCTTCCATTACTTTTGGCGCTTCCGATCAACATGGGGAGCGATGAGTTCCGTACCCATCGGTGGCATTTTCCAATTAATTCGGGGAGATGTTGAGATCTGAATGGCCGTTGTACTGTTTCATGATTTAGATCTGACAATCATTTTTTCATTTACTTTTTTGTTCTTTAGATCCGAGAAATGTTTGGCCGATTGTAGAACCGGCAAACCGTTTGGCCGTTTTACCATTGATTCGGATCGGACAAATTATTTTGTCGTTGTCCTGTTTTATCACCTAGATCCTGCAAATTGCTTGGTCGTGGTAGATCCGACAAACCGTTTGGCCGTTGTAGAACCATCAAACCGTTTGGCCTTTTTACCGTTGATTTAGATCCGACAAATCATTTTGTCGCTGTCCTTTTATATTACCTAGATCCTACAAATTGCTTGGTCGTTGTAGATCCGACAAACCGTTTGGCCCTTTTACTGTTTTATGGTTTAGATCCAGCAAATTGTTTGGCCGTTGTACTGTTTATGTTCTAGATCTGAAAAATATGAGCCGTTTCACACAAGTCATATGTCTCAAGGAGTAGCACTCAAGATTTTACCATGTTAATGATTCTTCCAATTAATTTTTGAGGGGTTGACATCGATTCCGCCATTTTGGTGTTCTAAACTTGATAGTTTTGCATGCTCCACCTTTGTTTCGGACCAGAAATAGCAAATCATTTTGTGTTCGGGGGCATGTTGTGGTATTGTTTTACAAACCATGGTATTTGTAGTTTCATGCAGAAGATTTTCTAGAGTTGCACATTAAATATTATGGAAATAAAATTATTATATAAACTAATTTTCTTATTCTTAGAAACTAATATTATTGTGCTTATGAACTAATATTATGATTCACAAACCATCCCATTGCTTAATCAATTTAGATTCATGCTATTTGTGGTAACCATGTGGTTTTTATGGAATCAAAGTCTGTAAGACAATGTGTCTACATGTTTTTTTGCTTACATTGGGCTTTCGTAGTTGTATTTAAGTGAATTGTTAACTCATATATGGATAATCAGGGTGCTATATTTGTATTTGATTGGGATGCAGAAGTGAAGAGAAATAACTACTATGGTCCTTCTCATTTATTAAAGCAATTTGGTGCTACTTTCCTGATTGTATAGTATTGCGTGTTGCAGTGTTGGTGCTCAGAGAGTGAAGAACACCTGCATGCAGTTCCATGAGTTTTGTCAGCAGAAGAACAGAGATGGGTATGTACCTTGTGTCATTATATGTACTTTCTATAATTGTCTTATTAAATTCGTCGTACTGAATGTGGCTTAGCGTGATCAACTCATCTATTGTAACGTATCTCCTTATTATCAATGTTATTAGAGTATTTATCAATGCAGTTGCATGTCCATCGGTTTTGTAAACTATTGAATTTATTCAGTCTTTACAAACAGAAAGCTTTGGCTGACTCTATTGAGCTTGCTATGTCAGGAATTCCAGTACAGTTTCCTAGTCAATTGTATAATTTAAGAATGTTATATTAATTGTAGGAAACTATTCCACGCATGTTTAAGTTACAATTGAAAAGAAAACACCTAAATCTTCTTTACAGCACTGGCAGTATGCCTACAAGTTATTATAGCATTTTGATCTTGAAAAGGAAAACTAAGTTTCAGTGTTTTACCATCTTCTCTGAACATTGCACAACTATCCAGTAAATAAACCTAAAACTTTTCGATGTTTCAATCTACCAATTGATGTTACTTCCAGAACAGAGGTGTTGTCTTTTGTTACAGTTACTCCTCGAATCTGTTAGATTATTTTCAGTGGACCTAAGTGTATGGTTCGTTAGGAAGGATATCCAGGGTGACATTCATAACGCCCCCCCTAAGCAACTGTTAAGATAATCCTGCTAGTGCAGATTTTTATTCTTATGGAGTCAAACTGTATAGGCCATGATCATTTTTCAGTAATTATTAACATGTTCCTTTCGTGAGCTGCTAATGGAAAGGGACTTCACAACTTACTGAAGTGTTTCCCTTGTCAGGTGCCTGAAGACGCTGGATGCTGTGAGGAATGATTTCTATGATCTGCGCAACAAGTTTCAGACCATGCTTCAGGTATTACCTTATTTTTTCTAAAACTAGTGTCAAACTTCCAGTAGAATTGCAGTAAACTAGAGTAGCCATCTTCAAAGTAAATATTTTTATTCCGAAGTTGCTTGATATGCAAAATATTAAACTAGACAGAAGACAATATGCTAATTGAATGGATTCGGTTAGTTCGCTGCAGAACAACAAATGAAAATTATGTTAATGAAATGAATGCAGTTAGTTTGCCCGACACTGACGGACATAAAAATTACTAGTAACAAGTGTGGAATATAAACAAACATGGACATGCCATCTTCATTTATTTTTATGTAAATCTCATTGGCATTTGCAGTGCCAAATTGTGAATTATATTTGCACCACCTTGGTGTCTAGAGCAGTATTTAGGACTACTTGAAATCTGAGTTGAAAACAGCTGTTTTGGGTATATGTGATGTCTGAATCTTAGGTTCATGTTGCTCGAAAAGGTTACTGGAATTTGGTCTCTCACTTTTCACAGCATTGATAGACTTCATGTTTTATTTTGTTGTGTGGATGATGGACATAATCATTACTACAACATTGTTTTTATAATGCAGGCTTTTCTTAATGGTTTACAGGACTGACATATTGTTCTGTTTTCCAATGCAGCTGGAGCAGCAGGTCCAGGCCTTCTATCCTAAGCACTAGGCTGGAGCAACAGAGTCGGAGCGGCATGTTCTGACGGCACTGCTGCCTTTGAAGTCTTAGCTTTTATGTTAGAGTCGTTTGCTTCTGTGAGGTCGTCTGTAGCTGCTTAGCAGCAATCTGGTCATTCAGTGTCGTCGATGTCTCTCGGTTGTGTCGTTTCAAATTATCAGTGGTCAAATAACAATCATCCGCCATCGTTTTGCGGATGGTCAGTGGTTAATCCTGGTTGCTCAGTTGTAGCCAGTCTCTAGGTCGTAGGAATGCAGAAGCAGTGTAATCTCGACAGAGTCGTGCCTGGTCGGTCGGTGGATCGACGGTGGTCGTATGTTGTGGAGAGCATTGTGATGATATTCTAATATGAAGTCATGTTTCTTGTTGGAAACAATGTGCGTACCATGATATAGCTATACAATTCTCAACAACGTGTGGCCAAATAAACAAGAAAACAGGGAGATTGAAAATGTGGAATGCTTTCTTTACAATCTTTTGTACTCCTCAGTTTCTTCAGCTCATTATATCCGACTCTCCGCCCTTTCATGTGGCTCTGAAACATTGGGAAAGCGAGGAACGTTTTGTGAGACGCCGGCGTCGTGTTCTTGAGTGTAGTGGTTGACTGACGCTAGGCTTCAAAGGTGACTGTAATGGCCGCTTCCCGCGCATGGCGTCGTCTGGCTTCTGACGTGGATGTAGGTATTGCCGCGGCGCATGATATGATCGCCTGAGCTGCGAGCTGTGCTCCAGTTTTGATGAGCTTTGTGATTGTGGTGGCGATAGGATTCGCGGGTTGCTCTGTCAGGTGTTAGTCGACTCGGACCTGACCGAGGTTCCTTGGATGCGGTTGGTCTTCATGGATTATGATTGCTTCAACTGGCCTCTGAAGGTTAGGCTGCATTGTTGATGTTTCAAGGTTGCGAGCTGTCTGTAGCCCAGCACGACAGGAAGTCGTGATGGTCGTCGGCCGACTTGAAACGTGCAAAACCGGGTTATGAAGTTTCCTGTTTCTCCAAAGGTGACCGGTAGTTTAAGCTCATGTATCTCGTCATTGAGGTCTCAGGATCCCTCTGAGGTGACGATCTACGTGATAGGCACTTGTGAGTGGTCTAAAAGACGTGCTGATATATGACGGGTCGGCTAGGCTGTCGCGGATTCGGACGTTTACGAAGTATGGCGATATAGGTATGGCCACACCAAGGCTTGGCTGTTGTGGTGGCCTAGATTGCGATGGTCCCCGATGTACGTTCCCGCTATCGACCTCGAGCACAGCGGTCCCTCGGGTAGGTTCTCATTTGTGTGTCTGGTCGCTGATCTGGTCCATAGGTCGTTGAGCTTGTAGGGTGTCGGGTTGTTGAGTCGGTATAGATCGCTCGTGGCCCGACCTTCTGTACACGGGGCCATCGCTGATCCACCCTGTGTTGAACCCATTGAAGGAGTACCCGGCAGTCCGTGGACATGTGCGACCCTGCTCTGTGGATCCCGCACCACTTGCTCTTATCCCAGTCCCCAGGGTGGAACTTCTTCGCGTGCGGGGTAGGGTCTAACGTGGGACATGTGTTGCATCGGTTTAGGGACATGCTAGGTCGTCCCGAACATCCGGGTTGGGTTTCACATCGCCAACTGAGTGTAGGTAGGCCCCATGGAGGAGAAGGACATCACGTAGTCAGTCTTCCTCCTGTTCTCGTGCTCAGACGATATTTAGTCGATTTTCTCTTGAACCTTTGTGTCCCATTGGTGGATGGATGTGGCCGGTTGAGGGGGCGTCGCAGCATACATCATCGAGAGTGGTGGCTGTCCGGTAGTAGCTCTGCCGAATGGTCGTGTCACCCTGTCGGGAAAGGCAGGACCTGGGAGTGCGCGCTGACATCTGCCGGCTAGTAGGGCGGATGTATCTGGGTTTGAAGCTCATGTGCTTCAGGTTGTAGTGGATGCCCTATCATGATGGATGCCCATCGTGGAAGTTGGTGAAGACCCGAGGGCTCCAATAGTTCCTACATAAGTCTCCGAGCGGGCGTTGGAGGGTGCATCTACCCTCATGTCTCGGGTAGATTGTGACTTGGAGCATCGGGATGGATGCCTCTTCATATATATAGCCTTCGGTAGATTCCATGACTTTTACGCTTCGGTTTTTCTCCTTTACTTGGAGATGAAGTCTTGATCTCGTAGCATTCCTTCCATGGAATCTACTACGAGGTAATATTCTGAATGTATGGACGCAGCCCGTGACAGGTCCAGGGCGGTGGAGACTTCTAGAAGAAGATCGTCCGGCCGAGGGAGCTCTTGGACGTCGTGGGCTGAAAGTGATGTAGGTCCATAGAGCTTATGGTCTAAACCTACTTATCTTTGACAAGTCTATTTTTGGTTCTAACAAGGACCATTATTATTTGTTCTGCAGTACTCATCATGTAATAGTCCACTATGAGTAATTTAAACTCTGATCCTAAGACTGATAGGATCACAAGCTATGATGGGGGATACTTTATAGGTAGGCCCATGGACCCGGAAAGTAGACCCGCCAAGACCAAGAAGGCCAACGCCGAGTCACGAGACGAGTCGCATGGGCTGGGCTGGAGACAAGCCGACCAAGGCCCATAATGGAGAAAGGACCCGTCGAGAAGGAGTCCAAGTACAACCCGGAGTCTAGCTGGAAGACCAAGACGTAGAGTAGGACTCCGTGTTCTAGTGTGACTCGGTATAGCCTGTAAGTCCAGGGACCCGGTAGCCTTTATAAGCGGGGTCCTGGACCTTAGATCGATGAGCTTCAACCAGTAGAGAAAAACCCTAGCCACCAGAGAGAGAGAAGTCGCCGGCTCCTGAGTTGTAGGAGCCGGGTCCTTATAATCGAGATATAATCAAGAGCAATAACATAGAAGCAGGAAGTAGGTCTTTACCTCGAATCAGAGGGGCCGAACCTGGGTAAATCCTTGTTCCTTGGCGAGATTAATCGTTCCTACGTACTTCAATCACCAATGGCCCCAGAACTCATCTTCCCTGAGGAAGAACTTGCCGTGACAACCCCACGACAGTTGGCGCCCACCGTGGGGCCTATGGTGACGAAAGGAGTTGAGATCGTTGGAGCGGCTCGTCGGGCTATGGAGAAACTCGCCATCGGGCGGGTCTACACTGATGAGCATGGTGAGACCGAGATCGATGACTCAGGCTGGACCTCGGAGATGAACGAAGTCGACGAGGGCTACTAGCTTGTCTTTGGAGGAATCAACGTGTTCGTCGGGATGGTTTGCGCGTCGGGTCTTCGCGCGAACTCGGCAGAGTCTGTATCAGAACCAACTGTTATCGTCGAGTCCGATGGCGAGGAGTCGGTCGGAACTTCAGAGGTCGGCATCATCGCCGAGTCTGAGGAACCCCTAGCTGAGAAACCAGAGATGCTTCAAGAGTCAGATTCAGATTACGATGCAGATTCAGAGTCTATCCTACCCTTGTTTGAAGATCGGCTTGGGTATGGGATAGAGGAAGAGGATTATGAGGAGTCGCCAGTACGCGCTCGTGTTGTGGGAGTCTACATGTCTGGAAACACTGGAAATCAGTTTGATCCGACTCTGTTGACGAAGGAAATCAATGCAAATAATGCCGCAGAGAGGGCGGCTGAGTTAACCAATGCTCGTACTGCGTTGGAGAGGCAACTAGCTGATATCACAGAAGCAAACCGTAGATTGGCCGAAGAGCGGGCCCGAGTCCAAGATGAAGCTCAAGTTGTGCGGAGGCGCCGCGAGGAGCTTACTTCAATTCAACACCGCAGAGCCAGGAGTCGCTTGCATGATGGAGTCCACATCAATCCAACCAATCTATTCACCACACCTAATGGTCCAGGCAGAGGAGCCGGACTAGGAGGCTCAGCGGCAGCAGGAGGCGCCGCAGGAGGAGGAACAGGAGCACACCACCACCACCACCACCACCACCCCAGAAGGACCGGGAGGCAGCCGTACCAACGGACCACCGCCTGAAGGAGGAGTCGGAGGAGGAGCATCTGGTGGCTTAGGGTCTCAGCCTAACAGATTTCATACTCCAGAGGGACATTACTCTAATCCTATGGACAACGTTCATGCGGCGACTCTGAGATTGGAGAATATTGTGGTACCAGAGGGACCAGCAGGACAGGAGACTCGTGAGGCTATCGAGCTACTGAAGACAGCTTTGACTCAGCAAGCTTTGTATCCAACTTTTCCAGATGCAAGTAGACTACATTCAACACCCTTTAACTCAGGTACGAGGAGTCGGCACGGTGAGTCCAACCCGGCCAACTCTACAAGTGCAAGGCGTCGTGAACAAGAGAGGAATCGTGCAAACATACCAACTACTTCACGAGCTCAGCTAGTGGTTGATGAAGCAAGGCAACGACGAGATAGAGAAGCAGCAAGAGCTCGGGAGGCAGAGAGGGACAGAGCGTTAGTGGGTGCAGCCAACCCGCCTCAGCCAACCCGGGTGCACGAGGAGGTGACTTCTCCTGGTGCTTCCCCAGCGTTAACAGGACCAGAGTGCCTGTCTGATGCCATCAGGTCCGAGTCCTTCCCCAGCAGTTTCAAGGAGCCGCGCAAGGTTCCAAACTATGAGCCCAACATGGACCCGACCTCATGGTTGGGTACATACGAGATGGCGATGAGTATTCGCAATGCCACAGGTAATTTGTGTGCCAAATTCATGTATCTTATGATGGAGGGAGCAGCCAAGGTTTGGATGCGTAACTTGCCTCCTAGGTCAATCAACTCTTGGGAGCAATTGAAGGCGGCTTTTATTCAGAACTTCCAGGGCACATGCAAAAAGCTCAGCACCATCGAGGACCTGGAGCGGTGTGTCCAGAGGAAGGCGAGTCAGCAAGGCACTGGATGAAGCGAGTCTCAGAGATCATTAACTCCTCACAAGGACTCCCACCAGTTTCAGTGTTAATGGCGATGGAGAGAAATTGCAGTTACAATCCCTTGAGTTGGAAGCTAGGTCGTATGAAGGAGAGCCTGAATCAAGGTATTCCCCTTACGATTGGTGAGATCATGGCAGGTGCTAATAAGCACGCTGCCACAGACAAAACAAAGGATCAGGAGGAAGGGACTAAAGGACAAGGTGGCAACGGTCAGAGTCAGAACCAGAATCAAAACCAGAATCAAGGTGGTGGCAAGCGGCCGTATGGAGACAACTCTGACCTAGTGGCCAACACAAACACTGGGGTCAGACGCAAGGACAATAATTCTAGTGGATACCAAGGCCGTACTCCAAGCACAGAGGAGGTCTTGAGGATTCCATGCCCTAAACATGCCAAGAACGGTAGATGCGGTCATACCTTGGGACAGTGCGTAGATTTGCAGCGCGCCAGGTTCCAAGGGCCAGGAGGAGGTAACAACAATGGTGGATACAGAGGAAACAATGGAGCCGGAGGACCCGGCAATAACGGCGGAGGAGCCGGCAATAATCCAAACCAACCTCAAGGAGGAGGTAACCAGCAGGGCGGGTTCCAGCAGAACCCGAAGCAGCTCCATGATGGCAATGGGCAATATTATGTCACAACTCGGCCACAGAACCCGAGTCGTGGCAGTTACCATGTATTCACAACAAGCACGTCCAAACGTTCCAAGAAGTTAAAGGTTAGAGCTGTTAATGCAGTAGAGCCGGCCCTTCCACAGTGGCTCAGGTGGTCAGAGCAAACCATCACATGGAGTCGGGCAGATCATCCTCCAAGAGTCGACGACCCAGGGCAGCTAGCCTTGGTGGTGGCACCTCAAGTTGGGGGCTATACATTGAACAAAGTGCTTATGGATGGTGGAAGTAGTATCAACATCTTATATTATGACACATTCAAGAGGATGCAGCTGCAAGATAGACAGCTAATTCCAACAGAGACAGTGTTCCATGGGATAGTACCAGGGAAGTCGGCCAAACCCATTGGTAAGATTTATCTTGAGGTTGCTTTTGGCACAGTGGAGAATTTTCGTTCAGAGATTATGCCTTTTGAGGTAGTGGATCTTAAGAGTCCATACCATGCTCTCTTTGGTCGACCTGCATATTTTAAGTTTATGGCCAGACCATGCTATGTTTACTTGAAGCTCAAGATGCCAGGTCCAACAGGAGTCATTACAGTTAATGGCAGCAGACAGATGGCATTGGAGTGTGAGTTAGGCGATGCAGCTATGGCCGAGACAGCTTGTGCTCAAGAGGAGTTGAAGTTTTACAAGGCAAACGTGGACCCGGAGGACAACTCGGTCCTTAAGAAGCCGGCCACAGATGAGAAGATGAAATTCAAGTCAGCTCAGGACACAAAGCAAGTCGACTTTACCCCTGGTGATTCTTCCAAGCAGTTCACCATTGGGGCACACCTCTTTGATAAATAGGAAAGCGCGCTCGTCGAGTTCATCCGTGAGAATCGGGATGTCTTTACATGGAAGCCATCTAACATGCCAGGAGTCCCGAGAGAACTCGCCGAGCACAGCTTACATGTTAATCCCAATGCAAGACCAGTTAAGCAGGGTCTGCGCAAGTTTCATGATGATAGGAGGAAAGCCATAGGAGAAGAGGTGGCTCAGCTCCTCGCAGCCGAGTTCATCAAGGAGGTCTTTCACCCAGAGTGGGTGGCCAATCCAGTGTTAGTTCCAAAGAAAACAGGAGAGTTGCGTATGTGCATCGACTTCACGGGACTAAACAAGCATTGCCCTAAGGACCCGTTCGCATTACCTCGTATCGACCAGATCATCGACTCCACAGCGGGGTCAGAGTTGCTTTGTTTCTTGGATGCCTATTCAGGGTACCATCAAATCAGACTCAACATAGAGGATGAGCTGAAGACGTCCTTCATTACGCCCTTTGGAGCATTTTGTTACACAACAATGCCCTTTGGACTCAAGAACGCAGGAGCTACATATCAGAGATGTATCCAGAATTGTTTCAAAAAACAGATTGGAAGGAATATTCATGCTTATGTGGATGATGTAGTGGTCAAGTCTCAGAAGCTGACTCTCTGATAGCAGACCTGACAGAAACCTTTGAGAACCTACGCAAGTACAAGATGAAGCTCAACCCAACCAAGTGTGTTTTTGGAGTCCCTGCGGGCAAACTCCTAGGCTTCATTGTTTCAGAGAGAGGCATTGAGGCAAATCCAGAGAAAATCAAGGCTATCCATAACTTGCAGAAGCCGACTTGTCTGAAGGATGTTCAAAAGCTCACTGGATGTGTGGCAGCTCTAAGCAGGTTTATTTCAAGACTCGGGGAGAAGGCGGGTCCTCTCTACCGACTCCTGAAGAAGTCAGATAAATTCCTATGGGATGAAGAGGCCGACCGTGCTTTTGAGGAGTTGAAGAAAACTTTGTCAACAGCTCCGGTGCTTGCAGCTCCTACAGATAAGGAGCCCATGCTATTATATGTAGCTGCCAACGAGAGAGTTGTCAGTGCAGTAGTAGTCGTGGAACGAGCAGAGGAAGTATAGGAGTACCCAGTACAGAGACCTGTCTACTACATCAGTGAAGTACTCACAGAGTCAAAGCAAAGGTACCCACAGTGGCAGAAGTTGGTCTATGGAGTTTTTCTTGCAAGCAGAAAACTCAAGCATTATTTCCAAGAACATCCGATTAAGGTGGTGAGTTCAGCACCGCTGGCAGATATTATATGCAACAGAGAGGCAACAGGGCGAGTCGCCAAGTGGGCAATTGAGTTGGGTCCTTATCATATCACATATGAGCCTAGGACAGCGATCAAGTCTCAAGCTTTGGTTGATTTTGTCAATGATTGGACAGATTTTACATCTTCACCAAGTACCCCTTGCACCAAGTATTGGACAATGCACTTTGACGGGTCCAGACAGTTAGAGGGTTCAGGAGCCGGCGTGGTGTTAACATCGCCTAAGGGAGATAAGCTAGCATATGTCCTTCAGTTGCATTTTGATTGTACAAACAACATGGCAGAGTATGAGGCTTTGCTACATGGCCTGCGTTTGGCCAAGGAGATGAACATCAAGCGTATCAGGTGTTTTGGAGACTCGGATCTCGTAGCTCAGCAAGTGTCTGGAACCTGGGACTCGAAGGATGCAAATATGGCGGCTTACAGAAGAGCAGTCGAACAGATAGCCGGGTTCTTTTCTGGTTATCAAGTGGAGCATATTGACAGGCGCAAGAACGAGGCTGCTGATGCGTTATCACGACTCGGCTCTCGTCGAGAGAAAGTACTGCCAAATGTGTTCTTGGATGAACTCCATCATCCTTCAGTCAAATTCCTTTCCAGACCCAGAGTCGGTGTTGGTAGCAGCAACACGGGCAATCCCAACATGGACAGAGCCCTACCTAGCATACCTCCTGCGGGGTGAACTCCCAAAGGATGAAGTCAAGCAAAAGCAACTCATCAGGCGATGCAAGTCCTACACAGTCATTAATGGCGAGTTGTACAGAAGGAGCGTTACTGGAGTCTACCAGAGGTGTGTGTCTCCAGAGTAGGGCAAACAAATATTGCAAGAGATTCATGCAGGTGATTGTGGTCATCATGCATCCACTAGATCCTTGGTGTCAAAAGCTTTCAGACACGGGTTCTTTTGGCTAACAGCACACTTGGACGCAGAGAAGATAGTTCGAGTCTGTGATGGATGTCAAAGGTACGCAAGGCAAGACCACGTGCCAGCTCAAGAACTCAAAACCATCCCTATCACTTGGCCATTTGCAGTTTGGGGACTCGACATGGTGGGCCCTTTCTCAAAGTCGCCTTGTCAGAAGACTCATCTGCTTGTAGCAGTTGACAAGTTCACCAAGTGGGTGGAAGTGGAACCCGTCAGCAGAGTCGACGGTGCATCAGCTGTGAGATTCTTCAAAAAGATAGCAACGCGTTTTGGGTATCCTCATAGCATCATTACAGACAATGGTACCAACTTATCAGTTGGAGAGATGGCCAAGTTTTGTGGTGAGAACAACATCAGACTCGACCTAGCCTCAGTGGCACACCCACAGTCCAATGGACAAGCAGAGAGGGCAAATCAGGAGTTGCTGAAGGGAATTAAGCCTCGGCTCCGAGTCCCTTTGCTAAGAGCCGCTGGATGTTGGGTTGAGGAGTTACCAGCAGTACTTTGGAGTATTAGAACGACTCCCAACAGATCCACTGGCTTCACACCTTTCTTCATGGTGTATGGAGCAGAAGCCTGTCCTGCCAAGCGACTTGTTGCATGACTCGCCACGAGTCGCCAATTACGTTGAGACAGAAAATGAACTCGCCCGCCAGAACTCGGTGGACGCACTTGAGGAAGCAAGGGAGTTAGCCCTTGAGAGATCAGCAGTTTATCAGCAAGATTTGTGGCGATATCACGCACGCAGAGTCAAGACCCGGACTTTTCAGGAGGGTGACTTAGTGCTTCGCCTAGTCCAGAATAAGGAAGGGATGCACAAGTTATCTCCACCATGGGAAGGACCGTTCGTCATAAGCAAGAATCTGAACAACGGGTCGTACTATCTAATGGATGTGCGAGAGCCGGCAAGTGTAGGCAAAGGAGCTGATACAGCTCATACACTAGATCCTTATGCAGAGGCAAAGAGGCCTTGGAACATAGCTCAGTTACGTCCATATTATACTTAAGTTGTAATAGTTTTATGAGTTGTAAGGCAAAGAGCCCAGTGAGCCATGCCTAGATGTAATCGAATTGTTATGATCAAATGAAATAAAGCCGGCTTTTGTGAACATGAGTCCTTTAGTCGAGTCACCCAGAGAGTGCGCTTTGTTCTTTAAATTTTGATCATCAGGTTCTTGGGGGCTTGCTTTTCAGTGAAAAAAGTTAAGCTTAAACTCTTGGACCCGGCACAGTAGCCAAACTTTTCCTAGTTTTCTCGCTGGTAAGTTAGATGCATCCTGCACAATATGATCTATCTACAGGCATGACTCATTTCTCTCTCTTATGGATCCTAAGGAGCATATGAGTTAAGAACCTGTCAGCACAAGCTGTAAGAGAAGTCATGCAGGGCCTACTTATTCATTAGTGAAAAACTAGACGGGTTATAAGGACCAAGCCGATTGGCAGAAATTCAAAATAGCTAACAAGCTAAATAGTTAAAAGCACCAGTAGTGCATCATTACAACCCAAAATAGCTACCAAGCTCAATAGTTTAAAAGCACCAGTAGTGCATAATTACAAAGTTTCAATAGTAACACAGCATTACATAGTAATCAAAAGTCATTCAAGGGGTTGTCTTCCAGAGGAGCTGACTCCTTAGCCAGAGCCGGGGAGTCCTTCTTAGCAGGAGACTTGTCCTTTGTCTGAATAGCAGGAGTTGAGGAGCCCTTCTTCACAGGAGACTTGCCTTGTGCTTGAGCAGCAGAAGGAGGAGCCGGCTTCAATGGAGGCTTGGTGGCGACTCTCTTCGTTTGAAAGCCAGTACCCTTGGGACTCTTCATGTGCGTAGCAAGTTCTGCTTGTTTCTGAGCGTCTCCAGGGACAGCTCTAGAAGGAATGGGCGCAGCAGGAGTCTTCAGAGTGGGCTCGGCACTTTGAACAGGAGCCGCCGGTGACGATGAACTCGGACCGGCAGAAGAAGAGAATGCACCAGCTGGGTCCTGTGATGGGCGGCCAAAGTTTACTATCTCAGGATTTTCTGGAGCGACTCTTTTGTTCTCCAAATCATAGTGATGAACCCATACCTCAGGGTCCATCTTATTGGCAATCTCGCAAGCATATGGCCGCACCAATTTTTCTTCGGCTTTGAAATCGTCCTGGGTAAAAGGTTTGCCATCCTCATGTTGCTCAGGCTTCCCCATTGTAAGCATTGCTGGCTCTAGGACAGTTGGATAGTAGCTGTGAGCTAATGCCAAGATCCTGATGGAGGCTCTCCTCATTGAAGATTGTTTCCACAGACGCATATAGCCTGGTGCTCTGGACAGCTCGTCCACCAGACGTTCAGGTTCTTTGGGGCACTTGCCTTTATGGTTCAGATACTTGACCACAGCACGGGCTCCCTCTTGTAGCCCATGACAGTAATCAAGCATCTCAGACAGTTGCTTGCTTGTGGGCAGTTTAAGTTTTGGGGAGTCAGCCCCTGCAGAAATCAAGGAGTCATCATCAGTTGAAAAGCAATTCAGAAAAGTGCAAAAAGGAAGCAAGCAAAAGTCATAAACTTACCAAATATGTGTTGGCACATTGCACCAATGCCTTTTTTGCAAGTGTCGAACACAGCCTTTAGGTCGTTGTGTGCCTTCTGGGCAATCTTTTTGGCATCAGCCGACTCTTTCTTTACTTGCTCCAGTTGAGCAGACAAGTCTTTCAGATCCTTCTCAAGCTGAAGGGAGTGCTCTTTCTCAGCAATGGCAGACCTGGCACTAGCAGAGGCCTGGTCCTCAAGCTCTTTCATGTCTCTCTTCATCTTGGAGACAATGCACTGCAATCACAAGTCATAAAGCACAAGTAAGCTTCACAAGTCAAGTAGAGAACTCATGAGCTCCAAGTCGTCACAAGTTAACAACTTGGCGCTTGGGGGCTACTCAGGAGTCATTTTTTTTAGCAGAAAAGCAGGCATGAGTCCTAATCGACAAGTCATAAGCTCCAAGTCGCCACAAGTAGCAACTTGGCGCTTGGGGGCTACTCGCAGAGCAGAAATTTTTTCAAGTTAAGTATCAGTAAGCTACATATATTGATAGCTCCAAGTCGTCGCAGGCTGACAACTCGGCGCTTGGGGGCTACTCGTGCAAAAGTTTTTGGTCTAAGGACCCGACAGACAGTAAATTAGCAGCCCCGAGTCCTAGTAGAGCTAAGGACTCAGTGCTTGGGGGCTACAGTGTGCAAATTTTTTCTATATAGCAATTGAGTCTAGTTTCAAATCAAAGCACCTATCCTAGTCACAAGTCACCACAGACAGGTGCTTGGGGGCTACTGGGATAGGATGATGCCAGAGAAGCATATAAGGTAAAGTCAGAGGACTTACTTCATGAACCATGAGGAGAGATCTAAGAGCCGCTTGCTCGTCATCCTTCAGCCTAGCAGATTGATCGTTCAAGTCAACTGCTTCAGCATAAGCTTCAGAAAATGACATGTTGTCAGCTACTCGAAGTCGGCTGTAATCAGTAGATGACTTGATCTTGATGGATGGAGAGGCTGCAGGAGTTGGCTTCACGGGAGCCGGATTAACTTGAGGCGCAATTTCAGGAGTCGCAGCACCAGAGCTGGGCTGGACTATTGTTGGAGTCGCTGCCCGAGTCCTTGAAGGGGACTCAGGAACAGGGAGAGCCCCAGTGGTTGCTGCACCAGCAGATACAGGAGTCGTAGGAGCGGTCTTTGTACTCGTCGTTTGAGAAGTCGACGGCGGTACAGCTCCTCGGCTGGAAGTCACGTCGGTCATTCCTGGTAGCTTGGAGACCTTGGCGCAGGGCCGGGCTCTGAGACAGGACAGATTAAAAGTCAGATAATGATTAAAGGTAAATATAGATATCATACTAGTAAAGATAGAGGAGAAAAGTCATACCCAACATTTGTCTCAAGATCCAAAGAGGCTTGAGAGTCAGAGGAAAAGATTGACATTCCTGACTCATAGGAGTCAGCTTTCTCAGGAGGAGAAATCGACTTCCTTTTGTGTGATACAAGTAGAGGTGGAGGAGTCTCTGCAGGGCCACTTGAGCGCAGTCTCCTTTTCTTGGCAGCAAGAACTTGTGCAGCGATTTCTTCAGGCTCACTGGAGGAGCTGCTAGATTTTTGGACTCGAGAGGCGGGTACACCTTAGACACAGCAGCCCGGGACCCATTTTTTGAAACTGGAGGAGTCGGGGAGCGACTCTTGGCATCTGCTGACTCCTCAGATGGAGTTGGTTGGGCTCCTGCAGGACTCGACTCAGTATGCTCTTCGTCAGCATACTGTGCTTCAGAGGAGGACTCCTCCTCAATGACATTGACAGTGGGAGCCTCAGGTGAGGACTCCTCATCTTCATTCTCCTCACCAGCGGCAGTAGCCTCTTTAGAGGACTCCTCGCTGGCTTCTTCTTCTTCAACAATCTCTGCAGTAGCAGAGGTACTCCCTTTGCCCTTGTCAGTTTCAAGGGCCGACTTCCAGAAGGAGTCGGTAAGCTGCAGAAAGGAAACAGAAAGTATGAGTTAGTAAATTGAGACAATACAGGCAAGTAAGAAGGAAAGATAGTTAAAGTAGAGAATGATACTGACATCAGGAGCTGGGTTGGTGGAGCAAAATGGCTGGAGCCCAAAGTGGGCTTGGTCCTTCACCGGTTTCCCAGTCAACTTTTTGATAAGTCGACCAAGTTCAGGTCCATCAGACAGCTGCTCCGTCACTCGGAGATCATCACCAGCGCATCTAGTGTATGAACAAATCAGCCGAGTCCTAGGACTCAGAGGCTGGATTCTCCAAGTCGTCCAGCAGCGGACCAGATCCATATTTTCTAAGTTGTGAGATAAGAGGGCCCGGATTCGAGTGATCAGAGACTCGACTCTTGGCCGGGCGGCCTCTGGGCACCTAGCTTTCATAAGAGGAGTCGCCCGGAGGCGGTCCTCAGAGAACAAGGGAAGCTTCGGTTCATTTGCAGGGGAGGTGTCCTTGCAATAGAAGAAGGTTTTTTGCCAATCTTTGATGCGATTGGGAAAGACTGGTTTAGGGAAGACAGAGTTGAGGCGCCGTTGAAGAGCGACGGCGCCACATTGGAGAAGAGGGCCCCCAGAAGTTTCGGGCTGAGGGTTGCAGTAGAAAAGTTCAAGCCAAAGATTGATATCGGGCTTGATTTGGAGATAGTCCTCACACAAGGTCACAAAATTGGAAAGGGTGAGAATGGAATTAGGAGCCAGATCGTGAATCCGCAGCTCATAGAGTTCAAGGAGCTGGCGGAAGAAAAGATCGCCGGGGGGAGAAAATCCGCGGAACAGGTGCTCCACGAAGACAACTACTTCGCCCTTAGCGGGAGAGGGAACAATCTCATCCCCTGGGGCCCGAGCTTGAGCGCTAGAAGGAATCAAACCTGAGAGCCTATGAGTCTTCAATTGCTCCGCCGTGACCATAGATCCACCCCAATCGGCGGAAATCGATCGCTTGGAAGAGGATTTCGCGGCGGCGGCGGCCGCGGCGGCGATGTCCACCGTCCTGCTCGACGAGGATGCCTTGGCCTTGGATGCGGTCTTTGCGCGCTTGGGAGCCATGGCGTGCGGGCAGTGTGTGCTGGGCGCGGGAAGAGATGGGCGCGAAGAGAAGGGAGAGATTTTGAGCTGAAGGGGCAAGTGAGGTTTAAGACCTAACCCTTCGGTATTTATAAAGAGGGTAAAACCCTAGAGAGTTACAGTGTAGATCCACAGTAAATTGTGGATAACGTTTCACTATTAGCAGTTCAGTGGTTAACGACAGAGAGGAAATAGCAGAGAAAAGTTAAAGTCACAGAATTGGAAGAAGCCGGCTTGTCCCAGAATGGCGAGTCCTGTGGCAGAGAAAGTCAAGTTATCTAGTCCTTGTTCGCAAGAGTCACAACAAACCCGGCCAGCGTGTGCAAGGGCAAGGGTGATGACTTGAACAAGGAATGAGAATAGACTCATCTTTTGTATGTCTTATGTTTTTATGCAGGAATTCATCTTGGAGCTAGCAGCAAGCGACTTTGGAGCCTGTGGCTCAAGTGGAAGGAATCGACCCAGAGAGTCGAACCAACAAGTCAGAGGAAGCAGCCAAGCTGCGCCCAAGATAAATTCGGGGGCTACTGATGGGGGGATACTTTACAGGTAGGCCCATGGACCCGGAAAGTAGACCCGCCAAGACCAAGAAGGCCAACGCCGAGTCACGAGACGAGTCGCATGGGCTGGGCTGGAGACAAGCCGACCAAGGCCCATGATGGAGAAAGGACCCGTCGAGAAGGAGTCCAAGTACAACCCGGAGTCTAGCTTGGAAGACCAAGACGTAGAGTAGGACTCCGTGTTCTAGTGTGACTCGGTATAGCTTGTAAGTCCAGGGACCCGGTAGCCTTTATAAGCGGGGTCCTGGACCTTAGATCGATGAGCTTCAACCAGTAGAGAAAAACCCTAGCCACCAGAGAGAGAGAAGTCGCCGGCTCCTGAGTTGTAGGAGCCGGGTCCTTGTAATCGAGATATAATCAAGAGCAATAACATAGAAGCAGGAAGTAGGTCTTTACCTCGAATCAGAGGGGCCGAACCTGGGTAAATCCTTGTTCCTTGGCGAGATTAATCGTTCCTACGTACTTCAATCACCAATGGCCCCAGAACTCATCTTCCCTGAGGAAGAACTTGCCGTGACAACCCCACGACAAGCTATGTGATCTTAAGCCTAATAGGATATGATCTGGAAAATAATATAACTTTGACCATAGGAACACAAAGTTGGATAATAAAACATCAATCGAACAAGTAAAAAATTTAGAGAGATTAATTGAATCAAATATATGAAGGATAATAAAGAAACAAGAGAGATTAATTGCATCAACATAAGCAGAATAATAAAGAAGCATCAGTCATACATTAAACATGCAAAATAGAGATAATAATTGCATCAAACATAAGCAGAATAATAAATAAGTAACGATCATACAATTAAACATGCAAACAATTTAGAGAGATTAATTGCCTGTGGGTACTAGGACCTTTTTCTTATTACGTTTCTTGCCAGAAAACTTTACTCGTGTCATCAAGGTAGCGGACCATGACGGCGAAGTTGTGGCGAGGTTGGTGACGAGGTAGCAAACCTAGACAACGGCGTGGACGGCGAGGTGGCAAACCTGGATGGCAGCCTGGCGGATGATGAGAAACGTCACAGAAAAATTCTATTTTTTAGCCATCCATAACCAAATCCATGACGGAGTCTGCTCGTTGCAGAGAAATATCACGGATCTCCCTATTTCTTGTATTGTTTGCAGTCACAACCAATATGTAGTTGTTTAACTTACAAATCTTTTTCATAGCACTAAGCATTCATGACAAGCAAGAGTTTCAATAGTTGGATTAACAATCCTCTTGAAGACCATAGCTAAAGAACCCGTGTAAGAGCCATCAAGATCTTGACAGAAAGGCCCGTCGATACTCATTTTTCCATCTCTTGCGACAACGATCATCAACAATAATCTTGGTCTTTCCTAGAAGGGACATGATCTTCTTTGGCCACACTGTCTATCTAGCAGGAGAAACCACCATTGCAAGTCATGGTAGCAGCTTCTCGAACGAAACTCGATCCAACATGTAATGTGGTACTAAATTCATTCCACCACCCTGCCATGCATGAGGCCTATTAAGAATTTATCCAGTAGATGTTTTTTTTTAAGATTTAAATAAGCCGGGTCTAGGAAGAACTAGGGACTAGATTTTTAATAGGTAGGGGTGAGTCTTGAACCGTGACCGGCTAACTCACCATCTCATGTGCTAGCCGGTAAGACTCGTGGTATTTCTCTATCCAAGAGATATTGATGGGCCTAGCCCAATAATTTTTACAGGCTGGGAGGTCAACTTGTCGGATCAAAAAAAAAATCAACTTCTTACAATTTGAAAACGGATTGAACCGTGGGGTTTTGATCTGACATCAGCGCTGATTTCACCAGAGATATAATGGGTTTGAACGAAATGAGCGGTTGTTATTGTATGAACAATAACAGGGCACATAAAAACAAAAGATGCATTGTATCCCAATAGCAAAGCATGTAAGCACCGTCGTCCGATCGTTGGGTCAGACAAAACCAACAAGGGTTCTCTGGTCTTTTCTAGCCAAGGCTCCGAGCCCTGCTGACCGGTCATTTGCTTGAGACAAAAACAATTAAGGGTTCTCTGTTCTTAATTTGCACAAACGAACAAGAGCATTAACCAGGTTCTATCTGCCAAGCTCCAAATCCTCGTCGAGTAGTGCTGTCATTTCTCGTCTCTAGTAATGTAATGAACCGAGACATACAGCTTTAACTTCACCGTGTCTCTACTCCAATTTGCGGTCACAAACACGCCTGCATTTATGCACTTCAAATAAATTTCTAATCTTTCCTGCATTCATGACAATAGACAAGTACTGTGTACTCACGTACATGGGGCGTCAGCCTGTTGCTCTAAAAAAAAAATTGTACTCACGTTATCTTGGACGCAGGCTATGTGACGTTTTTATTAAATAGATACATTGCACCATTTCTACCTGTTCATTCGACGAGTTAGACTGTGGTAATTAGCTGCCTCCAGAAAAATAAAAATCTGATGGACGGTCCTTATAGCCTCACCGTCAAATAAATTAAAAGGTAAAAAAATTGACAGAAAAAATTTTTATTGAGAAACTAAAGAGAGATTTTCACCAAACATTTAGTTCCCATTAACTTCTCGCTTACCATATAATTCTTGGTTGAGTTGAAATCATATGTAATTCTGTTTTCTTTCTTAGGTAAATTCATATTTTTATAGCTCTTATTTGATCACCATGATGTCCACCATAGTATTTTCATAACTGGATGAAACATGATATGGCAGCTATTTTGAAGAAAAATGTCCATATTAACTTGCAATGTTTGTAAATAAGAGAAAATATGCTATTGTTGAATTTAAATAAATTAGAAAAGGTGCATTTTGTTGTCGTAGGTATTGTACGGTTAGATATTGCATGACCATTTTTCAGTTTGCCGCTTATGTCGTACGGCTATTGTCGTATTTGCAAAGTAACCGTTAAAAATCTGTAATGATCTAGCTACCTTACTGAACAGTCTTTGCCCCTCACATGTCATGCACCGAGTCGGCTAGTGACATTAATCTAGGAAACATCACATGCCATGTACCAATTGCCACTTCGACATAAATATTATTCATGTTTGTCGTATATATTAATAGTTTTATGAAAATTACCATAATAAGATTTGCGACAGCAACCGACAAGTGTAATAATTTACAAACGTCAAAAGAGATGTAAAAGTTTCAGGAGGACCTGGTAGCCACTTCATCTATGTTATTATATAGTGATATGTCCAACTAGGTCAAATTAAGAAATCCAATAAAACTATCCCAACATTGCACCCCAATCACATTAAGTATGAACTTTTGATGATCTATAAACCATCAACGTGGTTTAAAGCTTAAAATGTATAAAACAAAACCCTTCCTAGGTCCCATCGATCATATTAACCTATCGATTAACAATCGACACGGTTTAAGGTTTAGAAGGTATGAAATGATACTCTCCCTACGTCAAATTAACCATATAATGCAATACTTAACAATTTCACAAAAATAAAATAAAAACATAACATTCTGAAATAAGAACCATTTGCCCCCCATTATTGCGTATAAATATTTTTCTAAAATTAGAAGGCCAAAAAAGGATATCAGATGAAACCGCCCTTACATTCAACAAGCCAAATAGATTAAGGGCCTAAATGATCTTATAAATAATTTTAAAAATATATGAAAACTTGGCATTTTAAGGTGAGGAAGGAGTTAATTATGAAGAAAAAACCAGAGCAATAAAGAGCCGGAAGAGGGTAGCCGTCCGCTTCCAACTCCGGTGTGGTGGGGGGAGGGGGCTTGGGAATCCAATTCCCCTATAAATACCGCACCCACCCAGTCCCAATCACTCGTCCATTCCTACTTCCATTCCCGCATCGGCCTCCTCTGTCCTCACCGCGCTTAGCTTCCTACTCGCTAGCTCCAGTCCTCGCTTCGGCTAGGCTATCCATGGCGGCCGCGATGCAGCTCAACACCCTCATGTCCAACATGTTCGCCACGGTGAGCGGTTTACAATTTCGGTCTCATTTGTGCGGAATTTTAGTTTCTCCTGAGGTGGATGGATAACTCGATATTGTTGGGGAATTTTACTTTGCGATTATTTGGTGGGTTAGGGTTTGCTGGACGATCAGTTCCAGCAGCTTCAGATGCTCCAGGACGGGAGCGCCCCTGACTTTGTTGCAGAGGTCGTCACGCTCTTCTGCGAGGACGGCGAGAGGATCATCGGCGAGCTCGCCAAGCTGCTGTATGTGTGCTTCCTCTGCTCGCTCGCTCGCTTGTCATGTCATGTGTGATCAGTTGTTTGATTCATTGCTTGGGGATTCGGTTGATGTGTGTGTGCAGGGAGAAGCCATGTGTGGACTTCGACAAGGTGGATGCTTTTGTGCATCAGCTCAAGGGGAGCAGTGCGAGGTGAGGCTGTTTTCTTCTTTTATTATGTCCTGTTCATATCTGTTTCTGCAGTAGCATAGGAACGATGGTTGTTGACTTGTTGTTGGTGGCCCAAATCGGGTGTTGGGTCCCCATAGAATGGAAGGAGGTAGGCGTCCGGTCGTCTTGGTGGAGAATTATCGTCTGTTTGAGCTTTGTGGTGTTTTATAAAGTAGATCCAGTGGACGCGATCCATTTCCCGTGTTGATCGAATGGCCCTTCTGATCATTATGGGGAGCGATGAGTTCCGTACACATCGGTGGCATTTTCCAATTAATTTGGGGGAGATGTTGAGATCTGTTTGGCCATTGTACCATTTCACGATTTAGATCCGACAAAACATTTGGTCGTTTTACTTATTTGTGATTTAGATCCGACAAACCGTTTGGCGGTTGTAGATCCGGCAAACCGTTTGGCCGGTTTACCGTTGATTTAGATCCGACAAATCATTTTGTCGTCGTCCTGTTTTATTACCTAGATCCTACAAATTGTTTGGTCGTTGTAGATCCGACAAACCATTTTGCCGTTGTTGATCCAGCAAACCGTTTGGCCGTTTTACCGTTGATTTAGATCTAACAAATCATTTTATTACCTAGATCCTGCAAATTGCTTGGTCGCTGTAGATCCGACAAACCGTTTGGCCGTTTTACTATTGTATGGTTTAGATCCGGCAAACTGTTTGACTGTTGTACTCTTTATGCTCTAGATCTGACAAATATGAGCCGCTCTGCAGAAGTCGGATGGATCAAACCATCCCATTGCCTAATCTATTTAGATTCATGTTATTTATGGTGACCATGTGATTTTTATGGAATCAAAGTTTGTAAGCCAATGCTTCTACATGTGTTTTCTTACATTGGGCTTTCTTAGTTGTATTAATTGACTTGTTAACTCATATATGGATAATCATGGTGCTATATTTGTATTTGATTGGGATGCAGAAGTGAAGATAAATAACTAATATGTTCCTTTAATTTATTAAAGCAATTTGGTGCTACTTTCCTGATTGTATAGTATTGCATGTTGCAGTGTCGGTGCTCTGAGGGTGAAGAACACCTGCATGCAGTTCCGTGAGTTTTGTCAGGAAAAAAGCAGAGATGGGTATGTACCTTGTGTCATTATGTGTACTTTCTATCATTGTGTTATTGAAATCTTCATACTGAATGTGTCCTAGCGTGATCAACTCATCTACTGTAATATATCTCGTTATTATCAATGTTATCAGAGTATTTATCGGTGCAATTGTATGTCCATCACTTTTGTAAACTGTTTAATTTATTCAGTCTTTACAGACAGAAAGCTTTGGCTGACTCTATTGAGCTTGTTGGGTCAGGAATGTAACTGTTCCAGTACAGTTTCCTAGTCAATTGTATAATTTAAGAATGTTATATTCAATGTAGGAAACTATTCCACGCATGTTTAAGTTACAGTTGAAAAGAAAACACCTGAATCTTCTTTACAGCACTGGCAGTATACCCACATGTTATTATCGCATTTAGATCTTTAAAAGGAAAACCAAGTTTCAGTGTTTTACCATCTTTTCTGAACATTGCACAACTATCCAGTAAATAAACCTATAGCTTTTTGATGTTTCAATCTGCCAATTGATGTTACTTCCAGAACAGAGGTGTTGCCTTTTGTTACAGTTACCCTTGAATCTGTTAAGATTATTTGAGTGGACTCAAGTGTATGATTTGTTAGGAAGTATGTCCAGGGTGACATTCATAATTCTCCCCCTCAGCAACTGTTAAGATAATCCTGCCAGTGCAAAATTTTATTCTTATGGAGTCAAACTGTAGCGGCCATGATCATTTTTCAGTAATTATTAACATGTTCCTTTCATGAGCTGCTAATGGAAAGGGGCTTCACAACTTAATGAAGTGTTTTCCTTGTCAGGTGCCTCAAGACGCTGGATGCTGTGAGGAATGATTTCTATGATCTCCGCAGCAAGTTTCAGACCATGCTTCAGGTATTTCATTATTTCTTCTAAAACTCGTGTCAAACTTCCAGTTGAATTGCAGTAAAATGGAGTAGCATCTTCAAAGGAAATATTTTTCTTCCAAAGTTCGCTTGTTATGCAAAATATTAAACTAGACAGCAAAAAATATGCTAATGGAATATATTCGGTTAGTTTGCTGTAGAGCAACAAACGAAAAGTATGTTAATGAAATGAATGCAGTTAGTTTGCCTGACAGACATTAAAACTACTAGTAACGTGGAAGATAAACAAACATCATGCCATCTTCATGTTTTTTTATGTAAATCTCATTGTCACCTGCAGTGCTAAATTGTGAATTGTACTTAGAGGCACCACCTTGGTGTCTAGAGCAGTATTTAGGACTGACATGTTCTGTTTTCCACTGCAGCTGGAGCAGCAGGTCCAGGCCTTCTATCCTAAGCACTAGGCTGGAGCAACAGAGTGGGAGCGGCATGTTCTGACGGCACTGCTGCCTTTGAAGTCTTAGCTTTTATGTTGGAGTCGTTTGCTTCTGTGAGGTCGTCTGTAGCTGCTTAGCAGCAAGCTGGTCACTTAGTGTCGTTGATGTCTCTGTTACCGTCGGTTTTATCTTTTCGTATTCTCAGTGGTCAAATAACAATCATCCGCCATCTGTCTTGCGGATTGTCAGTGGTTGATCTGGTTGCTCAGTTCTAGCCAGTTTCTAGGTCGTAGGAATGCAGAAGCAGTGTAATCTCGACAGAGTCGTGCCTCGTCGGTCGGTGGATCGACGGTGATTGTATGTTGTGGAGAGCATTGTGATGATATCTGATATAACATTCAGTTGGAAACAATGTGTGTACCATGGTAATTCTCAACAACTCGTGCCCAAGCAAACGAGAAATCAGGGTGATTGAATATGTGGGATGCTTTCTTACCATCTTTTCTACTCATCGGTTTCTTCAGCTCATTATTTATATTTATATCCGATTCCCCATCCTCTCATGTGGCTCTGAAACATTCGGAAAGCCAGGAATGTTTTGAGATTCAGAGATACTCAAGCTGCCCTCCACTCATAAGATGAACACTGAACAAAGAACCCTGCATGTTTTCTGCAGACCGTAGTTTGCAGGTAAGTGTTGGGCATACCAGAAGGCCGAGATCAGTTTCAGGATGCTCCTTATCTCGTCTTATCGAAACTCTGAAGCTACACTCTCCTTCTTCGTCCCAGCTGAGTCTGCAAATTAATGTTGAATTCCTCGTTTCACATGTTTCCTTTTTCCTCTATATACAAACATAGCAGGAGAGCTGCTAATTTTACTCATAACAGAAGAGTTTTTGCAAAAACCAAAGAGCCAAAAGGTTGAAGGAAAGGAAATCTTCGAGGGGAAGGCATCTCCTGCTCAACATTAGTAGAAGCCTACTGTGGTGAGCTCCGGCCAACCTCAGAACTCAGCTTATTCCGGTTGAGAAGAGACCCGCGTTCGATCGCGCAGAGGCAATTGAGTACTTAATTCACCACCGCATCCCGGTCTTTTCATTTTATTGACTACTTTGCCATCCTTTCCTTCACCGAAGCCCACTAGTTGACGGTTGGGAAAGCAAGGGTGAAGCCTTTGATACAGGTTGAGCTCATCTCCTTCTCTGTCCTAGTTAGGGTGTGTTTGGTTGGGTGGCTAGCCACCAAGTGGTTGTGGGTAGCCATTTTTTAAGTGGTTAGCCCATGTTTGGTTTGTGGTGTCGGGTGTGGGGGGTAGCCAAATTTTAGGCATATTCCCTCAAAAAAGTGGTTGAGCTCAACCACTATAAAAGTGGTGGTTGAGGCCAACCATCCGTGGGCGAGTCCTTGCCATCATCTGCGAAACATTTTACGACATATTCATCGTACTCAAAAAATAGAAAATTTACACTTTTTTAATATTTGAAAAAGCTTTTTATTATTAAATATATTAAGACATTTTACCCGTTTATATATGTGAAAAAACTTTCCCTTATTATATAAATATTAAGAAAAGTTGACAGATTTCCCTTTTAAATATTAACCAAACATTTACCTTTTAAATATTAGAATCAATTTTCCTTTTTATATATTAAAAATATTGGAATAAACTTTTTCCTTTAAATATAATAACAAATTTACCCTTCTAAAATAGTTGAAAACACATTTTTTTATATATTAACAATATTTGAAGAAACTTTTATATTTTAATTATTTGAACAAAATATTCACTTTTAAATATTTAAACAAACTTTTCTTGATTTATACATTAATAATATTGGAATAAACATTTCCCTTTAAATATAATAAGTAATTTTAGCCTTTTAAATATTTGAAAACATTTTACTATTATATATTAAGAATATTTGAAGAAACGTTCCCTTGTAATTATTTGAACAAAATATTCACTTTTAAATATTTGAACTAACTCTTTCCTTTTAAATATTTGAGCAAAGTTATTTCAGATGCTGATATTTTACCTCAACACATTAAGAAATTCCCCTCTCTAAATTACTGTATAGTATAGATATTTAAACAAACTTTTCCCTTTTATAAATATATTACGGGGTTTACTCAACATCTTAAAAATAATTGACCATATCACTCTAAGCATTTCTAATCCCTCAAAATAAACACAAATATGGCCACCCCTAATGTCGTGGGGCTACCTTTCGGGTCCCCCACGGTGGTGGTACCTGGGTCACGCCAATGAAGGCCCAGCGAAGCCCAAGAAGGACACCGTGTGGCACAAGTAGTCGACTTAGGTCGGTGATGCTTTCCTTATCTTGTACGTGCAATCCGCACCGTCCACCCGAGACCCGGCCTGTAGTATAAAGGCCGGGAGGGTGCGCCGTCTAGGGCATCGAATCATTGAACATCGCATTGTAGCCACCAATCGATAATTTCAGACAAGCAGGAGTAGGTCTTTACCTCAACTTGAGGGGCCGAACCTGGGTAAAATCGCCCCCTGTTAGCCGTCGTGTTCACCAGCCTGATCTCTCTCTTTCTCCTTCAATCAACCCGGGGTATTCGACCTAGGGATTTGCCGAGCCACAAGCTCGTCAATTGGCGCCGTCTGTGGGAAAGAACAGATCGCTGGAGTCGTGATCATGCCGGCCTCACCCGCAACCGACAACACCATCAGCGCGAGGGAGTCGATCTACACCGGCTTCCTCGAGTACGTCGAGCACTCGTCGGCGGATCTTTCGGCTTACGCCGAATTCCAACAGAGCACGTGGATTACCTTTGGTAGTCTGCGTTATCTGGTGGACAGTCGCGGAACCCTCCGCCCTACGCAGGCCGCCCTGCGCTCAATGGAGGCGCCTGCATCCATGGCGGCTGCACTGATCGCAACCTCACCCGCCGTGAAGATTACGGAGATCGCATCTACATCGACATCTGCGTCTACATCAACTGCGCCGACCATGGCTTCACCCGTCGCGAAGATCGCATCTACCGCGGTCAAGGCGACTGCGTCTACTTCGACTACATCAACTTCGACTGCGGCGATCGCATCTGCGATTGCCAAGAAAAACGCATCTGCTGCGGCCACGGGGCGAGTCAAGTCTACTCCGACCTACCTGTTCGGGCGCCAGCCAAGATCCGCACCAGCTTCGATTGCGCCGATCGCATCTACGCGTCGCGCAGCCGCCAGTAGCAGCGACCGTGGTACCCACCACGTTGCTGTGATCTTCGACAACGAGTACAGCTCAGATGAAGGAAGCACGACAGGGAGCATCAGCCCCACTCGACGGGTCTACCCCGCGCAAGTCTACATGACCGGTCCATCAGCACCCGTGTACCCCATGGAAGTCACCCTGCAAGACAAGGTGACGAAACTTACCATCACCCGGGAGCTGGCGATTAGGGCACAGAAGCACGTGGACGATGGCACGTTCCCTGCCCCGGAAGATCCACAGGAAGATCGACAGGCGGTCCAGTACTTGCTCTGGAAGGAAGCCGAACGAATCAAACAGGATAAAGCCGAGTTGGCCCGGCGCAAGGAGCTAGCCGACGAGTCGAGTGCCAGGAGGGCAGCGCTCACATTCATGTCTGGATCAGAAGAAGTCAATCAAGAAGGAAGGCACAGAACTCGCATGCCGCGGGTGCACGAGGCCGATCGCATCCACCTCACCCGCAACTTGGAGTCATCTTTCTTGGAAGACGAGGACGGAATACCCATCCCCAGAACACCCGCCTCTGCGCTTATGGGAGTCGAGACCTATTTGCGGGTCATGCAGCCGCCGGAAGGAAGCGCCAACGCCCGCGTACACAGGCAGCAGATCCAAGCCTTGAGGCAAGTCGAGGAAGTCTTGGCAAGAGGAGAACCAGTCGAAGGGATGTACGAGGAACGAGGACGTCGTGACCGTGGAGTCGCACCAGCGGCAGATCGGGAACCGTATCGACTGCGACAACTGCAGCCCGGCGAGGATGGCCGCAACGTTGTCACACAGAGAAGGATAGACCGTGCCCGTCGACTGCGAGAAGCAGGACTACTCGACGATGATGAAAACCACGAACCACGCGGAGCCCCGTGTTTCAGTATAAATATTCGCGACACGAAGATGCCCAAAGGCTTCAAGCTGACGGCGGAGACACAAAAGTACGACGGAAAGCAGCACCCGCAGGATTGGCTGGACGACTACCTCATCGCATGCAGCTGCCAAGGTGGTAATTCGACTACCGCCATGCAGTACATCCAGCTGATGCTCACGGGGTCCGCCCGCGGGTGGCTCAACACGCAGCCGAAGGACGCCTTCAGGACTTGGGAGGAATTCAGGACTGCATTCATAAAAGGTTTCCTGGGAACTTACGCAAGGCCAACCACCCTCATCGAGCTCCAAGCTTGCAAACAGGGCCATGAGGAGCGACTCCGTTCGTACATCCAACGGTGGACCCTGCTCCGCAACACCATGGATGGAGCCACCTCGGAGGACAGAGTCATGGATGCATTCATCTACGGCCTCACCCGCCGCGACCTTCGCGAAGAACTTGGTAGGCTCAGGCCGAAGAATATGATAGACCTCATGCAGATCGCCAACCAATGGGCAGATGGGGAAGACTCCGTCCGTGACTCAATGCCAGATCCCCAACCCAGCAACTGGCGAGAGGGTCGACTGAAAAAGAAACCACGCTTTATCGGCCACGACTCAATAGAGTTAGTAGCGGCGGGATTCGAAACCCCCCGTGAGAATGATAGAGGATATAGCCAAGGCGGTGGCAATGATAGAGGATATAGCCAAGGCGGTGGCAATGATAGAGGATATAGCCAAGGCGGTGGCAATGATAGAGGATACAACCAAGGTGGTGGCAGCGGCTACCGCGGAGATGGAAGTCGCAAGCGCGAGTGGCGCAGACGCATACTCACGGATGAGGAAGAGCTACAGCAACCCTGCAGGCACCATATGTTCAAGGACCCGGAAACAGGCAAGTGGGGATCCCGACACCTGTTGAAGGACTGCAAGAAGGCGCAACGGCTGGCCAGGGCCTTCACGCGCGTACTTGCTACGGACGGGCAGCAGGTTCATCAAGCATCACCCGCGGGACAACCAGTCGCGGGACAGCTGGCAATCAACGCACCACCAGCTCCTCCACTCGCCAACCCAGCGCAAGCAGCACTGGCTTACTACCCGCCGCAACAACCGCAGCAGCCGCAACAGCAGCAGCAGCAGCCGCAGCAACAGGACCCTGCCAACGTGTTCCCAGCACCACGCGGGCAGATGAACATGATACAGAAGGGGCGTCCTTCCAACAGGACCCAGAAGCTCATTACTCGTCAAGTCTTTCAGGCAATCACCAATCCACCCGCAGTACCCGAGTACCTGAGAGGATCAGAGATAGACATCACCTTCTCCAGGGCTGATCACCCGCCGGCAATACCACGGCCCGGGCACGCCGCTCTGGTAGTCGAAGCTCAGATCGGGGAGTACACCTTGAAAAAGGTGTTCATGGATGGAGGCAGCGGAATCAACATTCTTTTCGCTGACACCCTCAGGCGCATGAACAGGTCAACTTCCAACCTGACGCCGTCATCTAATACCTTTCACGGTATAGTACCAGGGCAAGCAGTTACGCCCATGGGAGTAATCACACTCGACGTGATCTTCGGCACACCCGACAACTTCCGGAGGGAGGCAATCGACTTCGAGGTGGTCGACTGGAAATCACAGTACCACGCCATCCTCGGGCGTCCAACTTTTGCAAGGTTCATGGCGATACCCCACTACGCCTACCTCATGCTCAAGATGCCTGGACCCAAGGGTGTCATCACGGTGAGAGGCGACTTCGACCGGTCCGACAGCTGCGACCGCGAGTTCAGCAGGATCTCTGAATTCTTCGGGATGGACGATCACCTGGAGATGTTGGCAGTCGACAACGACAAGACCCTCTTCCCCCCAAAGAAGAAATCATCCAAGGACTCGGCGTTCAACACCAGCGACGATACCAGGGCCCACCAGGTACACCCGACAGATGCTGACAAGGTGGTTCGGGTGTCATCAAGCTTGACCAGCGCATAGGAAAGCGCGCTCGTCGAGTTACTGCGCGAAAACTGGAAGATATTCGCCTGGCAACCTTCTGATATGCCAGGCATACCAAGAGAACTCGCCGAGCACCGATTACACGTTCACAAGGACGCCAGACCTGTCAAGCAAACCATGAGGCGCTTTTCGGGTCCAAAGAGAGACGCGATCAGTTTGGAGATCGACCGGCTGCTCCATGCCGGTTTTATTAAAGAAATCAAGAAGTCAGAGTGGGTAGCAAACCCAGTACTGGTGGAAAAGAAGAAGACGAAGAAACTCCGTATGTGCGTCGACTTCACCGCCATCAACAAATGTTGCCCCAAGGATCACTTTCCGCTCCCGCGGATTGATCAGATCGTCGACTCGACTGCGGGCTGCGCACGCCTGTCCTTCCTGGATGCCTACTCAGGCTACCAGCAGATCAAGATGGCAGTCGAAGACCAAGAGAAGACGGCGTTTATCACACCACACGGTGTGTTCTGCTACACCATGATGCCCTTCGGGTTGAAAAACGCTGGGGCCACGTACCAGCGTACAATGCAAGCCTGCCTAAAGGAGCTTATCGGGAAGGTGGTCCAAGTCTACGTCGACGATATCGTCATCACCACCCGCAAAGAGGACACCCTCATCGACGACCTCCGCAAGGTCTTCGAGGCACTCGACAAGTACCAGATCAAGCTGAACCCAGACAAGTGCGTTTTCGGCGTCCCAGCCGGAGAGCTACTGGGGTACCTTGTCTCTGCGAGAGGAATCGAAGCAAATCCAGAAAAGGTGCAAAATATACTCGACATGCCTGCACCAACAAAACTCCATGACGTACAAAGTCTAGCCGGCAGAGTCGCAGCACTCAGTCGATTCATAAGTAAGCTGGGAGAAAAGGCCCTGCCCTTCTACCAGCTGATGAAAAAGGCGGACAAATTCGAGTGGACGGAGGAAGCACAGGATGCCTTTGACAGGCTGAAGAAGACCCTGACAACCCCTCCAGTACTGGTAGCACCCCAGGAGAATGAACCACTGTACCTTTACGTGGCAGCCACGAACAGAGTGGTCAGTACCGTTCTCGTAGTCGAACGGGAGGAAGAAGGAAGGGCTCATCCCGTCCAACGGCCCGTGTATTACCTCAGCGAGGTATTAACAGAGTCAAAGCAGAGGTACCCGCACTACCAGAAGCTGGCATACGCCGTCTTCATGACGTCAAGGAAGGTGGTACACTACTTCTCCGAGCACCCGATAACGGTGGTAAGCTCCTCCGCCCTGTCAGACATCCTCACTAATCCATCCGCGACAGGGCGAGTCGCCAAGTGGGTTGTCGAGTTAGGGCCATGGGGGCTGAAGTACGTGCACCCGAAGGCAATCAAGGCTCAGGTCCTCCCGGAGTTCACCACAGAGTGGATAGAAGCGCAGCTACCAGACGAGCCTGATTTATCGACTGCATGGACCATGTACTTCGATGGATCCAAGAAATTCAACTCAGCCGGAGCGGGAGTCGTGCTCATATCACCCAAAGGCGATAAGCTTAAGTACGTGCTGCAGATGAAATTTCCAACACCCTCCAACAACGAGGCGGAGTACGAGGCACTGATCCACGGCATGCGGATGGCCAAGAACTGCGGCGCCACTCGCCTCATGATCTATGGCGACTCCTACCTGGTGGTGCAGCAAACAATGAAGCAATGCGACGCCATCGCTGACAACATGATAGCATACAGGGAGCTGTACAACCAGCTGGAAGGCCAATTCGACGGCTGCGAACTGCGACACATTGGCCGCGAAAGCAACGAAGAAGCCGACATCCTCGCCAACCTCGGCTCAGATCGAGCTCCGGTTCCACCCGGAGTTTTCCTCGAGTGCATCACGCAGCGCTCTATCAGGGTCCGGCCCCCGCCAGAACCCCCTGCATCGACAACAACCACCACCAACCCGCAAAGCACGGAGAAGGAGCCCATGGAGATCATGCTGGTCGAACCCACATGGACAAGCCCGTATCTGGCCTACATGCTGCATCAGCGGCTGCCAGAGAACCCAGTCGAAGCAAGGCGCATTGTCCGCCGCTCGAAGGGCTTCACCATCATCAAGGGCGAGCTTTACAAGCGAAGCATCTCAGGCGTACTCCAAAGGTGCATTGATCCATCTGACGGCCAAGCTATTCTACTCGACATCCACGCCGGAATCTGCGGGCATCATGCAAGCAGTCGAGCACTGGTTGCCAAGGCCTTGCGAGCAGGGTTCTACTGGCCCACTGCAATGCAAGACGCAGTCGAGCTCGTAAAAAGGTGCGTCGGCTGCCAAGAGTTCGCCAACAAACCTCACGCACCTGCATCAGCATTGAAAACCATCCCACTTGCATGGCCGTTCGCGCAGTGGGGACTCGACATGGTAGGTCCCTTCAGGAAGTCCTCCCCGGGTGGGCACACGCACCTCCTGGTGGCAGTCGATAAATTCACGAAGTGGATCGAGGCGGTGCCAATCACAAGTTCAACCGCAACTTTAGCAGTCAACTTCATCAGGTCCATCATCTTCAGATTTGGCGTGCCCCACGGTATCATCACCGACAACGGCACAAACTTTACAGCCGAGGAGTTCAGAGATTTCTGCGAGGAACAAGGCATCAAGCTCAGCTACGCATCCGTCTCACACCCGCAGTCTAACGGACAAGTCGAAAAGGCCAACGGCCTAGTCAGCAAAGGGATAAAGAAGCGTCTGCGAGTGCCGTTGAAACGAGCTGCAGGAGCCTGGGTAGAGGAACTTCCAAGCGTGCTATGGAGCCTACGCACCACGCCGAACAGATCCACCCAATACACACCGTTCTTTATGGTGTACGGCGCAAAAGCAGTCTTACCCTGTGACATTAAGTTTGACGCTCCACGGGTCGTGGCCTACGACGAGTCCGACGCAGAAGAGGCACTAGAAGATGACATGGACACTCTAGATGAAGCACGCGACATCGCCCTCAGCCGCACAGCAGTGTACCAGCAGGACCTGCGCAACTACCACGGGCGACGACTGCGACCGAGAGCTTTTGTCCCAGGCGACCTGGTCCTTCGACTCAAGCAGAAGAAAGTGCACAAGCTCGCCTCCCCATGGGAAGGCCCGTACATTGTGACAGAAGCAATCGGCAATGGAGCATATCGCCTGAAGGACCAAGCCACAGGAACAGTTTGCAGTAACCCGTGGAACGTGGCACAGCTACGCCGCTTCTACGCCTGATGTACCCTACACTGTAAACTCAAAGTAGCAGCAGGTTTCTTACGCACTCTTTCCCTCGCCAGGGTACCTAAGGGGACTGGAAGGGTTTTAATGAGGCGGCCTGTTTGCGAGAATAAATAAAGATGATTAAAGAAATTTTGTGTCACCCTCTCCTTTGCAACCTAGGCCGCCACTCGAACCACTCGGGGGCTTGCGCTGTACAGGTCTAAAGTTAGCCTAGGCCGCCACTCGAACCACTCGGGGGCTGCGCCTAACAGGCGTCACCCAAAAATCCTCGGCCGCCACTCGACGCACTCGGGGGCTTGCGCTGTACAGGTCTAAAGTTAGCCTAGGCCGCCACTCGAACCACTCGGGGGCTGCGCCTAACAGGCGTCACCCAAAAATCCTCGGCCGCCACTCGACGCACTCGGGGGCTTGCGCTGTACAGGTCTAAAGTTAGCCTAGGCCGCCACTCGAACCACTCGGGGGCTGCGCCTAACAGGCGTCACCCAAAAATCCTCGGCCGCCACTCGACGCACTCGGGGGCTTGCGCTGTACAGGTCTAAAGTTAGCCTAGGCCGCCACTCGAACCACTCGGGGGCTGCGCCTAACAGGCGTCACCCAAAAATCCTCGGCCGCCACTCGATGCACTCGGGGGCTTGCGCTGTACAGGTCTAAAGTTAGCCTAGGCCGCCACTCGAACCACTCGGGGGCTGCGCCTAACAGGCGTCACCCAAAAATCCTCGGCCGCCACTCGACGCACTCGGGGGCTTGCGCTGTACAGGTCTAAAGATAGCCTAGGCCGCCACTCGAACCACTCGGGGGCTGCGCCTAACAGGCGTCACCCAAAAATCCTCGGCCGCCACTCGACGCACTCGGGGGCTTGCGCTGTACAGGTCTAAAGTTAGCCTAGGCCGCCACTCGAACCACTCGGGGGCTGCGCCTAACAGGCGTCACCCAAAAATCCTCGGCCGCCACTCGACGCACTCGGGGGCTTGCGCTGTACAGGTCTAAAGTTAGCCTAGGCCGCCACTCGAACCACTCGGGGGCTGCGCCTAACAGGCGTCACCCAAAAATCCTCGGCCGCCACTCGACGCACTCGGGGGCTTGCGCTGTACAGGTCTAAAGTTAGCCTAGGCCGCCACTCGAACCACTCGGGGGCTGCGCCTAACAGGCATCACCCAAAAATCCTCGGCCGCCACTCGACGCACTCGGGGGCTTGCGCTGTACAGGTCTAAAGTTAGCCTAGGCCGCCACTCGAACCACTCGGGGGCTGCGCCTAACAGGCGTCACCCAAAAATCCTCGGCCGCCACTCGACGCACTCGGGGGCTCGCGCTGTACAGGTCTAAAGTTAGCCTAGGCCGCCACTCGAACCACTCGGGGGCTGCGCCTAACAGGCATCACCCAAAAATCCTCGGCCGCCACTCGACGCACTCGGGGGCTCGCGCTGTACAGGTCTAAAGTTAGCCTAGGCCGCCACTCGAATCACTCGGGGGCTGCGCCTAACAGGCGTCACCCAAAAATCCTCGGCCGCTACTCGACGCACTCGGGGGCTCGCGCTGTACAGGTCTAAAGTTAGCCTAGGCCGCCACTCGAATCACTCGGGGGCTGCGCCTAACAGGCATCACACAAAAATCCTAGGCCGCCACTCGATTCACTCGGGGGCCCGAGCCATACAGGTCTACAAGTGCAAAATCACCCATACAACATCATATGGGCATACATACATGCGTGTTTATGTTACAAGCTAACATTATACAACAAAATGTTTTTCTTAGTCGACAGGCTCTTCCTTTGGCGCATCCAGTGGCCCTACACGTCGCTCTGTATGATTCAGAACCTGTCGCATCACCTGACGTGCGGCCTCAAGGGATTCAGCATAATCAACGTCCCTAGGCAACCCATCAAGTATTCTGTCCAAGGGAACATGAGGTCGATGCAGTCGAACATAGGCAAACGCTGTGTTGGCCCCGGCAACAAGCTGACCGAGGACGACCCCCTTCAACGCCCTGCTACTGCGGAACCTCTCCAACAGCGCGGGCAACCCTTCCGGCTGCTCATCAAGGGGGAAGAACACTTTGTTGATCTGCCAGAGTGCTTTCCTGCAACCTTCAAGAACGAACGCAGCTCGCCAGGTGCGATCCAGCATCCGCGCGAGTATGCGGCCCTCTCCCTTATGTACCCAGAATTGGCGAGCTTCGACCGAGTTACCGGTGGCCTCACTATCCACCCGCTCGTCCACTCGAGCGTTCTCGGCTTGCCAGTCGGGATTAACAACTGCAATTAACGGGTTAAGGTGCAGAACAACACAAGCATGAAGAAATCAAAGAGAAGCAGCTAGAGCCCAAACCTTGCAGCTGTCGACATATCAGATCAATCTGGTCAAGAAGGAACCGTTCGCGCTGATTGAACGGCCCAGCGGAACGCGCCCTGAGGCGTTCAAGCTCCACTTCAGTTCTCCGCAGCTTCGACTCAAGTTCAGTGATCTTGTTCCTCATATAATTAAACACTCGCTGATCGTTCCTGCTCCGCGCGGGAGCTGGAGAAGTCGGACAACGCGAAGACGCAGGCGCAGCCGAAGAGGTGCCCTCATCCCAGTACGCACGGATATCTTCCGCGACTTCAGGAGGAGCACTTCCGTCAGGCTGTCAATTTAAAGAACATCAGAGAGCACTATTTTCAACAAGACTAGACAAAAACACAGTCGCATGACAGAATCAGCATATCCATTGATTTCACCAAGTTTCATTACAAAAGACAAAAGAAGACCCCTACTACAACACTACATGGCAGAACCCGACGGTGCGCGGCCCTTTTTGGCGGCTGACTCTGCAAGCTTCCTCTCAAAGGTGTCAATCAGCTTTTTAGCTAACTGAGTCGCCTTGTCCTTGACGCTGGTCAGGGACTTGGACTTTCCATCGGGCCTTCGAGGGAAGTCGCTCACAGCCGCCTCAAAGTCACCCGAGATCCCATGACCGAGTAACAGACGGAAGGTGAGCTCGGAGCCGCGTATCGTCTGGGTGCGGGTGTAGTTGGCCATCACATTCGCCTCAGCAAATGGAGCCGCCAGCGCGTCAGCCCCCCTAGGTGCAGCCTGACCAGGGAAAACACCTTGATAGACGTTGGCCAGGGCGCTCGAGGACTTCTTCACAGCGTCCGCGGCGCACGCGCAAACCCGGTTGCAGAGGTCGACTGCCGCCGACAAGGTGGTATTCGCGCTGGACGTCCCTTCAGGGGGAGCACCACCACCAACACCTACATTCAGAAATAACGCGAATAGTAAGGTTACCTGCAGGCAATAAAGGCAAAAGTAGGCTTCTATCAGCCGAGAACTTACCACCAATGACTGTGGCAATGCTAATCAGGCGTTCGACCTGAACCTTTTCTGCCTCAGTCTGGGTCTCAAGCGACTTCTCCAGTTGCTGGACCCGCTTCGCCAAGCCTTGGTTGTCTTCTGCAGAACACCCGAGCAAAAAATCAGAATTGCAGACAGTCGAAGAAAGTTCAAAAGACTCGACAAGGGATACTTACTCTTCGACTGCTCAAGCGCAGCACGAAGTTGACTAGCCTCCTGCTCCAGACGAATGAAGCGGGTGGCCGTTTCCATCTGCTGACGATAGACGGGCTGCGGAAAAATAAGTATAAATCTGTACCCGACTATTCTAGTCACGCACATCTTCGGGGGCTACTCCCATCGGGAGCGCTGTTCGCGCACCCGATACAAGAATTTGCAAGATAAGAAAGAAGATACTTACATGCTGGGTCAGATCAGCATCCACGGCAGTCGCATCAGCGGCACCATCCGGCCGGGTGGCCGTCGAAGGGTCCAGCACCGGAGGATCGTTCGCCTGTGGCGCCTCTTCAGTTGTACCAGTCGCATGCTCCGGGGCAGCAGACTGGTGTTCCTCCTCACGAGGCGAAACATGGACATTACCACCTTGATGGCTGCTTACAAAAGATTCAGAAAACACCCAAGGAACAGAAAGAAGAAACGAATCAGAAAGATTCAGTCGCAGAAAGCTTACCTGTCAACATATTCACCATTGCTGCTCATAGAAGGAGACGGCATCCTCCCAAACCCCGCGGGAGGCGCGGAGTTCAGCGGAGTCGCTATCAGCGGGTTCACCGGCTCCTTCGGCACTGAAGAAGATCCGCTAGAGTCCTTCTCCTCCTCTGCCGCCTCCTTCAAGGGAGACGTCGCCGCGGTGAAGTCGACGTTCTTCTGCTTACGCCGCTTCGCGGGTGGAGCCGTGTCCTCCTCTTCTTCCTCCTCCACTTCCTCGCTACGCGAGTAGGCAGGGGGAGGACTCTCTTCATCGCCGTCCTGCTCGGCAACGATTGCGGCTTCATCGTGAGCGCCATTCTCCATCAACGGAGGAAGGCTCACGTAGTTCTTACGATCCTAAAGAGCAGCAAACAACAGTCGGAAAATCAGAAAAAAGACAGTCGAATGACACACAAAGAAGAAATCAAGATTCAAACACTTACCTCTGGGATCGGATTCGTCGAGCTGAACGGCGCGACTGGGCAAGTCACGTTGCACGGGTCGGCGACCCGCAGACTGGTGATATTCCTCACCTTGATCGCGACCTGCGCATCGTCAACCGCCGGGTCGACTGCCATTTCCCACATAGGGAGAGGGCGTTGTTGAAGCGGCTGTACCCTCAGCCTATGGAACATGGCGATCAGCTGGATCCCGCCCGCTTCGCGTCCCATCGACTTCAACAGCCCGCGAAGCAACGCCGTCAGCGGTTTGATCGACTCCTTCTCCTCCGCCGACAGGGGGTGCGACCAGGCATTGGTTTTCCTCAAGGGCCGATCAGCGGCGAAGTCGGGAAGCCCGGTTTGGTTCCACTTGACGTAGAACCACTTCTTTCTCCAGTTTTGCACGGAGTCGGACTTCTTCATATGGAAGAAGACCGTGTCGCCACGAAGCTGGATGCCAAAACCGCCGACTGGGTATGCCTCTTTCGACTTACCCACCATCCGGCGCACCTGGAAGAGCGACTTCCAAAGTGCCCAGTGGGGTGCGATCCCCAGAAAGCATTCGCACAACACGATAAAGCTCGTGATGCTTAAGACGCTGTTGGGAGTCAGATCGTGGATCTGAATCCCATAGGCGTACAGAAGCCCACGGAAGAAATCGTGAAGGGGGAACCCGAATCCCCGTGGAAGAAACTCCACGAAGCAGACGCGTTCCCCATTGCGGGGAGCAGGGATGGTATCCTTACCGGGCGCCCGCGTCGTCGCCGTGCTCTCCGGCGGCAGCAGCCCCTGCTGGCGGAGGTTGTCGAGCTCCGCCGCTCTGACTGAAGATTTGCCCCAGTCGCCTTCAACCTTCTTCATCCCGGCGTCGTCGCCGGCGGCGGAGGAGCTCTCAGTACCCTTAACTCTCTTGTGGCCCATGTCGCCGGAGGGGAAAGGGGAGGATTTTTGGAGGCTTTTTCGCGAGGAACAGCGATGGCAAGAACTGGCGGCGAGGGAGAAGAATGAGGCTTGGTGAACTGCCCCTGCGCCGCGGTGAAAATTATATACCGCGGGGCAGTTCATTTTGGCCGTCAATCGCGGAACTGCAAGGCGCCGCAAGGATCCTGCCGTCCACGTGTCGCACGAAGGACACATTGGTCGTGCTCCACTACGCACGGGAACCGAAGCATCATCATCACGCCGCGGAGTTTTCGCGCCCAACGGTCCATATTCAGCGGTCGCCGCTGTGACAGCGGGCCCACCATCGTCACGTCCCGTCGGGCGCAGAGCCTGTCGAGTCATGTCATCAAAAGCGTCATCCCTGACGTCATCATGGAAGTGTGTCAAGTAAGCCAAGCAATTGGCTGAGCATTCGACAGTCATTCGACTGAACCAAGTACGTTCGAACCAAACGTTCGAGTGGAGTAAGACGAAGTAAGCTTTTTTAAAGCTGATGTTATGACTAGTAGGCCATCAAGGCTGAGTGAAGAGTAAGTCGAGCCAGGACAGTTTCGACTCGGACAAATTCGAGTCATCTGTTTACTCCCATCGGGAGCGGGCTTTTCGACTGAGGGAAATTTGAGTTTAATCTCAATTGCAAGCAATTCAGCTTAATCTCGGGGGCTACACCCATCGGGAGCGCTGTTCGCGCACCCGATGATTGTGGACAAGGGCAGTCGAAATGCTGCGACTCCGAAGAATCAAGACAAGCTCACTCGAAGCAAGCTTCGACGATTCCATGTGGCGTGCCCTGAAAGGGGGAGTCCTCCACCCGACTCTACGATTCGACTGAGCACTCGGGGGCTACTGTCGTGGGGCTACCTTTCGGGTCCCCCACGGTGGTGGTACCTGGGTCACGCCAATGAAGGCCCAGCGAAGCCCAAGAAGGACACCGTGTGGCACAAGTAGTCGACTTAGGTCGGTGATGCTTTCCTTATCTTGTACGTGCAATCCGCACCGTCCACCCGAGACCCGGCCTGTAGTATAAAGGCCGGGAGGGTGCGCCGTCTAGGGCATCGAATCATTGAACATCGCATTGTAGCCACCAATCGATAATTCCAGACAAGCAGGAGTAGGTCTTTACCTCAACTTGAGGGGCCGAACCTGGGTAAAATCGCCCCCTGTTAGCCGTCGTGTTCACCAGCCTGATCTCTCTCTTTCTCCTTCAATCAACCCGGGGTATTCGACCTAGGGATTTGCCGAGCCACAAGCTCGTCACCTAACCACTTTTTATCACTTCAACCAAACAAAAAACATGGCTAGCCAACACACACAACCAAACATGAAAAATGGTTACCACCAACCACGTGGTTAGGGGTGCCCCCAACCACTTTTTCATAGCCAATGAACCAAACACACCGTTAATATTGACTTGTGGGGAAAATACGGTGCAAAAAAGACAAATTTCGCAATGGATGGATACGCGAAGACTGAAGAAGCATCCACCTGAAGGAGAGGTGGTGGTCACACAACAGCCGGAGACAACATGGGCAGGCGGCCAGGCATGCTGCCTCCTATGCCACCAGCTATCCTTCGGTCGCCGCTTTTATCTTCAACCCAAAATGCCATCTGCCTATAAAAGAGAGGTTTCAGCTGAAAAATAGAGACACATAACACAGGACAGAAGAACATCCAATCCGTCGAAGGTTGTTTAGTAAATCCAATCCAAACTGGCCTTCTCCCTCACCACAAACACATAATTATGCTCCAATGGTGAAGTGTGAGTTTTCTCTATCGAGGCTGTGGCTTTGTAGTACTAGTTGTATAGCAGCTTCGTTCTTTTGGTTATTGCATGAGCCACCCAACATGACTGTAGTCCCTGTTCTTACAACATCATATGAGTTTTGTTTAAAGGTATAAGTTCATATGAGTTGCTGACAAGATCATGATGATTTTCTCTCAATGACTAGGTTTTTACATGATTGAATCTATTGTTTAGTTTGTTTCCTTGTTCATTTATATTGTCTCTTCATTAGATTGATGGTGGCCAGGTTTATGTTGGAATAAACAAGAATGAACCGTGTGTATTAGGAGTGCTTGAGGATGTGAGTAGCTGCCACGTGTTCTCGTTAGGTGACGCCATGTGTCGAAATAGGATCACATCACGTGTGCACCAACTGTCACACCACCCGTCATCATGTGGGTATGGCAGAAGTCATGGTATTATTAAATAACAAGACAACGAGACCAAAACAACTTACAAAAAAGAGTATATAAATGATCAACTAATCTCGACCCATTACAAGATGTGACAAGAGAACACCTAAAAGTAACTCACCACTTGTCCGCAACAAACTCCTTCAAGAAGGTAGTACACACTTGCGTCGATGTTGTGAGTCTAGCCTAAAACACCGTGACAAGAATTTTCACCTTGTGTGTTGTAATCAATCGATCAAGACCATATCCATCAGCAGGGATACAACACCTTTACAAAGAAGATGCATGACACAAGTTAGGATTACATCATTGCTAGTCTAATTACCATGAGACTGAGGTGGACGCGCGATCACATATTTGCTATATGGCCTGATGTCGCCTAAGGAGGGGGAACGAGCCTGCGGGCCGGGTCGCCGTCGGCTGACCTTGGCGCCGCCGGCATGGAGGGGGTTCGCCGGATCTCGCTTCACCTGTCTTGGGGGGATGACCGCGGAGCCGTCGGGGGAAGAGGATCTGGATGTCGGACACATCGCCGTCCGGTCTGCCTTGAGTGCCGTGGAAACCGATGGGGGTCCTCCGGCAGGCTCACCTCCTCCTGCTCTCTCCGATGAGGAGATCCGACAGCAGCTCTGGGTGGATGCCGGGTTCCCCACGCCGGCCAGTGGCTTCTAGGAGAAGGCCTTGTCGCCGGCGGCAGGTGAGGTCACTGGTGTTTTCTCTGTGTGCAGGTCTGCAGCGCGTGTCGAGCCTGCGGCTTCTCTGCGGGGGAGGGGCCGTGGGGTGGTCTCGTCGCCGTCTGGTCTGCGGATCACACGTCCGCCGCCGCGGATGGGGCCGTGGAGGGGTCCGCTTCCTCCCAAGCGTTCTTCTCCGACACCGGTTCTGGCCTCCTTCCTCGACCGGGCTTTGGAGGCTCACGCTCGGGTGGCTGTCGCTGGATCGTCTCCTGGCGCTCCGGCGTGCCCGTCGCCGTGCACGGCAGTTGTGGCGCCCGTGACGCATGCTTCGTCCGCCGGGCCGGCGTCCGATCCGCTTTCCCTGGGATCGCCGGGGGACGCGGGTTTTCCGTTGTTCAAACGGTGCAGGGATCGCGTGATGGGCCCCACTTGCATGCGACGGATCCTGTCCGTCCGTCCTGGGGGCACCTGCATCAGCGATTCTCCAAGTGCTGGGCACGAGCGTGCCCTAGATCGTATGTCACCGCCTCCCTCGCGTGCTCTCCTTCGACAACTCCTTCATCTTCGACTCTCGTGTGCGCTCCTGCGTCTCTCCCTTCGCCGACCATCTCCTCGCCTGGTTCCCGTCGCAGCTGGGACCGCACCTTCGCCGATGTCGTCGCTGTGCCGTCGGTTGCTTCAATGTGTGCCGCCCCGCTGCGGCCTCCGACTGGAGCTGGACCTCGTGGGGTCCCGCTCGTCCTCTGCCTCAGCAACCCCTGATCGGGTTGCAACACGGGGCTGTGTCCGGCAGCCGCCGGTACTGGGTTCGCCGCCGGGCTCGTCTGCTACGGCGGGTGGGTCGTTTCCCGCGCCCTAGATGGGGGCGATCCTGTACAGGCCCCTGCAGCCACCTTCTCGCCACTACGGGCCGCCGACGTTTATGCCTCCGCAGTTGATGCTGTTCATACAGTTCCAGCCGCCGCCGATGCCCGCTCCCATGTTCCAGCCTTTTCAACAACATCAGGCCCCAGTTCAAGTCGCTGCGGCCGGGCAGGGTGTGTCGCGTGGCAAGCGTAAGAAGAAGAAGAATGGTCTGGGTGCGGGGGCGGTGCAGGTTCCTCATCAGGTTCCACCCCAGTAGCTGTATCCGCCGTAGCAGGTCGTCCCTTCCGTGCAGCCCCTGTTGCAGCCTTCTGGCCAGCAGCATGATGTGTTGATGCAAGGCCACCAGCTAGTGAGCCAGCAGCAGGATGGCCAGCCCGTTGTGTTGGCCGTTCATATTGCGCCGGCAGTTTCTGATGCTATGGTCGCCGGTCCTGTTGGCACTCAGGGTAAGGCTAAGGCAAAGAAGGCTACTGTGTGTTGGAAATGTGCGGTTAATACTCATGCGACCAAGGATTGCACTTCTCAGCATTTTTGTTTGGTCTGTAATAATACGGAGCATCCTACCATGAGGTGTCCTACGCTTCGTCTGCCGAAGCCTTCAGCTTTCACTTCCGGCTTTGGCACGGATGAGACTCTGTTTCTGTAGTTGCCGGATAGTGTGTTTAAGGAGCATCTTGCTCCGGCGAGTTCTCCCACTGCTCTGGTCTTGGTTGTTGGAGAACCGGTCACAGCTGCTGCCATTCAGAGTCTGATGTCGCGGATGTGTCCTACGAGGTCTCAGTGGAATTGGGAAGCCATCCCTCATGGTTCTGATGCTTTCCTGATAGGCTTCCCTTCTTTGGAGGATCTTCAGAGAATGGATGGATTCCAGATGAGCGTTCCTTCGTTTATGGCTCAGGCTACTGTTTCTGTTTGGACGGCTGCCCAAGAGGGTGCTTGAGCAGGTGTGGGTCCATGTCCAGGGTGTTCCCTACACCGTCAGACACTTTCTAGGGCTTTGGGCAGTGGGTTCTCTCATTGGCACTACTTTGGATGTGGACCTAGTCACTTTGAGGAGTCAGAACATTGTCAGGATCTTGGTCGGCATGATTGACTCTTCGGTTCTAGAGAAAAGGGTGGATGAGAAGGGTCCTTATATTGGGGTTGCTTGCGTTATTAAGCTCGGGGAGTATGACTTCTTCTTCCGGCGGGAGTCAGCTGATTTCATAGTTGATCCGAGTTTTGTGCCCTTTTTCTGGAGGCGCAAGGGGGATGACCCTGATTCTGATGCTGCTGGTAATGCTAAGGGTTCTTCCAGTTCTATGGATCAGGCGTCGGCGCCTGGCGGATCTGGTTCTCAGAGTTCCAATATGGAGATTGATGCAAATGTTTTCTTCTGGGGCTCAGTAGCTGGGCTTTCCGCGGCACCTCTTGCCGTGTCACCTTTGAGGCCGGTGGTGGCTATCACTCCTTATAACCCTAATCCGCAGACGCCTCGGGGTATTGAGATTGTTTCTGAGTTAAGGCGCTCGTCTCCTCATCTGCTACGACCAGATACAGTGCAGCTGGGTCGGCCTGCTTCCGCCCATCCTCCAGGGTCGGTTCGGCCTGAGACGTCCCCGGTGCTGCCGGTGCTACTGGTCCGGCTGTGGCTTTGGCTGCCCCGGAGTCCGCTGTGGGTGGCAGTACTGGTACGCTGCTGCGTGTTGCTGGCGTGGAGGCGGGGCCGGCCGGTGCTCTTCTCCACTCACCGTGTGCAGTCCCGGCCTCACCTGTGGATGTCGACGTGGGTGGAGTGGAGCCCGGCTTCGGTGGTATGGGCGTGGGGGAGGCTTCGACATCGACTGTGCCTCTCCATGCCATGCTGCCAGAGCTGGGGTGCCGGTCACTTGTTGTGATGGAGGGGGTCTCGACACCGACCTTGACCCCTCCGTCACCTGTTACACCGGTGGTGTTGGAGGCTGGGTTGGTATCTTCTTCGCCGTTGCCCAGGAGGAGTTTAATCTACTTTTCTTTGTGAAATGGTAAACATGGCAAAGATAACCCGCATCCGTTCATCATCGGTGGGGACTTCAACTTGCTTCGTTTTCCATTCGAGAAAAGCAAGGGTCGGTTTGACAATCGTTGGCCTCTCTTGTTCAATGTGGTCATTGACAGCTTGGACTTAAGAGAGATTTAAATGATTGGGAGACAGTTCACTTGGGCTAATTCTCTCTCTAAACCCACATACGAGAATTAGACCGTGCACTGATGGACACTGATTGGGAATCTAGGTTCCCAATGGTATCGGTACGGGCTCTAGAACGGATTTAGGGTTTGTCGGACCATGCTCCTATTCTTTTGACCACTGGAATGGCTAGAACACCGTGTAACCAACGTTTCAAGTTTGAACTTGGATGGTTGCATCGCGAGGGATTCCATGAGTTGGTTAAAAGAATTTGGGAAAGACCAGTTAATGGCGATTCACCTATTCAGAGATGGAACAACAAGATCCGGGCCTTACGCTCTCATCTCGTTGGTTGGGCTCGCCACACTACTGGTTTACTTAGAAAAGAAAAGATGCGACTTTCCTCAATAATTGACGCTCTTGAGGCATTAGAAGAAGTTAGACTATTATCTGCACAAGAAATTGAGCTAAAGAAGCCAATCTAATGCGGAGATAGCTAAACTACTGTGCGAGGAGGAGTTAAAATGGTATCAACGTTCCAAAGCACAATTTATCCTCAAAGGGGATTCGAATACTCGCTATTTCCATAGTATTGCCAATGGCATACACAGGAAAAAGCGTATTCATTCTCTGGTACAGGAGGAGGGAACGATTGAGGGCCAGGAAGAAACTCAAGTCGTATATTACTAATTACTACAAGGGCCTGTTTGGAGCACCAGAGGAAGGGAACTTCACTTTGGATGAGTCTAGAACGGCCGATATACCCCAGGTTTCGGCCGACGAGAACACCCTACTCACCAATCCCTACTCAGAGGATGAAGTGAGACAGGCGGTTTTCCAAATGGAACACAATAAGACCCCTGGCCCTGATGGCTTCCCAGCAGAATTCTATCAGAATTTATGGGAGGTAATCAAGTCGGATTTGCTTCAATTGTTCGCCTGCCTCCAAGTGGGGCAACTAGAGCTTTTTCGTCTTAACTTTGGTGAAATAATCCTTTTACCTAAGGTTAATGAGGCAGTGAGGATCCAACAGTTCCGACCCATATGCCTTCTTAATGTTAGTTTTAGAATTTTCACTAAAGTCGCTACGATTCGGCTGAACAGTGTGGCGGATCATGTGGTTCGTCCGTCTCAGACTGCGTTCATGCAAGGTCGCAATATCCTAGATGGGGTGGCAATCTTACATGAAACGGTCCACGAACTGCATGGGAAAAAGCTGAATGGGGTAATTTTGAAATTTTATTTTGAAAAAGCTTATGATAAAGTTAAATGGTCTTTTCTTCAACAGACTCTCGGAATGAAAGGTTTTTCTGATGAGTGGTGTGCGCTCATTTATAGCTTTGTTTCGGGTGGGAGTGTTGCCATTAAAGTCAATGATGACATTGGTAACTACTTCAAACCAAAAAGGCCTACGACAAGGTGACCCATTATCGCCGATACTATTTAACATAGTGGCTGATATGTTGGCAATCTTGATTGAACGCGCCTAAGTCTGAGGGCCAAATTGCAGGAGTGATTCCACATCTAGTTGATGGTGGTTTATCGATTCTTCAATATGTCGACGACACAATTCTTTTTATGGAACATGACATAGAAAAAGCCCGTAATCTCAAGTTAATCTTGTCAGCACTCGAGCAACTTTCCGGTCTTAAAATCAATTTCCATAAAAGCGAATTGTTTTGTTTTGGCGAGGCCCAGGAAGACGTCGCCTGTATGCCGAGTTTTTCGGTTGTTCGCAAGGTAAATTTCCTATCAACTATTTGGGTATTCCGATACATTATCGGAGACTCACTAACGCTGAATGGAAATTGGTGGAGGAAAGACTGCAAATCCGTTTAAATAGTTGGAAAGGCAAACTCCTATCCCTGGGGGGGAGATTGGTTCTCATTAATTCAGTACTAACTAACATGGTGCTGTACATGATTTCCTTCTTCCAACTACCAAAAGGAATCTTAAAACGTTTGGATTATTTCCGATCGAGATTCTTTTGGCAAGGTGATAGTGAGAAGAAAAAGTATCGACTTACTAAATGGAGTGTGGTTTGCTGTAACGCCCCGACCCCGGAATTATACAGAGAGGCTATGTAGTCAACACAACCATCAATGTATAAAACAAAGATCGAGACTTGTGGAACAGAACTGGCACCAAAGCATGACTCTACGACACAAAACATTTATAAAGCAACTCATATAACGAGAAGAATACAAATATTACAAACAAAAGGATCACAGATCCAACAATTCAACAAGCGGAAGCGGGTAGTGTGTCTAACAACAAGAAGCAGAATATGGCCTAAGAGGCCTACAATAAACATCATCCCAGCCAGCTTGTTCCACGGTCCCAAGCTGCCACCTGGGAACCCCAGACTAGTAGTCGATGTCAACGAAGAAACCACCTAGTCGCTCGGTGTCGTCCTCCTCTGAAATACAAAATCATATAGGCAGCAAAGAGAGACTGAGTACGATGTACTCGCAAGTTTAGTAGGGCGATATAGGCCCAATGACTGACGGAGGCTCTAAAGCTGTATATGTAGTTCTTTTGCATAAAGCTAACTTTCATAAACCAAAACTTAAAAGACACATGGCATTCGTCTACTCAGAATATTTTTATAAAGGGGGTAAGAGAGTATCATTACCATCTTCGGTTCTCGGTGAACCGACTTGCAACCATCACCACTCATCTCACACAAAGGCACTCCCTCGACTCACCCTCGAGGAAATGAACCTTTATCACAAGTTTATTATGCAACCTCTAGCTGCCATATCAATTAGGTTAACGTTATCTATGAGCTAATGCGCCTTTCCCAAGAGTTTGTCCATAACCGTGGACACGGCTTTTCGAAAAGATTTACCCTGCAGGGGTGTACTATTTTACCCATTGGTACCGTCCGGCTCACCTAGTTGGCCCTCTTCCGGGGAAGGCCGGCAAGCGGGCGCGGTTAGACCTTTACAATGCATGAGACTATCCAAGAGTCATCTGTGGCCACAGGACAAGTTTACCCAGCCTCAGCCCCTGCCCCATCGCCACATCCTAACACCACCATCCTCATCATCCTTTTTCCGCTCACACACACGGCAAATGGAAATAGCAAACTAGAGGACCCTTGGATACGCCCTCACAAATTATTCGGTCAGTAAGGCGCCCATACACCCACCAATGGCAGCACGCTCGGTTCTTGGTTCTAGCTAAAGCACTCTCATCCTAGGCGGCAAGAATGAGGAAAACCACCCTCCCCGAGGGCAACTCATCCAAGCCTTCTTAGCATTTTAATTAAGCATCTTCATTATCCACCATGACCGAAACATTCCATCAATATCAACAATTATGGAATTATATAACGGACATAACTAGCAATTCCACTAAGCATGGCTAAGCATAGCTAAGCATATGAATACAACAATTATAATTTGTCTCCGGCCAACACATCAACCTAAGGTTCATAGGTAGGAATACATGCGATTGGCTCGGGGAAGAAACATGCATTCATAGGATTCTAGGTTTACCAAAAGAGACATTTGAACCGCATGCAATATTATGGTGGATAAAATAATTTGATAAAAGCATAGGATGCTAGATGCCAAGAAGGTTAGGTTATCTCTTGCCTTGCTGCCGGGTAGCGTAGTATTGCTCGTCGGGGTAGGAGAGGGAACCCTCGACTCCGGAATCTATCGATACCCAAAAGAAAAGGCAAAGAACACATAAATCACACGAACTCAAGATGCAATGATCAATCACATGATGACATGTCAAGTTGATGCAAAGATATCATTATATAAATTAAAAGCAAATTTAAATGAGGAGCCAAATAATTAGTGCGATTATTTGGAACCAACCCCATATTTATCTTAGTGGCCACATTCTTTATAAAATATGAATTATTATAGCGGTGGCTCATATATGCATGAACATGACAAGAATGGATAGGTTTCGTTCTTCCGATCATTTTGGTAATTTATTTGTAAATTTCGGAGCACCGATGAATAATTGACAAAATAATTAAATAATTGAAATTACTTCATTTAAACAAATTATGAATAACATCAAATAAAAGTTGTGATCAGGACATGATATCAGGATGGTTGAGTAGCATTTGACAAGTTGATCACTTTGATAATTAATTCATAATTTTTGGACAATTATTTAATAAGTTATGGATTTCTCAAATTAGGCATTATTTAACCTATTTTGGGAATTCTTAGTTAACCCAAAGAATATAGTTCCAAAAGAAGTTTACAACGATTCCAATTGGTAGATTTTGTTTTACGGAACATTTTGAAATTTGAATCGTCGAATTTGAAGCATTTTTCAATTAGTTATCGATTTTCAAAAAATGTTTTATTTCCTGAAAAGGGAAAATCCATTTCCCAGACGGGCCGGCCAGGCCGGATGCAGGCCGGCCATATTGGCCGGGCCACAATCCGAGAGGCCCCGGCCACTGGGCCGGCCCATATGGCCGGGCAGGGACCCGAGAGGCCCCGGCCTCGTGGCCGGTCAGGCCGGGGGCCAGGCCGGGCGCGTTGTGGCGCGCGTCCGCGACACCGGAGGAGCAACGGCCGGCGACGACCACCGTTTGGCGGCGCGAAGAGCATCTACGGCAGGAAGAGGGAAGAGGGAGGGGGAGGCAGCGAGTGTTCGGTGCGGGGCGACGGAGGGCCGGAAGCAGCACGACATGGACGCGCTCGTCCATGGCCGAGGGTGACCGACGGGGAAGAGACGGCGGCGCACGATGCGAGGGAGAGGGAGAGGGACACGGATGAAAGCACGGAGGAACGCGGCTCACCCTGGTTGCTCGCGGGTGAGGACGGTGCGGCGCGGGAGAGGCGGAAACGCTGGGGAATCGGCCGGCGGGGAAAGCGGCCGAGGCGGGGAGGTCGGGGACGCGGCCGAGGTTGCGGGCCTCCCCGGCTCGATTCCGATGGTGGAGAGGAAGCCGACGGCGTGGCGGAGCGTACGGCGGCCTCGGCTTGCTCCGTTGAGGCGTGAATCGGCGGCGATTCGACGGAGAGGTCTTCGGCTCCACGGCGACGGCACAGGAAGCAGAGGCGGCTTCGATCCGGGGAAAAAGGGGAAGAGAGGGGTGCAGGGCAGGTGAGCTAGAGAGTGGAGAAAGAGGTAGGGCAGCAGAGGCGCGTCGGGGGGGGGGCCTCTTGTCCATCGGGGAGCCGGTGGCGCGGCATGGCGCCAGTGGCCATGTCGCCACTGTGAGAGGAGAGGAAGGAGGAGAGAGGCTGACAGGGAGGGCCCCCTGTCAGATTTTTGATCTTTTCCAAAATTTTCTTTTTCCTGATTTTTAGGCAGCTAGGTTTAGCTATTTAAAAGAGCCATTTAGGCAATTTTGTAAATTATGCAAAAATTCCATTAGGCTCCATTTAGCCCTTAGGTGCTCCACAAAAATCTGTGTGGCAAAATAAAATGTTTTGCACCACATTTGTTCTTAGAGTTTAAATAGGGCATTTTTGATAACTTTCAAAATAGAGCTATTTTGGGACATTTAAGCATTTCAATAAATTAAGAAAATATTTATGGAGGCTCATATTATAATAATGCAGCAACCCATATTTTTATTTTGAATTTTGGGGAAGTTTGACTTGGTTCCAAAAATAGAAATTGAATTAAGCCAATTTAAGTCCTCATATTAATTTCTCATTTGACAAAACTTAGAAATTGAGAATTGGGGATAAGAAGCAAATTGAGAACTTCCTAAACAATTTGGAAGTTCAAGAATACAGTATTTGGCCAACTTGAGCTTTGCATTTGGTTTGGCCATTTTGGCAAATGCATTTAGTTTGGAAATTGGGAAGGGTTTGCTCCCTTTGTCTTTAATTTTCAATTGTTGCTTTATTTACCGTTAGCAATTTAAAATGGATGCCATGATGCAATGCACAACAAAAGTGAAAATTTGGCCCATATTTTAGGGTACCAAATCTGGGCTGTTACAAATCTACCCCCCTTACAAGAATCTCGCCCCGAGATTCTAGAGTAGAAGTTGTGATGAGTGAGAACATAGAAACTCCTAACTTTAACAATCTACTAGATTCTCACGATGATCTTCCTTGTTCCAGAGATTGGCTAATTAACTTGACACGCCAAAAAGGCGGAAAGAACAGGAGATAACTTAAGGTGATAGACAAAATGACTCTTGCCCAAAACCATAGGTTATTGAGAGAACAAGGGACGACTTGACCCCTAACGGGGAGTCCATATCCTCAAATGGTATTTGACGGGTGAGTGCATATGATATGGATGTGAAAGAAATGCGATGCTCCAGAATCAAATAAGACTGAAGCTAGATAATCATTGATTCGAAGCATACCCATAAGAACACGGGGGTCCCTTTCAACTCCTTCAGCCGAGACGTGGTTTAGGCGACCACGGCTGATGGGCACGGCCTTGGCGGCTGGTGTAGAGGGAGCGGGTGCAGGTGCCGAGGTAGCCGGTGCCTTCTGGGGACACTCCCTGGAGAAGTGCCCCGTCTGGCCACAGCTGAAACAAGTGGGCCTCTGCGGTGGTGGAGGCAGCTGAGGGTGGTACACACTTCCACCCGCACCCAAGGTCGAAGTAGCTGGGCGAGGCGGAGGTGGCAGGTACCCGGTGGGTTTCGGCGCGAAGGGCGCCTTAGGCACGGTGCTGAAAGGCACAAATACCTTGCGCTTCTTGCCTTCAGTAGAAGAGGAGCTCTGGTGATCAGCTGGAGCTGGCCTCTTAGAAGCCTCCAGCTCCTTCCTACCCTGCTCCATGGTGAGAGCCTGGTTGTAGAGCTCTTGGTAGGAGGTGAACTTGAAGGGTAGGAGCTCGTATCGGAGACGAGGTGCGAGCCCCTTGCGGAAAAGGTATTGCTTGTCCTCATCATTCGTCACATCCCGAGGGGCGTAACGGGAGAGGTGGTTGAACTCCCGTCCATAGGACTGGACGTCCATGCGGCCCTGGGTTAGGTCCAGGAACTCCCGCCTCTTGAGCTCGAGGATGGGCTTGGGGATGTACGCCGCACGGAAGGCGGTGCGGAACTCCTCCCATGTGACAACATGGCCCGCGGCGACCATGGCCACGTGGCTCTCCCACCAGGAGCCGGCGGCTCCTTCCAGTAGGTAGGTGGCGAAGTTGACATGCTCCGCGGCCGGGACATGAAGAGCGGCAAACTTGCGCTCGATCGCCCGAAGCCAATCGTCCGCATCAAGCGGCTCCTTAGCCTCGGAGAAAGAGGGAGGTTGGGACCGCAAGAACTGGTTGAGGGTGGTGCAGTCTGTGTTCCTCCTGGCCCCTTGCTGGACCAGCTGCTCGAGCAACCGCTCATTGCGCAGACGGTTTTGTTCAATTGCCATCATAACCTCCGCCATTGAGGGTGGCGGTGGTGGATCAGGGCTGCTATGTTCCCCACGACGGGTAGGAGCCATTCTGAAGAATTGGAACAACGACAAGTTAGTAACCGATTCCGACAGATAAGATAGATCATTGTTGCTTCCAGATATAGATAAATAACATTAGGGTTCAACAGAAAGATCTTGGGTTAAAGATCAGCTTCATGCACTGGGACCCACAATAGCATAACACTCACAATGGTGACAGCCCTCATGAATAATTACACCGGAGCCCTAGCACAATCCGGGACCTTCGGTTCAAGATCTTGGGCTAAAGCAAAGAAATATCTTGACGAACCATCATACTTCCTTTCTTCATGTTTTAGGTTTGGCAGAGGAGTAAGGATAACTAGTAACTAAAGGTAGGAACCCAAACCCCGAGATCCTAAAGATTTAGAACTTTGCCGATGATCAGAAGAACCGTTAAAATCAAATAGAGGTAAGATGACACCAAGATCAGAGTGAATTGGATGAGGAGTAAAAAGAATCCTAGGAGGGTTTTCACAACTCATTTTTAGGTTGAAAATAATTTTCACGAAATAGACTCGACATCGACCAAAAGAAAGGGTTTCCTACAGGCAGTCCTGCTCTGATACCAACTTGTAACGCCCCGACCCCGGAATTATACAGAGAGGCTATGTAGTCAACACAACCATCAATGTATAAAACAAAGATCGAGACTTGTGGAACAGAACTGGCACCAAAGCATGACTCTACGACACAAAACATTATAAAGCAACTCATATAACGAGAAGAATACAAATATTACAAACAAAAGGATCACAAATCCAACAATTCAACAAGCGGAAGCGGGTAGTGTTGTCTAACAACAAGAAGCAGAATATGGCCTAAGAGGCCTATAATAAACATCATCCCAGCCAGCTTGTTCCACGGTCCCAAGCTGCCACCTGGGAACCCCAGACTAGTAGTCGATGTCAACGAAGAAACCACCTAGTCGCTCGGTGTCGTCCTCCTCTGAAATACAAAATCATATAGGCAGCAAAGAGAGACTGAGTACGATGTACTCGCAAGTTTAGTAGGGCGATATAGGCCCAATGACTGACGGAGGCTCTAAAGCTGTATATGTAGTTCTTTTGCATAAAGCTAACTTTCATAAACCAAAACTTAAAAGACACATGGCATTCGTCTACTCAGAATATTTTTATAAAGGGGGTAAGAGAGTATCATTACCATCTTCGGTTCTCGGCGAACCGACTTGCAACCATCACCACTCATCTCACACAAAGGCACTCCCTCGACTCACCCTCGAGGAAATGAACCTTTATCACAAGTTTGTTATGCAACCTCTAGCTGCCATATCAATTAGGTTAACGTTATCTATGAGCTAATGCGCCTTTCCCAAGAGTTTGTCCATAACCGTGGACACGGCTTTTCGAAAAGATTTACCCTGCAGGGGTGTACTATTTTACCCATTGGTACCGTCCGGCTCACCTAGTTGGCCCTCTTCCGGGGAAGGCCGGCAAGCGGGCGCGGTTAGACCTTTACAATGCATGAGACTATCCAAGAGTCATCTGTGGCCACAGGACAAGTTTACCCAGCCTCAGCCCCTGCCCCATCGCCACATCCTAACACCACCATCCTCATCATCCTTTTTCCGCTCACACACACGGCAAATGGAAATAGCAAACTAGAGGACCCTTGGATACGCCCTCACAAATTATTCGGTCAGTAAGGCGCCCATACACCCACCAATGGCAGCACGCTCGGTTCTTGGTTCTAGCTAAAAGCACTCTCATCCTAGGCGGCAAGAATGAGGAAAACCACCCTCCCCGAGGGCAACTCATCCAAGCCTTCTTAGCATTTTAATTAAGCATCTCCATTATCCACCATGACCGAAACATTCCATCAATATCAACAATTATGGAATTATATAACGGGCATAACTAGCAATTCCACTAAGCATGGCTAAGCATAGCTAAGCATATGAATACAACAATTATAATTTGTCTCCGGCCAACACATCAACCTAAGGTTCATAGGTAGGAATACATGCGATTGGCTCGGGGAAGAAACATGCATTCATAGGATTCTAGGTTTACCAAAAGAGACATTTGAACCGCATGCAATATTATGGTGGATAAAATAATTTGATAAAATCATAGGATGCTAGATGCCAAGAAGGTTAGGTTATCTCTTGCCTTGCTGCCGGGTAGCGTAGTATTGCTCGTCGGGGTAGGAGAGGGAACCCTCGACTCCGGAATCTATCGATACCCAAAAGAAAAGGCAAAGAACACATAAATCACACGAACTCAAGATGCAATGATCAATCACATGATGACATGTCAAGTTGATGCAAAGATATCATTATATAAATTAAAAGCAAATTTAAATGAGGAGCCAAATAATTAGTGCGATTATTTGGAACCAACCCCATATTTATCTTAGTGGCCACATTCTTTATAAAATATGAAATTATTATAGCGGTGGCTCATATATGCATGAACATGACAAGAATGGATAGGTTTCGTTCTTCCGATCGTTTCGGTAATTTATTTGTAATTTGCGGAGCACCGATGAATAATTGACAAAATAATTAAATAATTGAAATTACTTCATTTAAACAAATTATGAATAACATCAAATAAAAGTTTGTGATCAGGACATGATATCAGGATGGTTGAGTAGCATTTGACAAGTTGATCACTTTGATAATTAATTCATAATTTTTGGACAATTATTTAATAAGTTATGGATTTCTCAAATTAGGCATTATTTAACCTATTTTGGGAATTCTTAGTTAACCCAAAGAATCTAGTTCCAAAGAAGTTTACAACGATTCCAATTGGTATATTTTGTTTTACGGAACATTTTGAAATTTGAATCGTCGAATTTGAAGCATTTTTCAATTAGTTATCGATTTTCAAAAAATGTTTTATTTCCTGAAAAGGGAAAATCCATTTCCCAGACGGGCCGGCCAGGCCGGATGCAGGCCGGCCATATTGGCCGGGCCACAAACCGAGAGGCCCCGGCCACTGGGCCGGCCCATATGGCCGGGCAGGGACCCGAGAGGCCCCGGCCTCGTGGCCGGTCAGGCCGGGGGCCAGGCCGGGCGCGTTGTGGCGCGCGTCCGCGACACCGGAGGAGCAACGGCCGGCGACGACCACCGTTTGGCGGCGCGAAGAGCATCTACGGCAGGAAGAGGGAAGAGGGAGGGGGAGGCAGCGAGTGTTCGGTGCGGGGCGACGGAGGGCCGGAAGCAGCACGACATGGACGCGCTCGTCCATGGCCGAGGGTGACCGACGGGGAAGAGACGGCGGCGCACGACGCGAGGGAGAGGGAGAGGGACGCGGATGAAAGCACGGAGGAACGCGGCTCACCCTGGTTGCTCGCGGGTGAGGACGGTGCGGCGCGGGAGAGGCGGAAACGCTGGGGAATCGGCCGGCGGGGAAAGCGGCCGAGGCGGGGAGGTCGGGGACGCGGCCGAGGTTGCGGGCCTCCCCGGCTCGATTCCGATGGTGGAGAGGAAGCCGACGGCGTGGCGGAGCGTACGGCGGCCTCGGCTTGCTCCGTTGAGGCGTGAATCGGCGGCGATTCGACGGAGAGGTCTTCGGCTCCACGGCGACGGCACAGGAAGCAGAGGCGGCTTCGATCCGGGGAAAAAGGGGAAGAGAGGGGTGCAGGGCAGGTGAGCTAGAGAGTGGAGAAAGAGGTAGGGCAGCAGAGGCGCGTCGGGGGGGGGGGCCTCTTGTCCATCGGGGAGCCGGTGGCGCGGCATGGCGCCAGTGGCCATGTCGCCACTGTGAGAGGAGAGGAAGGAGGAGAGAGGCTGACAGGGAGGGCCCCCTGTCAGATTTTTGATCTTTTCCAAAATTTTCTTTTTCCTGATTTTTAGGCAGCTAGGTTTAGCTATTTAAAAGAGCCATTTAGGCAATTTTGTAAATTATGCAAAAATTCCATTAGGCTCCATTTAGCCCTTAGGTGCTCCACAAAAATCTGTGTGGCAAAATAAAATGTTTTGCACCACATTTGTTCTTAGAGTTTAAATAGGGCATTTTTGATAACTTTCAAAATAGAGCTATTTTGGGACATTTAAGCATTTCAATAAATTAAGAAAATATTTATGGAGGCTCATATTATAATAATGCAGCAACCCATATTTTTATTTTGAATTTTGGGGAAGTTTGACTTGGTTCCAAAAATAGAAATTGAATTAAGCCAATTTAAGTCCTCATATTAATTTCTCATTTGACAAAACTTAGAAATTGAGAATTGGGGATAAGAAGCAAATTGAGAACTTCCTAAACAATTTGGAAGTTCAAGAATACAGTATTTGGCCAACTTGAGCTTTGCATTTGGTTTGGCCATTTTGGCAAATGCATTTAGTTTGGAAAATGGGAAGGGTTTGCTCCCTTTGTCTTTAATTTTCAATTGTTGCTTTATTTACCGTTAGCAATTTAAAATGGATGCCATGATGCAATGCACAACAAAAGTGAAAATTTGGCCCATATTTTAGGGTACCAAAACTGGGCTGTTACATTTGCCACCCAAAAGACCAAGGGGGGCTCGATTTTCATGACCTTGACATCAAGAATAGAGCCTTGCTTGGCAAGTGGCTTTTTAAGCTTCTTAATGAAAATGGGGTTTGGCAAACACTCCTAAGGAGAAAGTATGTGGGTGATAAGGCATTATCTCAGGTTTCTTGGAAACCGGGTGATTCACACTTTTGGGCAGGCCTCATGGCTACGAAGAAGTTCTTTTTCCCCTATGGTTCATTCTCCATTAGGAACGGATCGAAAATTCGGTTCTGGGAGGATAAATGGCTAGGTCAATTCACTCTTCGAGAACAGTATCCGGCTTTGTACAATATTGTGAGATACAAAAGCGATACGCTCGCTAAGGTGATGGGTATTTCCCCGCCAAATGTATCGTTCAGAAGAACGTTGTTAGGGTCCAGACAAGCATCTTGGAATGCCTTGCTTCTCCGGTTGGACTCTGTCCGGCCCTGATATATTTTGATGGAATCTAACTAAGAATGGCTCCTTCTCGGTTGATTCTATGTATAGAGCTTTGATCCAAAACGTAGTTCCGGTCGATTCTAGTAATAAGAAAATTTGGTTGATGAAGATACCGCTAAAAATGAAGGTGTTTGTGTGGTATCTCCGTCGAGGTGTAATTCTTACAAAAGATAACCTTGCCAAACGCAATTGGCACAGGAGTAAGAAGTGTGCTTTCTGTACTCATGATGAGACTATTAAACACTTATTCTTCCAGTGCGAGTTTGCTAGATCTATATGGTCAGCCATCCAGATAGGTTCTACCTTATATCCTTCGCGAAGCGTTGCAAATATTTTTGGCAATTGGCTAAATGGGGTTGATGCTAGGCTTAAACTACTTATTAGGGTGGGAGCGATTGCTGTTATTTGGTTGCTATGGCTATGTAGAAATGACAAGGTTTTTAATGATAAAAATTCTTCTATTATGCAGGTTATCTACCGATGCGCTGCTACGCTTCGGCCTTGGTCGGTCCTGCAGCGTGTGGAGCACCGGGAGCTGTTTTTGGAGGTGTCATCATGATTGGAGGCTGCGGCGAGGGAGTTATTCTCCTGGCATGGATGGTCGCATAATCTACGCATCGACCTTCCACCACCTTAGGCGTCTTTACAATTTCTCATTTTTGATATGTAATTCGCCTATTTATTTTTCGCATTCTTCGGAACTTTGGAACTTGTTGGGGCTGTGTGCATCCTAGTTATGCAGAGGCCGGGTGTAATGCTTAATACTGTTAAGTAATAAAATCCCTTTATCAAAAAAAAAATGACACAAGTTTATTGTTGCCGGGTCCAAACACAGATTTTTTTGCCCAGGTATGGAGTGGTTTTCCAATCACCGTTTTTATGGTGGATCTTCCAATAGCTACTCCATCGATTACTAAAGAATCCACCATGGAGTCCTAGAGCGAATCACTAATCTTCCACCTCCTCCGACATGCCTCCACTTGTCAACGAATGAGAGAGGGAGATGCAATGAGCGACCAGCGTGATCCGTTGATCCAGTTTTGCTCATAGGCACACTATTTGCATGCTCGTAGCCGCAACGCAACTGCACATCCCCACCAAAAGGCCACGTGCGACGAAGAGAAAGCCACAACCCCTACCACCTCCAATGGAGGAATTCCCACCGACAAGCCTCCACTTGTAAACGAATGAGAGAGGGAGACGCAATGAGCGACCACAGTGATCTCCAGTTTCGCTCATACGCTTACCGTCTGCATGCCCGTAGCCCGCAACGCAAAGCCTCGCCTCTGCATCCCCACCCAAAGTCCACATACGATGGCGAGAAAGCCAAAACCCCTTACCACCTCCAATGGAGGAATGCACCACCGCTTTGGGCAATAGCAACATAAGTAGCGCCCACCAGACATCGGATCAACAGCCGACATGCTTCCATGACTGATCTGATATCAGATCGTCAACGTCCCTGTCCCAATGTGTTGACGTGACATCAAAGCAGCACCGTCATGGCGCCTTGTGGTGTGCACGCCAGCCTGTTGAGGTGCAGCCATCCACACAACCGGAGTGGGGCATTACCCGAGCACCGGCGGCTCCAAAAGACGATGACCAGACGTTGTCGTTCCACCGCAAAGACCCCCTTGGCCCTTAAGGTGTGGGGCCCATCGCAACCTTGACAAGGCTTGAGGCGGGGTTACATCCTAATAGGTCACATCAAGTCCTAAAATTTTCAACACATCACGGTACACTCCTTGTGGATCCAGGTAACACTTTGTAAGGCTCTCGAGTGTTAGAACATGAAAAGGATTCAGCACCCAAGGTGTGTGTGGATATCTCTCCTTTGCTAGATCAAGAGTCATATTCTCAAGAGCATCGGCACTCAGGAGAATGTATCTTGCTAGCTCAAATTGCCCTAATCCATACACCCCTGTCATGTGAACGGTCTTGAGGTGAGAGTGCCTGTGCGGGCTGGCTGATACAATTGGTTACCTTCGGAGAGGAAGGTTCTGATTTGTCAGAGCCCATCTGCATAAATGATACAAGAGTTCCCATAAATTTCAGTAAGAGCTGCAAGAGAATAAACGAGAATCGTTGCTGTTTCATGCTGCTCCAATTGAAATTTCAGTCAAGTCTTAAAACTTCTATTTCCAAATTTTTACATGAACATTGGAATATGACAATGCTTATAGTTTTTCCTTTGTGTTCAATCGATATGACACTTAATGAAACAGGTTTTCATCCGTCCAGCATTAAATAACATGTACAAGTTTTTAGTTATTATTTACATTCAATATATTTGAATTTTAGAGGAACAAGTACAACGAAAGACATAATGACATAGTGGTATCAGTATCATTAGGATTCGGGAGGGGACAACAATAGATGTTCAAGGGACACCATAAGGCAGGGAAGAAAATGTGAAGAACATTTAAAAGGAGGATTAAGGCAACAGTTTGTTGTGCTAGCTTCAACGAGTCATCAAGTTTAATTGGTATTGGACTCCCCACATACTCAAATGCTGTCAGACTCATAGCGTTTAATTCTATGCTTTGCAGCCTACAGTCACTAATCTTCAAATACCGAAGGTGGCACAGTGGGATGTTATATTTCTATACCTAATAATAATAAAAGCAATAAGTCTTCCGCGGTTTGGTTTCGTACGTCATTAGATTTGCCCCTATTTCTGATCTAAATTACACCCCTTGCCACCACAAGTAAAAGAAAACGTCGCTCGCCTCGGCCTCACCTGGACGAGTCCTAAGAGAAAAGGAATACGGAACCACCTTTTTTTTTAGACGAAAAGGCAGGGGCCTGCTTTTCTTATTTCAAATAGAAGGGGAGTACAAGATGTACGAAGAGCCGAAGGTATACCAAGCTAAGCTAGCTAACAGTAAAGTAAAACAGCACAACACTAAAACAAAAAAACAAAAAACAAAACAGAGAGTAAGACTCAGTGAGGCTCCCGTGGTCTGCATAGCAAGCTTGCAACACCAATCTTTCCAGCTGCTTTCCATTGCCTCGCGTCCTCAATGATGCAATCAAACAGGCGGCTAAAAGTTGCTGCTTTGTTCTGAAAGATTCTTGAGTTGCGCTCCTTCCAAATGGTCCACCAGGTCAAATGAACCAGAGATATCCAGCTCTTCTTCAAAGCGGCCGGCTGGGCCTAACGAGTGGCCGTGACCCATGCCAGCAAGTTGGTAGTGGCAGGGTTCGGCGCTAAGGTTGCCGGCAAGTTCGCCGTTACAAGTATCTTCCTCCATAGCCTTGAGGTGATCGGGCAAGCAGCCAGCAGATGCAGCGCAGTTTCCTGCTCACTAAGGCACAGCACACAGACGGCATTGTGCGGCCAACCTTTCTTCTGCAGGGTATCCGCCGTGTGACATTTGCCAAGGATCGCAAGCCAGCTGAAGATGCGACATTTCAGTGGCGCCTCGCTGTTCCAGATCACTTCTTTGTAATTGCATCTTGTTGATCCCTCGAACTGCATTTTGTAGGCAGAAGCAGCAGAGTAAGAACCATCCGAGGACCATCGCCAGGTAACCGTGTCAGCAACATTTCCCCTGAGCTGTATGCCCTCGAGCATGCCGTGGAGCAGGAGGAATTGGTTCAGCGCCTCATTGTTCAGACCCCGCTTGAAGTGGCGAAGCCATTTGCCATCCCTCAAAGAGGCAGCCACAGTCAAGTTCCTCAAAGTGCAGAATTTGAATAGGTCCGGCATCGTGTCTTCGAAGGAGCGGCCAGCTAGCCACGGGTCACGCCAGAACGAGATCATTTGCCCATCTCCCAGCTCGTAGGAGACCGCCGCGTTGAAGAGGTTGCGTGCTCGTTCGTCGATATTAAGCGGCAGTCCTGACCATGTCTTGCTTTGGTCGCTCCAGGATTGCCAAAGCCATCGGACGCGCAGTGCGACCGCCATGCGATGCAGCCCAGCTGGTGCATTAAGCCGCCCACGTCGAACACGATGTCCCTGTATTTTCGCTCGGCCGCAACAAATCGATCTCGGAAACAAGTGTATAGATCGATCATCTCGGCAGCGAAACCAAGCGATGGCGGACCCGTGTTGCTGGACATGCCCGGTCTCCTCTGGCCAACAGGCAGCAGCCGAGGGCGGGGGTAGAACGACTGGCTCTGGCGCGTGACGGCGGCGACACGGCAGAGGTGCGCGTCGGCGAGGACGGGGACGAGGGACCGGTCCGGCGTCGGTGTACGAGGAAGGGCCAGGAGGAAGAAGACTCTACGACACGTCAGCGGTCATGGCGGTTGACGAGGCAGAGGTGTCGCGTCAGCCTGATCCTGCCAGTGTAGCCCTTCCCTCTCGGAGTCTTCCTTCAGTTGAAGAAGGCAGGGAGCGTACTGAAGGCCTCCACAGCCACAGTACAGAAACCTTAACATCGCCGACGCGGAGGTGACCTGCTTCCAGCCCCGGTGTCCACGCCGAGATCCTGCCCTGCGTCCGCCATCGCCGACTGCGCCTGCTGCTGCGGCGCTGACGCGGCCACCATGGCGAAGCCCCCGTCCATGATGAACCATTGGAACTCCGTCGCTGCAATGGCTGCTCGCCCTCTCTTCCCTGCTCTTCGTCTAAGCACTGTGCCAATTTCAGTATGCTAACGTACAAAACCCAGGAAGTTGCTCCAGCCAGAGAATTTAATCCTTGGATTACTTATTTTTGAAAGAAGTTATCCTCGAATTACCATTTTTCTGTCGCAGTCCAGCGGCGACAGTATATTTGAAAATGTGCACTCTTGGCATCTTGCTCCGCTGGTGTGTTGGGCACAGTCAAACTGGGTTTACTGATTCATTCTGAAGATTCAAATTGTCCAAATAATTGTTTGTCTGCCCGAAGTCCTAATTCCTGAACCAACTAGCTAAGTCATATATATATATATATATATATATATATATATATATATATATATATTATATATAACATATTACTTAGCCTGTAAGCATCATACGGCACATGTAGATTGAGGGGGTTGAAGCTGCTTCCTTTTCATTGCAGCAGAGTAATAAAATCCTTGCTTGCTTCCTCTCGGAATTGTTCTCTGCTTTAGTCCAGTATTATTACATATATGAACCCTTTTTCAACGTACGGCTGCCCTGGTTCATAATTCTATAATGAAATAAATATCTAACTGAATTTAAATTTATTCATTTGCTTCCCGCTGTCGCTGAACCGACTAAGAGGTGACGACCATGGCGATCTAAGAGGTCGTCGGGGAGGTTTGTTGCATTTCACATTCATGTTGGCGGACCTCCTGCATGAACAGCTCCACACGTCAGGCACCATGCTGCAGCTGTACAATATAAGGTATAAACGCATATTTTTCTCTCCCGTTGCAACGCACGGTCATGTTTACTAGTAAGTCAAAAAGGGAGGAGCAAGAAATGCTTAACCATACAAGTGCGGGACATTTTGCTAGGAAGAGAGTGATATTCCCTAAGTCAGACACGAGATGCAGCTCAAGCTTCTGTAAATTATTGAATCCAAGAAAGTCAGATGGAATCTTTAACCACATAAAGGAGAGGAAGAGAGACACAATACAAGATCCATTTACACCACCAATACAGTTAACTGGAAGCTCGTACATATTTCGTTCAATGGTGATGGATGTGCATAGCTGCCCCGAAATCAAGGATGATGCATTTCGCCATCAAAACAGCAGCAATGTCAACCAGCCTATCCACATGATCTGCGTGTTGTTTCCATAGTGCAAACCTAACCTCGAATTTGTCAACCACTGAACATCCGTGCTTTTGCAACACAGTGTTGACATGATTGATAAATCGAATAGTGTCACGTCCAAGAAAATTGGATCTATCAAAGCAAAGATTGGAGTGGGATGTCCAACGGATCCTCCATGGAGAAGAAAGCCTATACTTGTCCTTCCTGCTTCTTTAATTGTGAGTTTTGATAATATATTGCATAACAGGTCCTACATACACAAGTATGCTATTACATTAAAAATACAATTCATATTGTATAATGCAGGCTATTGATGCTGAAAGCTGCATATTCGATACGGAGGGCGAGATTGAAATTGCACGCTAATCACATAACAAAAAGGGAAAATACTAAAAGAAATCAAAGCAACCTAGGGAGAAGAGGGGTTCAATACATTCCTAAAACACATTGAAAAAACATAGGCCTCAAAGGGGAAAAATGTAAAGCACGTTGGAACAGTTCAAGTGTAACAGGAAATTATATCGCGACAGATATCATCGTGCTTAAACTAAACAACACATGTTTCTGAAAAAATAGAAAGGAAAATGGTCGAGCTTGTTACCTCTGGAAGGTTCTCCAGTAAGAGCTCGTATCTAGGTCTCTGCCTCATCAACCACCTGGGAGTAGAATCGAGGCTGCTCAACCCGTTATGCTGCAAAAAAAAAAAAGTGCCCCGGTTATACTTGTAGATGGCCGAAGGCCTGAAGAAACTGAACTTGTAACTTGTACTATAAAAGCCAGTGGGTTAGATGGATAATACTGTACAACCTCGAATCTGGAGGAAGATGGGTGGCGACAAGGAGCGAGAAAGGAGGCAAATTCCTCCTTGCCGTGCTCGAGCTTCCGGCGGAGCCGGCGGCTCGATGGTGGTTGTGGCTCGTAGAGGGGTTCGTCGAATCGCCTCCGCCCTAGGTGGCCGGAATTGTGGAAGAAGAGCCAACCGTTGTCCAGGCCCGGACTTTGCAACACCACGGTCCATACCGGTATACACGGAAATTGCCCCGTGCCGCCCCGCAGGCACTATATCTCGCTTACTGCGAGACGTAGCACTGCCTCGCCCGTACAATTTCTACCATGGGCCGGCCCAACAAGGCAGTAGGTACTAATGATGGTAATTTTACCCATGGGTACGGGTACCCGCGGGTAACGTACCTATATGGGTAGGGTATGGGCACATTTTTATACCCATGGGAAGTACCCATACCCTACCCATCAAGTCGTGGGTAGAGTATGGGTATAGTCATATACCCATGGGTATACCCAAACCCTACTCATTAACTAAATATGTCACTGACCTCCATCATATCTTCCACTTCTAGATCCACTCAATTCTCTATTTCTTCAACAACGGGGGGTTGGTAGCAAGTATGGATCGGTAGAACGAAAGAGAACATGATTGTGATGTTGCGACGCACGATACACTATGAAATATTGTGTACTGTTGATGTACCCAATGGGTACCAGCGGGTAAAGACACCCACCGGATATGGGGACGGGTAGAGCTTTATACCCATGGGTACGGGTATGGGTAGAGTTTTGTACCCACGACCTATATGGGTATGGGTATGGTATTGGTTACCCTGTCCATACCCTACGCATTGCCATCCTTAGTAGGTACCTTCCTGTGCAGGAATGTTGTCTCGTTCGTGTGCAGGTTCAAACCCATCATTCTTTTCCGTTTTGCTTGCTTCCGTCATTTCGTAAATCTTTTAGGAATATTCTATACACGTGATTGGTTTGTTTGTTCTGTTTATGTTTATTTTTTGTATTTCAAATTTTCTTTCTTTTTTTAGTTCATTCTCCATTAATTTTTCAACAGTGATTTATTTTCTTTCTTTTCTCTTTTTACATTTATATTTTTTGTTCATGTTTCTTTTTTTGGAGGAATGTATGAATATATTTGTGTAACGTATGAATATTATTTTGAAACCTTGAATGCAACTATTTTGAATTTGTAGAATAATTTTCTGAATCCATCGATCTACTTTCTTTTGGTTCACTATTATATTCTGCTTACCCGAACTTTAATACCTTTTCATTTTGACAATTATTTAATTTTTATATTTATTTTAGGTTCACTATTATTTCTGTTTCACCAAAAATTTCGGTTCACTATTATTTATGGTCCATATTTGTTTTCTGTTTACTACTCCCTCCGATCCATAATAAGTGTCGGAAACTTAGTACAAAAGTTGTACTAACTTAGTACAAATTTTCGACACTTATTATGGATCGGAGGGAGTATTTTTTTTGTTCGCCGAAAATTTTAGTTCACTATTGTTTACGGTTCATATTTATTTTGGGTAACTTTTTTTTAACCGGAAACTTTGGTTTGATATTATTTACGGTACATATTTATTTTGGTTCACTATTATTTTTGGTTCACCAAATTTTTTTGTTCACTATTATTTACGGTTCATATTTATTTTTGGTTCACTATTTTTTTAGTTAAACGAAAATTTTGGTTTACTATTATTTACAGTTCTTATTTATTTTTGGTTCATGATTATTTTTGGTTCACCAGAAATTTTGGTTCACTATTATTTACAGTTCATATTTATTTTTGGTTCACTATTTTTTTGGTTAAGGAAAATTTTCGGTTTACTATTATTTAAGGTTCATATTTATTTTTGGTTCACTACTTTTCTAGTTAACCGAAAGTTTTTACTATTATTTATGGTTCATATTTATTTTAGGTTCACTATTATTTTTAGTTCACCGAATTTTTTGTTCACTATTATTTTTTGTTCACGAAAATTTTGGTTCACTATTATTTATGGTTCACTATCATTTTTGGTTCATCAAATTTTTGATTCACTATTATTTTCAGTTCATTATTATTTTTGGTTAACCGAAAATTTTGGTTTAGTTTTATTTACAGTTCATATTTTTTGTTCATTATTATTTTTAGTTCAACGAAATTTTTGTTTCCTATCATTTATGGTACAAATTTATTTTTGGTTCACCGAAAATTTTGGTTCACTTTTATTTTCAGTTCAGCCAAATTTTAGTTTCTTAGTTCCTTTTCACCTAATTTATTTTTGATTCACTATTATTACGGTTCAGCTTAATTTTAGTTCCATTTCGGTTTACTATTATCGAGGATTCACTATTTATTTTTGGTTTACTATTCTTTTCAGTTTACCGAAATTTTTGGTTCACCCAAATTTATTTTCTTTTCGGTTCACTTATTTTTTTTATTCATTATTATTTTCAGTTGAGCCGAAAATAATATTTTCGTTTTTCTTTTCTATTATTTTCGAAAATTGTGTACTACATCGGGACATTATGTATGTAACTACGTATGTCGTCACAAGCTGGGTGAAAAACGAAACGTGTCTAGAAAGCAGTACTATACGTATTAGTAGAAAAGAAAAACGAGAGAAGGGAAGAATCGAAACCTGCGGGTGCTTGTTTTTTTTTTGTTTTGAGCCAAACCTGCGCGTACGATACGAGCGGAGAGACCTTCGTAAACGTCGCATGATGGGCCAGGCCCACTAGGGAGAACACGTGAGCGAGGCGAGAGTTTCATCTCGCAACAAGCGATGCATAGGGGTCCCCGTGCCGCCCGGGCGGCGCTGCACGAGCTGATGGCCCGGAAGCCCAGTAAGAGCTCGCTCCACCGCGTAATCAACCGAACGGATCAAAAGTATACTCACACATTGGACACAAAACCGCTGAACAATAAATTGGGATGTTTTAAGGGAAACGCTGTATATCCCCCGGACGATCGAACGTCTCCCGTCCTCCTCATCGTGCGCGCACCACGTGTTCGTACGCATCTGAAGCAGCGAGCCCTATGAACCTTATCGTTTCGATTGCTTTCTTCTCCACTCGTTCCTCATCCCTGCTCCTCGGCGTCAAACGCCTCCGACGCAATCTCGAAAGAGGGCCTGCTTCAGGCGGCCGCCTGAGTTACTCACCGGCGCCCCATACTATTACCACCCCGGCCGCCCCACCGACCCCGCCTCCTCTCTCTAGTCGGCTCTGGAAGTAGACCATCATGGCGCGTGCCTCGAGCACGTAGCTGCTGCTGCTCCTGTTGTTCCGCGTGGTGGCGAAGGCGGTTTTGCGGCAGCCAGGGTGCCTGTGAGGGCGCTCCGTGACGGTGCTACAATGGGATGGCACCGTTGCTACCGACGGTGGTCGCCGATGCTACGTGCGACTGTCGCCGTTGCTACAATGGGAGGGCGACCGACGGTGGTCGTCGGTGTGTCGCCGTTGCTACAATGGAAGGGCGCAGTTGCTACCGACGGTAGTCGCGGGTGCTACGTGCGCTTGTCGCCGTTGCTACAATGGGAGGGCGATCGACGGTGGTCGCCATTGTGTCGCCGTTGCTACAATAGAAGGGCGCAGTTGCTACCGACGGTGGGCGCCCGTGCTACGTGCGCCTGTCGTCGTTGCTACAATGGGAGGGCGACGGTGCTCCGGTGCCGCCGCCAAGCTCGCACATGCCTCACCACCATGGACGTCACCTCCTTGGCCGGACAAAATCCGGCGAGCTGGCGCTGCCTCGGCGCGGTCAGGCCCTCCTCACTGCTGCCCCTCTCTATCCCGCGCCGGAGCCCTTTATCCGCTCTCCTCCCTCTCCCATCTCCCTCTGGACTCGCCACGGCCTGTGGCGCCGTCCCATGATGCCATTACGACAAACATTCGAGTTGCTGATAGGGGCGAGAGGAGGTGCTACCATAACTAGGAGCTGGTGCTGCTAATTAATGGCAGGGGCGCTCCGTAGCTTGGCGGCGGTGCTACCATAGTCGGCTGACGGTGCTACCGTAGTTGGCCGGGGGTGCTACCACAGTTGGCCGACGGTGCTACCAGGGTTGCTGCCATAGGTGCCATGGTGCTGTGATTGCCGGTCGCCGGAGCCACAAAAGAGGCTCCACGTACCAAAGCTAAGACAGAGGGCGACAGTGCTCCGACGAGCTGCAACTGCAAGGGACGGCGGCGCCGGAGCTGCAAAGCGGTTTCTGGGCGAAGAAGACACGCGTGTACGGTTTGGGAAGACAGGAGTCCACCCACGTGGGGATGGGGAAAGCTGCCGCGTCTTTCTGCGATGCGGGAAGTATCGGATGGCCACACGCGCTCCATCGGACGGCTGCCGACCCGGGGGATCGGCGCGCGATATCCCCCGGGGGACGCTCAGCGCTATCCATGTTTTAAACTCTCAAATACATAATACCGTCTAAATCACCCACTAAACTGGTTTTGGACAATCTAGTGGTTTTTGCTGATGACGTGGCGATGGTGTGTCGTTGCCGCCGTTATGTCCTCGAGACCGCCATGTGCAGGCTCGAACTCGAGCTCCACACCCTCCTCGACTCACTCCCCAATGTCCTCCACTTCCACCAAAACGACGACGACGACGTTCACCATGACAGACCTGAGAGACACGTGCGACCACCTCCGCGCGGTCGCGGAGGCCATGCTGGCCGACGGATACGACAAGGAGTGTGTCTCCTTCTTCAAGGCGCGCCGCTGCGCTACGGCGGCTGCAGGGCTTCTCGCCATCCCTGCAGCAAGCCACAACCCAGAAGCTCTCCTGGGACAAGATCGACGCCAAGATGCAGTCCTGGCTCGTCGGCGCACGCCGCGTTCACGTCCGTCTTCGCCAGGGATAGGGATCTATGCGACCTCGTCTTCACCGACGACAACGCGTCCGTCGGCGACGCCGTGTTCTCGGTTCGACAACGACCAGGCCACGAGCATCCTAGCGTTCGCAAAGCCAACCGTCACGCGCGCGGCGCGCACCGGAGTGGATGTTCCGCGTGCTCAACGTCCATGACGTGCTCACGGAGACCATCATCCCAGCCATTGTCGCCATATTTGGGGACAGGTCGGAGGTCACGGCTCGCGCCGTCACGCTTGCGGTGACCAAGGATGACGACGCGGCGCGAGGCATGGTGGCCAGCTCCGAAGCGGCTATCGAGAAGGAGCCAGCCAAGGCCACGGTGCCCGGCGACGCGGTGCACCCGCTCACCCGTTACGTCATGAATACGTCGTCTTCCTCGCTAACTACGAGAACGCACTTGCCAACATAGTGAATCGAAAATAATTGTGCACCGAAAAATGTCCGTGAATCAAAAGTAAAACTGAACAAAAAAATGATAGTGAACTGAAAAAGACCTAAATTCGGGTGAACCGGAAATAATTGTGAACCAAAAATGCCGGTGAATCAAGAATAAAAGTGAACTAAAAACAATAGTGAACCAAAAATAAAAGTGGACCAAAAATAATAGTGAACCGAAGAAACTAAAGTTCTGTTGAACCCAAAATAATAGTGAACCGGAAAAATAAATTAATGGGCTAAAAAAATCATTGATTCACAAAAAAATCAACTGTCTTTTAAAAATGTGTAGGGGTTAAAAATGTATTATTGTGTTACCAAAAATGAGGAAAATTAAAAATAAAATAAAGAAAAATGAAATTGTGGAAATAAAAATGTTAGAGAAAAAATAAACATAAAAGCAAATAGAGAAAAAAGAGAAAATGTAAAAGAAAAATAGATGAAAAATAAAAATGTTCATTTTTGGAAATGTTTAATTTGAAAAGTTTCAGATTATTTTAAAAAAATATCCGAAAAGATAAAAAGTAAAAATAAAAGATAAAACACAAAGAAACAGAACCAGAAAAAGAAAAGACAGGATCGACAAAAGAAACAAGAAACAGAAATAATAGGAGGAATAACCCTTTTTTTTTACTTTGATGGGAGGAATAACTGAGGGCTCGCTCACTCTTTCGTCGAAAGAAGCATAAAGGCCCGTTTGGATAGCCGTATTCGAAGCGGAATCAGCCGGTATAATTCTACAGACCTGAAAACGTCCGTAACTTTATGATAGAATCTGTCGTTTTCTTACGGGGAGAAAAAACAGCAAACCAAGGGGGGACTAAGTGGAAGTTACGGAACGACTCAGAACGAAGAATCGCAAGATGAGCCAGCCCAGCATGGAACCCACAGCGGGCGAGACGAACATACAACTCGCCTGGAGAGATATATAGGGTTTGCGCGATGCGTCCACACTTTTCTGCTCAGCCAATCAGAGAAGAGCACTTGTTTGTGCTTCTTCAACGCTTTGCTTCTACCTATTTTTTTCATTCATTTTTTAGTTTTTATTTTATGTTTCACCTTAGGTTTTTTCTTATGTTTTTTTAAGGCTGGTTTCCACATTTTTTTTGGCGTGATTTAAATTTTTTCCTTTCGAGGCATGTTCCAACATTTCCTGGCATGATTTTTAAAATATGTGTTCCTTTCAATTCAAAACAATCGATGTTACATTTTTCGGTATTTACTTATGATCAGTGTCGATGTTTCATAACCGGATAGTCAGTTTATATGTAGGGAAGGCTTGTGACCACGATCACATGCGCTAACACCTCAGGCACGCAAAGGAACATGTTCAGGCTCTGGGATCGTCTCCGGAAACAACCCTACTCCTGTATGTGAAGATGTATTAGCGTGTGAGGTGCTGATAGTACAAAGTGTGACAGATGGCGGTACAGCCGGCGGGCTGCTCTTCTTGGTAGAGGAGAAGAACAATGCATATGAGGTGTGTGTGTGTCAATGATCAACATTGTGGTTGTGTTCTATAGGAATTTTCTGCGTGATGAAGTCCTTGTTCTTTTTCTGATCGTTTCAGTTAGAATACGGACATCCAAGCGGGCCCTTAGTAATCATTGTAGGTGGTATTGTTGAGACAGCATGGTTGGCACGCTCTTGCCATCTGAGTTTCTTCGCCTTAGAGCATCCCAGCCGTTGTGCCCCCCAGCACACTTTGCCGGTGGCTCCTGGGGGCGCCGGCGTATTTTTTTTTGTCTTGGGGAGACTAGTTTTGGCAGCCGCACCCCCACCCCACGAATTGGAGAGGACGCGTGGCGACGTCGCACGCGCTCTGGAGACGCCGCGGCCGCAGGAGTGCCACGAGCCGCCGCGCATGCGCCCGGCTCGTCACGCGACGCGCGTGGTACCGGCGGACGAGGAGCGCGACGGCCATCATGATGAAGCCGTTGAGCGAAGTACACCACCGCCGCCGACCGGAGCACACCCGACACGTCGTACGGCACGAACAACACCAGGTTGCGCGCACGCGGAGCGCGCTCGCCGGCCTGTTGACTAGCGACGCCATGTACGACGTCCAGGCGCGTGCCACCGCGGCCGTGCCGATGACGCTCTCGAGGATGAGGTTCGCAACGGCGATGAAGGCCGCGAAGTCACCAAGCTCGACACGGAGGTAAGCGAAGGAGCCGCCAGCCACGGGGATCTCGACGGCGAACTCGGCGTAGCAGAGCACGGAGAGCATCGCAGAGAAGCTGGCCACCACGTAGGAGAGCACGATGGCCGGGCCTGCGTGGTCCCGGGCCTCCAGACCGGTGAGCACGAAGATGCCGGCGCCGAGGTGGCAGCCGAAGCCGAGCCACGTGAGGTCCCATCAGGTGAGGCAGTGGCGCATCTCTTTCTCGCTCCGGTGCCGCATCGCGCCGAGCTCCGCGGCGTCGGTGGAGCGGCCGGTGAGGAGGCGGTCCCTGAGCCGCGCGGGCGTCGTGACCAGAGCCCCGCGTACGCGCCCCAGCTCGCGAACGACGGCTCCGGGAAGAAGTCATCCTTGCTCCATCGGGGATTCAACGAAGAAGAGGGCTTCTTGCTTTCTCAGGAGCAGCTGCAGGCGAGCGGCGGCGCGGCAAGGGCGCGCTGTGGCCCGGCGAGCGGCGGCGCGGCAAGGGCGCGCTGTGGCCCGGCGAGCGGCGGCGCGGCCGGGTCTGCGCTGTGGTCCGGCGGCAGAGCGAGGGAGAAAGAGAGAAAAGAAAGAGAAAAGGGAGGAGAGAGGAGAGAGAGGAGAGGAGAGAGAGGGTGGTGGGTGGCTGGCAGTGGGGCTTTTGCATGCAAAAGCATCACGCCGGCGCCCCCAGGCGAAACCCAGCAGGCTGGGTTTGGGTTGGGTTCGCCGACGTATTTTATTAGCAAATCCGGCGAAAAACGAGTCTGGGGTACGAATGGGAATATTTTTGTACGCCGGCGTACAAAAAGTGCTCTGGGGGCTTCCTGGGGGCTGGCTGGAGATGCTCTTATTCACAGTGCTAAAGCAAATAAATCAAACAGTTGACATCAGAAGATTCGGCATCACAACAGCGTGGGGTGTACGTTCTTCAGTCGGTGGCAATCAGTTGGTATGGGTACGAATTCTGTTTCGGGGCCCGTCCAATTAATTGCCGGCAACATACACACACTGTGTGCCTTGCATGCTGACTTAATGGGAGCTCCAGAGAAGATATGGCAAGAGTGATGCGGTGCACTGGTGCTCTGTATATCGATTGGTTCTTGGACAGAAATCGATTGAATCGATCAGTATCTAGAAGAAAAAAGGATCCGATATAAATTGGTTGTCCTCTTTCTCTCCATGTCCCTTCAAACAGAACTCTACCTATGTGCTTATCCTTCACTATAAAGATTAGCACGTCAGTGTGAAAATTGTGCAGTACTTACTAGTTTTTTTTCCAACATAGAGGGAATATGTATAATTTGTACTAAATGACCCTTCTAAAACCCTTCAGCCAGATTTGACCCCTAAAGAAAAAACTAGATCCGATATGATTGACGTATCCGTCTTATAAAAAACGCGGGCCTCTCATGTGGGAACGCTGTGTTGGTCCGGGTTGTGTCGGAGTCGTTTTCGTGATTCGGTGGTGTTTTGCTTGGTTCGTGACGCGGTTTTGTACCTCGGTGCGCCATCTCCTCGCCATTCTTGGTTTGATGTTGGGCAAGGCAAGTCGTTTTTATCGGGTCATTTGTTGAGGTTGGCAAGTAAATGGTGTGTGGAGCTGTAGCCTTCAATGGCGATGTATGGGCCATCTTGGTCTTTGTTCTATGAAATTTAATACGTCTTCCGGAACATATTCTTGAAAAAAAAAAGCGAGCCTGATTGGCGGGAACCAAATAAGTCCTCGGAAATAAGGCATCCTGAATGGCTTATATTAAAGGACTAAGCCATTTTTATAACTCGAATCCCCAAATAAGCCGACGAGGATGACTTTTCTACGTATTCAAATAAGTCATTGTAAATATCGTTTTTTAGAGGGGACATGTTTGGTTAAAAGTTTTCTGAGTGCCCATTAATTGCTAAAAGTTTTTAAAAGCAACATTTAGGAAAATCATACGAAATGAATTTAGGAGTTGTAGCTTCTACCCAGAAAGATCATACGGAAAATCTGTTTTGACTCGTACGTGTAGATGCATCCACTACCCAAAATGGCATTTTAAAATATCAAAAAATTCCAAACAAAATTTTCGGTGTACATCCGGACATTTTATGGTCGCGCACAAATTTCATGGGGAAAAAGATATTTTTTGTGGCATGTGTAAAAAAAGACAATTTCCGTTGCTCCAAAATGATTTTTCACTAGACTTTTTTTTTTGCACAAGCCAAAAAAAATCTCTTTTTTCACAAAACTTTGTGGAAAAATATAGAGTTTCTTCATGTACATCATAAATTTTTGTTTCAATTTTTTGATATTTTAAAATATATTTAAATTGCAATTTTCTAGTCCTATAAGGCAAAACACCATGTCCAGATTATATACCTGCAGTTTTTGCTTGCACACTTGCACTACAGCCGCCCCTGCCCACTTGTACGATACTGCCCCCTGCCACTGCCAGTAATTAAGTGCTCCACAGTAGATCCCTTCGCTGCTTTTCACAGTCTCGCAGAAACCCCCATTTTTCTACACTTCTGAACTGAAGTTCAGAACGTAAAATCAGTCCCTGTTTTCTACATCAAGGATCGATGTCATATATATATAGGAAGCTCAATTGGGACACCTAGGAGCCTGGGCACCATGCATCATGACCGTCTGATTAGGTATCTTGATTGTTGCCTCTCTAGTGGATTCTAGTACGCCGGGTTGACCCGTTAACATCATTGTGCACCGACCGTGTATCTATTAGACTAGTCACAATGGGGGTATCATAAGTAGTATCATAGGTGCCATGTTGGTAAAAAAATGATGTGGCACAACAATAAATAAAGAGAGAGAAGGTTGTGGTATCATGATATGATACCGTAACATAACGGATTTCAAGACGCAATGAGTCTATGAGCTAATAAATACAATGTATTATGATACTACAAATATGTTACCACCCACAATGGACATAGTAACATAGACTAGTATCATATGCATGATACTAGTTTATGTTACTTCCCATTGTGACTAGTCTTAGGATTGAATTTCGGAGTATTAAATGCGAGCAATTTTGTAACGAAGGGTAATAAATGATGATTACTCGGTACGGTGGTGGAAAACTTGATTAAATTGGTAGAGTACTTATTGTTTTCAATTGCATACCCATAAATCGTGCAGGATACCCAATATTCGTGAGTATATTTGTCAGGTCCAATAATGATGCACTAATTCTAGCATTTGTACTGTGTGATCTATTAGTAGTACTAATTTTCACATGATATTTTATACCCCAGAATCATGCACGCCATACACAGTCGGCATTCGTTGTCAATTGATTGATTATTATGCACTTGGGTATCTGATCGTGGGTGTCTACTTCTTATGCATGCATGTCAAAAATTCAATTATGTACTGGGTATATGAAAATAATAAGTCAATAGATCTGGTCTACAATTTTTTCATTCAATTTAAAGTATTAAACATGGTTGCTTTGTAAATAATTTCTTAACTCGGTTTAATAGTACTCAATTATAGGATATTGTGTGAGTCTATCTGTGGGTATATGCTGCCACCTATCAGTGAGTATGGAATTTTGACCGGTTATACACGGCAAGGTAATTTGGAACATGCTAGCAATAAAGCGACTGAAATGCTGTTTAAATACCAGCAAGGGCATATATATGTCCGAGTACATTGTAATTACGGAATCTAGATATATAGCAGTCAGTTACATTTTTGAATTACTACAGATCACCACACGTATGATATGCCCACTTTAAATTGATTTTTAATATTGGTATCACGTACCCAAGTCGTAGATACCAATGTTGCATATAGGATTTGATCAAAATATTAACCGATACCCTGAGTTGTGGGTATGTTGATATCACATACTCAGGTTCAGGTTGTAGATACTCCGAGTCGGATGCACGACATGGCTCTATGTACTCGTGCCATGTTACCGCCATCATGGCCTAGTTGGGCTCGTTCGCCACCTAGAAGATTATTTCAGTGTATCGATTTCATACTCATATCATATGATGAACCCTTTTAATTGAATTTTGGTTTAAGTAAACATTAGATACACGGTGTTGTGGGTACATTGGTATCACATACTCAGATCGTACATACCATGTTGTACTTAAGACATGACCAATATAACAATCAATACCCTAGGTTGTGGGTATGTTCATGTCACATACTCAGGTTGTAGATACACTGAATCGGATGCACGACATGGCTCTATGCGCTCGTGCCATGCTAGCGATAGCCAACACGGCCTGGTGGGGGCGTGTCCTCACCGTCGAGAAAGTTATTTCGGTGTGTCGATTTCATACTCATATCGTATGATGTACCCACTTTAAATTAAATTTTGGTTCAAGTAAACATTAGGTACATGGTGCTGCGGGTATATTGATATCACATATTGCCTCGGACAGCAAGAGATGCGCATTTCCTTCTTGCACTAGCACACTTCTGCAGCCTGGGCATTTAGATACCTACATTTAAAAATAAACCAAACATGAGTATGAAATATAGTAGTAAGAACATAAACCAAACTTGTGATGAAAAAACTAAACTATCAGAGATGTTTGAAAGTACTAGCTGCAACAAAGTAAATACTAAAATTTCTATTGGAACATGTGTATCAGAAAAAGATGCAACAAGAGTACCCAAAATTATACTAATCTAGAATGCAGTGTCGGATGCAACACTAGTACCCAAATTATACTAATTGAGTATGAAGTAGAGCTGTAAAAATAAAACACAAACGATGTGATGGAGTTTTGAAATACTATCGGTATCACATCACTCATTCATGCGTATTCCAGTAAAAAAACATTTCTAGTTCTAAGTAAGTACGTTCTATACCAGCTATGATCAAAATAAGTCATGATTCTATGCAGAATATAAGCCACGTTTTTGGACTGAGCGCGGGAGGAAAAATGCAATCTACAAACTGATCATTCATACAAATCCTGTGCACAAACAAGTGCTGATTTCTATTGAGCACGGGTCCCCAATGGACTCGCTGACGCTGACAGTGGCCATGAGATGCAGCGACGCTAATTAAGTAAACCGATGGTGGCGAGTTCATGATTGTGCATGAAAAGATCATTCAGGAAATGAAAGCCGGTAGGAGCACACGTACATACCTGAAGCGACAAATCGATTGAACGATTGGAAAAAATCAGCCAGCTTCACCTCCAACTAGCTCATGACGTGAGGTGAGATTGAAATCGTTTTAATCATGTGAGGCTGTGATTGTGGAAAATTAAGGCGCATATAAATAAGTCAGCCAGAGATACCTCGTTTTTTTTGGTAAGAATCCGGGTATGCAATCAGCACGAATCACGCACACGTAGAAGAAAGGAAATCATCATTAATGGCTGGTTGATTTTATTAGGAAAGAGCACCATGGTTCAAAATTTCAAATACTAACGGGTATTCTAAATCTCCATACCCGAATTGGTTCCCTGTCCTAATGATCATGATCAAATGAATCTAACGGTTGTTGAGCTAGGAGCCCATACACCATGGAGCCCCTACTAATTTACCTATATATATATATATATATATATATATATATATATATATATATATATATATATATATACACAAAGGATGGTTTTGCATCAATATAATTAAAAAACCATGCAAGTAGATCGGGTTTTTTTTACCTCAAACTATCGGGTATGAATTCACCCGTATATCCTTTGAAGGGGGGTTTATGATCAGGACTGTTCATGAATCATGCATGATGGACCATTTTGATGAGAGTATACCAAGCAACTGTGGTAGTAACTATTTTTAACGTGGCACTGCTGCTGGTACTTAATTTAGATTTATGCCGCTGACCAACCCTAGCCATGGCAGTAGCATGCTCCCTCTGTGAACTTGCAGGCCGGGGAACCACAGACAACGCCAACAACCAGCAAAGCATATGCATAGGCCACGCAGTGCAGTGGCCAGTGGGGATCACACAACACAACCTCACTCCCACCGGCCTTGTTGCGAGCCGCGCGATCCTTGATCAATAAAGAAGCCATCATCAAGCCATTGCTTATCGTATAAGAAACAATTAATTGCACAAGCTATCAAATTGTTTGCTTCGACTGACGAAAAATATGATGGTTGCCTATACCTTTCTAGTTTCCATCATTTTTTCGAAAAGGAAGGTGATACTCCTGGGCTCCCGGCCTCTGCGTCCTAAATGCACACATCCATCGTTTTATTGAATAAGAGCAGGGCAACAAGGTCAAAACACCTTATAAATAAGCATAGTAAATGAGAAATGGTGAAGTAAGGTCGATCATAGGTAATGGATTGGGAGGACATTTGGTTGGACTTACTCGGTTGTCGCATCAATATCTTTCTTCCTATAACATTACATTGTCTAACAAGAACCAGTTTTGGTGGTTTCTGTTCTCCAAGCGGATGCTATAAATATAGCTTTTAGAAGGTCGCTAACCGGAAATTAGATGGCCTCATTGATTTTCTCTTGTATTGCTGGAGTGGTACATGTATATAATTGTCCATGCATCTTTCTGTCACCTTCTTAGGCTTTTGGCGCACGTACTGGACTAACTGAAGCTGGTACTTGCTTGTTGAGCCGAAGGCAACAACGGGTGTTAGCTAGTTTGATGTGCTTAACATCTTTTCCTAGCTAATATATGTACTTCAAGGCTTCAAGTATACAATAAGCTGATGCATGGCACAACAATGCATGCAATGTTGCACAGTACTGCTAGCTAGCTGTTGCGGCTACCCATGCATATGTACTAGATCTGGCCACCCGGCCGGTCGATCAGAGCTATTGCTTTGTGTTAATTTCGTTCACACTCCGTGCGCGCCTTGCTTGCCCTATCTAGCTAATTGCCTGAGACTGCATAAATATGTATGGCGTGCACCTGCCACTCCTTCTGTGCTGCCTCACTGGCCTGCTCACTACTAATACCCCTAGCCTGCAGCTAGCAGCAGTCTCTCTCTCTCTCCCCCTCTGCTCATCTCCCTCTCTCTCTCTCCCATTCTCTCTCTCTCGGAAGCCAAGAAAAGAAAGGAGGGGGAGGAGAATTCCTTGCTCGATCGATCGATCATGGTGATGATGGATGGCAGCTTGGACGCGGAGAAGATCGCTGGGTATTTCAGGGGCAAGAGCATCCTCATCACCGGCGCCACAGGCTTCCTCGGAAAGAGTAAGTACACACACACACACACACACCAAAGTTCAGTTTAGCAGGATACTAATGTATATATATATACCCTACATCTTGATTAACCACGGCTCCACGGGCACCCTATCGTAATGTACACTGCCCAATTATATATACCCATGAAATTATGCATGTGGCTAATTATGAGACGATCTGTCGTCGATCCCATCGATCTTAATTTGTACCTTTTGTTTTGATCCATAATATATGCATATGCCTTTCATGGCATGCAGTTCTTGTGGAGAAGATACTCCGGGTGCAGCCAGACGTGAGGAGGATCTACCTGCTCGTGCGGGCCGTCGACGCCCAGTCCGCAAAGCAACGCGTCGAAGCAGAGGTTCTTCTAACTAACTCCAACTTATTACACTATTTAATTAATCCTATAATTAAACTAGGTTAATTATACTGCAACCAAGTTCACGGATGAGATGGAGATGTAAATATATATATATGGTCATGCTAGTTAATACTCATATAGTCATATAGAGTACACATGTTGTAGATTTCGCAGGAAGACGCATGTGGTCAATTATGAGCTCGCGATCCAAGTGTCAGTTATGCATGCAGCAGCTAGCACATGTATTTTCATCAATTCTTGCATGTCAATCGACGTTTACGTCTCTCTTTCTCTCGTCACCGTCGTCCAACTCTGTCCGTCCCAATTGAGACTAGCTAGTGCTCCCATGTAGCTCTACTGTGACGACTGAGACAATTTGTGCGATACCACGCGTACGATGGATCACTGTACTATCTACCTAGCTTAAATTTGTGCCAAAACGTACGTATACAATTTAACTCATTGTGATCGATCCATGCATACGCCTAGTCACGTCCTGTAGCACTAATTGGTCGTCATGGCAGCACCTACCTCATGTCTCTTGCAGATGCATGGATGCCCAACTTAATTTGTAGCCCAATATTCACGGGCGATATGATTGGTACGTTTACTCTGTGACCAAATTAACCCTACTAATCTGTCGGTCTTGAGTGCATAGTTGCCAAAAATTTGGCATGGACGTTCTACTTAGCACATTTTAGTTGCATTCTCCATTCCAACATTGACCAAAACACACAAAAAATCTATTGTTAATCCGGCCATCTCTTTATAATCTGAGTCAACATGTCGTGGTAAATGTAAAAAACTGAGTTTCAATATCCACGCCTACAGTTTAGGTGCGACCAACGGCTCTAATCTAGAGTGAGGTGCTCATTGTAGTAGTAGTAGTAGTAGTCAATTAATTGCTCTCTGTTTCAAAGACGATGGGTTTTTTTTTTACTTTGCGCCATTATCTTAATTTTTTTAATTGTGTAAGAACTGAGTATAAGGTTAATTATGAATTCCTTCTATATTTGCATTCTGTGGAACAAATTTCATGGCAAATCTAATGGTACCACTTCACCTAACCAACCTTACTAGTTTACTTTATTGGTGAAAATGAAGAAGGCTGAAGGTAAACTTTCTAAACCGTGATATATTTGGAACTGAGGATGTGCCATCCATCAATATGGAGAGCAGTTTGGTTTATGTTGTGTCCTTGTCAGAAGTAATGAGCCTAGTAGGCACACCCAATGAATGAGCCATATGGAGGGTTGTGGAAATGGAGCCGATCCTTGAATGTGTACCCTCCAACACACTATACACCACCAATAATTCAGCCCAAGGAGAGGAGTAAAAGTAGGAATAGATCCCCTGGCAGTGGTACTACGGCTACTACTCCTAGTAGGTAATCCACCATATATACGACATGTCCATGTTGGTAGTTATTACTATGGGCGCATGTGCATGTTCATATGCCCAGAACATCTCCGAGGTCTTTGATTATGGTCTTTTTGTGTCAACTAGCAGTACAATATTTCAAAATTTCATTAAGTTGGGATGCATTTTACTAGAAAAGAATGATGCGAATCTAGTTATCCGGAAAATGTGGAGGAGAAAGATTGTCCCTTTAAGGTTGGTGGTGATGCAGGTGACAGACGCCGAGCTGTTCTGCCTCCTGAGGGAGAAGCATGGCAAAGGAGGATTCGGACTGTTTGTGGAGGAGAAGATTGTCCCTTTAGCGGGCGACGTCATCTTTGAGAACATGGGGCTAGATGCTCCCATGTTGGAGGAGCTGGCCAGGGAGGTCGACATCATCGTTAATGGAGCTGCAACCACAAACTTCTACGAAAGGTCTCCACACAAATACTTAGTAATGTTTTGTTTTTATGAAGGAAGAAATGATAAATTACACAGGAGTAGAATATAATTAAGTGGTAGTTTCTAAGGCATAATACTTATTAATTTTAGGTATGATGTTGCGCTGGATGTGAATGTTATGGGGATGAAATACATGTGCCAGTTCGCCAAGAGGTGTGCCAATCTCAAGATGCTCCTCCATGTCTCCACCGGTCAGTGGTACTTTCTCTGTCTCCACGCACGATCTGTCGAATGTAGCTTTGACTGACAAAAAAAATGTTGGACGACGCTTGCAGCGTTTGCAGCCGGCGACAGGGAAGGGCTGATCATGGAGAAGCCGTTCAAGAAGGGGGAGACGCTGCGGGAGGGCACCTACCTGGACATCGACGCCGAGCTGCGGCTGGTCGGCGACGTCAAGAAGCAGCTGCTGCTGGACCTGGACGGCGCCGGCGGCGGCCAGGACAAGGCGGAGCGGAAGGCCATGAAGGAGCTGGGCCTGCAGCGGTCCCGGCACTTCGGGTGGTCCAACACGTACGTGTTCACCAAGGCCATGGGCGAGATGATGCTGGGCCAGCTCCACGGCGCCATCCCTGTGGTGATCATGCGGCCGAGCATCATCACCAGCATCTTCAGGGACCCTCTGCCCGGGTGGATGCAGGGGACGAGGACGATCGATACCATCATCATCGGGTATGCGAAGCAGAACCTGTCGTGCTTCCTGGCGGACCTGGAGCTGACCATGGACGTCATCCCGGGGGACATGGTGGCCAACGCCATGATGGCGGCCATGGTGGCGCACTCGGAGGAGGAAGGTGCGGAGGTGATGTACCACACCACCTCGTCGCTGCGCAACCCGGCGCCCTACGGCGTGCTCTATGAGTCGGGCCGCCGCCACTTCTACGAGAACCCGCGGCTCGGCAAGGACGGCCGGGCCATCCCCACCAAGGAGATGTACTTCTTCAAGACAATCACAAGCTTCCACCTCTACATGCTCATCAAATACAAGCTGCCACTTGAGATCCTGCACCTGGTGAACCTGCTTCTCTGCGGGCTCTTCTCGGCGCTCTACGAAGATCTCAGCCGGAAATACAAGTTCGTCGTCCATCTCGTCGACGTCTACGGGCCCTTTGCCTTCTTCAGAGGATGGTAGGTTACTACTTCAACTGATGCTGTACCCCAAGATAATTTACATCAACAACTAACTAACTGGTGATCTTCCATTCTTGCTTGGCTGATCAAAGCTTCGACGACATGAACTTGGAGCGGCTGAGGTTGACAATGCCAGCGATGAGCCCAGAAGACAATTTGTTCAATTTTGACCCCAAGACCGTCGACTGGAACGACTACTTCTACAAGATCCACATACCTGGTATCCTCAAATATGTGCTCAAGTAAAGCTGCAGCAGTGCAGTTTTCCTCGAGCCTTTATGTTACATTTACACCTTATTTTCTCCAGAAGAACAAAAAAAAAGCCATGTCTCACGTCAGAAACATCAAATCGACTTGTTCTTCCTGTATGGGGATGTGATAAAAAAAACTTTTTCGATGCCCACTAGACTATGGGATTATTGTATTGGAGAAGCGGCGTGTGTTGATCAACTACTAAAAAAGACATGTATTCTGGTGTTTATGTTCAGGTTTGTGTAATTTAATCATGTCGTGAAATGAACTGTAATAACCATCTATGTGTATCAAGGTCATGTGTACTTATGTACTCCACAAAGGGCTTAAAATATGAAAGCTGTTCTAAGCAGCTCCAGTTCATGTTCAGTTCGACATCTTAATCGATGGATCAGTTCTTCCTAAGCACGCACAATCTATCTTTCTCATTGTGGAATTTGTAAACACGTTCAAAGATAGAATCATGAAACAGGAGCTCGGAGTAACAAGGGGTACGGGGAAAATGTTTCCAAATTTAAAATGTACTGTACTTGGTATAAATGTTTGAAAGCAATGCTTTACAATGCTGTCTGTCATATGCAGAATTTACCCCCAATATTTTTTTCACTAGGAAGCTTCCTTTCCTTCCTACGCTTGCTTCTAGAAACAGAAGAGATTATTTTGACCACGAGAGTAGATCTGAACCATGACACTTCAGCTCAAACAGTCAGAACAAATCTCTTGTTCTCACAGGACATCTGTTAAGTTGTCGTTGTATCGCTCATCAGCAGCTTCTTCACGTATGCAAAGACCTTTGGGAGATCAACTGTCCATGCGACTGAAATCGGTGCGTAACCTGACCATGGATTTTCTGAATTCCACCTGCAGTGTAGTGTGACAATCAGTAACACATGTGAATAACTGAATATATTACAACATTATGATGTCCTGGTTTAAATTTAGACCAGTGGGGGCACGCGTGATACTTAAATGATCATATGGATATGCGTGTAAGAATCTCAAAACAATACATAGCTATAGCAGATGTTGTTTACTCATAAATAGCATGATACATACTTTTTCAATCCATGATCCATCAAAGTATGTCCAGTGCAAATGCCCTGGGTCTCAACTCTCACGACACCCTTCTTAAATGTGAAGTACTCAGGATGAACTAAGGCTGTAAAGCTCACAGGATCATGGAGGAAAATCCCTGAATAAGACGGCATAATCAGTTGAAACTGGTTTTGCAGATTCAGTGGCAATTTTAGCAAAAGCATGAGAACAAAAAGAGGGCTACAATATACTACCATGAAAGCCGTCAGACTTGGTATGCCAATCTCTGTAGAACTTGCACATATCACACAAGAATTGTGCATGCTTCCCTTTTGAGTTTCTTAGCTCCAAGAGATCCTCGTCTGCATCAAAGAAATTCAGACGGTAGGCTAGAAATTAACCACCCATGCTCACAGCTTGAACTATCGAGATGATGCGGATATAAAGGGACAAACCTGTAAAGCAGACTTGGGTTGTTATGTTAATGCCAACCACATCAATATCTGCTCCTGAGGTAAAAACTACGTCTGCTGCATCCGGATCTCCATAGATCTGCAGAGTTGTGCATTCAAGGTTTAACACGTGTGTTTCTGTTTATGCTTGCTCATAAATTAATGCAGTAGAATAGTGTGAAATGCACATGACAATACATTTGCTTCGGCAGCCGGGTTGACATTTCCAGCTGCAAAGAAAGCTCCACCCAGTACAACTATTTTCTTGACCTTGCTTGCAAAGGAAGAGTCCCTTTTGATGGCCTAAGAAATAACAAATGATACCTCTTAGCACAAGGCACGTCATACACAGAATGGTTAATAGGTATATCCTGTAGCTGTAAGCATACCAAAGCTACGTTTGTCAGGGGTCCCAGGGCAAGTACAGAGATCTCTCCAGGAAACTGGGAGACCTTATTAACCATGAACTCGGCAGCACTTTCCTCGATCTTCTTAGTAGTAGGTGCAGGAAGATTCAAATTGCCAAGGCCATCGGATCCATGAACAAAATCAGCAACACGTGGCTTTCCACCCTAAAATACAGAAGGCATATCAATAGCTGACCAACTGAAACTGTACTATAACGTAGTACAAAATAGGTAGCATAGTATTATTGGAAATCTCAAGTCTGAACCCCATCTACTGTATAAAAAATATGGATGCTGATGTGACAGGCCACATAACCGACTACTGAATATGAACAAGCATATAACTCACCATGTAGTATAAATTAGAAAATATCTTAGCCATATCACCCACTAGTACAAAAATGAAAAAAAAAAAAACTAATGTGTCTTGTACTTCCATGTGACAATAGCAAAATGCTTTTGATGGATGCTAGTCAAGTATGCACTCAGAGTCATTTTAAATTGATGACACAAATTGTGCACTTGCCGCAACTAAAAAGGAAATATCAAGTTGCAAAGCCATCGTGAAGTTTGAAATGTGGAAAATTCCAATATGTGCATTGTACCTTGAGAGGCTCAGGGCTGCCCTCTGCTACTGGAACCTCAGGATGGCCTGCTCTCTCACACTGCCCTTTGAAGAATCAAAGCAGTTAGCAAACCCAGGAAACAGAAGAAAACAAAATTCAGCAGTTTCCGATGCTCACCAGCAAGAGCGCATTGCGCGTAGCATACTCTGTGGTGACATTGCCAAATATGGTTGTCAGCCCGATGATCTCCACACTTGGTTCTTCGAAAGCCATTAGGATCGTCATGCTATCATCTAGAAACCAGATTGCAGAGAGAGCAGGCAGTGAGACCAGGAATTTAACTTCTTACAATTCAGGATTTTTTTTTCCAAGAAAATGCTAAAGCTTTGATGCATTAGGATGCTTCCGGGTCCACCATGCCGTGCCTTTGGACATTATTAAAGGGAACATGTAGCATTTGCAAATAATGTACACCGGTGGCTTAAAGGGAGTGGGAGCTTAGCTGCAAGCCCCTATGAATTGTCTGAAGAATACAACTCCCATACGATTCAGTTACGGTGCTGTAAACTAGTTGTACGCAAGTTACTACTGAATTGTTCAGCCTGCTGCTTGAGTAATCCACCTAACCGAAGAAAAAAACAGCCAGTATGGCATCTTTGGTACACTAAAGAGAAGGTGACAAACCGTCGTGATCGTCGTGTTGCTGGCCCGGCGCCGTCGTTGTCATCCGTAGGCCGGGCTGAAACGCCACTACTAACCAACCACGTGCGAGAAAAGTAGTGCAGGTACCAAGTAAATTGGGCATCTTCTAGTTACGGTCAGGCGTAAACGAGAATAAAAAGTACTAGAGTACGTAATTTCTGCCTAAGATTCTCCTCCATTGACCGATTCTTCGTGAATTGCAGTACAAGGTGAGTAAGGGAAGAAAAAACAAGGGATTGAAGCGAAAGAAACAATGGATGGGGAAGGGAGGGAGGAATCGCACCGATGCCGGGATCCGTGTCGATGATGAGCCTGTCGCGGCGGATCTGCGCGTCCTGCCCCATCGCCCGGGCCGGAAGGATCCCTTCTCCTCCGATCGGAATCGGAATCTCGAAGACAGATAGGAAGAGCAGGTGCGCCGCGCCGGCCAGAGAGGAGCCAAGTGGATATGAGCGGGACGCAACCTCCTTCCTCTCTCTCTTTCTCTCGACTGCCCTGTTTCTTATATACACGAGGAGATGACGGTGACGACGACGACGACGATGAGGGCAGGAAAAGGTTAAACTAGGTTGGGGGAAAAGCCAAGTCAGTGAGTTCGTTCGTTGCTGGTGGGGCAAAATGGCATACAAAGATGAGATCTCGGCCTTCGGACCTGTCTTGCATTGTCCGCTGGCCGTCGGATCAGGATTGCGAGGAGATAGCGCAGCACACGTGGAGAGGAGTCGCGATGGAGCCGTGGGACAAGAATACCGAACAATCAGCAATGTCCGAAAAGTTTGTACTACCACTTTTTTTCCTTTTTTTTGTAAAGGATTCGTATATTCTCGAAACTGTAGTGTATCTTCCATTCTTCCTCTCTTTGAAATTGTACTCGGTCAATTCTTTTGGATGGACCGTTTCCTCGTTCAACAACAAATACTCGCAAAAAAAAAAAAACACAACAACAAGTGGAAGAGCTATATTTTCTTGCTTCCACGCTAAAAGCCTCAATTTACAATTTCCCCACAAAAATGACTATTTCACATTATATATGAAAAATTAGTCTATTGAGCCGCGTGTCCATAGATAATGTAACGCATTCAAGGCTTGAGTTTGTTATGAATTCTCTCACATACATGAGTCACATCCTTATTTGTAATCTCGGAAGTACAAATTTGGAGGTTACAGCGGGAGTACATATTTGCAGGTTATTCAATGTATGTGTTAAAGTGTTGTTTTGGTGGCACATCTATTCTCAAGGATATCCAATGTTTACGCATTGTCGTTGCCATCACGGTGGTGCATAGGAGGGCGTCACCATGGACGGCAAAGGTGGAGGTGCAGGTGTTGCTGAATGGATCCATGTGGCAGAGGGTGTCTCCGATCGAGGGCCCCGTGTCGGAGGGCGTCGAGGCATCAACCACCATAGTCCTCCTCCATCATGGCTAAACTGCTCCTGACTCATCTTTGACTATGCCGCCGCCAACTTCGTTGTTGCACCATGTGCATCATCGTCATTCTTTGCTTGCCTCCCTATCGTTGTTAGTTGTTAGGTTTCAGACGACACAGAAGAAACGAACATGTGCCACTCATGAATGTTGCCACACGCAATAGAAAAGACGGAGGGGGAGCACCTCTCTCTGTCGGCCACCGCTAGATATTGTCCCAGTTACAAATACGTGTGGGACGTATCAGCATCCCAAGCTTAATTCCTGCTCGTCGTCGAGTAGGTAAATGATAATTGAATAATTTTTTAAGTGACATGCTGATGGGGGGATACTTTATAGGTAGGCCATGGACCCGGAAAGTAGACCCGCCAAGACCAAGAAGGCCAAAGCCGAGTCACGTATCAAGTCGCATGGGCTGGGCTGGAGACAAGCCGGCCAAGGCCCATAATGAAGAAAGGACCCGTCCGGAAGGAGTCCAAGTACAACCCAGAGTCTAAACTTGGAAGACCAAGACGTAGAGTAGGACTCCGTGTTCTAGTATGACTCGGTATAAAGTGTAAGTCCAGAGACCCGGCAACCTTTATAAGCGGGGTCCTGGACCTTAGATCGATAAGTCCACCAGTAAGAGATAAGCTTCAACCAATAGAGAAACCCTAGCCACCAGAGAGAAGTCGCCGGCTCCTAAGTTGTGGGAGCCGGGTCCTTTTAATCGAGACATATCAAGAGCAATAACAGAGAAGCAGGAAGTAGGTCTTTACCTCGAATCAGAGGGGCCGAACCTGGGTAAATCCTTGTTCCTTGGCGAGATTAATCGATCCAGCGTACTTCAGTCATCAATGGCCCCAGAACTCATCTTCCGTGAGGAAGAACTTGCCGTGACAACCCCACGACAGTTGGCGCCCACCGTGGGGCCTACGGTGACAAAAGGAGTCGAGATCGTTGGAGCTGCTCGCCGAGCTATGGAGAAAACTCGCCATCGGGCGGGTCTACACAGATGAGCATGGAGAGACAGAGATCGATGACTCAGGCTGGACCTCGAGATGAAGAAGTCGACGAGGGCTATCAGCTTGTCTTTGGAGGAAGCAACAGTGTTCGTTGGGATGGTGTGTGCGTCGGGTCTTCGCGAGAACTCGGCGGAGTCGGTGCCGGAGCTAACTGTTATCGTCGAGTCCGACGGTGAGGAGTCGGTCGGAACTTCAGAGGTTGGCATCATCGCCGAGTCTGAGGAACCCCTAGCTGAGGAACCAGATGTGATGCAAGAGTCAGATCAGATTATGATGCAGATTCAGAAGTCCATCCTACCCTTGTTTGAAGATCGGCTTGGGTACGGGATAGAGGAAGAGGATTACGAGAGTCGCCAGTACGCGCCCGCTGTTGTGGGAGTCTACATGTCTGGAAACACTGGGAATCAGTTTGATACAACTCTATTGACAAAGGAGATTAATGCAAGTAATGCCGCAGAGAGGGCAGCCGAGTTAACCAACGCTCGTGCTGCGTTGGAGAAGCAACTAGCTGATATCACAGAGGCAACCGTAGACTTAGCTGCGGAGCAGGCCCGAGTCCAAGATGAAGCTCAGGTCGTGCGGAGGCGCCGCGAGGAGCTTACTTCAATTCAGCATCGTCGAGCCAGGAGTCGCTTGCATGATGGAGTCCACATCAATCCGACCAATCTATTCACCACACCCAATGGTCCAGGCAGAGGAGCCGGACTAGGAGGCTCAGCGGCAGCAGGAGGCGCCGCAGGAGGAGCCGGAGGAGCACCACCACCACCACCACCACCACCAGAAGGATCGGGAGGCAGCCGTGTTAACGGACCACCGCCTGAAGGAGGAGTCGGAGGAGGAGCATCTGGTGGCTTAGGGGCACAGCCCAACAGATTTCATACTCCGGAGGGACATTATTCTAATCCTATGGACAATGTGCATGCGGCGACTCTGAGATTGGAGAATATTGTGGTACCAGAGGGACCAGCATGACATGAGACTCGGAGGCTATCGAGTTACTGAAAACAGCCTTGACTCAGCAGCTTTGTATCCACACTTTTCCAGATGCAAGTAGGTTACACTCAACGCCCTTTACACTCAGGGTATGAGGAGTCGGCACGGCGAGTCCAACCCGGCAACTCTAATCGAGTGCAAGGCGGTCGTGAACTAGCGAGGAATCGTGCAAACATACCAACTGCTTCACAAGCTCAGCTAGTTGTTGATGAGCAAGGCAAACGACGAGAGAGAGAGCAGCAAGAGCGCGGGAGGCAGAGAGGGACAGAGCGTTAGTGCTTGCAGCCAACCCGCCTCAGCCGAGCCCGGGTCCACGAGGAGGTGACTTCTCCTGGTGCTTCCCCCAGCATTAACAGGACCAGAGTGTTTGTCCGATGCCATCAGATCCGAGTCCTTCCCTAGCAGTTTCAAGGAGCCGCGCAAGGTTCCAAACTATGAGCCTAACATGGACCCGACCTCTTGGTTGGGTACATACGAGATGGCGATGAGTATTCGCAATGCCACAGGTAATCTGTGTGCCAAGTTCATGTATCTTATGATGGAGGGAGCAGCCAAGGTGTGGATGCGCAACTTGCCTCCTAGGTCAATCAACTCTTGGGAGCAATTGAAGGCGGCTTTTATTCAGAATTTCCAAGGCACATGCAAGAAACTCAGCACCATTGAGGACCTGGAGCGATGTGTCCAGAGGAAGGGCGAGTCAGCAAGGCACTGGATGAAGCGAGTCTCAGAGATCATTAACTCCTCACAAGGACTCCCACCAGTTTCAGTGTTAATGGCGATGGAGAGAAATTGCAGTTACAATCCCTTGAGTTGGAAGCTAGGTCGTATGAAGGAGAGCCTGAATCAAGGTATTCCCCTTACGATTGGTGAGATCATGGCAGGTGCTAATAAGCACGCTGCCACAGACAAAACAAAGGATCAGGAGGAAGGAACTAAAGGACAAGGTGGCAATGGTCAGAATCAGAACCAGAATCAGAACCAGAATCAAGGTAGTGGCAAGAGGCCGTATGGAGACAACTCTGACCTAGTGGCCAACACAAACACTGGAGTCAGACGTAAGGACAACAATTCTGGTGGATACCAAGGCCGCACTCCAAGCACAGAGGAGGTCTTGAGAATTCCATGCCCTAAACACGCCAAGAACGGTAGATGCGGTCATACCCTGGGACAGTGCGTAGATCTGCAGCGCGCCAGGTTCCAAGGGCCAGGAGGAGGTAACAACAATGGTGGATATAGAGGAAACAATGGAGCCGGAGGACCCGGCAATAATGGTGGAGGAGCCGGCAATAACCCAAACCAACCTCAAGGAGGAGGTCACCAGCAGGCGGGTTCCAGCAGAACCCGAAGCAGCTTCACGAGGGCAATGGTCAGTATTATCACAACTCGGCAGCACAACCCGAGTCGTGGCAGCTACCATGTCTNTGGATACCAAGGCCGCACTCCAAGCACAGAGGAGGTCTTGAGGATTCCCTGCCCTAAACATGCTAAGAACGGTAGATGCGGTCATACCCTGGGACAGTGCGTAGATTTGCAGCGCGCCAGGTTCCAAGGGCCAGGAGGAGGTAACAACAATGGTGGATATAGAGGAAACAACGGAGCCGGAGGACCCGGCAATAACGGTGGAGGAGCCGGCAACAACTCAAACCAACCTCAAGGAGGAGGTCACCAGCAGGGCGGGTTCCAGCAGAACCCGAAGCAGCTCAATGAGGGCAATGGTCAGTATTATGTCACAACTCGGCAGCACAACCCGAGTCGTGGCAGCTACCATGTATTCACAACTAGTACGTCCAAGCGTTCCAAGAAGTTGAAAGTCAGAGCAGTTAATGCAGTAGAGCCGGCCCTTCCACAGTGGCTCAGGTGGTCAGAGCAAACCATCACATGGAGTCGGGCAGATCATCCTCCAAGAGTCGACGAGCCAGGGCAGCTAGCCTTGGTAGTGGCACCTCAAGTTGGGGGCTATACATTGAACAAGTGCTTATGGATGGTGGAAGCAGTATCAACATCTTATATTACGACACATTCAAGAGGATGCAGCTGCAAGATAGACAGCTAATTCCAACAGAGACAGTGTTCCACGGGATAGTACCAGGGAAGTCGGCTAAACCTATCGGTAAGATTTATCTTGAGGTTGCTTTTGGCACAGTGGAGAATTTTCGTTCAGAGATTATGCCCTTTGAGGTAGTGGACCTTAAGAGCCCATATCATGCTCTTTTTGGTCGACCTGCATATTTTAAGTTTATGGCCAGGCCATGTTATGTGTACTTGAAGCTCAAGATGCCAGGTCCAGCAGGAATCATCACAGTTAATGGCAGCAGACAGATGGCATTGGAGTGCGAGATTGGTGATGCAGCCATGGCTGAGACAGCTTGTGCTCAAGAGGAGCTGAAGTTTTACAAGGCAAACGTGGATCCGGAGGACAACTCGGTCCTTAAGAAGCCGGCCACAGAGGAGAAGATGAAATTCAAGTCAGCTCAGGACACAAAGCAAGTCGACTTTACCCCTGGTGACTCTTCCAAGCAGTTCACCATTGGGGCACACCTCTCTGATAAATAGGAAAGCGCGCTCGTCGAGTTCATCCGTGAGAACCGGGACGTTTTTGCATGGAAGCCATCTGACATGCCAGGAGTCCCGAGAGAACTCGCCGAGCACAGCTTACACGTTAATCCTAATGCAAGACCAGTCAAGCAGGGTCTGCGCAAGTTTCATGATGACAGGAGGAAAGCCATAGGAGAAGAGGTGGCTCGGCTCCTCGCAGCCGAGTTCATCAAGGAGGTCTTTCACCCAGAGTGGGTGGCTAATCCAGTGTTAGTACCAAAGAAGACAGGAGAGTTGCGGATGTGCATCGACTTCACGGGCCTGAACAAGCATTGCCCTAAGGACCCGTTTGCACTACCTCGCATAGACCAGATCATCGACTCCACAGCGGGGTCAGAGTTGCTTTGTTTCTTGGATGCATATTCAGGGTACCATCAGATCAGACTCAACATAGAGGATGAGTTGAAAACGTCCTTCATCACGCCCTTTGGAGCATTTTGTTACACAACAATGCCCTTTGGACTCAAGAATGCGGGAGCTACATATCAGAGGTGTATCCAGAACTGTTTCAAAAAACAGATTGGAAGGAATATTCATGCTTATGTGGATGATGTAGTTGTCAAATCTCAGAAGGCCGACTCTTTGATAGCAGACTTGACAGAAACCTTTGAGAACCTGCGCAAGTATAAGATGAAGCTCAACCCGACCAAGTGTGTCTTTGGAGTCCCTGCTGGCAAACTCCTAGGCTTCATCGTTTCAGAGAGAGGCATTGAGGCAAATCCAGAGAAAATCAAGGCTATCCATAACTTGCAGAAGCCGACTTGTCTGAAGGACGTTCAAAAGCTCACTGGATGTGTGGCAGCTCTGAGCAGGTTTATTTCCAGACTCGGGGAGAAGGCGGGTCCTCTCTACCGACTCCTGAAGAAGTCAGACAAATTCCTATGGGATGAAGAGGCTGACCGTGCTTTTGAGGAGTTGAAGAAAACTTTATCAACAGCACCAGTGCTTGCAGCTCCTACAGATAAGGAGCCCATGCTATTATATGTAGCTGCCAACGAGAGAGTTGTCAGCGCAGTAGTAGTTGTGGAACGTGCAGAGGAAGGAAAGGAGTACCCAGTGCAGAGACCTGTCTACTACATCAGTGAAGTCCTCACAGAGTCAAAGCAAAGGTACCCTCAGTGGCAGAAATTAGTTTATGGAGTTTTTCTTGCAAGTAGAAAGCTCAAGCATTATTTCCAAGAGCATCCAATTAAGGTGGTGAGTTCAGCACCGCTGGCAGATATTATACGCAACAGAGAGGCAACAGGGCGAGTTGCCAAGTGGGCAATTGAGTTGGGTCCTTATCATATCACATATGAGCCAAGGACAGCGATCAAATCTCAAGCTTTGGTGGATTTTGTCAATGATTGGACAGATTTTACATCTTCACCAAGCACCCCTTGCACCAAGTATTGGACAATGCACTTTGATGGGTCCAGACAGTTGGAAGGCTCAGGAGCCGGCGTGGTGTTAACATCGCCTAAGGGAGATAAGTTAGCATACGTCCTTCAGTTACACTTTGATTGCACCAATAACATGGCAGAGTATGAGGCTTTGCTACATGGCCTGCGTTTGGCCAAGGAGATGAACATCAAGCGTATCAGGTGCTTTGGAGACTCGGATCTCGTAGCTCAGCAAGTATCTGGAACTTGGGACTCGAAGGATGCAAACATGGCAGCTTATAGAAGAGCAGTCGAACAGATAGCCGGGTTCTTTTCTGGTTATCAAGTGGAGCATATTGACAGACGCAAGAACGAAGCCGCTGATGCGTTATCACGACTCGGCTCTCGTCGAGAGAAAGTACCACCAAATGTGTTCTTAGATGAACTTCACCACCCTTCAGTCAAGTTGCCCACAGAGGAGGAGTTAGCCTTTCCAGACCCAGAGTCGGCACTTGTTGCAGCAGTACGAGCAATCCCAACATGGACAGAGCCCTACCTAGCCTATCTCCTGCGGGGTGAACTCCCAAAGGATGAGGTCAAGCGAAAGCAACTCATCAGGCGGTGCAAGTCCTATACAGTCATTAATGGCGAGTTATATAGAAGAAGCGTTACTGGAGTCTACCAGAGATGTGTGTCTCCAGAAGAGGGCAAGCAAATATTGCAAGAGATTCATGCAGGAGATTGTGGTCATCATGCATCCACTAGATCCTTGGTGTCAAAAGCTTTCAGACACGGGTTCTTTTGGTTGACAGCACATTTAGATGCAGAGAGGATAGTTCGAGTCTGTGATGGATGTCAAAGGTACGCAAGGCAAGACCACGTGCCAGCTCAAGAACTCAGAACCATCCCTATCACTTGGCCATTTGCAGTTTGGGGACTCGACATGGTGGGCCCTTTCTCAAAGTCGCCTTGTCAGAAGACCCATCTGCTAGTAGCAGTTGACAAGTTCACCAAGTGGGTGGAGGTGGAACCCGTCAGCAGAGTCGACGGTGCATCAGCTGTGAGATTCTTCAAGAAAATAGCCACACGTTTTGGGTATCCTCACAGCATCATTACAGACAATGGTACCAACTTATCAGTTGGGGAGATGGCCAAATTCTGTGGTGAGAACAACATCAGACTCGACCTAGCCTCAGTAGCACATCCACAGTCCAATGGACAAGCAGAGAGGGCAAATCAGGAGTTGTTGAAGGAATTAACCCCGGCTCCGAGTCCCTTTGCTAAGAGCCGCCGGGTCTTGGGTTGAGGAGTTACCAGCAGTGCTTTGGAGCATCAGGACGACTCCTAACAGATCTACAGGCTTCACACCTTTCTTCATGGTGTATGGAGCAGAAGCTGTCTTGCCAAGCGACTTGTTGCATGACTCGCCACGAGTCGCCAATTATGTGGAGACAGAAAACGAACTCGCCCGCCAGGACTCGGTCGATGCACTTGAGGAAGCAAGGGAGTTAGCCCTTGAGAGATCAGCAGTTTATCAGCAGGACTTGCGGCGATATCACGCACGCAGAGTCAAGACCCGGACTTTCCAGGAAGGAGACTTAGTGCTTCGCCTTGTCCAGAGTAAGGAAGGGATGCACAAGTTATCTCCACCATGGGAAGGACCGTTTGTCATAAGCAAGAATCTGAACAACGGGTCGTACTATCTGATGGATGTGCGAGAGCCGGCAAGTGTAGGCAAAGGAGCTGATACAGCTCATACCCTAGATCCTTATGCAGAGGCAAAGAGGCCTTGGAACATAGCTCAGCTACGTCCTTATTATACTTAAGTTGTAATAGATTCATGAGTTGAAAGGCAATGAGCCCAGTGAGCCATGCCTAGATGTAATCGAATTATTATGATCAAATGAAATAAAGCCGGCTTCTGTGAACATGAGTCCTTTAGTCGAGTCACCCAGTGAGTGCGCTTTGTTCTTTAAATTTGATCATCAGGTTCTTGGGGGCTTGCTTTTCAGTGAAAAAAGTTAAGCTTAAACTCTTGGACCCGGCACAGTAGCCAAATTTTCCTAGTTTTCTCGCTGGTAAGTCAGATGCATCCTGCACAATATGATCTATCTACAGGCATGACTTGCTTCTTTCTCTTATGGATCCTAAGGAACATATGAGTTAAGAACCTGTCAGCACAAGCTGTACGAGAAGTCATGCAGGGCCTACTTATTCATCAGTGAAAAATTAGACGGGTTATAAGAACCAAGCCGATTGGCACAAATTCAAAATAGCTAACAAGCTAAATAGTTTAAAGCACCAGTAGTGCATCTTTACAACTCAAAAGAGCTCAACAAGCTCAATAGTTTAAAAGCACCAGTAGAGCATAATTACAAAGTCTCAATGGTAACACAGTATTACATAAGCAATCAAAAGTCATTCAGAGGATTGTCTTCTAGAGGAGCTGACTCCTTCGCCAGAGTCGAGGAGTCCTTCCTAGTAGGCGACTTGTCCTTTGATTGAACAGCAGGAGTCGATGAGTTCTTCTTAGCAGGAGATTTGCCTTGTGCTTGAGCAGCGGAGGAAGGAGCCGGCTTCAATGGAGGCTTGGTGGCGACTCTCTTCGTTTGAAATCCAGTACCCTTGGGACTCTTCATATGCTTAGTAAGATCTGCTTGTTTCTGAGCGTCTCCAGAGACAGCTCTAGAAGGAGTGGGCGCAGCAGGAGTCTTCAGGGTAGGCTCAGCACTCGGAACAGGAGCCGCCGGTGACGATGAACTCGGACCGGCAGAGGCAGTGAATACACCAGATGGGTCCTGTGATGGGCGGCCAAAGTTTACTATCTCAGGAGTTACTGGAGTGACTCTCTTGTTCTCCAAATCATAATGATGAACCCATACCTCAGGGTCCATCTTATTCGCAATCTCACAAGCATATGGCCGCACCAGCTTTTCTTCGGCTATGAAATCATTCTGAGTAAAAGGTTTGCCATCTTCATGCTGCTCAGGCTTCCCCATTGTAAGCATTGCTGGCTCAAGAACAGTGGGATAGTAGCTGTGGGCTAAGGCCAAGATCCTGATAGCAGATCTCCTCATAGAAGATTGTTTCCACAGACGTACATAGCCTGGTGCTCTGGACAACTCGTCCACCAGACGTTCAGGCTCTTTGGGGCACTTGCCTTTATGATTCAGATACTTGACCACAGAACGGGCTCCCTCTTGTAGCCCATGACAGTAATCAAGCATCTCAGACAGTTGTTTGCTTGTGGGCAATTTAAGCTTTGGGGAGTCAGCCCCTGCAGAAAGGAAAACAAGGAGTCATTGTCAGTTGAAAAGCAATTCAGAAAGGTACAAAAGGAAACAAGCAAAAGTCATAAACTCACCAAATATATGCTGACACATTGCACCAATGCCCTTCTTGCAAGTGTTGAACACAGCTTGTAGGTCATTGTGTGCCTTCTGAGCAATCTTTTTGGCCTCAGCCGACTCTTTTTTCACCTGCTCCAGTTGAGCAGCTAAGGTCTTCAGATCCTTCTCAAGCTGAAGGGAGTGTTCTTTTTCGGCCATGGCAGATCTGGCACTGGCAGCTGCCTGGTCCTCAAGTTCTTTCATGTCTCTCTTCATCTTGGAGACGATGCACTGCAATTACAAGTCATCAAGCACAAGTGAGATCCACAAGTCAAATACAGAACTCATGAGCTCCAAGTCGTCACAAGTTAACAACTTGGCGCTTGGGGGCTACTCAGGAGTCAATTCTTTCTATCAGAAAAGCAGGCATGAGTCCTAATCGACAAGTCATAAGCTCCAAGTCGCCACAAGTTAGCAACTTGGCGCTTGGGGGCTACTGGCAGATCAGAATTTTTCCTCAAGTTAATTATGAATAGTGTGGACATATTGGTAGCTCCAAGTAGTCGCAGGCTGACAACTCGGCGCTTGGGGGCTACTCGTGCGAAAGTTTTTGGTCTAAGGACCCGACAGACAGTAAATTATCAGCCCCGAGTCCTAGTAGAGCTAAGGACTCAGGCCTTGGGGGCTACAGTATGCAAGTTTGTTCTACCTACCAAATGATTTGATTTCAGGATGAAGCACCTATCCTAGTCACAAGTCACCACAGACAGGTGCTTGGGGGCTACTGAGATAGGATGATGCCAGAAAGCATGAAAGGAGAAGTCAGAAAAGCTTACTTCATGAACCATGTGAAGAGACCTAAGAGCCGCTTGCTCGTCGTCCTTCAGCCTAGCAGCTTGATCGTTCAAGTCGACTGCTTCAGCATAGGCTTCGGAAAATGACATGTTATCTGCCACCCGAAGTCGACTGTAGTCAGTAGATGACTTGATCTTGATTGATGGAGAGGCTGCAGGAGTCGGCTTGACAGGAGCCGGTTGAACTGGAGGCGCAGAATCAGGAGTCACAGCACCAGAGCTGGGCTGGACTGTTGTTGGAGTCGCCGCTCGAGCCTTTGAAGAGGACTCGGGGACAGTAGGAGTCGTGGTTGCGCCGGCTGATGCAGCGATGGAGGGACCTGTCCTCGTACTGGTTGTCTGAGAAGTCGATGGAGGGACAGGTCCACGCCCAGAGGAGACATCAGCCATGCCTGGGAGCTTTGTCACCTTGGCACAAGGCCGAGCCCTGAAATATTCAGAGATAGAAATCAATAAACCTAGTGAAAGGAAAGATCAGAAGTCATACAATTGCAAGTACAGAGACAAAAGAGTTTTACCCAATATTGGTCTCCAGATCCAAGGCGGTCTGAGAGCTTGAAGAAGGCATTGACAAACCAGAGTTGTAAGAGTCGTCCTTTTGGGGAGGAGAGGTCGATTTCCGTTGGTGTGAGACTGGCAGAGGCTCAGGAGCATCTGCAGGCCCATCGGAACGTAGCTTCCTCTTCCTAGCGGCGATAACACTCTGCATTTGCTCTTCAGGCTTAGTGGGGGAGCGAGAGGACCCAAGGACTCGTGAGAGTGGTACCTTGGGAACAGCCTCTCGAGAGCCATTATTGTTCGAGGCTGGAGAGGATGAGGAATGACTCCTGGCAGAGGACTCTGCGGATGGAGATGGTTGAGCAGCAGCAGAGGCAGTGTCAGTTTGCCTAGTGGGGGGAGCCTCTGGAGAGGACTCGTCATCGTCGGTTTCTTCCACAATGGGAGCCTCTTGAGAGGACTCCTCTTCATCAGCATTCTTAGTTGGAGCCTCTGGCGAGGACTCCTCATCGGCAGCACCATCATCAGCAGGAGCCTCCTGGGAGGACTCCTCATCCGCATCATCAGTATCATCTGCCACAGTGGTTTGATCTGTGGCAGGAATTTCTTCTTCAGCCTCAGCCTCAGCTTCAGCTTTATTCTTAGAACCAGCTCCAGAGGCCGGCTTCCAGAAGGAGTCGGTGAGCTGCAAAAGAGTTAGTAAACATGAGTCAGCAAGCAATACAAGTGAAGTCAAGGTTGAAATAAAGTAGAAGAGTAATACTTACATCAGGAGCTGGGTTGGTTGAGCAGAAGGGTTGGAGCCCGAAATGAGCTTGATCCTTCACCGGTTTCCCAGTCAACTTCTTGATGAGTCGACCAAGTTCCGGTCCATCAGACAGCTGCTCCGTAACCCGGAGGTCATCACCAGCGCATCTGGTATATGAGCAGATCAGTCGAGTCCTAGGACTCAGCGGCTGGATTCTCCAGGTTGTCCAGCAACGGACCAAATCCATATTTTCCAAATTATGGGACAAGAGTGCCCGGATGCGAGTGATCAGAGACTCGACCCTTGGCCGGTCGGCCTCTGGGCACCTGGCTTTCATCAGAGGAGTCGCCCGGAGGCGTTCCTCAGAGAACAGGGGAAGCTTAGGTTCATCTGCAGGGGAAGTGTCCTTGCAATAAAAGAAAGTTCTTTGCCAGTCTTTGATGCGATTTGGGAAAACTGGCTTAGGGAAGACGGAGTTGAGGCGCCGTTGAAGGGCGACGGCGCCACATTGGAGAAGAGGACCCCAGAGGTTTCAGGTTGAGGATTGCAAGTAAAAGAGCTCGAGCCAAAGGTTGATATCAGGTTTAATCTGGAGGTAATCCTCACAGAGAACGACAAAATTAGAAAGTGTGAGGATGGAGTTAGGAGCAAGATCGTGAATCCGCAGCTCGTAAAGCTCGAGGAGCTGGCGGAAGAAAAAATCGCCGGGGGGAGAAAAGCCGCGGAATAGGTGCTCCACGAAGACAACTACTTCGTCCTTAGCGGGAGAGGGAACGATCTCATCCCATGGGGCCCGAGCTTGAGCACTAGAAGGGATCAAACCTGAGAGCCTGTGGGTCTTCAATTGCTCCGCCGAGACCGTAGATCCACTCCAATCGGCGGAGATCGATCGCTTGGAGGAGGGTTTGGCGGCGGCGGCGGCCGCGGCGGCAATGTTCACCGTCCTGCTCGACGTGGTCGCCTTGGCCTTCGATGTGGTCTTTGAGCGCTTGGGGGCCATGGCGTGCGGGCGGTGCGTGCTGGGCGCGGGAAGAGATGGGCGCGAAGAGAGGAAGGAGAGGTTTGAGCTGAAGGGGCAAGTGAGGTTTAAGGCTTAACCCTTCGCGATTTATAAAGGGGGGTAAAACCCTAGAAAGTCAACTGTGGATAACGTTTCAGTAAAAACGTTCAGTGGCTAACAAGACAGATAAGGAGTTATAACAGAGAAAGGTCAAAGGTCACAGATGTGGAAGTAGCCGGCTTGTCTCAGAATGACGAGTCCTGTGACAGTGAAATCAGCTTATCTAGCCCTTGTTCGCAAGAGTCACACCAGAACCCGGCCTGCTAGTACAAGGGCAAGAGTGGTGGCTTGAACAAGGGATAAGAGTGGACTCATTTTATATATGTGTTATGTTTTTATGCAGGAATTCATCTTGGAGCTAGCAGCAGGCGACTTTGGAGCCATTGGCTCAAGTGGAAGGAGTCGACCCAGAGAGTCGAACCAGCAAGTCAGAGGAAGCCGCCAAGCTGTGCCCAAGATAAATTCGGGGGCTACTGATGGGGGGATACTTTATAGGTAGGCCCATGGACCCGGAAAGTAGACCCGCCAAGACCAAGAAGGCCAAAGCCGAGTCACGTATCAAGTCGCATGGGCTGGGCTGGAGACAAGCCGGCCAAGGCCCATGATGAAGAAAGGACCCGTCCGGAAGGAGTCCAAGTACAACCCGGAGTCTAAACTTGGAAGACCAAGACGTAGAGTAGGACTCCGTGTTCTAGTGTGACTCGGTGTAAAGTGTAAGTCCAGAGACCCGGCAGCCTTTATAAGCGGGGTCCTGGACCTTAGATCGACAAGTTCCAAGAGAGAAGTTCTAAGCTTCAATCAATAGAGAAACCCTAGCCACCAGAGAGAAGTCGCCGGCTCCTAAGTTGTGGGAGTCGGGTCCTTGTAATCGAGACATATCAAGAGCAATAACAGAGAAGCAGGAAGTAGGTCTTTACCTCGAATCAGAGGGGCCGAACCTGGGTAAATCCTTGTTCCTTGGCGAGATTAATCGTTCCAGCGTACTTCAGTCATCAATGGCCCCAGAACTCATCTTCCCGGAGGAAGAACTTGCCGTGACAACCCCACGACAGGATGCATACATGAGGGAGCTTGTGTTATCAAGATGACGAAAATCTGAAGTAGCTCTACCCGGATGGCAGCTAGTCTGAGCATATGGCCGATAAAAGGATTATCATCCTTGGCATACAAAGCCGATGGAGTGTTGACATCGTGCTAACATCAAGACCCTAGGCAAATTATTTTCTGGCACGCAAGCTTTGCCAGAAAACAGGGGGCATGTGTTCGCACCCATTTTTGGCACTTGGCCGGCATGTCCCTGGATATCCTTGGCATAGGCGAGACACACTCAGGAGGACCCCAAGACATGGACCAAGAGGGAGACATGCTATGTCTCAAATGGTCAAGCCACCAGGCTCCAGGCCACCATGTCCCAAGATCCGGCATTTGGTCATCCAAGAGCCCGCATTCAAGGATCCGGAGCCGGATTATCTTAAGTCGGCATTGCTGTGCCCAGAGCCGTATACTGTCACACTAAAGGAGAAGCCGGCGGGTTTGACATATCTCCAAGCCGGCATGCTTCCATGATACGTCGGCAAGCTACCTAGCACACTGATTACCAAGATGCTAAGGTTTATCCGGCTTATCTTCAAACCGGCAATCCGACATCAAGCCAGCGTGCCACCGAGCCGGCATGTCATCATATCTCGGAGAGAGGGCGTTCCGTCGTGGAGCCGGGTCTTTCTATAATCAGGCTTGTTAGCCGGTTGGGGGAACCCAGAAGGACCCGGAAAGAACTGGTGACTCGGCAAAGACGGCACCCATGGAAAGGCAACAGGCCGGGAAGGGCCTTAACCCGGTCTATGGCGTCATGAGGATGACCTCGGATGGAGGAGTGCTTAACACGGAAGTTGTGCGTGTCGTCGAGACCTACAACCATGCTTTTGGAGTCATCGCAATCCGGGTTAAGGTGCAACTTACGGGGCCACGGTGATGACCCGGCAGGAGTCAACCCGGCAGGAGCTAACCCGGCCTGGTCAGAACCCGGATCACAGGTTCAAGCTCACTCGGAAGGGAATGGCGACTCGGAGAGAACCTGGGGTGGTGACCCGGCAGGAATTAACCCGGTTTAGTCAGAACCCGGCTTAACTTGTCACCTGCCAGATTTTGACCAGCAGACAAAGATGGACCCGGATAACAGTCAAGACGGTCTCGGATGGAAAAGTGATCATCCCGAGAGTTGTTCGACTTGTCAAGACGTACAAGTTTGGTTTTTGGGCCATATCCATCCGAGTTGATTTGTAACTTTGACGGCCACGACAAGAAGCAGGACAGAAGGAGCTGCGAATCTGGACAGGAGTTCGACTTGGACTAGAACTAGGGTTTAGGACGTGGATTAGTGTATTTTTCTTGTAAGGAAAGCCTAGAGGAGTCCTTTGCTTGTACAGGAAGACCAGCCGCCTCATATATATGTGAGAGGTGATGGCCGATTGAGAAGAACAACACCAATCGACAATCAATCAATCTATCTTTCGTCTACCTTTACCCCTGTACCTATGCTTCTCGTTCCTCCGTAGTTAGCTAGCTATGTCGGCGATCTACGAAGCCACGAGGCTCTAGGGGCGGTTAGGCCGACCTAGAGCAGCCAATCGTCACCGCGAGCCCTGACGGGGTCCCTCCCGGGCGAGCGGGGCGTCTGGTCCAAAAAAGCGTCCGCCGGATGTCCTGCGTATCGCGCTTCCGGACGGATATCGTTCGACGTGAGCTGCGGTGCATCACCCTCGGCGTCAAGGTACCTGGATCTTAGGTGTGGTTGATCAAACACCTTGGCGACTCTTCCGATTTGCGAGTGTGGGGCCCTGTTTAAAGCGCAACATTATGGCGGCGCTGCGCGGGACAAGAATAAGGTATTATCGCCTTCTCGTCCACCTTGTCGACGGCGATTTCGCCGGTGGCGTTGAGGACGGCGAGAAATCATCCGATCGCTGCTCCCATGGAGTGGTGGATCTCGGTCAGTCTACACGTGTTAAAGGTTTGGTGTTAGAATATTTGGATCAATTCAAAAGTTCAATGGTGACGACTTCGGCTCTGGGGCGCTGGTCCTTAGGGACACGTGCACGAAGACTTCCCGGCTGCCATCAACAACAATGTCAGGCCGACTCCAGTACGGGAGCAGCGACATCGGCGCCTCAGCGGCTCGCCCTGGCGGCGGTAGTGGTCATTAGGTGGTTCAAAAATCTCGATATAATTTTTATTATGTTTGGGGTTTTTTGTACTTCTTGTGAACTTCTATAATAGATCCAGTTCTTTCTCGCGAAAAAAACCCGTAAAAACTCCTTATTTAAATATGGATATCAGATGGACGCTAATTTAAGTACAGGAGTAAACCGGTAAGCTAACTCCTATATATGTTCGTACTTAGAATCAGATAGCAGCTGGAGGTGAACTGATCCAATTGTCCACACTCCAACGTCATGCAGACGTGGAGCCCAGAAGGAAAAGACCCAGCCACAGCGCAAAAGGTGGATGGATGCATCCATGATCAGGACGACCGAGAGGGAAATTAACAGAAAGGTTGGGGATTTGTTGTTTCTCACCTCGGACGGAAAACCAAGATGTATAGCTAACTTGTACGTCAAGATGTATAGCTAGCAACCAGCTGATCACATGGCTATGCTTATAAGTATAACACCAAACGCGCGCGTCCCTGCTGCCTATCTCACAACCTTCTCTTCCGTAGTAGCTTGGCACTACGGAAGCCATCAGCCATGGTTACTTCCAACCGTACTAGTAGCAGCGTTGTGTGGTGTCTCCTCCTGCTCGCCGGGCTTCTCCTGGCGGCGGAAGCCGGCTCCAGAAGCGGAGTCCTCAACGACGCATCTGAATGCGTGGAGGAGAAGAACTGCCAATGGATAGGCGATCGCGATCGGCGGATACAGTGCTTCAGGGTGTACTGCCTGAGGGGCTGCCATGCGACGCTTTCCCTTCAAGAATAAGGGCACTTTGTTTTCTTTCCACCGCATATATACCTGTTTGCATTCTAATCTCAGCACCATCAAAAACGGAAGAGATAATTCTGACATGGAATTGCCGTGGGCTTGGAGATGATTCGAAAAACACACAGCACGGTCGCTGATTGCAACGCCGACTTAATTTGTTTGCTTCTAAGAAACAAAGTTAAAAGAAATAAACCTTGGGAGGGAGCGTCCGCACTACGCAGGTTTACTCATTGCCTGGAACAACAAAAAAAGTTTGATTGTACTCTCATTGGACAGGGCAAGCACTTCATCAGCACATCACATAATGTTAGTTTCCAGTTCACCAACATTTATCCAGATTGTCCTGAACTCAAAAAATCTTGAAATTTTCTTGCTTTTACCTAGTGGATTTGGCGGCTGTTCTCAGAGCATGAGAACCAATCGCCCTCCATAGCAGATATTTTGGCGACAACTACCAGCCCACCTTCCTTCTCTACGTGGCCCAGCTTAGGACTACAGGCCCATAGCTGACCATAGAAGGTAGGCCCATAGCCCACCTTCTCCTGCTCGGCTGCATAGATTGACTCTTGCCGATTGTCGCTCCACATCCAGTTTTTTTCCTTCTCGAAACCGTTCCAATCGTAGAAGACTTGAGGTATGTAGAGGTTCAAAAAAAAAAAATCACATGAAATTTGTCCGAAATTCATAAGATCTAAATTTTGTTTTTGTTTGTCAGATTGCATAGGTTGATTTTGGTCTAAAATGAAGAGAAAGAGTGGTCCTGTTGTTGAAATGAAGCGTTGGAAAATTATCCTATAATTTTTTAGCTTTCTATCATTTTGGTATTCTCTATCCTCTTATTCATCAGCTGTTTTTTTTTAATATGTTGAACAATTGGTACCTATATGATATAAACGACTTCAAGTTATGATTCCGTTCTAGAAACTTATAATATTATGCTCATATTATTTTGTCATATTTTCTGTACATACATTATACCGTGGGACTATATGATGCTATAATCAATTATACATGTCAAAAGCCAGCCTTTTAGACGGTAAACAATTTTTTGGGGAGGGGGGCTTTGAAATTTTGAATACATGTCATCGAAATTTCGGGCCCGACACTGTATGGAGGCGCATTATTCAAGCAAACTATGAAGGTGTTGACAGTTTCTTCACCTCCAAACCTTCGGGAGGTTCTCTATTTTGTCATAATCTCTCCATAAAATCAAACAATTCTTTAAACTTGGGGCCAGAGTTTTACTCGGTAATGACTCAAAATTATGTATTGACATGACTGGTGGATAGGGGAGGGCCCCCTAAGCCTCATATTTCCTCGCCTCTTTCAAATTTTATCCTCCCCAAACATTCTCGTTTCCCAAGCCCACAATGGGAAAGGTTGGCTGCTACGGTTTCGTAGAACGTTTGGCGAGCCAGAGTTACCTCAATGGAGGGAACTTTGGGATGAGATTGAAGATCAGTGGCCCATTAACGAACAAGATAGTGTCTCCTGTATAACTCAGGGCAATTCACGGTTCTTCACTTTATTATAAAATATTGCAAACAAACTAGGCCCTATCCCTGACTTTTTCTGGTCAGCTAAAATATCTTAAGATCAAAAATTTCCTTTGCCAGCTGGCCAAGGACCGTCTCCCTTCAAGAGAACATATTTTAATTAGGCATGACCCCTCCTCCGGCAAGTGTGCCCTGTGCGGGGAAATGGAAAGTGTTAATCATATTTTCTCTTTAACTGTTTCCTGGCAAGATTTATATGGAGCGAGATCCTCGCCATGTTTGGTGTTCCGTGGAACCCCACCTGTTTCGCTCAATTCTGGAATATTTTGCTCGTGTTATCCTTTAGGAGACACAAATTGATTTGGCTCTTATTTGTGGCCTGAACTTGGGCTATTTGGAACATTCGAAACAAATTCTCCATCCAAAGATCTTTCCATTGTGTGTTCAAAACAGGTCTCCTTTTGCAGCACTAGCGACCTCTCTCAACCTCTAAGGATTAAGTGATCGTCTAAAGCCTGCTGGTGGCGTTGCGTCAATTCTACAAACACACCTACTCGCCGTCACCTTCTGCTGTGATGTCCCCTAATGAAATATTCGTTTAATCCCTTGGTCTATCAGCGTTAGCGTTAGCCAGCTGAAGTGTTTAGCCACTTTCATTCGTCGGCCTGAGGCCTATATCACTAGTAGAAAAAACACCTTTCGGACGCTGCCGAATTGGCATTAGGCCCGGTTGACGGATAAACCGGGACCAATGCCTGGCATTGGTCCCGGTTCGAGCTGCCAGGGGCCCGTGGAGCATTGGTCCCGGTTCGGTTGGGGACATTCGTCCCGGTTCGTGGCACGAACCGGGACCAAAGCTGTCGCGGAGGCTTTGGTCCCGGTTCGTGCCACGAACCGGGACGAATGCCCGAGCTTTGGTCCCGGTTCGTGCCACGAACCGGGACGAATGCCCCTCCCCTGCCTATATATACGTAACCCCCGCCTTCTTCTCTACTCTGTTATTTTTTTTTGCTCGGATTGGTGGGAAGTGGGTGTTAGTTTTTTTTCCTTTGCCACGCACAAGATGTGTTCGACGAAATGCCCGAGCCACACTTAAGTTCACACAAAATGATATCCTCGACCGAGGTTAGCAACTTTATCCTTCTCATCTATAATTGATACAGAAATATTGCATGTGTCGATGTACGGTGGTCATTTCAGTATTCAATATGTTATTCTAATTGTATTTGATAAACTTAATTATATGATATGCAGATGGATGAACGGCAGCGATGGATGTACGGCGACCGACGCAGTTCTGATTTTATTACAGGCCTGCATAAATTTATCCATGTGGCTGGAGCAAACAAATATGATGGTTTTATGCCTTGTCCATGTGTGGACTGTCGGAACGTTAAGGAGCACTCTTCATCGAGAACCCTTCAAGGCCACCTGCTTCGGAGAGGTTTCATGCCCAGCTATAATTGTTGGACCAAGCACGGAGAAAGAGGGTTATGATGGAAGACGATGAAGAACAAAATGATGATGAGAACTATCGTATGTTCTCTGAAGAATACGGTGATACTGCGATGGAAGACAATGAAGAAGAAGGTGGTGAAGAACAACGGACGCCAGATGAGCATGCTGATGGTCTTGGTCGGGTCATTTCCGATGTACAACGAGAATGCGATACAGAAAAGGAGAAGCTGAAGTTGGAGGCCATGCTAGAGGATCACAAAAAGTTGTTGTACCCAAATTGCGAAGATGGCAGCACAAAGCTCAGTACCACACTGGAATTGCTGAAATGGAAGGCAGAGACTGGTTTATCTGACAAGGGATTTGAAAAGTTAATGAAAATAATGAAGCCGAAGCTTCCAAGGGATTTGAAAAGTCTCCTTGATTTTTACGACGAAACCGAGAATAACTTGGTAAATGCGTTACGGTTCAACGAAATCAAAAGAGAAATATTATTTCCTTACAACTTCAAGTAAGTGTTACTGTCTTCTACATATTTTATTTCGCTTAATTTCTCGATGTTAAGTGTATAATTGATGACTTATGCGTGCGCAGCTTCCACTTTATTCTGCTAATCATTATGCCTGACAAAGGAGTAGTACAAGTCATGGACTCCTTACATAAACCCCTTGAGAAGTGGGCGGACATGCAGGAATGCCTCCAGAGGTAATTTCAATCATTATGGCATTATCGGCAACTTTCCGTTCATTTACTGATAGCAAGTAATTAATATATAACTCCTTTATTCATTTTCTTTGCCGGGCAGGGCTTGGAAACGATTCACCGCCAGGGCTAGGGGTGAATGGGCGGAGGAGCTTATATTTAAACCAATAAATGTAAGTACTACTATCTAGATCCGCGCATCTCTTTGATTCTAGTTCAATACCATTACCATTCTTGATTATTATTTTGATTGAACTCTGTTCCCGTAAAGTGTTTGAGCCAGGGAGGTGGGAATCATTTATGTGGATACTATGTCTGCGAGTTCATTCGTCAGACGTGTTGTGAGAAGGGCAGAATCTTAGAACAACTTGAAGTGCGTATGCAATATTCATAATCTTAGTTTATTGCCATCAATTCTGTTTACTTTCATTCATATATATTGACCCTTTTTTAATTAGATCGAACGGTTGCGGGATGGCCTTCTACCACACGATCGCATACGAGCAATTCAAGAGGAAATTGCCGGATTCTTACTTGCAGAGGTCCTAGATCCGAAAGGAGAATACTACTGTAAGGTTGAAATTAAATAGTGAGAGTGTAAAATAGATGTATATATGTAGGACGACGAATGAGATGTGTGTAATATATATATTCGTGGCGATGATGTGTAATAGTGGTTCATCTTATTTAACTAGTAGTGGCATTTTTGTAGTTCTAAGAAATATTTAATTTAAGTTTTTTAAACATGCATGCATTTTTCATAATCAAATAGGTCTTATTTTTCTGAACATTTTGGTATTTTATTCATATTTTTATGAATTACAGAATAAGCATTATTTATTTTATAAATTTAAACAATTTTCTGAAATTTTTGAAAAAAATAAAATCTGACGGGACAATAGTCCCGGTTCGTATTACGAACCGGGACGAAAGCCCCGGGGCTTTCGTCCCGGTTCGTAATACGAACCGGGACCAAAGCCTCCGCCCCTGCTGCCTGTGGCCGGGCCACGTGCCCCCCCATTCGTCCCGGTTGGTGTCCCAACCGGGACTAGCATTCGTCCCGATTGGATAGTCCCGGTTGGGGAACCGGGACCAATGGCCCAAACCAACCGGGACAATAGGCTATTTTTCCACTAGTGTATGTAAATCTGAACTGGTTGTGTTTGTGTGGTGGTTGTTAATTTGAACTCTGTAAATCTTTGCGCCTTATTAATTCAAAGTCGGGCATCTAATATGTCTTTTATCTTAAAAAAGATGACCAACATTTATATATTCACCTTGTGACATGGTTGAAAGAACACACTTCTTCGAGGAAAATGAGGCAACTGAAACTAAATACAACGATGCGAAAGAGAGTTTTGTTCGGCACACGGCACGGGCCAGCAGATTTGAATCTTGACACAATGTTTATAAAGATTACTCAGACTTTATTCATGAGCTTATAGATGCGCTCGACCTGGGAGGAATATGATCTAAGGTGTAAGCTAATGGCGATGAATACGCAATGGCTTGCGTATGGAATCGCTTTGCGTTTGGATGAACTGCTTCGATATATATAGGCTCCCGGGTAGTCCATGTCTTCTACGATAGGATTTTCTTTTGTTTTGTGCCTTAAATCTTGATCTCATATTCTTTCTTCAATGTAGCTTGTAGAAAAAAAGCCATTTGATGGTGACTGTCTTGACGTCGTTGGTTGAATAGAGTAAGAGCATCTCTAGCAGACACCGCATTTCCGCGGCCTGCATAACCGGAATGCAGTCCACCGCATTCGCGTTTTCATCGCGGTTTTTGGCTGCGGCAGAACAGACACCGCAAAGCGGAACCGCAAAACAGAATATTCTGTTTTGCGGTTCCGCTTTGCGGTGTCTGTTCTGCCGCAGCCAAAAACAGAACCGCAAACCAAAATTTCACAATTGCAAAGGAATTTCGACAATTAACAACAATAATCCGAAAATTAAACATGGTTGTCACATCTAAAATGACAAATAAGATAGTTTAGACCATGTGCGCATACAAAATGACATGTTTGCATCAAAAGCACCACATTAAAGTGGTGAAACCATGATGAACAAGATCATCACGCAAGACCACCACCACCATGCATGTTGTCGGCACCACCACCACCACCACCACCGTTTGCAGCTTGCCTCCTTCGCTGCAAGATCTCCTTTCTTGCAATCTCCTCCACCCCCTCCTCCTCCTCCTCGTCCTCACCTCGCCCATGATCACCGCCATCCATGTCGTCATAGCCGTAGGAGCCGAGCGGTGCCGTATCAATGTCCACCGCGTTCTCATCGAGGAGGCTGGCAAATTCACCCCGCCTTGGGGTCATTTCGTCGAACACCATCGGAGCGGGGCGCGGGGCAGGGGCGGGGGCAGGGGCGGGGGCACGGGTGGCGGCGGCGGCGATGGGCGGCGAAGCTGCAGGTCGTTTTGTCACCGACGACCGTTTGCGTTTGCCCACCTGCGGCTCGGAAGCGACGGCGGCGGCGCCGGGGGCGGGCACGCCTCCCTGGACAAGGACGGTGCCGAGCCGCTTGCGAGCGACGCCCATGGCGGACGGTTCCGCCGAGGTCGCGACCTGGCCGCTGCGGACGTCCATCGTCTTGCCGACGCCGCTGGATTTGGCCAATCCAACTGCGACGGTGACGAGCGCGGGGTCGGAGGTGTCCATGGCGGCGCTGTAGGGCTCGGCGAGGTCGCCGGTGGTGGGGAAGTGCAGATCGGCGGCGGCGGGGGAGAGGGAAACCACAACTGCCTAGCTGAAACTTCCCTCCCGCGCAAATCGCGTCAATAATGCAGTCCGCCGCCGGGTCGGGGGGAAATCGCCAGTTTCGCGGTCCCGGGGGGGGGGGGGGGGGGGGGGGGGCGGGGACTGTAGGAGCCCTCAATTTTTTTTGCAGGTCGGCCAAAATGCAGTGTCTGGTCGTGCCGCGTTTTCGGCACCAAACCGCAAAATAGCGGTTATTTTACAGTTTTGGAGGAAATGCGGTGTCTGCTAGAGATGCTCTAAAGGCCTATTCAACCATGTCGGTGACGAGGCGGCCATCCACGAGCAAGTCCGCCAGGTCCACGGCCATGGCTGCCTCTTGGATAAGCACACCGTCATTGAGTTCAACGCCTGCCACCCTGGTCCACGGCGAAGCGCCCTGCCATGGCCTTGCGAAGTCGGTGAGATTACTTGATACTACGTCATTTAAGGATGTGTGTTGTCACGTCCGAATTTAACAATCCACTTGACCTCCTCTCCATAATCATACGCATGATCAAGATTGAGACCGTGGTATTATAACATGCTAATTATACATTTTGTCCATGAGGTTTCCTATGTTTTCACTACTATGGTAAAACAAACACGCAAATTTTATGTAATCCCCTTTGCTCGAGAAAAGCAGCACAAAACACTTTATTCGACACACATGCTTTTGTGCATGTGGCCTGAGTAAGTTTCGTAGCTTACGTTTCCTAGATTCTTCTGTTTTTGTTTAAGTTATCCGAATGTGGTTGTTTTGTCCATGCCGCTGATGCTGGCTGGAGTCCGATCCAACCAAACAAAGCAAATATCTCACACCACTCCTACGCGTCCTATCGTCTTGATGGCTATGGTGAAAATAAAATCTTTTCATCGTCGTACGATGTACTATGTACCACACATTTTGTGTTCGTGAGAATGCAAAGTCTACATGATACAAACAATACCGTGGGACACTCTTGAGGTAAGTGTTATGGGGCCGTCCATAAATCGTCCTAACACGCAGCATGAAAATTGATCCTCAAGGCCGATGTGCGAAGAAACCACCACTTTCTATACCGAAGTGTGTCTTCATCGAATCTATTCAAATCTAAAATCAAGGAAGAAATATTGGAAATAAAAATATGATGCCTGAACCAAGGATACAAGTTGTGGTAAAAGTTGTGGTATCTGATCAATTGAGCAACACATACACCACACTCGCATAAACAGTATGGACACATCCTGAGAAACTTTAGGAGCCTCAGACTCAGGGAACGACGGGCATGACATCCTCCCCGATGGCTCATAGACGTGTGAGGAACCTACAACGAGAACAGAGGAAATACCCTGGGTGAGACACCCGAGCCGATGCCTCCTCCTACCACTGACCAAAGGGATCTTCTTCAACATCACTCATGTTGTGCTTCCACTTTCCATATATTTGTCCGCGCATAAGAGAAACTCCAACCCTTTCTCTAGTAATCCACTATTGGGCGGATGATCGTATTCTACTCTATATTCCCAAGATGTAGGGAAAGAATACGAGAGACCCTCCCCCAAAGCCCAACCACAATGATTTTTCCTTCTGGCCACTAACTGCTGGAGCTCGCCAGAGCCCGTCGCTGTCTTCTGCTCATCGTCGCTGACCGAAACTCACCAATTGTTGTCCGAGATGGTTTTTTGTCCTTTGATGCGTCGAAAGAGAAAGAAATAACAAAATATGGGAGACGACTTGGGAGAATGGTTGACCCAAAAGCAAAATCCTAGTTTTAGGAGACCGTTGGGAAAATTCAACATCGCCACAGTTCTTATCGCCACATGCCCACCCATCCAATGGCACCCACCAAACGGCTAAGGACATGTACAATTTCTCCCATTTTCTTCATTTCAGCCTATTTATCTTGTTGACATACAAACTTTTGCTAACTAAATTTAAAACTCAAATAAAGTGTACACTAATTAAAATATTGGAATGACATTGTTCGCACAATATATCAATTTTAAAATCCGACAATCCTAAAATTCGATAAGTTTTCCAACAAAAGACATCAAATGAGCGGAACTCGTTTCCTTTGTGGATCCACCTGTGCTCAACCAAAATTTGTAGTTACATGAACAACCTGGTCACAGATTTCATGATACATGTGGAGATAATCTTCGAGCTCGTCGGGTAAAATATTCCTTCAGGAGGGAAGGGCGCGTTGATGCCTTATTTTGCCCGACAGACAAAGTGGAAAGATTGGGGTGGTTTGGAGAGTCATTTAGAGCGAATCAAATCAGATGACTTGCAACCGAAGGTACACGAATCAAATCAAATCAAGTGAGGGAAAGTATCCAAAATATGGAGAAAAAAAAGATAATACTAATGACGAAGCCAGAGGAGGCCGGTCCCACAGAGCAGTGGACGTGGATCTCGATCTGGGCGGTGGGCCCACACAGGCGTCCTCTTCCTCCATTCTTCTTTGCCCACTCCAGTCTCCCCCCTTAAATACCACCACCCTCCCCTACCTCATCGCCCCACCGACATCGCCGCCGAATAATCCAAATCCCCACGCGCATTCCGCCCCGACCCGATCCGGATCCGACCGACCGCGCCGCGCGACCACCGGAGTAGAGAGAGAGAGACCATGTCGTCGTCGGCGCCCCCGGCCAGCGGCGGCAGGGTGGATCTGGACGGCGGGCCCGTGGCGCCGCTCACCATCTGCATGATCGGGGCGGGCGGCTTCATCGGCTCCCACCTCTGCGAGAAGCTCATGGCCGAGACCCCCCACACCGTGCTCGCCGTCGACGTCTACTGCGACAAGATCCGCCACCTCGTCGACCCGGCCCCGCCACACCTCGCCGGACGCATCGCCTTCCACCGCCTCAACATCAAGAACGACTCACGCCTCGAGGGCCTCATCAAGATGGCCGATCTGGTGCGTCCCCAAACCCCCTACTCCTCCTCCTCCCCGCATTCCCTCCTCTCCTCTAATGGCGGCCGATTGGATTGCTCCGCGCAAAATGGAAATATTAGCCCCGGGTTTTCTGCGATTTTATTTTACCATTATTTTGGAGGGAATCGCGCGTTCGCCGTGGGAAAAATCTGCGCGCTCCCTGAAATTCCGGCGACCTACTGACGATTTTGTTTCTCCTGTCGGTGGCCGGTTTTGGATCTGCGAAGACGATAAACCTGGCGGCGATCTGCACGCCGGCGGACTACAACACGCGGCCGCTCGACACCATCTACAGCAACTTCATCGACGCGCTCCCAGTGGTACGCACGCTCGCTCCCACCCAGCTACCAATCCCCTCGGCCGAATGAATGTCTCAGCGTCACGCGTCCGTGCCCTGCAGGTCAAGTACTGCTCGGAGAACAACAAGCGCCTGATCCACTTCTCCACGTGTGAGGTCTACGGCAAGACCATCGGCAGCTTCCTCCCCAAGGATCACCCCCTCCGCAAGGTGATGACGAATTCTGCTCACAATATCTCTGTACTTGGTGTGTGTCACTCAGTGACATTTGTCTGTGGATAATGTGGTAGTGTCTGACTGAACTCTGTATTAGGTTGACCCTGCTATTTGACTTTGTTGGTTGAATAAACTATAACTGATTGGATTTAGGTGAACTGGATCTGGTGCAGGTTGATAGATTTGTGATGTTCCGCTGCAATTATTCTGTCTCCGTAATACCGTCCTTATAATAAAATGTTGGGCTAGATTTGGTGTTAGTTGGTAGTGGACTTATGTAGATAAAGCCTTGTTGGTTGGCACTGGGATCATGCCTTGTAATGGTGGTTTCGTGCGAAGATTATGGAATGTCTTGACTTACCAGGAAGAGCAGAGTTTGACTGCATACTTTAATTTCAGTGTGCACTTTCAGTTTCGTTGCTCATTAGTTAATATTTATTTTAAATTTAGTAGGATTGTATGGTAACTTCCAGGATTAGATGTATGAGTTGATGCTGTCACTCCTTTTTAGCTTGACCATGGTAACTTGCAGGACTAGATTTATGAGCTCCCCTGCCCAGAGTGTCTGCACTTGTGTACATGTCACTAAGTGACATTTGTTTGTGGATAGTATCTGGACTACTTTGAAGTAGGTTGACCCTTTTTTGAGTGGTTCAATAAATAAACAGATTTGATTGGATAGGATTGAGTTGGTATGGATCTGGTGTACTAGGTTGCTAGATTCTGATGTTCAGCTACCATTATTCCGTCTTTGTGTAGTACAGTACTTATAATAAAATGTTTGGCTAGATTTGGTGTTAGTTGGGAGTGGATTTTTCTAGGTGAGCCTTGTTGGTTGGCACTGGAATCATGTCTCGTAATGGTGGTTTGGTACCATAATTTTGGATTGTCTTGACTTTCCATGTAGAGCAGAGTTTGACTGATACATAATTATGGGAGTGGATGTTATCTTGCTTATTAGTTAATCTGTCTATATTGTCCAGTACGATTATATAAGTAACTTGCAGGACTAGATGTACGAGGGGATGCAGTCATCCTTTTTTAGCTTGACAATAATTATTTGTTCAAGCTATGTCATGCTGTAACTGCAGATTGCTCTGCAAGTGGATGTAGTAATTTAGAAAAAATATGCTGTCTATGTTAGTTCAGCTGGAGCTTTCAGCTTTAAGGAATCCCAACCAGTGACACCCTTGCAGCACTAAACGATAATTTGTTTGATATCTCTTGACCTCCCTATTTAAGTATGGTATTGGCTGTTGTTCCTTTGATTTAGTGTTTGCAATTTCTTTCATCTTTAGAGCAATGGTATACCCAGGCTAGCCACCTGAAAATGGTTTGCTTTGCAAAAATGTTCTAGCAATCACATTCGTTTGACCATATTTGGCTGTTCTCTGACGTGTCTTTACCTTTCAACCAGGAACCTGAATTTTTTGTGCTGACAGAAGATGAGTCACCCTGCATTTTCGGTCCAATTGTGAAACAGAGATGGTCTTACGCATGTGCCAAGCAGCTTATTGAGAGGCTTATTTTTGGTGAGTGTAGTTACTTCAGTAAATTTTGCCAGTCGACAAACTTAACTTCTCGTTCTAATTGTGGGTGTTTTGACTCTACCAGCTGAAGGTGCAGAAAATGACCTTGAGTTCACAATTGTGAGGCCTTTCAATTGGATTGGACCAAGGATGGACTTCATTCCTGGCGTTGATGGTCCCAGCGAGGGTGTTCCTCGGGTTTTGGCTTGCTTCAGTAACGTATGTAAACTGCTTCCTTGCAGAGAATGAATACCTTCATTGTGCTATGTTGAGTCTTCTCAATGGATAATATGCTTTCAATGGACTTGCAGAATCTCCTCCGCAGAGAGCCCCTGAAGCTTGTTGATGGCGGCGAGTCCCAGAGAACTTTTGTTTACATCAAGGATGCCATTGAAGCTGTTCTTTTGATGATTGTAAGTCTTCTCTGTATATCTTTGGTCCGTTTTTCTGATGTCAGTATGTAACGCATCAGTGGAACTTAAATCTCTGTTTCCTTTTATCCAAAGGAAAACCCTGCTCGAGCCAACGGTCACATCTTCAATGTTGGTAATCCCAACAATGAAGTCACAGTTAGGGAATTGGCTGAGATGATGACAGAGGTATGCCATCGGCACAGCAATAGCACCTGTATGTTCCTGTTACCTGTGTCTGTTCCAAATCTCTCATTACTGCATTCCTCTGCAGGTCTACGCTAACGTCTCAGGGGAGCCGCCACTGGAGGAACCTGTGATCGACGTGAGCGCGCAGCAGTTCTATGGCGAAGGGTACGATGACAGCGACAAGAGAATCCCCGACATGACCCTGATCAACAAGCAGCTAGGTATCATTCTCTGCAATTGTCTGTTCTTACTACTTCGTTCTCTGTAACTAGCAGTATCTGATCTCTAAATGCTGCTGACTAAACTGCAGGGTGGAACCCAAAGACCCCCCTCAAGGATCTGCTGGAGACGACGTTGACCTACCAGCACAAGACGTACAAGGAGGCCGTCAAGACGCAGATGTCGCAGGCCTCGGCGTCGAGTTAGACATGCACGCCGCGATTGCGGTTCCGAGGCGGCGATACGGCTCATGTAGAGCACAAGTAGCAGCGGCTGTGATCTTTGGCAAGTCGGATAGGCGTCCTAGTGAAATCTTTTTTGCGCCTCTAGTTGCTCCGTAGACCCCTGTTCTTACCCTATATTCCGTACCGTGAAACCGGGCAAGGGGATTGGTTATCATCTATACCTGTGTGGCAGAGTCGATGTGTTCCACTGTACTTTTTGGTTTGCACCTCCCGTGCCAATTTTTCCCTAGTGAGAGCTATTCTTGTTGAGTATAGAACTATAGATGAACCTGGAATTACGGTCTGGAATGTCATATTGGTTTTTAGCCCAGTTCTGATGTGGAATTCATTGCCTCACACTTACCTGATTGTTTTGAACCATGCTAATCACGCCATAACGAAATGATGCAATCTTGCCTTTTTTTGTGCGTGCTTTTTTCCACATAATTATTTATTGGCCAAGATTTGCTTTGTTGGTTCATATTCATGTGGAAAACGTAGGAGAACAAAAGCAAAAAGCAAAAGAGCAGAATTTTGATTTGATATATGTGGATGTAAAGTCGTCCATCGCTTTATATATGTAGTACCAAATCATCATATTATCACAGGACTATCTTTTGTTAGGCCCCTATGGACGTTTATTTTATTTATTTTTCCATTTTGAGGAAAATACCTGTGAATGTTCTTAGATTTATTTGAAATGCAAAAAATAAGATTATATTTTCCACAAGAACCTGGTGTAAAACATCTAGGGCTTGTAAGATTTATTGGATTATGCAATTTTCTTTGGATTTGTATGCTAATTTCATGTACTCAAATAATCCAATGAGTTGCGATAGTTGACCCCTATCGCCAACAAGGCAACAAACTTCTTCTGGGTTTCGGTTTGGGGCCAGAGCGAGAGAGAGATGGGCAACGCCGGGAGCGCGCCGGAGCAGGCGAAGAAGGCGGAGGTCGACGGCGGCGCGGAGGGGGGCGGCCCGCCGGCGACGGTGCGGTTCTTCCCCAGCGCCGCGCAGCACACGGCGAGGCAGGCGCCGCCGATAAAGCTGGAGGAGGAGGACGTGCCGCCCCCGCCCGGCACCGCAGGCGAGGAGCAGGAGGACATGGCCCCCCGCAACCTCTGGCAGGTATGCCCCAAGTCCTCACCGCCGTCCGGCTCCCCGTCTCGCCGTTTGTTTACCCCACTGCCGACCTAGAAATAAACCCCACCCAGAATCCATCCATGGCTTGCCTGCCGCGCTCCGACTCCTTGCTAGGTTTTGAGAAGGGAGGTGCCGACGTGCGGTCAGTTCATTCGATTCATAGTCTGTACCTGGGTTGTTGCTGTAGCCATCTCATTGTGGTTCAGTCTGAGAGTTATCCATACCGAACTGAACTGCACTGGATAGGATCATAGGAGATACTTTTAGCTGGATCGACATTCGTGCTCGCCATTTTTTTTATTGCACATCAAGCTGTATAGTGCAAACAGAAAAGGACTATTACTGAGAACTTATTTCCACAAAGCTTACAAGACTATTACTGTCATCATTTTCTGCATATCAAGCTGCACAGTCCCCCCTGATGCATCATTGTTATCATCTCCGAGAATATGTGCTTAATTTGCTATAAGGTCTTGGTTTTCGCTATTACTGAGATCTTATTTCCATAAAGCAGCTTGTGATTGCTCTAGTGTACATTGCGGAAATCGGGAAGAACTCGTGCTACTTGCGTTACGATATTTACAGTTGTTTAAAACTGTACTGTAGGCTGCCGTTTGGGTGTAAATTTGGGGCTCACACAATTCGTGCCTAAACAACAATTACTTTCTAGTGTGTCTGCTTGTTGAACCTGAAAACTGGGGAGTTTACCATCTCTGCTTCAGAAGTTGAACCTGGCAAGTGTAATTTTTTTTATCATGAAAGGAAGCTTGCTCCCGATTTCCATTAGTAGAAACCTCAATGGGCTCAGACGGCTATATAGTCTGAAAACATGCCAAGTTCCTCGCTTTCTATATTCCCCACAAAACAGCAGTAATCCCCATAGTAGACAATCTTTTTTTGTCCCAACAAAGTTTGCTAACCATACATTGAAACGTTGCTCAGCATCGGTGAATTGGCATTTGTAATGTTGATTCTGTAGTGTAATTTTCCCTTTACCTGATACTTTTTTTTGAACATAAAGGATCTACTGTATTAATACGTGGCAAGAGTTACATTGCAGCTTACAAAAGGACCCAGGAAAAAAAGGAAATAACAGCATGGTCCCTGGTCATATTCAGAAAGGACCTCTAACATAGATTTGGGAACGCAATCAGGTCCTTGCAGACGCTCGAACTCAACCTCATCGCCGCCGGGGACGCACCACTTGGGACGACGAGGGCGCCATGGCACACGACCACAACCACCGAGCAACAGGGCCTCCGGAGTGGCTTGAAGCCTGGAGGTTGAAGATAGTGGCTTGCAAACAGCAGAGCCACGAGATGTTGCCCTTCGGCAAGAAGAGTCGCTGGCATGACGAAGACCGCCCATCCATCGCCACCGAGAGTACTCGTGCCGAGCGGCGTCGCTTCGCATCCAAGACCGACGAGAAGGAGCTCTGTAATGGCCGTCTTTCGGCCCATAGATGGGGAGACACCAAAGCCTCCCGGAATCAGCACAACAACCAAAGGTTCCTCCATATCCGCCTTCCTCCATGCCGATTGAGCTCTCCCCCTCGCCACCACGGCCGGCCGGAAGAGCAAAAGACAGAGAGAAACGCGCAAAGAGGAGGAGAACCCCTACCATGAACTCGAGCTTATTAAGGTAGCAGCGGACGAAGCTTGACGAGGAGGAATTCCACCATGGAGATCCAAGAAACAACAGACTTGCCCACTCCGGCAGTGTGCTCGACTCGCCACCAGGGTAGCTGCTGGACATCCCCATCTGCACACCATCCTTCTTCTCCTCCTCGCCACCTCGGCCGTCCAGGAGAAGCAAAGAAGCGCACATCAAGAGGATGCCAAGGCGCTTATTGAAGAGGGGAACCAACGGCCTGGCATCTCCGTCCTTCCTCCTCCTTGGAGACTTGACGAAGCACAAGTTGTTGGCGTGCTCGACGCCGCACCCAGACGCCGCACCCAGACGCCGGAGCCGCTGACCCTTGGGGCGGAGAAGACGGCAAAAAGCCATACGCCACGGAGGACAAGCCACCCACCTGGGCAAACCCTAACCTACTGCTGTACAAGGGCCAGCCTCCTCTCCCCTTCCCCCTCCGGCCGGCGAGGCCGCCGGAGGAGAGAGGAGCCGGAGATGGAGAGGCGACTCTCAAGAGATGAGGTGGAGAGAGAAAGAAAAGGGGGGGAAGTGCTGGTCCATCTGTCTTTCAAGTACCGCTAGAACTTCCCCTTTACTTGATACTAGATTTAGACATTTAGTAACCACTGCCCACTTTGAGGTCACTGGGGTTTGAAGAGATTACGTATCTCTGTGAGACATCGGTTGTTATGTTGTAGTCCGCTAGCTGGTTAACATAGAGACAATGATGATGCAAGTTCAGTAAGAACCTTTCATTTGGTTCATTTACTTGATGCGGCGCATATTACTGTTTTGTATCAATTGGTATTTAAAGCTGGGGACTTTACCATCACCGCTTCTCAAGCTGAGCATGGCAAGTGTCATGTTGATGTCTTTACTTGATATGCTGGCTTTAGTAATTATTAACCACTTTGAGATCACTGGGGTTTGAGGTGGTTAATTAGTAGTGTCTCTGAAGGTTCTGCGAGACATCAATCATTTGTTATGTTATCGTCCACCTACTGGTTAACACGGAGACAGTGGTGATTTTAAGTTGACTGAGAAGCTTTGATTTGGTTCACCTTTTGACGCAGAGCATATTAGTGTTATCTATCAGTTAGTGTTTACTGTATTAAGTTCAGATAAATCAGCAATATATTGCTGCAGTATCGTATCTGATATTGTGGTCATCCATCCATTAATTCATCTCTGTTAGATACTAACACGGTCATGGTGCATATTTCTGCCAGTTTCAGGACAGCCTATCCTTTATTATTCCGTTTTCAGATGAACATTTTTGGTCATGGTGCTACAAAGTCTGATCAAGTGTCGTTTATTGTCTTTCTACTCTTGTAGGTCTATGCGCTCGGAGCATTCATCGTCCTGCGGTGGGGCTGGGCCAAGTGGAAGGAGAGCAAGGACAGAGACGACTCCGCGGATGGCCAGTCACCAGACGGGACGTCCTAGGTTCTGCTCCTCCAAGGAGGACCCGGCTCTGCTTCCAGCCTGAATGATTACCAGCAAAGTAGATGAAATTTCTTTCATGGATCGATAGCAGCGACAATGAGATAATGATGATGTTATAGTGTCGCTATATCCATGTGATGAGAGAATTTTTCCCCATTATCGCTGCTGTGTAAAAACTGGATAATGCCTGTTTGCGCTTGATTTCGTAGCTGAGTGATCAATCTGCTTCCAGTCGTATTGTTCCTAGTTCCTTGTTTACGAGGTTTGTGCTGTTATGTGGTTGATGGACGTGCTGTGCTCGACAGTGATCATCGACTAAGTAATTACTGCACTGAAGTCATCATTATATTTGTCTATGGAAAACCTAGCTTTACCTAAATTTTCCAATACAAACTTCAGTAATAAAACCACATGTTTTGTTTCTTCCCATGTGCTAATTAACCAACCATAAACAGGAAATATTAGTGCGGATCCATGATCGAATCCATCAGGATTCAGGAACACAACAGCAGCTGCTAGAAACTAATCAACCATCAACCAAGAGCAGGTCATCCATCAGCTGCCATGCACACGAAGAAACCACGAAGATGAATGTCGATAAAGTTTCTTTCATGGATCGATAGCAGCGACATGAGATGATGATGTTACAGTGTCGGTATATCCATGTGATGAGAGAATTTTTTTCCCATTATCGTTGCTGTGTAAAAACTGGATAATTTGTGTTTGCGCATGATTTCGCATCTGAGTGATCAATCTGCTTCCAGTCGCATTGTTCCTAGTTCCTTGTTTACAAGGTTTGTGCTGCTATGTGATTGATGGACGTGCTGTGCTCGACATTGTGCATTGACTAACTACTAATTACTGCACTTAGTTCATCATTATATTTGTCTATGGAAAACCTAGCTTTACATAAATTATCCAATATACAAACTGTAATTCAGTAGTAAAACCACATGTTTGTTTCTTCCCATGTGCTAATTAACCAACCAAGAACTGGAAATATTTGTGCAGATTCATGATCCAATCCATCAGGATTCAGGAACACAACAGCAGCTGCTACAGTAGTAACTAATTAACCAACTAAGAGCAGCTCAGCTGCCATGGACACGATCGAACCTCAACCCTCGACCGCCGATGGTCGTCCTCGTGCACTGCGACAGCAGCAACAGACGGCGAGGCCGCCGGCCAGCACAGGGACGGCGACGGCCAGTATAACGCCGCCGGCGACGGCGATCACCCGGCCGCCGACGACCGGCCCCGCCTCGGGCGGGAGGTAGAAGTTGCCCAGCACCAGGTAGTAGATGCCGATGAACGACACGAAGTAAGCGACGGTAACGGCGACGAAGAGCGCGCCTTCGGGACGAGGACGCGCGTCGCTGCCGCTGCCGGGGTTTGCCGTCTCGTCGCCGCCGCCGTCCTCGAGGTCCCTATACTCCCTCCCCGCCGCCGCGAGCGGTTCTTCCTCCTCTTCCAGCGGGCCGGCTTGCTTCGTCCGGTAGAAGGTAGACCTGCAAAGAACTTGATTAGATCGATTTGCAAGAACAGGTAATTAAAGCTTGCAGGGAATGGCGAATCTTTCTTTATTTTCATCGGTCGATGGATAGATCTCCACCTGAAAATCTTGGTCATCGCGACTCCGCGCACAAATCGAGGGAGAAGGATTGCCGTGATCTCCTGATTTTTTTTTCCCGGATTATTAGTTCAACTAGACTAGACGTGGGCAAAGTTAGTTTTTGCATGCGGCGCGGTAAGATGCGAGAAATTAGAGGGGGTTGTTTCGTACATTAGGTACCTAGAGAAGAGTTTAAACTACGCACGCACGCGAGAACGATCATCGCAGCAAATCTGGTAGAGCCCACTGTGTGAACTAACGGTGTGTTCGGTTCTGGAATATGATGGAACGGAATGGAACGGTTCCGTTCCTAGGGACGATTGTTCCGTTCGGTTTCGGATGGGATGGAACGCACTAGTTCCACCGGAGGGAATATTCCTCCAATATCCAGAACGCACCGGTCCGGCCGATTCGGCCGGACGAGGTGGAACGGCACAGTGTTTGCCTCTAATTAATCAAGTTTAACAATAATTAATCAAGTTTAGCAATAATTAATTAAGATTAAAAAAATAATTAATCAAGGTTAGGAATAATTAATCAAGTTTAGAAATAATTAATCGAGTTTAGGAACAATTAATCGACATTAGGAATAATTCCATTCGCATCCCATTCCATTTCATTCTTCCCCATTTCAAAACCGAACGCAGGAATGGAATGGTTCCGTGACATTTTTTTGTCCAAACCGAACACACGGATGGAATGGTTCCGTGACAGTAGAATGGAATGGTTATTCTGGAACCGAACACACCCTAAACTACTGAGAACACCCAAAACTCTGGATTCAGGCAAAAACAAAGTTCTGCTAGTAGCACTTCCGATAGTTCTGGTAACATGTACTCCGGCACCGCGTTGTTTACCTTCTCCTCTTGCTTCCCTTGCTCCACTTGTGCACACTCCGGCCCGTGAGAAACCCAGCAACAAGAGTGGAACCGAAATCGAACATGGAAAGGGACCTTCTTCTTCTGCTTGCCGCTACCGGACTTGGCGGGTTTGGAGGACGGCGGCGGGGCCTTCTCCTTCTTCGGGGCCTGCGATGACAGGCGAGCGGGGCGGGGGTCGGTACGCATCCCGGCTGCGGCTGTGGGTGGATAGACGAATCGGCCGGTGAGGTGCACCTACCGGGAACTGAAGCACCGCGCGAGCCGAATCGCGGCGGCGCAGGCAGCCCCTCCACTCGCCGGAGACGACCCGCGGACGGAGTCCCTCCCCGGAGAAGACCCGCGGGTTGGAACCGCCTCCCTCTCCCTCCCTCCCGGGCTCGCCGAGGTGCGAGAGAGGTGTGACCCGTGGATGTCCGACCGGAGGTGCGCGACAGGCTCAACTCCCAGAGTCCCAGGAGTTATCCCGGTTGGGATTGTTAGTTTTCCGGTGCGCCAGACAGATTGATGGTTGAGATTGACTGGGAAAATTAAAAGTTGAGATTCAATTTAGTTAAGCCCTACGAGTTTAAGGTTTGATTTAATTTTTTTGGTGATCTCACGCGAATCATGTGGGGAAAATTGGGAAATTATAATTCGGTCATTTTTTAAACTGCACGATGCCATGGCTTACTTCGGAATTGCAATCCAGTTTAACCCCAAATTTCTTTCCACTTAAATTTGGGCAACTAAACTAAGTAACCAACCTTTAGTTTTTTTTTCATAAAACCAAACGTCTCACTTCACGAGACCACGATAGACACAATTGCTTTAGGCTTAACTCCTTAGTGTCGCGCTAGTGCCTAGTAGCGGCATGCAAGGTACTTCGACCAACCCCTTCTCGTAGTCTCGCCTCACGCCACATCTCATATTCTCATCTCGATCTCCCTCGCCATTGTACAACTCTCGTCCCGTTATCCACTTTTTTAGATAAAAGGCAATAATGCCCAGCTTTAAATTAACAAAACTCAGAGTTTTACAATGGCAGTTACAGGCAGGGTGCAACGTTATGCACTTTCTCATCGATCCCGTCACAAATCTCGCCCCTAGGCCTCCGCCATGACTCCAACATTGATATTTCTACACCTGGGTGCCCGTTTTTATGACTGTATCCATTTGTGAGAACAACATGCGAGGAACGAGAGCTAAGATCGAGGTAGAAGGATGGGTGAGGTTGCCGAATGGGGGGGAGGAGAAGGTGTCATGGAAGAGAGGTGGAGATAATGGACGGAAATGGGTGGATCGGGATGGGACCGAGGGAATCTAGAGGCACATTCGTGATGTGATAGTACGGGTACCTGGGACTCCTTCGACATCAAATTGCATGTCAACAATAACCAAAGGGAAGCACATTGAGTAGTCACCCATGCATAAACCATTAGTTTGGCTCATGTTCGAATAATTTGGCAATTCCTTGTCATAATTTTTCTCATGCTTTTTATTAGTGCTTCTGTTATTCGCTAGTCCTGTTGAATCTACCGTTTTACATTTACACTTTTGATTAGTCGTTTTGTTATTCACTTGCCCTTTTGAACCTACCATTTTACAATATATTTATGTGCTCTGTTTAAAAACCAACATTTTTATGAGCTCCCCATCACCTTACAGTCTTCAATTTTATGTATGTACCATTCCTTCACCAGATCTCCAACAATCTAACCGGAAGAGAGATCTAGAACAATTATCAAGACGTGCTTTATAGTAGCATTGATATGTCACTTCTAGTCTTGCTTAACTTGAAAGGAAGGCCTCTTAACAATGTTTCTCTGGCGTAGTGCACTCCACCCATCTCCATGGAAGCTTCAGGGCACGGCTATGATTAAGCACACCCATACAACCAAAGTCTTTTAGGCCTGCATATTGCATTCCCATTAATTATTTACCTTATCATTTTATAAGTTTATTAGTAAGTCTGATTTCTACGTTACACGGCTACCATATTAAATCTAGAATGATCAATGCAAGAATCCTCACCGTCTCAACTATGTATGTACAAAAAGAATGAATCATTTAGAAAAACGGATGTTTTACTATAAAAAAAATCGGGTAGTTAAACTGTAATTGTTGTAAGAAAAGAAGAAGAAGGATAAGCATGTATGAAGGATGTCGTGGGGAGGAAAATATTTCACGTCATAAAGATCAACCCAATGAGAGACTTATCGTGAGAATATTTACTCTCCCTACCTCACAAGTATGTTAGTTTCTGTAAACTCAATTATGATGTTATCTGTTATATCTCAATTTCAGCAATTTAGATGATATTTGCACAGCTCCAAACAAAGACCAAATGATCTCTCTCTTCAGGAATCATACATACAGAGCTAAACTTAGAACTGAAAGAACAATGGTTCCGTGGTGCTCCCTAATATGTTAGTCTCCGTCTCCATCCAGCAACTGTATACCTTAATTTCTCATCGGATTAAAAAAAAAACTATAGTTATCCAAAGCATGACCCGTAAAATTATTGCACTAGGATACTGAGTCTCAATAATTTCTTCATGTTTAAAATATATTCTGATTTATTTATATTTGTTGACACTTGTATTGCACGTCCGCTATTACTATTATGGGAAGATAGCCGTCAGAGGGCAATCCGGATCGTGGCGTATTGTTAATATTCTAGACACAGTTAAGTTTTATAAGGTAATATGTCCACATATATAACACTTAAATATAAATAAAATTATTTTCAAAATACCTCACAAATTCCATACAACTCCAAAAAAAAGCTTTGAAAAATCGGTTTGCTCTCATGAATAAGGCACACATATTTTTAGGACGGGTATTTTACCAAGAATTTGAACAACAATACATCGATTATGGTGTACAAAATTGATATCATTGTATTTGTATTGGAAAAACTTTCTGATGATATCAGTCTTATAACACATACACTTAGATAAATATTTGGTCAAACAAATTTTTTTTAAAGGGTGCTCCTTATTCACACATGAATGGAGGGAGTGGTATTTAGATTAATACATGAATTAAAGTTACTCCCTCCATTTCTGAAAATAATGCGTGCACAGTTTTCAAAGTTTAACTTTATGGAGATATTTGTGGAGTATTAACATATTTTTAATATTGTGGGCATATTTTATTTTTGATCAGTGGTGACACATAGCACTTTGCAAATGTATGTGATGACGATGCGATCTAGCAACTACTACTACCACCCAAAGATTCGATTTTTTTGTTGTTGCAGTTTCCCGATCTGTCTGAAAATTAGCTTGTTATTTGTTCCTACTAACCTTTCTTTTCCTGTAAATAGATTGATGTAGATGAACAATTGTTGGTCACAAGTGCCTCTTTACTTCTGAACTGCTTCTTCTTCTTACTGAGGCTCGATCTCACAGATATATTGATGTGAGTGTTGTAAACACAACCACTTTCAGATCCGTCATGGTGATGCCTAAGTACTTGCAATAGCTTATTAGTAGTGTTTATTTTTGCGATAACAAAGGATCCGGATTTAAAATGAAAAGTTAGTTTAAACTTGTGTTGTGAGCAGCCTGCATATCTTCTCCTTGTGCTAACTTACATGACAATATATATTCAAGAATCGTGACCATCTTTCACTTCTAAACTGAATGAGTTGTTGGCATCATCGTCCACCATCACTAGATTCTCAACAATAATAAAAACAGTGACATTGATGCGTATATACTCAAGAATCTAGTGACCATCTTTCAGTTCCTAAACTGAAAACACAGTCAGAATTCCGCAAAACTAAGGCAACTTCCTAATTTCATGCTTAAGTATGACTAACAGTATGATCAACAAAATGTGAGTTGTATGTTTATCATCAGAACTTTCTTTGAAATATGAATCCAATGGCATTCTTCTTATGGCATATGACTTAAATTTTGTCGGCAAAACTAATGGACAAATTTAGACCCAAAATAGGAAGCGGCCTTGTATTCAAAGACAGAGGGAGTATCACGAAATAGAACTTGTATGCGGCAAAAAAATTCTACTTTCTTTTGAGATCACACAGAACTCAGGCTCCATGCAACTCAATTTTTGAAACCAAATCAAAATATTCATTTCTGGGTTCCAAACAAATTTAAAAAATATGTGAGAAAACATATAGATATTTAATACCTAGGTGTAAATTTTCATGAAATTATGTTATCATATGGAACCTACACAAAAAGAAAAATATGAGGGCAAAAAACTAATTTTGTAATTCCTATGTACTTACAACCATATTTTTGTGAACTTTTTTTAGCCGAAAATAATGTGTGTTTTTAACAAAAACCAATTATATGTTCCTAGAAGTTTATTTGCTTCATGTGTCATTCCAAAAGAAAAAGTGTTTTCTTAAACTTCAAAATGCAATCTCAATTTATAAAGATCCAGGATACATGTAGCCCGGGATTTATTTGTCTCCTCCCATATCTGGCCTCTTATTTTCTTCAAATATTAAATTTTACCCAATTTACGAAAGAAAATCTCAAATTATCCAATCTAAGAAGTACGTACACTCTACATTTTAGTCCCTCACATATTAAGAGTTTACTAGTCTGCAGATTAGGTTGGAATATTTATCGCGAGGAAGCGCGTGCGTGCGTTGTTTCAGTTTTATCACACGAGCTGAATTATAGTAAGCTAACTAATGTACTAGATTAGATTTCAGGAATCCTTGTCTAGGCTTACAAGTAATTAGTACCAAATAAATTAAGCAGATCACACATGCGCGCATGATCAGCAGCAAAAGTTGAAGCAATTAAAGACCTGATATCTGATGATGTGATTGATTTGTTTCCTTTTTGCCAGCATATTCCTAATGCCGGGTTTTTTTTTCTGCGGGGATATTCCTACTTTTTTTTTGTTTTGCATGGCGGGGATATTCCACGGTCGATCTGTCTCTCTATATATATATCAAGATACCTCTCAAGATAATCTAGCCCAAAGAAGGTGGACACGTTGTAAAAAGTGTGTGTTTTGCGCCGCAGATGAGTCTGTGAAACATCTTTTTATACATTGTTGTTTTGCTCGAAACATTTAGAGATTAATCAACTTCACTTTCAATATTTATCCACCTACTGGAATCACTAATATGTTTGGTAATTGGTTAAATGGAATTGATAGTAAGACTAAAGCGGGTATTAGGATCGGTGTTGCGGCTTTTCTTTAGGCAATTTGGAACTGTCGGAATGACATTGTTTTTAAGAAAGCGAATGTCTCTCATTTTATGCAGGTACTAAACAGGGCGATGTACTGGATTCATATGTGGGCATTCCTTCTGCCAGAGGATCAACGTGGTCTTATGGAGTCAGGATGTACTCGACTAATGGCAGTCGTTCGGGCTATCTTCAGCCGGGGTGGGTGGCAACACACTAGAAGGCTACATGCTTAAATCCACGGTGTTTAGCTGGTTGGTCTTTGTGGCCAAGTTATCTGATCCATGAATTGTAAACGTTTTGTAACTTGATATTTGGTTAACTACGTTTTAATATATTGGCCGTGTGCATCATTTTGATGCAGAGGCTGGGGGTAACTCTCTATTTCGAAAAAAGTATCCTCTAAGTACACAATAAAAATACGTAGTGATAGAATATTTGAAAAACTGATGATTGAAATGTCTCAGGGAATTACAAAAGCCTTTTTCAAAAATCTATATTAGTCTGTACATAAAATATTTAGTACTACGCGTAATCAAATGCTTATGGTCAACATAGCACAACTACGAATATATGGCATGTTTATTTTTTATCACCAAAACTTCCAATACAACCGTGAAAACATCAAACAATCATCTAAACCTGAAATCCTAAACCCTAAACCCTAAACCTGAAATCTACAAAAACTTATTTACCTATCTAGCGCAAAGTCTACGCATTAAAAAATATTAGGATCAATTTATGCCTAAAGCCTAAACCTGAAATCTACAAAAACTTATTTACCTATCTAGCGCAAAGTCTACGCATTAAAAAAATATTAGGATCAATTTATGCCTATCCATTTATAAGAGTAGAGTCCGTAAATTAAGTTATCGCAAAGCTGAGTTTAGGAAGCCAATTAACGTACGTACGTATATATATTACATTCAAGGAAACCTTGTCTGCCGACTTACAAGTTATTACCAAATAAAGCAGATCATGCACGCGCCCGCGCATGATCAGCGCAAAACTTTCGGAAATTAAAGATTTGATGTCTGATATTGCGAGCTGATTAATTACGAGGTTTCGTGCAGGAAGCTTCGCCGTTGATTATTTCCTCTCCTTTTCTTCTTCCCAATATGGCGGTCCACCTCCTCTCTCTATATATACCTGTATCGATGGGTGCATTCACGACCAGAATCCCTTTGACGGCGCCAAAGAAAGAGTAAAATTCATCTACCGTCACCGAACTCGACTGTGTATCTCGCTTTGGTCACCGGACTTCGGAATACCCGAAATACGGTCACCCAAGTTGCTTGAGTGGCTCAATACGGTCACTGATATGATTTTGTATACGTATTTCGCGTAGCTGGCATACAGTTGACCAATTTGACCGCCATGATGGGCACTAATTAACTAGCCTACGTGGCAACTAATTTGACTAATCACGCTGGTCCCACCTGTCAGCTGGAGAAATAAACAAATATTCTGCCGTGGCAACTAATTTGACAAATCACACTGGTCCCACCTGTCAGCTGGAGAAATAAACAAATATTCTGCCAATATTCTGCCGTGGTGGTGATTCGAACTCAAGAACCAAAACTAGCAGACGCCGCACTATTGCCACTACAGCGAACTATTGTTTATGTCTGTTATGTAGTATTACTTCTTACAATTAACGCGATGCCGTGAACTGGAGAACCCAATAGTACACTGAGGACACTTTCGTTGATTACCTATCACATGTATGCTCTGAGGCCTGCACGTGCCCCACCAGCGGAGTACGTCGCCATAATAAGCTCCCTAATAAACGCAGAGGCAGAGACTAAGGCCGTGCTCGCACCTACGCCGGCGAGTCGTCATCATCATGGAGTGCAGGAGGATCACCGCGTGCCGGGAGAGAGACGCGAGGTTCAGTGTCCCTAACGTTCAACCTGCGGGACGTTCTTTAAGAGACGACGCAGTGCGGCAGAGCGCCGTCCGAGCCTGGTCACAGGGCGCACTAGCTCCTGCTCGTGGCAACCGGCAGCTTGTACTTGTTCTGCCGTCGGCCGTCACGGCGAGCGCGCGCATGGAGAGCTAGACCCGGCCGGAGGGCCCCGTCGACACGTCGCAGTTGGTGGCCCAGACCGGACTGTCAGGAGGCCGACTTCAGCCGCGACGCCGGAGCAGCAGCAGCTCGTGCTCGCCCGGATGAGCAACAACATCTCGCAGAGTGAGGCAGTTGGTCGTTCTACCTGTTGGCCGGCGGACCAGAAAGTGGCCAGGATGCCAGCTTCGAGTACCGCCTCACCGCGGCGGCTGAGCAGCAGCAGCTTGGGCTCGTGGAGAGGAACATCGTTACGTGCGGCAACGCCTCCGTCAACAAGGACAGTGCTTAACTCCAGCGAGTTGCTTTGTATACTAATATAGGACTCCACTTTGTAGACAACAAATATTCCGTGGTGCAGTGGCGAATTGGCGATAGCCTGTTTTGCGGCCACCGTGAGTTCGAATCACCAGTTCGGCATTTTAAGAATTATTATAATTGTTTATTTCTCCAGCTGACTGGTGGGACCAGCATGATTTGTCAAATCAGTTGCCACGTAGGCTAGTTAATTAGTGCCATCGTGGCGGTCAAATTGGTCAACTGTATGCCAGCTAAGCGAAATACGTATGCAAAATCGTATCAGTGACCGTATTGAGACACTCAAGCAACTTTGGTGACCGTATTTCGGGTATTCCGAAGTCCGGTGACCAAAGTGAGATATAGAGTCGAGTTTGGTGACGGTAGATGAATTTTACTCCCAAAGAAAACTGTAGCGATCCACCATCGATCGATCGAGAAGGAAGCAGTTCATGGAGCCGCGGCCAATTGTTTTGGAGATGTATGTGCACTGTGGCCGGTGCGCCGACGTGATCAGCCGATCAGTCGTGAACGCGTTCGGTACGTAACGCCGGCCGGCTGTACTATATATCACGCACGATCGATCGATCGATCGAGCTAGTTTTAGGATCTCACAACTAACCGCCATGGATTTTGCATGCAGGCGCCAGGAAGGTTCGTGCGTCGGTAGGGATGGGCATGGTGAAGGTCTACGGCGGCGAGCACCTCGACCCCTGGACGATCAAGTGTTTCCTCCGGCAACTTGGGGAGACGCGTCACAGACGTCACGGCGGTGGTGCGTCGTCGGGCGTCAGCATCACGTGGGGATAGTCCATATGAGGCCTTCGGAGGAGAACTACGCCCCGTACTACTACCAGTTGCCGCCGCCGCCGCCGCCGCCAGGCGGGTACTACGGTGGGCCGCCGCCGCCGGGCAGGTACTACGGTGGGCCTAGGCCGCCGCCAGGCAGGTACTACGGTGGTCCGAGATGGTTTTGATACCAGGTTGCGCCGATCCATGCTCTCGACGAGTTTTGCATGCTCTCCCAAGATTGTTTTAGTGGGTCCTAAATAAGTAATACGATTATAAAGCACTGCGTTTGAGTATTCTGTACCACCTACTGGGTGTCAGTTGCTTGTCGTGAAGAAGATAAACATATATCTCTTTTTCTTGCTCTCCCAAGGTTTTGTGCTCTGCCATAAAAGTACACATGTCGAAAGGAAAGTAGACATTTTTTCAGGACAATATGGTAATAGCGGAACCGGTACATATTTTGGTATGCACATGTATAGCAGTTCCTCGAACAGACAAAATGAGTTTAAAAGCATGAATATATTACTCAAAGATAAGATAATAACGCGCCTGTACACGCATGGATACAGAGGAACTAAAAGTATGGAGGAAAAATCCAAGCGCAAGTATTACGACCAGGGTAATGATATCCCGTTGACATGATCGTTGCGTCCGAGGAGTGATAACAACACACAGTGCAGCTACCAAGGTTCAACTTGGCTAAGCACTCCGGATCATGCTCCTCCTCTTGCTCAGAGTAGTAGACACAGTTCCTTTCCACCTCGCCGCGCATGGTCACCGCCGGCATGTGCACCGCCTTGCAGCATCCCGGCCCTAGGAACAAGGCGTGGTCACCCAAACTCGTTACCTCTGCCCACGTGCCTTCTAGGTTGTCGCCTCTGGCAAGCTCGAAGACCCTAAAAGTTGTGGCCTTGCCGCTGCTGCTTCTGCTTGCCGGCGTCTCCACCACCACGGTTGCCAGCTTTCCACCCAGCTCGAAGATATACCGTCGATCAAATGTCACGGGTGGTGGTTGGATGGTTATCTTCTCGAGCAGGACGAGCTGAGGAGCATTGCGCTTGTCTGGGACGATGGCGAGCTTGTATAATAGGTCATGAGTATGCGGCCACCAGATGTTCGACAAGAGGCCATAGAGGTCGCCGTTGCAAAAAGCAATGTCGACCATGTTTTGGAAAAGCGGGAACGTAAAACATCTCGTGGTCGTCGTCCACCCTCCGCCGGGGCCAGAAAACCTAGAGAGGACTATGCACCTTGTGCTCATCATCGCGGCGAGGGTGCATCCTGTGGAGGCCGGGTCTTGGGAGAAGATGATCTTTCTGCAGGGAGAGAATTTGTAAGGGGTTTCTTCACGACGACGAGCTGAGCAGCTACAAGAAAGGTGTTCCTTATGCAGCGCCCACGCACAGGTAAACAGGTTCACGATGTCGATCCGGCAGCCGATGGCGGCGGCGACCCAGCCGCCGTTGTAGGATCCGACGATCCGCTTGCCGTATGGGAACCACGGGAGCGGGGCTGCCAGCACCCTGCCGTCCTCGGGGCTGTACGGCCGCGCCTCCCGGTCAAGCCTGCCGTTTCCCGTCGACGGGAGCAGCAGCGGCAGATTCGGCTGCAGCCACGACGCGGCGGCACGCCACGACGTGCAGACAGCAGCGAAACGGCGGCGGTCGAAAGACGAGGAGCACCGGCGGTAGATCGTGCCCAGGAGGTCGCCCGGGAGGTCGTCGGACCACCGCCCTTGGGTGCCATCGTCCTTGCCGCCGGTCATCCTGCAGATCGAGTACTGATTCTCATAGTAATATAGCTAAGTGGCCAGTTACGTGGAAATCGATGGATCGATCGCCATTGTTATAAGAGGTGCGAGGAAACGGGACGCGCGCGACACGATACCTGACCTGATCGGATTTAACTTTGGTACGTCACGTGACTTGCATATATGGGATTTCTGTTCCAATCGAAGATCGTTCCGGAAAAAGTGAAAATATTATGACACGTGGGCCCCACGATCCGATCCACGGATAGATGGCCGGAGGTGGATCAGCTTGGGGCCTAGAGCTTTGTCACCAAGCACTCGATCCTCTCTCTATTTAATTCGTTCAATCACACAAGTTTTACAGGAGTTCGAATTCAGAAATGCTCGACAAGTTGCTTCGAGGTTCCGTGTGGTCTTTCAAGACCTACGGCCAGGCCATAATCCTTTCGCCAAGCCTACTCCCTCCGTCTCGGTTTATAAGTCACAATTCGTGTTTCTCTGCTATCAAGGTGAAGGAGTATTGGCCATGCAAAATTTATGACCCCAATATTTCACCCAATTAGCACTCTTACTTTTAATGCCAACATTAACTAGGGAAATGCCAAACCAAATCAGGATGATTTGATGGCGCATACATTGGTCGAGCATGCATGCAAAACTAGTCACCCCCTAATTAACTGCTCTTAATTAATGCTAATTACGCCTTACTCTTGGTATTACATGGTTTTCATATTGTGACTTATAAACAGAGATGGAGGGAGTATCTCATATTCAAGTTATAAGTAACTCATAATTCGCATTCAAGGCCTACAAGCCAGGTTGACGAAATGGTACTGACCTTCGGTAAATCCTATATATAGCCACACAGCGATACAAGACGCGCGCCTCGCCTAAAGGGCTCCCGCTGATCGGTCGACCCATTTGGCAACTATTTATTTTTTTGCTTTTTTATTTTTCTTCTATGTTTTCTTTTCTTTTATTTTTTCGTTAGTTTCTTTTCGGTTTGTTTATAATTTTGAAAAAAATAGTTTTCAATTTTTTGCCAGATTTTAAAATATTCAAATTTTAAAAATTATTCAGTTTTGTAATAATATGAAAATTAAAATTTGTTCAAATTCTAAAATGTTTAAATTAGTTCATCTGTGAAATTTTTTCAAAACTAAAATTTATTCAAATTTTAAAAAGTTCAAATTTGGAAATTGTTCATTAGAAAATTGTCTAGAAAACTTTCAAAATTCAAATTTATTCAAATAAAAAAGGTTCAAATTTGAAATTGATCACCTTTTAAAAACATTCATATAAAAAACAGATTTGAAAATATTTCTGATTTGAAAAATGTTCATATTTCTATTCTATTTAAAATTAAAATTAAAATAATAAACATAAAATAAAACATAAAATCACTTGTTAAATGGGCCGCATTGTTGCAACCCATTTAGTGGCACTTTAGGCGGCGGAGCCTCTCGCGTCGCCTTGAAGCAATATAAAGGAGCTACCCTGGCCTTCCGTTGGGATCACCTTGCTGTATCGGGTCTTCTTGGGCCTGGGCCTCGATTCTCATATTACCCTTTGTTGAGAACCAACTTGTCCCTAGCCGGAGGGTGCAGGAACCGCTGCCTCATTGTCTCAAAATCTTTCCAGTCCCATATTTTCAGCCAATCCACTCCACTGTATCAGTACCTGAACAATCAAGATCGAGCCGCATTGGGTAACTCGCTGCCCTGGAGTATTTTTTGCAAGAACCTAAAATGCAATATGAGGATATAGGTCGAGAAAGACAAGTTTGTACCTATTGATTGGGACCTAGCGATAGTTCAAACTGAGAAAATGCACCACCAGATTGATTTTGCTTGATTCACGCATATCCAAGCGATAAGCCAGATATCCAACTTTGTCCAGAACTTCATAATGGCCATAATGGCCATTATCACCAACTAAAAAGGAATGTTCTGACCTGTGTTTATCAGCTTGATGCTTCATGTGTTGCTTTGCTCTAAAAGGATGTTACTGAACAGAAGCTTAAAGAACAACTCGATTGGCAAGCCATTGTTCCATATCAGATGAGTCAATAAGTGGGGCCAAGCCAAAGTGACGAGGCTGGTGCCCGTAAGTGACTAGGAATGGATTTTTGCCCAAGGACGAGTAGTGCACGTTATTGTTATACCAGAACTCACATAATGAACCACTTTTTCATGTCTCATATCCTTCATCATCTCCTGTAAATCGTATGTCAATATTCTTTTCTGAGACCCTAATTTTGTAATGTACAACTCGGTGTTTTCTCGCTCAATTTCTCCACGGAAGATGGCACCGGAGATGTGCAGTGGAAGAAAGAGTTAGGTTATGATAAAAAAAAAGATAGCATACACACATCGTCACAGATCAAGCTTTAGACAGTCTCGGTTTAGACTGAACATCCATGAAGCAGTGATTGTGCATATCAACTGGAGAGGGCCATCACATAAGGTACAAATGCAAAACACAGAAGTGAATTGGCGAGTTGCCACGATTCAAATTCAAATGCAGTACAAGTTCAAAACAGGGGACGAAGAATGGATCAGGTTAAGATTCATAGATTGACATTTCCAAAATTCAAAAGCAGTACAAGTACTCTAATGTATGGCTTGACTAACGAGTTCAAACATTCGAGTACGGACATAAGTTCAGGCAGACGTGTGACTCTGACTACTGGATTCAGAATAAATCAACTAGACACGCGTACATCGACGACGAGCAAGGCAGCAGACGCGGACAACGAGGGCGGCCCCGACGGCAAGGAGCACCGCGCCGTCGATGGCGATACGTCCGCCACCGTTCGGCCCCGCCTCGGGCGGGAGGTAGAAGCGGCCCAGCATTGTGTACCAGAAGCCGATCCCAATGGCGAAGGGACCAACGACAATGAGTATCATGTCACATAGCAGGCCGTCGTCAGAGTCCGGCGCCGGCACTTGGCCGCTGCCGCCATTGTGGCCCTCGAGATCCATGTAGTCCCGCGACACGGCCGCCGCCGCCGCCTCTTCCTCCTCCAACGGATCGACTCGCTTCGACCTGTAGATAAGAAGAAAGGATTGAGCCGATGATGACTCGATCAATGGCGGTGAACCTCCAAGGATGCACGCATGCTGATGGGTCGATGGATCAGTACCTGAAAATCTTCGTCATGAGAGAGAAGGATTAACAGTTGTTGGTATTGAGACGTGAGAAAGAAGGGACGTTATTGGTTAGGGTTTATGATGAACCTACGGGCGCAACAACCTCGCATGCTTTTTTCAGGGTTAACAACCTCGCATGTACGCAGTCCGATTTGTCAAAGGCCCGGATCTGGCTTGATCATACTTGCATGTTTGAAAGGCCCAGATCTTATATCTCGTCCCTGTTTGCACTGCCTGAAGGCTCAGGCCAACTGCCGGCCCTACTAAGGTGTGGTTTTTCAATCCTGCTATTTTTTTCTGTTTTTCTTTTCATTAACTAGCATAATATCCTTGCGTTGCAACAGGATAACAAATGATAAATTCGTGCGTTCCTACGTTTTTTACTTGACATATATTGTTATTGATGAAATATGTATTTTATTTGAACTTAGTTTCTAAACCAGCATGACCTGACAAATTCTAAATTTCTCCGTTCAATGTAGCCCACTGGCTCCATAATTCCCGGCATATATCCTCTTCCTTCATGCCTGTTCCATGCCATTGGTTGTCCCTCTATCTACACTGGCACCACACTTCGCCTTGTTTCATTTATTCATTGTCACACAATGTTTTCGTATCAATTCTAGTAAATTTTCGTGCAATTTCTGCAAACGATATACGACAATATGGCTACATTCGACAATGAGAGCAAAGAAAGTATAGTGGCAATCAATCAACTTCAATGGCAAACTTAGCTTCCACCCACAACAGGCTATGCTTCCATTGTGTTTCACGCTTCAGTCAATTATATGCGACAAAATAGAAAAATACAAAGAAATACTGATTAATGGTTGTTACATTAAGCAAATACAAGCTTCGAGTGTTTTACCATGCCACAAAAACTATGGTATAATTAACTCGGCCCTTTTTTGTGATCATCACACACACCCTTGTTTTCCTTCTCCTCGTTTTACCCCACCCAAGACATGTAAGAAGACCGCCGATTTCTCCCTTGGAAACCTATGAAGGTGAGGCATTAAGTACCATGATCAGTAAGGATGGAGGCAACAAAATTATATAGTAGAACTCTAAGAAAATACACCTTATCGAACGAGCTAAACATGTGGTTGTACAATGAACATAAAAGAAGCTGATAATTTGCACACCATACGCGGTATCACATCAAATATGAGACTTATTGTCATCGGAAATCATATGTCATTATACCATGCTAACCCTACATTATACCATGCCATTAAAGCATTTTATGCTATATTGCAGCTATTCAAGTTTCATTCGTGATGTAAAGTTTCGAGCATATATGAAAAATAATAATAATAAATGAGCATTATGGCATCAAACACCATGGCTAGTTAACAACAAAAGAAATGCAAAAAATTCAGAACGGTCATCTTTCCTCCATTAGACACATCTTTGTCATCGCTCAGCTTGACATCAGGAACCTCCGCAATTGCAACAATTAGTCGCCAACATAGACAGGTAAGGAATTAGTTTAAGTGTAGAGTGTGAATGGGTTCTTGCATGTGATGCATTAATCATCAGGTATTTGAACTTTCGACGGACATGTGAATGGCCCGTGCATCTGTTGATGCTGACGGACATATATTGTTAATTATTCACAAGTGAGCAAACAATGAAAATTATAATGCTTTTAGACAAAGCCTTCAAGTAACTAAGATTCGCAGAAGCAGCAAAAGGGTAGGGCGAGGAAAACACAGGAGTAAAACTTGTCAAATAGAACTTTAGATCTCATCCGTTATATCAAGGGAACTTTAGATCTCACTATTCATATTACTCCTTCACCACCTCTCTAGTTGCATACTCTGATCCTGATTGGACAGGATATCCCGACACCCGTCGTTCTACTTTAGGTTTCCAGGTATTTCTTGGAGATAATCTCATTTCGTGGTCATCCAAACGCTAACTAACCATGGCCAGGTCAACTCCACAAGCTAAATATTGTGTGTTTTCACTCATTCGATAGCCGAGAGCTGCTGGACTGAACTCTTTTGCAGGAGTTGCATCGTTGACGACAGGTCTACTGTGTTGTGTACCCGAATAATGTGTCCACTATCCAGCATCGGCGCACGAAGCAGGATGGATATCCATTTTGTCCGTGACAAGGTGCATGTTGGCGAGTTCCAAGTTCTCCATTTTTTTTTTTTGCGAAAAGGTTCTCCATATTCCGGTGTCAACGTGATTTACAGAGATTTTGACCGAAGGCGTCACCATAGCGGCACTCTTCGTGTCAGCATCACCGTCAGGTAATTAAACGTTCACCCACTTAATTAATTAATTAGGATCTGATCTGAAACTGTATTCAGTTAGTGTGTGTTCACGTGTGTTGAGGAATGTAAGACGTCACATTGCAGCTGCCATCTATATATGCATACAAAGTTCACCTTCTGTTTACACGCAACAAAATGAAGCAAGCTCTAAACTAACTACCTATACATCCAGCACGCCGTCATGGCGCATGTCCATGCAGCCAGACGACCAGCAGCAGCAGCAGAGGCGAAGGGCGAGGCAGACGCATAAGGCGCAGCCGCCGGCCGCGAACACGCCGCCGGCGACAGCCATTAGGAGGGCCACAGCCACGGGGGGACAACTTCCTGCACAATCCTGCGGGTAGATGACGAAGCCGACGCCAAGCAGCAGGAACAGGAGGCCGACGATTGCCCAGATGGAGGCGCTGCAAGCCACCAAGCAGCCGATGCGGCAGCTGAAAGTGCCGCCGCGGTCCGGCGCCGTCGCCGCGCCGCCCCCGTCCTCCAGATCCATATGTACCGTAATCGATCGATCGATTGGTGCTCACCTACGTACTTCCAAGCCGGCCTATCTCTAGCTAGGAAAATAACCTATTTCCCGCTTTATAAGTGCAATCTGATTTAACTTGTACGTAAAAAAAATAACAACTTTGGAGTTATTCGTATCTAAACTGATTTTGTTACTAGTAATAACTGGTTTCAACTACTCACTCTATTTAATTAACTATCTTTCTAATAAAAGATTATATTATGAAACAGAGGGATAACTAACAGAATACAGAAAAAACTCTGATTTCTTTCCAAAAAACCATTAATCTGTATTAGTGTCTCCAACCGGGAGTAAAAGTCTATCTTTAGTCCCAGTTGGAGATAGAAACCGGGACTAAAGGTTCTGCAACTGGGACTAAAAATAGACCTTTACTCCCGGTTGGAGACACTAATAGAGATTAAAGGTTTTTGGAAAGAAATCAGAATTTTTTCATGATTGAACCGGGACTAAATCTGGCCGGCTGCCCTAGCCGTTGAAACCGGGACTAATGCTCCCACTAGTACCGGTTCCAACATTGGCCGGGACGAAAGCTCCGTATGGAAGCCCTGTTTTCTACTAGTGAAAGAAGGAAGACCTGCTCCGTGCATCGGTTGATGCACACACTCACATAATGTTTATTATTAAGTTATACCAAGCAAATCTAGACACTGATGACGAATCAAGTAAAAATATAGAGAATATCGAGACCATCCAAAATGGACCGCCTCGCGACAATAACGCTATGACAAGTAACCGAACAACGAAAAATATAGTACTCCTACAGAAAGCCATCAAGTAGTATTCGTCGCACGTGCACCAATAACGAAGACCACCACCAGCAACAAAAGGGTAGGGTGAGGCATACGCAGAACTAAACCTTGTCAAACAGGTCATCCGTTATACGAATGGCACTTTAGTCGACCCCGGTATTCATAACTACTTCTACGACCTCTCTAGTTGCATACTCTTATGTCAATTGGGCAGTTTGTCCTGATACTCGTTGTTCTACTTCCGATTTATATGTATTCCTCGGAGATAATCTTATTTTATGGTCATCCAAACGTCTACTAACCGTCTCTAGGTCAACAGCTGACATAGTGTGTGTGGTCACTCTTGTAGCAGCCAAGACCTTCTGGTTTTGGCATCCTTTGCAAGAATTGCATTGTCCAATCGATAGGTCTACTATTGTGTACTGTGATAAAGTGTCCGCCATGATCGATATCGATTTTGCCGGTGACAAGGTATAAGTTGGCGAGGTCTGAGTTTTCCTTACTCCAACAGCATCGCAGTTCGCAGATAAGTTACCAAATGCCACACCACGACGTCCTTAGTTGAGTTTTGTACCAGTCTCACTGTTCGGGGACCTCTCGCAGACACTGCCAAAGGATGAATGTAACACGCATTGGAGGTGCTATCTCTGGTTTATGACCCGACTTTACTCTCTAGTTTTTCCCGATGGCTTTATCGAAACTAGATACCCTTATTAATTTGTTTGGATAATATTTTAACGCCTTCGAAGTTGTCACCGTGGATGTATAAAGTTGCCATCATACAGCTCTGGCAACAACTAGTGGGGCTAATTTTCTTGTCAAAGTATACACACGTGGGATCTTGTTTGAATCTCCTGTCGATACAAAGCCAATGGTGAAAATTGATTGCGAATCAGGCAAGCTGTTTATTGTACAATTTTATTTATTCATATAACCAACTTCCTCGCTTGGGTTTATCAATTCTGCTTTTCTTCTTCGAGATATAGTATGTAGCAATGTTTGTTTTTTGCATACAACGGTACAAACCGTAGAGATAAGACTGCGGTAATGAGGAGGTCGCCGGCCGGTGGAAGCTAACTACTCAACAACTAGCAGCACACGCCGTCATGGCGCCTCTCCAAGCAGCAGCAGAAGCGGAGGACGAAGCAGACCCAGAAGGCGCCGACGAGGGCGAAGCACACGCCGACGGCGATGGCCACGGGGCGATATCCCCGGCAACTCCCTCCAGTTGCCAGATCGTAATCCCGCAAGTAGCAGAGAAGCGCCTGCAGCGCGTACAGGATGACGCCGACTGCCCAGCTGCAGAAGATGCAAGCCCAAAAGCAGACGTCCAGAGTGGCGCCGGGGTCCGGCGCCGTCGCTACGCCGCCGCCGTCGTCCTCCTGATTCACGTCCATGTCGTGCGTGTCCGATCGATATTGGTGTCCTACTCGATCAGCTAGCTGGTTATAACAACTTTTTCGAGGAGTCGTTCGTATCTCAACTGATTTTTGTACTAGCTAGTAACAAAAAAAAATACTCCGTACATACGTATGTACATACAACATACATGTTTCAATGTACGGACCCATCTTACATGAAACCTAACTCGATGGTTGATAGTTTGATACACGCTCGCAAGCACGACCTGCCATATATGTTTGACCAAACAGAAACTGGACCGTCACTTGTTAAGTATTCACTCAGTTGCAAATTAACTGAATTGTTACCTTAATCATCAGTAAAACTAGTTTAAGTTTGATCAAATTTATATAAAAAACCAGTACCCACGACACTAAATTATTTTCATTATATTTAGTAAAAACTCTGCTTATGTATAATATATATTGATGTTCGAAAACTCATACAGATGAACTCGAACCCATCCTAGCTAAAAAAGACACGCCGAATGTTGAAAATATCCAGAAAAAAATCATACACCCACATCTCTATTTTGCATGTGCACATGCAAAATTCTATAGAAAAATGTCATTTTATCTACGAGCTTTGTCAAAATAAAATGATTTTTGGTGCTCCAAAAAATGCTTTTTGCAACACAAAATTTGTTTCCATTTCACTCATATAACCACGTATATATTTTCTTGATGAAAGTTTGAAGACATGTTAGACACACCAAACTGTTTATTTTCCAATAGTTCAGATTATTTTGAAAGTTTTAAACAAGGAAAATGTTAGAAAAAGGGTTGTGGGAAGCTTTCCACGCAACAAGTGGCACGCTGTGGGAGGCTCTCCAACCCACGGATGAACATAAGCATGCCACTTGTCATGTGGGGGAGAGAGTCCCCAGGTGGGAGAGTGACATTGTGGGTCTGTTCTCTTTTATTATAGTTTCGAATACAAAAATGAAATATCCTACAAATTGGATGTTCAAATCATGATCTGTTTTCACGATCGTGCTAGTCGCGTCGAGATCTTCAAAACTAGAACACATGTTGATATGTTTTGACGAACTTTTTTATTGCATTGCCTGCTGGTTTGCAGTGTAATGGATTTTTGCACTGTTTTTTCGGTTTGCATTGCCTATGGTGTATCGATGCACTGCCTTTGAATGTCCTATCTTGAGCATCTATATTTCCACTGCCTTCTGGTGCACCGTTGCAATGCCTGCACTACCTTCGACGGAGCATTGCACTGTCTTTGGCTGGGTAGTGCACTGTCTTCGGCGGAGCACTCCATTGCCTTCGGTTGACCGGCGCACAGCTTGCACTGCTTCCGGTGGAGCATTGCACTACCTTCGATGGGCATTGCACTGCCGATGCATTGTCTTTTAAATTGGTAAAATACTAGGGACAACGACCAATACACTCCTTCAAGATCATTATTAATGATTTTTATCTCTTCTCTTTCCTCTACGTACTAAGCTAATCAAGCTAGCAGATAGGTGGATCAATTTTTACAGCTCGCTCACGAAGATGGCATTGCTTGCGCGCTCTGCTGCCGTGGCACTAGCGGACACAACGCCCCTACTACCCGAGCAGTTTCCCGGGCTTCCGGTAGGGTGTATGTGGCCTCTCCGCACGCATTGTGTTTTTGGGAACATTTTGGAAGTAGTGGACACCCTCTAAGTCATGCATTGTGGCACACAACAACTTCATTAAACTACTGATGTTGTGTAGTTGCCACCAGAAAACGGTAAGCTTTGTTGTGGTTTGTAACTGTTGTGACATAAGAGGAGAGAAGTCATGGCAGCTAAAATAAGTATCTCCAAATTTTCTAGTTTAATCAAAATAGTTTATTTTTTAATTATTACTCCCTCCAACCTAAAATATAAGGCATATATATGTGGTTTGCCGGGAGGTCAAATTTAGTTTGACAATTTTTGGAAACAAGTATATATGCATAATAAAGACTACACCATGGAATTTTATTACATGATGCATCTATTGGTATTGGTCTATTATCATAGATACAGCTATTTTTTAAATCTATAAACTTGATCAAAGTTCAGAAAATTTGACTTCCTAACAAACCAAATATGTCATACATTTTTTATGGAGGGCGTATATCTTATTATTTTGTATGTTTGTAAACTTCTAGGCATGTTATTTATCACACAGCGTAATAATAAATTACATAATGAAAATTACATAACTACTCTACAAACATTTTTGATTGAACAAATTTAATTTTTTCTATAAATAAGACCTTTGGCAATCATACATAATAGGATTTTTCTCTTTTTTGTGAATATACTTTGGTTTATGGCATCCATACGTTCATTCCAAGGGTATCACTTCTATATTTGAATTTCCTAACTTTTCTTGGTAACTCTTTCATTAGTGGGCCGAGAATTTCACAATGTGTTCATGGTATGCGAATATATCCCATCTTATACCAAAGAGGTGGTGGTTTAGTCTATGAATGATGTCACTGGTTTGTAGCCATTAAATTTATAGCACTTTTGAATGCTTTGAGACATTCTAGCACCATGTGGTGTACGAATTTTCTCATTTTTTCCATCAACATGTGAGGATCTTGCTCGTTTCTTACTTGTTATATCTTATAAATTTCGTTGTACCTTCGTGAAGGTGACATTCTCAGCAACGATAACCATGCAAATCACAAGTGAAAAGTGTTTTTTCTCTCTTAGTGAAAAAAATTAGTAGAATCTTCCGACGCAAGTTTGCCCATTCTACATGGTGAGACATTAATGTGAATAAACTTGTATCTACCTTGTAGTATAAAAATATATTTGAAATTGGTTACGATGAATAGATCACAAAAGTAGGATCCTCATTCGGGTAGGAGCGATGGCCTTGATATGGTCGTTATGCTAGAAGTGATATGATGTTTAGCTATAAAAATCACTTCCTTTGCAAGTTGTCAGTACATGTATATGTACTACCTCCATTCATGCTTTTTTTAGATGCTCCATTCGTGGTTTAGTTACACCACAAACCATTTATGGTGGTGTGTACATATTTGGAGAAAGTGACCAAGGATGTATTTACCCCCATATGGATGAAGACATAGTTTTTGGATTGGTCAACCACCACCTTAGGCTTCATATGAGTGACTCTCTATTTTGTCCTACATTTTTTATGATCTTTTCTCTTACAGTCGTGTGCTTTCGGGATATGCATATGCCGGGTGCAAATTATTTTGACTGTATCACTTGAGGAGCTTTGAGAGATGGGATGCAGTCGAAGTATCTCCAGAAGAAGAGATAATGTTTCCTCAGCTTGAGAAGTTGTATGTTTGAGGCTGTGGAAAGATGACAACACTGCCGGGACAACAAAAGGTTAAGCTAGCAACGAAAGTTATATCACCAAACCTCGGTGTGTTAGATATGCAGGGAAGTAAGGAAGACATGTTCCTGTGGGTAGCTAGACACATGACTTCACTAACCTATCAGACCCATTCTCTAGGTACTCGATGAGAATGGGTAGTTACCACCAGAGCAATCAGAGAATGGGTTGTGCCTTTTTAAGCCTTGGTACTTAGAAGAAGGATGCCTTCATGGTTGTAAAATGTAGGGGGGGGGGGGGGGGGGGGCATTGGCCCCCCTTGAGCCCAATGAACCATCACTCGGGTGTATGTGATCTCTATTACCCTCAATTAAAGCAGCAGTGACCTCTTCTATGAAATTAGCTACAACATTACATATATATGCATGAGGCAGAATACAATACCTTATAAGGGCCCTCTAGTGAGTAAAAGCCTTGATTGGGCTTGGGTTCCGTCGTGGCGAGAATGCCAAATCCGTAGTCATTCTCACATAGCATCTGATTGTAGTACCATATAGGAGAAAATATTATTACTGAAACTCCAAGAATCAACTCGTCATCACGAGGCACTAAGCTCATCTGTATGAAAGTTTAGGTACTTTTAGCTTTGCTTATGCTTATACGTCCATAAAAATTGTGTCCCCAATCGATTTATAAACTCTGAGGGAATCGGGTACATGTCACAAACATGACCAATAATAGCTCTTTTCCGTCCATGGAGTTGATTAATTAGCGGGTAATAAAATCAAAGGGCGACTTATTCCATGGACCAAATAGATTTTGGCGGTAGTACTGATACGTCTCAAACGTATCTATAATTTTTGAGTGATCCATGCTAGTTTTGTAATATTGTCACATGTTTTTACTGTCATTTATATCATTTTTATGCATTTTGTCGGACTGACCTATTGACAAGATGCCCAGTGCCAGTTCCCTGTATTTGCTGTCTTTTGTTTCAGAAATTTACTTCTGGAAATATTCTCAGATTGCACTGGAAATTTACGGAGAATTTTTATTTGCCACGACGAAGTACCAGACCGAAGAAGAGCTGGAGGGGAGGCCCACAGGGCAGGTGCACCCCCCTGCCGCGGGTCAAGGTGGACCCACGGGTGGGGCCCACCCCTGCCCCTGGGACCTCGCCTCGACACCCTCCGACGCCTATAAATTGCTATCTGACCTAAAAACATCGAGGCGGCCATTATTTTCCAGAAACTCGACCCCGACGCGCCGTCACCGAAAACCGTAGTTCGGGGTCCAATCTGAAGCTGATCCCGACACTCTGCCGGAGGGGAGATCGATCTCGGAAGGCTCTTCATCGCTATGCCTTCCTCCGGGATGATTTGTTAGTAGTCTCACCTTGGACTACGGGTCCATGGCAGTAGCTAGTTGGTAGTCTCTCTCTCTCTTGTGCTTCATGTCTTATGATCTTGTGAGCTGCCTAACATGATCAAGATCGATTATTGTAATGCTATGTGATGTGTTTGCTGGGGTCCGATAGACTATGAAGTTATGTTCAGATTGTGCATGATTCTTATATGAGTAATTTATGTTCTTGCATGCTCTCCGATGTGCGTAGTTACTTTCGCCAAGTGATTGTGTGTATCTCCAAAAGAGGGTAGTTATGCTAGGTATTGGGTTCATGCCCCCTTTTGTTCCTGGCCACGAGTGACAGAAACGTCTAAGGGCGAGGGTGTGCTGTTGCTAGTAAGGGTAAAACATCGGTGTTAATGTCGCATTTGATATTAGTATTGCTTACATCATGCGCTTTACTTAATGCAATTGTCTGTTGCTTGCAACTTAATACCGTTGGGTGACAGGCTGGATAGCGATCCCACGGTGGACTTTTTAGACAAAGACGCAGTTGGACTCAACGGTCTTTGTTCCTTGTCGTGATGCCTCCATAAATATTATCATGTCCTTTATGTCAAATCTAAATTGGGTTTGTGTTATGATCTTGTCAATTGCCTAGCTGTAATTTGTTCACCCATCACATGCATATTTTATTTACTTGAGAGACTCCACTAGTGAATCCATGGCCCCCGGTCCATCTTTTTACATTGTTTACAACCTCATTTACTTGCTTTTCATCATCATTACTCCTCTGGTCACTTTTCATTATTTCATCCATTTCATCATACAATTAACCGCTTTGTGTTCTGCGAGACTGGAAAGATTGACAACCTTTCCGCCGTTGGGGGCAAAGTATTTTGGTTGAGTGTGTGCAGGTCCACGTCTGTTGAAGGTCAAGCGCCAGAGATCTTCAACATTCACCTCGTTGTTGATTTCAAAGTCCTACTGGTTCGATAAACCTCGGTTCATTAATCGGGGGAAAACTGCTACTAGCTGCAATTCCGCATTCGCTTGGGGCATCACCCAACTCTTCTCCACCAACAATCATAGGACTAACACATTGGATCTTTATTAGTATTATATAATTGTAAAATTGGGAGGGGGGGCATTGGCCCCATGATCCAATGACTTCATTAAACTACTGATGTTGTGTAGTTGCCACCAGAAAACTAAAAGCTTTGTTGTGGCTTGTAATAGTTGTGACATAAGAGGGATATATATGCGGAAAGTCATATATGCTCCCGAGCTCCAGTGCTCCCTTCGTTTAAAAAAAATTAGAAGTTTCATAAAAATATGAAAATAATTCTGGATGTAGTTCATGTTGTAACCTACAAACGTGCAACATTTTAATGCTAATTTCTTTGTATTACGAGCTACATAAAAATGACAAAATCATACAAAATTTGGAGATTTGAAACACTATACTCAGATATGTACATTTATCATTTTTGTGTAGATCAAAATAGAAAGTATTTCAAATTGAAAATTTGCCGTTTATCACATTTTTTGGAAACATCTAAATATGATTTTTGAACCTTTTTAAACACATGGAGCATTGGAGCTCGGGAGTAAGAAATCTGCACGCCTCTATATGCTCCTCCAAAACGACTTTTCGGTGGTTCGTGCCTCTTCTACATGCTTCGCTTCAGGTTCTCTATCATGGAGGTATTTTTTTTACCACATTGCCTGAAGCGCTGTACGGCGTCGACGGCGCCTGCCGGATTTGACCACCAGCACGCCCGCTCGCGCCGCCGCGTTCCTCCGGCCACAGCCTTCCCGACCTCTTCCTGTTTGCATCCACCGCGGGGTGGACCTCCCTCCTCCGCTGCCTGCCTGCAACGCCGATGCGTTTGTCCGCGGCGCGCCAGAGGATGGGCGGCCAAGAGGACGCGGAGGTATTTCGATCAGTACCCGGCCGCCGTTCAACCGGAGTAGCCCCAGGATCCACGGACTTTGCCGGCCTCCATCCCCTGCTCCGCGGTCAGCAACCCTCGAGCTCGTCGTCGGTGGGTTTGTTTTCCCCCCTTTTCCCTTTTTCTTCCCGCAGTAAGTTTAATAACCTCTATATCTTCCCAATTATTTTTCTTGCAGCATTTGCCTACTACTAGACTGTGTCAAGGAGATCTTGTAGTTGTTCACAATAGTTCAGTCAAGCAGAGTGCAGTATATGTATACGTTCTGTTGGCATCTCTCAGTTTCCCGTTGATCAAATGCAGGACCACCAAATTGTTGGAATATACTTTTCTTGGATAGTGATCGCCAAAAAAGGTTTACACCATTGGGTACAATCTCCAACATAACCTGTGTGTGTTGCTATCCTCTATCTAGCTAAGCAAAAGATTGGTTCTCATTTCGGGCCACTCAATGTAGAATCTCCAACATGATATGTTTGCATTGCTTTCCTTTAGCTGGCCAAGAAACGATTAGCTAGTGTTCCGTCAAAAAATGGGAAAGAAGCTATGCAGGGTTGTGCAGGCCATTGAGGTCCTCGGAAGCGGCGCGACAGACGTATCGCCGGCATTAAACCGACACGTCGTCTCACCACCCACTCGTCGCTTCCCGCGCGCGCCACCATTTCCCGCCTTGCTTTCCTGCCGCTTCCCGCCTTGCTTTCCTGCCGCTTCTCGCCGGCTATAAAAACCTCACTCACACCTCGCCATAGAGAGCAGAAGCACACCGCCGCCCCACCCACCAACATGACACGCACCCTCCTATGGGCTACCCTCACCCAGACGGCGTGCCGGTGTTACGCAGCGGAGGGGGGAGCTCCTCCTCCACCTCCTCCCCCTCCTCCTCCGCCGGCCGACGACGATGAGGCCCTGGACTTCGAATGGGAGGAGTAGGGTGAGGAGGACGCTTTGGAGAAGCCGGTGCCGGTGTGCAGGAGGAGGAGGAGGAGCAGGAGCAGGAGCCGCCTTGTCTGGCCGGACCAGCACGCGGCATACTACTCCTTCGTCATGGTGCGCGAGGAGGAGGGGCGCCGTGAGTTCCGGGACTTAGTCATGGCCGCGAATGATGCGTTCAGCAGAACCGTTTTGTTGGTGAGCATGAGGACATGAGACATGATGAGCAATACCAACTTTTTGGAAGAAACTGTTGAGTTTTTCATATTCACCACCCCAATAAGTTTGCATAGTGATTATCTTCCTATTAAATTTTCGTTCAACAAGTTGCTGAAAATTAAGAAAGACTTGATAAACCTCAGAACAATTCTTGAGCAAATAGATCCAAGTAAATTTACTGAAATCATCTATAAAGCTTACATAATAGGTATGTTTTCCAACAGAAACAGGTGCTGGATCCCAAACATCCGAGAAAATTTGTTCCAAAGGAACAGTAGAAACACTAGTAGAGATAGGATAGGGTAATTGATGACTCTTAGCTAGTTGACAGGGATCACAAATATATTGGTTTATTTCAGGCGAATGAGAAATACTATTCCTTCTAAGAACTTGGTGCACCACAAAGGAACTAGGATGTCCTAAGAGGCAATGCCATGTCAAGGAAGACAGCTTTATTGTAGCAAAAGCTTGCTTGAACGACCCGATAGAGGAAGACACTAGCGGGTAGAGACCACCATGACAGGGTCCCTTATGCAGAATTCTCCTTGTGGCCTGATCCTTAATTAAAAAGAAATATGGGTGAAATTCTATAAACACATGATTATCAAGGGTAAGTTTATGAACAGATAACAGATTTTTGGATGCACTAGGTACATGAAGGATATTGTCAAGACGTAAAGAACTATGGGGAGTGCGCAATATTGAATGACCAACATGAGTTATTTGCATACCATTTCCATCAGCAGTATGAACGCGATCACGGCCTGTGTACTTATCATGTTTTGGGAGCTAGCTTGCTTAGATCACTTGTGATATGGTTTGTAGCACCCGTATCATTGTACCAGTTGGTATCAACGCCATACGAAGCCACATGAGCACCCTTGTCACCACCATTACCATTGTTATCATCTTGGTACCTCCACCAACAGTCTCTAGCGGGGTGACCATGTATGTTGCAGATTTGGCATGTTGTGTCGACATAGGGAGTAGGAGTGCGACGGGAACGACCATCATCACGACCACGATGGCGACGTTGACCATCACGGCGATTGATACGTCTCCGACGTATCTATAATTTTTTAGCGATCCATGCCAGTTTTGTGATATTGTCACATATTTTTACTGTCATTTATATCATTTTTAAGCATTTTGTCGGACTAACCTATTGACAAGATGCCCAGTGCCAGTTTCCTGTTTTTGCTGTCTTTTTGTTTCAGAAATTTACTTCTGGAAATATTCTCGGAACGCGCTGAAAATTTTTGTGGATTTTTTATTCACCAAGACGAAGTACCAGACCGAAGGGGAGCTGGAGGGGAGGCCCACAAGGCAGCGGGTCAAGGTGGACCCGCGGGTGGGGCCCTCCCCTGCCCGTGGGGTCTCACCTCGCGGCCCTCCGACGCCTATAAATTGCCTTTAACCCTAAAAACGTCGAGGCGGCCATTATTTTCCAGAAACTCGACCCCGACGCGCCGTCATCTCGAACCCTAGTTTGGGGTCCCAACTGAAACTGATTCCGGGACACTGCCGGAGGGGAGATCGATCCCGGAGGGATCTTCATCGCCATGCCTTCCTCTGAAATGATGTGTGAGTAGTCGCACCTTGGACTACGGTTCCATGGCAATAGCTAGTTGGTAGTCTCTCACCCTTGTGCTTCATGTCTTATGATCTTGTGAGCTGCCTAACATGATCAAGATCGATTATTGTAATGCTATATGATGTGTTTGCTGGGATCCGATGGATTATGAAGTTATGTTCAGATTGTGCATGATTCTTATATGAGTTATTTATGTTCTTGCATGCTCTCCGATGTGCGTAGTTATTTTGGGCAAGTGATTGTGTGTATCTCCAAGAGAGGGTAGTTATGCTAGATAGTGGGTTCATGCCCCTTTTATTTCTGGGCACGAGTGACAGAAACATCTAAGGGTGAGGGTGTGATGTTGCTAATAAGGGCAAAACAACGGTGCTAATGTCTCATTTGATATTAGTGTTGGTTACATCATGCGCTTTACTTAATGCATTTGTCTGTTGCTTGCAACTTAATACCGTTGGGTGACAGGCTGGATAGCGATCCCACGGTGGACTTATTAGACAAAGTCACAGTTGGACTCAACGGTCTTTGTTCCTTGTCGTGATGCCTCCATAGATATTATCATGTTCTTTTTGTCATAGCTAAATTGGGTTTGCGTCATGATCTTGTCAATTGCCTAGCTGTAATTCGTTCACCCATCACTTGTATATTTTATTTACTTGAGAGACTCCACTAGTGAACCCATGGCCTCCGGTCCATCTTTTTGCATTGTTTACAACCTCATTTACTTTCTTCTAATCACCATTATTCCTCTGGTCACTTTTGCATTTATTCCACACTACAAGAAATATGCTGTTTGGTGACTCTCCATTTCGGTCACTAAAAAGTCACGAAGTTCCAGTCATGACCCCTCCGTGACCAAAAACAAATGGTCACATACCGGGCGACTAAAACGATCGATCATGACCTTCTTAATAAAATGGCCATTACCGTCTGTGACCAAATTAGAGGGTCATAACATTTATGACCAATTTTTTTGGCCATGCGCTATCTGTCATTGCCACGTCACATCCTACGTGGACAATCCTATGTGGCAATATTGTGACCAAATCAGAAGGTCATCGATCGGAATCAGCCCAGCCCAGATTGGTGTTTTCTATGGGCCAAGCCCAACAATTCAACCCATTAATATATTTTTTCCCTGTCAATTTTGGTCAGCTACATGGGCCTACTCTATCATTTTAGGCTTTTTATTTTCAGTCCGTGGCCTATTTGGCCCAACAGATTATATTTTTTCTTTTTCTATAAGTGGGTTTACTTTTCAGGTGGGTCCCAACATGCAGGCTAGACCGTGGTTTTCACATATCATTTTTCCAATACTGAAAATAAATGAATAAGTCAAACTGAGCAAACTGCCAACTTGGCAAATTATAATCAAACATAATTCACATCGAGTTTACAACGAATCATAATTCACATCAAGTTTACAACGAATCAATAGTTCACATCAGACATCCAGTTACCAAAACAACTAAATGGAAGAATCTAACAAGATATTAAAGTATAACTAGCTAAAATGAGCTAGATGTCTAAGCTTCTTGCCGTCGATCTTTGTCATGGAGCTCACAACGAAACAGGAACAACTGCCGACATCTGCATGTTAGAAACAAAATGGTTAGAAACAATATAAAATACAACGATAACAATAAACAATATTTGCACCAATAATATCACAGGAAACTCCATATTGCAGGACTGCACTATTCACCGTTCATAAGCCAGCAAAGTGAGGTCTTGCATAGAGGCATCATGCAAATTAAGTAAAATGATAGTATGTTTTTCTCATATAGAGATTTACCCCTCGATAGTAGCATGAAAGGGTCCTCCGTATGAAAGGGTCCTCCGTACCAGACCTAAACAAATAAGCAATTAACTATTTGAAAATTAGCTTCCATTTTACTTCATTTTAAAATCAAGTACATTCACTTCTATAACAATAGTAGTCCACTCCAGATTCAAGCAAAGGCTCTCTAGGGAAACATGTGATCAGCAAGTCGTAAAATTATCCTACTCCAACCGACAGAAGTGCCCAAAGGTGGGATTTTACCTGAAGTAAACAAGGTATGTCCCTGAGGTCCGGCAGCTTGCTGGCATTGCAGCCGGTGACTAGGGTTCGGATGATCCCTGCAAGCAAGCTCGTATGATGTTACTCCAAGAAAGAGCGAGCGAGGTAAGCCGTCAGTAGTATAACCAGACCATGATTTGAGAAAGCATGTACACAAATAACAGTATTTTATTATTGCAGCTCTTTAAACTAGACTATTTAAAATAGCATTCACATGGTGATTCATTTTATATACTCATACTGATAGAATGAAACCAAATAGCTTACAATGGAAGATCAATGCTACAACTACATAGTGTAGCTAGTTATAGTTATCACTTATAACTCTAACCTCACATGGAGGAGGATTAGCATACGACAATCATCAAGTAATTTAGCTACCACTGCATACTGCCGCTAGTACCACAGAATGAATAGACAACTTTAACTAGAAACAAAGACAATGTTTAGGTTTGGCATAATGTTATATTGTTCAAATCTTGCAAAGGACATCTGCCAATAATTTTTCAAAGTACCAACAAATTGTATAATTTCTAACCAACTAAGATGGTATACAACAGACATGACTACAAATGGAGCATCATGGCACAACACGAAACCATATATTGCAAGGTAGAGCTGGAGCACCCACCTGAACTGCAGCTCGGCAGTAACCATATATATAGGCGAGCACCACAACTTAGTTGGGCACGCCAAAAAAGATACCATGTCCTCAACAACAATCAGGTGTACCTGCATCAACCAGAGGCACCAAAACTTAGAACTGTTAGCAAAATTTAGATCAGACAGAAGTTTAAAATATAAGTACACCATATGTGGAGCAAATATTATTGGTTATGATTGGGTTCACAAGGGCCAGGGCAGACGAGGTTGAGATATTAAGACACCATTCGAACTTTAGTTAAGATGGAACAAGATTAAACTTTCAAACTCTGAAGATTGAAGCCCTAACCTCACTGTCTAAGGAATGCAACCAGCAGGCATGTCTTAAGTCGACTACTAGTTGAAGGAACATTTTAGCGTCACCAACACATGTCCAGTGGACTGACCAATAATTGTAACATCCCAAAATTTTGGAATGTTTTAAAAATCACAAAAATTTAAAACTTTTGTTAATAATTAAATAAAGTCTCCAAAAATCAAGAAAAGCTTTTATAGAAGATTGTTTTGACATCTTCAAAGTTATATTTTATTTTAAATATTCCTTTATCTTCAAATCTCAATTTTAAAGTCTTGGAAATAAAATATTTAAATGGGGTTTTCAAATAGTATTTTTCCCTTTGGTTTATTGTTTTAAAATAAATATTATGGGGATATTATAAACCCTATTTCATTTGTGGAAATAATTTAAATACTTTTGCAAACCTTGTTGTATAAAAATGTTTTATCTTAAAATTATTTTAATATGAAAATGAGTTATCATTTTGAATGATATTACTCATATTTTCCTCTGGTTTTAAATTAAATATTTTGGGATATTTATAAACCCTAATTTAGAAAATTCCCAATTAGCCATATAAGGCATATTTGACCAAAAGGGTATTTTGGTAATTTTGTTTTGACCAAAAATAGTTCCTAAATGTTTATTTTGAATATTTGGAATTTTACAAAATTTTACAAATTTATTTGACTTGATTTGGAGGCCTAAATCAAAAATTATAAGGGAAAACAGAAAAATAAATAAAAAGAAATTTGATGACGTCATGCTGACGTCATCGCCTTCAAGGCTCCTCCACGGCCGTTTCTACCCGAGATTCTCCCCCTTGATTGCGGCCGTTTGAGACCACCACTTGCCTCGCCGACCCCGCCCCTTGGAAGCCCTCGCACCCCTCTCTCTTTCCCCTCTTTTCCCCCTCCAGATCACGCCACCAGGCCGCCAATTTTGCTCGCCGGAGTTGAGCACGGCCGTCGTCGTGTTTCCTTGATTCCAGCCGCCCCGGTGAGGCCCAGCCACCGAAACCCTGCCTCCTATCTTCCCCGTTACCTAGCGCACCTCCTGATCCCCTCGATCGATTTTTGGTGCAGCCAAAACATCGATTCCGTCCTCGACCGAAGCTTCGTCCGCCGCTGCACGACTCCGTCCGCCGCCCGTCGCCGTTCCAGGACGCTCCCGAGCTCTTCGACCTCACCATCGAGCTCGCCGTGTCCTCCTATGCATCGTCATCGCCTCGCCAAGCCCGGAGGACCACAGGATCATCGTCGCCATCCACGCCCGAGGCCGCCGGCGCGCCACCACCGCTACGTCTTCGTGTCCGCACCGACCCAGGAGGGGAAGGCCTACGCCGAGACCACCTTCCGCCTCCCCGTGTCGAGACGAAGCTCGTCGTCCCCTTTCCGAGCCCAGGCGACCACCGGAGCGAGCAGAACATCCACGCCCGCCGCCGTCCCCGTCCGTCTCCGATGACTAGCGCCGCCAGGTGATGGTCCACGCCTGACAGCCGTCCGATCTACCTCCAATGGCCAAGATCTGATCCCGCCGAGCCGAGCCAAGCCCAAGCCGAGCCGAGCCGCAGCTCAAGCCGAGCCCGAGCCACCCTATTTTCTGGGATTTTCCCGAATAGGTTTAAAATGGCCTTTTTGCAGAAAAGACCCTATATCTTAAAACCTTCATATCTTTTAAACCATTTGGCCAAATTTAGCAAACTTTATCTTTTTGAAAAGCTCTGGACTTGTAGAATCTTTTGGCACTGTTAGTTTTCAGTGTAACAAATCCAAATTTATTCAATTTTCAAATGAGTCATTTGAGTAAATTTGACATAGTTTTAAATCTATAAGTCCAAATTTTGCAAATAAAATATTTCTGGAAACCTTGGAACATGCATGACATGATCCCACTGTTATAATTAATTTTTTTGTAGTTTTAAAATGATTTCTTAATCAGAGACTCAAATTGGAGTATTTCTGATATAGTTTAATTTCTATAAATCCTTTTAATTTGTTTTCTTTTAGAAAACTTCTTAAAATATTTGTCTCTGTCCAGAAAGACCAAAACCATACCTAGCTACCTCTTTTTGAAACATAAACATTTAAAGTGTGCCAAAGGCCTTTTAAATGTTAATGTTTTGCAAACCATAGTTACAGAATGTTTTTAAAACTCTTTTGACCAACTCTTTTGTGTGATCACTCTGATCAAGACCAATCCCTACAACCTTTGAAACAACCCTTCAACCTATTCAAATTTGATTTCAGGCCAACCCCGGACCCAAATGGCAAACCCCAAACCTTAATACATTGATTCTTTTTGCATATGGGATCATGTATTGAAACTTGGACCCCCAACCAAGATATGTCTGTTTCTATCCATGTTTGTTGTTATGTTTGTTTATTTGATTGTTGTATTGTTGCTTATTGTCAATTGTTTGCATTGTATAGATTTAACGGAGAGCTTTGAGCTACGTTGAAAAAGAGTGTGTGAGCAACGACAAGTTCCAAAAGGCAAGTGCATACACCCTTTCATGAAAGACCTACTATTTTATTATATTGCATGGTAGACTATTTCAGTAGTATGCATGATAGGTGTAATACTATATTGCTATGCAGACCTGTCTAGTACATCACCCTTTATTCCTGTTGATTTAGGAACCCATTCACTTGGTAGAAGTTAGAACTGCTATGCTGAAATGTTTTATTGTAGTACGAAAGGATAAAAACTCTACTAAGTTAATGAACTACCTGGGTGGCAATTGGTTTTGCTCTATTGGTGGTCAAAGTTGAGTGGCTGCTCAGGGCCATTTCCATGGTTTTAACTGAGTACGTGCACTTGTGAACGGCCACCCAGGAACAAAGAGATTTAAGTCACTCCAAGTTTAGATTGCTTCCAGTGCAGCCACTTGGTATTATGGCTCTGCCTTGACTAAGTAAGTTCTAGGAACCTGATTCCGACAGTTCTCAGCGGATGAATGTCTTGTATGGGTCTGTCTGACGAACAGGGGACTGTTTCCCAAAGGTCTCGTCTTCATCTTCACCTTTCCTTTTCACTTCAAGAAGGTCAAGGACAGAATGGGTTGATGAAGTCTCGTGGTGAAAGTGCACAACCTCTCGAGAGTGTAAAACTATGATCATAGCCGTGTCCCCGGTTACGGACAATTCTGAGCAGCTGGACAAGGATGTCGATGGAAAATCTCCTCATTCCAATTTCATAATAAAATTTGATGGGTGAACTCGGGTATATGAGACCTTGGATGCGTTCCATGGGTGTGTCTCATATTGAAAAGTTGAGAATACAATGTTTATGAAAAGGAGGACAAAATTTGCTTTACGCAATAGCCTTGAACTCCACCAGCCATATAAGCATGTAGTATTAGTCTTGCCATTCTATATTCCACCAAAGTATCACTTGCCAGCCTGTCACAAGGTATTGACCCAAATTCCCTGGGCTGCAACGTTAATGTTGCAGGTTTTTACGTGACGAGTGAGGACGTCTACCTTTCGAGCTTGCAACCAACATGTATGCCAGTGGCACATGAAGATGATGAAGCTCTCTGTGCTACTTATGTTTCCGCTGCCAAACTTTGCATTCAAGCTAGCCTTGGCTATGCAATTTGTAAAGAATATTTTATTTATGGATCTCGCGATGTAATATTATTTGACATTGATGCATGGTATTACATCTATTTGTGAATTGCTATCCATACTCGATCCAGGGAATAGCATATTTCACGATGTGTCATTGCTTTTCTAAGCAAGGGCGCTACAGATGGTATCAGAGCGTAATGTTGCCTGTAGGCTCGAAAACCTTAGGTTTGGATTAGAAATAAGAATGACCATAGGAATAAAAGTTATTTTCTCCTTGTCTAAATCTTTCCTAATATCTTCTTGTAACCTTCTCAACTAATTGCTTTCTAAGTTATCTTATCTTATTTATAGATGACCATAACTCAGAAATGTTTCCGAAGACGTTGAAGATCAATGTGACAATTATGAGAAGCCATCAAGCGCCTTGATCGAAGACTTCAAATTTAGACTTCACAACACCAGAAGTACCTCGACGAACTCAAAGAAATAGAAGAGAACGTTGAAGCACTAAAGGAAGAGATAGACTAGACCACCATTTTATTAAAATAACGTTATCGTAATATTGTATTGACTTACCAAATTGTGGTATGGCAGTACAATCGTGTTTATTTTGAAAAAACCCTTGTTGTGTTTGTTTGTTATCCAAACTATAATTTCAAAAATTAAGTGGGTGGAGTTTTTTTTTATCTCTATTGGTTCTTTTACTGTTGTTTGATGCTTGCTAGATGTTGTTTGTAAGATGAATTGCCTTGATCTGCTGTGTTTGAGTAGAACTTCTTTTAGATTTTCTTCTATCTCTACTCATCCATGCTAAACTAAACAGATGTCCCAGCCAAATCCCAACAACCCGGTGATGCCTACACTACAACAGTTACTAGATGCACAGAAACAGTTGAATCAGTTGATGACCCACAACCAGGAAGACCACAAGGACATTCTAGCACCACCTCCTACTCAAGTGGATATGTTGATCAGATTCTTAAAACTTTGACCGGAAAAGTTCTCAAGAGCTGCAGAACCTATTTTGGCCGACGATTGGCTACGATCAGTGAATAAGGATTTGGTGACCATCGGATGCACAGATGCTGAGAAGGTTAGATTCGCGGCACACCTACTAGAAGGACCTGCAGCAGACTGGTGGGACAGCTACCAGATCACTTACCCCATTGAAGAGATGACATGGGATTTATTTCAAAAAGGATTCCGTACTGCACATGTTTCATCAGGAGTGATGAAGCTGAAGAGGGAAGAATTTCTCGATCTTCGACAAGACGACCGAAACATAATAGAATACATGAATGAGTTCAATAACCTGTCGCGCTACGCACCGGATGATGTTGATACAGATACTAAGAGGAAAGAAAGGTTTCTAAATGGTCTGAATGACGAACTATCCATTCTATTGACAGTTGCCTATACCCCTAACTACCAGTCACTGGTTGACCAAGCGATAACCTTGGAGAGCAAACTGAAGCAGGTTGCGAACAAGAAGCGAAAGCATAATGTGGAAGAGCATCACTCGGAATCACAGCAGGAATTGCACACTTCAGATGATGAACGTAATCATTTTGAGTTCAACTATCATGGAGACAATAACCACCATTGTCATAATATTCATAGACACGACTTTCATGGAAAAATTGATCACCACATCAACCATGGACACCACAGCCCCGTCCATACTGAAGAGGTTTATGGTCTCGGAAATGAGCACCTTATGGGAGAAAACAGTAGTCAGAACACCCACCCCAAACCCAATAGGAAAGACCTCAGTCAGGTGGAGTGTTGCAAATGCAAGAAAATGGGACACTATTCTTGGGACTGTCCACAAAAGAAGATTAGTATTGGTACCAAGCCAACTCAATTCCGAAAGGGACATGTGTTCTCTATAAATAGTGAGAGAGTTCTCAAGAGACCAAACCCAGTTATTGAAGAATTGTTGATCAACTCATGTTCTGCACGAGTACTTTTCGATGCTGAGGCTACACATTCATTCATATCAAAAGACTTTGTGAGGAAAAATAAGATATCCTATCAAGGGATTAGAAGACCCATCAGAGTAAGCTCTACAGAAGGGAAGAGACCCGCAAACGCGGTATGCCAAAACATGACCTTGGAAATTGAGACACACAAGTTTCCAAGTGAGTTGTTTGTGCTAGACTTGCAAGGCTTTGATATAATCATAGGCAAGGACTGGATGTCCAGGTATGAAGGTCAGATAGATCATGCTAGTAAAGCTGTCACACTCACCACACCAGAAAAGAAGCGGATCAGATATCAGTTTAAATCAAGAAGCAAAGAAACCAACTGAGTTTTCATCGGGAGTTTAGCCAAAAAGAAGGACCAGATTCAATAGAAATGTTCTAAGGATGTAATAAATGCCAATAGTTATATGTAAGTGGAAGAATAAGTACTGTGATGTAAGAGTGATGTAATGTCGAGTAATAACCATATTATATGAGGATGAATGAAACTAGTAGTGGACTATCTTATACCAAAACCTTAAACGAAAACAATAGCCTTGTTGTGAAGCCTGTTCATCATATTAGGGATGAAGACATGACACTGAAAATGGACAAGCTAAGACGACGTGGAAGACCTGTTTTTCAAGGAGAAGAATCATAAAGCAAGCTTTAGCTTGTGAGCTAACGTGTGTGGGAGCTTACGCAACCCAATAGTTTTAAAGGAGCGATAGTTTAGTTCAGGTTGTCTTGCAGATGGGAAACTTTCTGTTAGACAAGTGAGGATGCCCGAGAGATAGTTTACGTGATTTACCTATCTACATATTGAGGAAATGATACGGGTGCAGGATGGACTGATCACCATTCCTACTACTCATGTTATTCCCCTCACTATTTGGATTGGTAAATCTGAGTGACATACCTATAAGAGAGATGACGTTGATAAGCCTGATCCATAGGAGGATAATATACTATAACCCTATGTGAGGCAAAAGTTGCCGAAACGTAAGATATTCGGTGAGGATAAACCACAACTCTCGTGAAGAAGAAGAGATCTAACAATGAAAGTTTTGACCTACCATGAGAGTTTCGTTAGAAATTGACGCTTTGTTTGCAGTGAAGGATGCCAACCTAGAGAAGAAATATTTCCGGAGACATCACATGGATGAGGATGTAATATGTCAAGCCATATTAAAGAGAATGGTATCCGAAGTTATCTAAAGAGACACCCACCTATTGGAGATGGAGCACTTCATGAGTGTAAGATATAGTTGACTCCAGTGAGACCTAAAGACTAACCCAATGGACCCTAGCCCGAAGGAAAGAGTTCAAGACTGCCTACAAAAGTTTCTTTTAAGGGTGGTAGCCCACCCAGTTGCCTAAAACCCGGATAACCGAACCCATCTTTCTTTCTAGCCTCTCCGAATCTCGGGGACGAGATTCCTTTTAAGGGTGGTAGGTTTGTAACATCCCAAAATTTTGGAATGTTTTAAAAATCACAAAAATTTAAAACTTTTGTTAATAATTAAATAAAGTCTCCAAAAATCAAGAAAAGCTTTTATAGAAGATTGTTTTGACATCTTCAAAGTTATATTTTATTTTAAATATTCCTTTATCTTCAAATCTCAATTTTAAAGTCTTGGAAATAAAATAATTAAATGGGGTTTTCAAATAGTATTTTTTCCCTTTGGTTTATTGTTTTAAAATAAATATTATGGGGATATTATAAACCCTATTTCATTTGTGGAAATAATTTAAATACTTTTGCAAACCTTGTTGTATAAAAATGTTTTATCTTAAAATTATTTTAATATGAAAATGAGTTATCATTTTGAATGATATTACTCATATTTTCCTCTGGTTTTAAATTAAATATTTTGGGATATTTATAAACCCTAATTTAGAAAATTCCCAATTAGCCATATAAGGCATATTTGACCAAAAGGGTATTTTGGTAATTTTTGTTTTGACCAAAAATAGTTCCTAAATGTTTATTTTGAATATTTGGAATTTTACAAAATTTTACGAATTTATTTGACTTGATTTGGAGGCCTAAATCAAAAATTATAAGGGAAAACAGAAAAATAAATAAAAAGAAATTTGATGACGTCATGCTGACGTCATCGCCTTCAAGGCTCCTCCACGGCCGTTTCTACCCGAGATTCTCCCCCTTGATTGCGGCCGTTTGAGACCACCACTTGCCTCGCCGACCCCGCCCCTTGGAAGCCCTCGCACCCCTCTCTCTTTCCCCTCTTTTCCCCCTCCAGATCACGCCACCAGGCCGCCAATTTTGCTCGCCGGAGTTGAGCACGGCCGTCGTCGTGTTTCCTCGATTCCGGCCGCCCCGGTGAGGCCCAGCCACCGAACCCCTGCCTCCTATCTTCCCCGTTACCTAGCGCACCTCCTGATCCTCTCGATCGATTTTTGGTGCAGCCAAAACATCGATTCCGTCCTCGACCGAAGCTTCGTCCGCCGCTGCACGACTCCGTCCGCCGCCCGTCGCCGTTCCAGGACGCCCCCGAGCTCTTCGACCTCACCATCGAGCTCGCCGTGTCCTCCTATGCATCGTCATCGCCTCGCCAAGCCCGGAGGACCACAGGATCATCGTCGCCATCCACGCCCGAGGCCGCCGGCGCGCCACCACCGCTACGTCTTCGTGTCCGCACCGACCCAGGAGGGGAAGGCCTACGCCGAGACCACCTTCCGCCTCCCCGTGTCGAGACGAAGCTCGTCGTCCCCTTCCCGAGCCCAGGCGACCACCGGAGCGAGCAGAACATCCACGCCCGCCGCCGTCCCCGTCCGTCTCCGACGACTAGCGCCGCCAGGTGACGGTCCACGCCTGACAGCCGTCCGATCTACCTCCAATGGCCAAGATCTGATCCCGCCGAGCCGAGCCAAGCCCAAGACGAGCCGAGCCGCAGCTCAAGCCGAGCCCGAGCCACCCTATTTTCTGGGATTTTCCCGAATAGGTTTAAAATGGCCTTTTTGCAGAAAAGACCCTATATCTTAAAACCTTCATATCTTTTAAACCATTTGGCCAAATTTAGCAAACTTTATCTTTTTGAAAAGCTCTGGACTTGTAGAATCTTTTGGCACTGTTAGTTTTCAGTGTAACAAATCCAAATTTATTCAATTTTCAAATGAGTCATTTGAGTAAATTTGACATAGTTTTAAATCTATAAGTCCAAATTTTGCAAATAAAATATTTCTGGAAACCTTGGAACATGCATGACATGATCCCACTGTTATAATTAATTTTTTTTGTAGTTTTAAAATGATTTCTTAATCAGAGACTCAAATTGGAGTATTTCTGATATAGTTTAATTTCTATAAATCCTTTTAATTTGTTTTCTTTTAGAAAACTTCTTAAAATATTTGTCTCTGTCCAGAAAGACCAAAACCATACCTAGCTACCTCTTTTTGAAACATAAACATTTAAAGTGTGCCAAAGGCCTTTTAAATGTTAATGTTTTGCAAACCATAGTTACAGAATGTTTTTAAAACTCTTTTGACCAACTCTTTTGTGTGATCACTCTGATCAAGACCAATCCCTACAACCTTTGAAACAACCCTTCAACCTATTCAAATTTGATTTCAGGCCAACCCCGGACCCAAATGGCAAACCCCAAACCTTAATACATTGATTCTTTTTGCATATGGGATCATGTATTGAAACTTGGACCCCCAACCAAGATATGTCTGTTTCTATCCATGTTTGTTGTTATGTTTGTTTATTTGATTGTTGTATTGTTGCTTATTGTCAATTGTTTGCATTGTATAGATTTAACGGAGAGCTTTGAGCTACGTTGAAAAAGAGTGTGTGAGCAACGACAAGTTCCAAAAGGCAAGTGCATACACCCTTTCATGAAAGACCTACTATTTTATTATATTTGCATGGTAGACTATTTCAGTAGTATGCATGATAGGTGTAATACTATATTGCTATGCAGACCTGTTTAGTACATCACCCTTTATTCCTGTTGATTTAGGAACCCATTCACTTGGTAGAAGTTAGAACTGCTATGCTGAAATGTTTTATTGTAGTACGAAAGGATAAAAACTCTACTAAGTTAATGAACTACCTGGGTGGCAATTGGTTTTGCTCTATTGGTGGTCAAAGTTGAGTGGCTGCTCAGGGCCATTTCCATGGTTTTAACTGAGTACGTGCACTTGTGAACGGCCACCCAGGAACAAAGAGATTTAAGTCACTCCAAGTTTAGATTGCTTCCAGTGCAGCCACTTGGTATTATGGCTCTGCCTTGACTAAGTAAGTTCTAGGAACCTGATTCCGACAGTTCTCAGCGGATGAATGTCTTGTATGGGTCTGTCTGACGAACAGGGGACTGGTTCCCAAAGGTCTCGTCTTCATCTTCACCTTTCCTTTTCACTTCAAGAAGGTCAAGGACAGAATGGGTTGATGGAGTCTCGTGGTGAAAGTGCACAACCTCTCGAGAGTGTAAAACTATGATCATAGCCGTGTCCCCGGTTACGGACAATTCTGAGCAGCTGGACAAGGATGTCGATGGAAAATCTCCTCATTCCAATTTCATAATAAAATTTGATGGGTGAACTCGGGTATATGAGACCTTGGATGCGTTCCATGGGTGTGTCTCATATTGAAAAGTTGAGAATACAATGTTTATGAAAAGGAGGACAAAATTTGCTTTACGCAATAGCCTTGAACTCCACCAGCCATATAAGCATGTAGTATTAGTCTTGCCATTCTATATTCCACCAAAGTATCACTTGCCAGCCTGTCACAAGGTATTGACCCAAATTCCCTGGGCTGCAACGTTAATGTTGCAGGTTTTTACGATGAAGAGTGAGGACGTCTACCTTTCGAGCTTGCAACCAACATGTATGCCAGTGGCACATGAAGATGATGAAGCTCTCTGTGCTACTTATGTTTCCGCTGCCAAACTTTGCATTCAGGCTAGCCTTTGGCTATGCAATTTGTAAAGAATATTTTATTTATGGATCTCGCGATGTAATAATTATTTGACATTGATGCATGGTATTACATCTATTTGTGAATTGCTATCCATACTCGATCCAGGGAATAGCATATTTCACGATGTGGTCTTGCTTTTCTAAGCGAGGGCGCTACAACAATTCAGGAGCGATGTGCATTACTTGTTCTTATTCAGTTACTAGATTACTAATACTGTTTAACAAAATGCACATGGTATCATCCATCTATTTTAAGTTATGAACAATAGTAAACCTAAAAGCACGATCTGGGTACGGGGATCACACAACACCTGGATTTCACATTGTCTACAGGGTAAACATCCAGGTGGTGATGTTGAGCAGCTTGGTGGGCGTCCTCACGGGCCGTTCACCCTCATGCTGCAGGTGAGGTCGGAGACGCCGGATCGATGCAGGACACCAGCTCCGTTAGGTTCCATCCATGCTCCGGTGAGGCTCCATCCTCAGACCATGGGCACCTGCAGAGAGAGATATACAGATCGATAAACCGAGACATAGAAGGAGTGGGGGAAGAGAGAGAGGCAGCCAGATCGGGGGAACCCTAGCCAGGAGCTGGAGAGAGTGAGGACGGGACTGACCGGATGTGGTGCAGATCTGTGCCGAGGACGTTGGAGAGGAGGCGCGGAACGAGCTCAGACTCCCTGCCGGCGGTGGGTCGCGTGCTGGCCGCGAGGAGGAAGAACGAGGAAGGAGGGGATGCGGTTCCAACTCGTGCGCCGTCGCCTCACAGAGGGCGCCGCCTAGAGCCCATCGACGGAACTGCGCACTAGCCAATGATGCACGCAGTGCCGGCGAGAGGCCTGGAGGACGCCGGCGCCTTCCGTCTTCGGTCACGCAGTGGCTCCTCGCAGCCGTGCATATTTCGGGGTGTAAGTGAGGAACGGATCTGGATCGTGGTTGGGTGGGTGGGGTGGGTGTCCGTCCAGCGCGAGGCCGCGGTCTCCTTTCACGGCGAGGCCGGCCTCGAAGACACGCAGTACGACGTGCTCGCCTTCCACCACGGTGAGGCGGCGCTCGCAGGCCAAGGGGATGGGAAAAGATCTAGGGTTTGCGGGCACACGCGGGGGTCGACGCCCGACGATCTGATTTTATACCAGACGTGCCGCTCCGGGCCATTGGATCGGCATCCGACAGCTCAGGCTGCTTCAGCCACTGTCTAACGGGCCCAATAGAGCTGGGCTGGGCTAGTTTCGGCCCAGTTCGCTAGAATAGTTATTATGGCAAAAAACAAATGAACCAAATATTTTATGTACAAATAACCAAATATTCGTGTGTCAAAGGTTTCCATATGCATCTCATAAAAAAGACAAATTTATGCCGATTCGGTTGGAACCGGGTCTAATTTGAACTACAACTACCTCGTAGTTTGCTCGTAATTTTTTGAAAAGGTAATTTTTAGGTACACAACAATCTATTTCAAGAGTGATATGCGAATACTTTCGCAAGATTCGCCCTGGCAAAGAACGGTTGTGACGTCAATTTTGACCGCATTTTGAAATCAGCATGAAAAATTCAAAAAAAAAAACAAAATAATGGAAATCCTTCTCAATGTGTCGTTATATGTGACCTAGTTTTTAGGAAAAATAATAAACTGGGAATACAGCAAATATATTGAAAAAGTGTTCTCAAAAATGAGCTACCATGAACGAAGATTCATGACTTTCAGGCCAAATAACGAATGTTATGATGACATTCATGGCATAGTTTGTTTAAATATGTCCATATTATACACAAGCGTGCATCTTGGAATGGAGAACAATGTTTCTGAAGAAAGTTTTCACTTTCTTTGAAAAAAAAAATCATTTTTCATTTTCCGAGTGCCGAAAATGGGTTGTTTTGTGAAGCAACTACGAAAAATATTTTATAAAATTGGATCACACCAATTTTATAAAATAATACACCATATTTTATGTACAAATGACCAAATATTTGTGTTCCAAATGTTTCCATGGGCGTCTCATCAAAAATACAAATTTCTGCCAATTCGGTTGGAACCGGGTCAAATTTGAACGGCAACTGCCTCGTAGTTTGCTCGTGATTTTTGAAAAAATAATATTTAGGTACACAACTATCTATTTCATCAGTGATACGCGAATACTTTCGCAAGATTCGACCCCTGGCTAAGAACGGTTGTGACGCCAATTTTGACCGCATTTTGAAATCAGCATGAAAAATTCAAAAAAAATCAAAATAATGGAAATCCTTCGCAATGTGTCGTTATATGTGACCTAGTTTTTAGGAAAAATAATAAACTGGGAATACAACAAATATATTGAAAAAGTGTTATCAGAAATGAGCTACCATGAACGAAGATTCATGACTTTCAGGCCAAATGACGAATGTTATGATGACATTCATGGCATAGTTTGTTTAAATATGTCCATATTATACACAAGCATGCATCTTGGAATGGAGAACAATGTTGACGAAGAAAGTTTTCACTTTCTTTGAACAAAAAATTCATTTTTCATTTTCCGAGTGCCGAAAATGGGTTGTTTTGTGAAGCAACTACCAAAAATATTTTATAAAATTGGATCACACCAATTTTATAAAATAATACACCATATTTTATGTACAAATGACCAAATATTTGTGTGCCAAATGTTTCCATGCGCGTCTCATCAAAAAGACAAATTTCTGCCAATTCGGTTGGAACCGGGTCAAATTTAAACTACAACTGCCTCGTAGTTTGCTCGTGATTTTTTGAAAAAATATTTTTTAGGTACACAAATATCTATTTCATCAGTGATACGCGAATACTTTCGCAAGATTCGACCCCTGGCTAAGAACGGTTGTGACGTCAAATTTGACCGCATTTTGAAATCAGCATGAAAAATTCAAAAAAAAATCAATTTTGACCGTCTTTTGAAATCAGTGTTCGAATTTGAATAAATACCATTGTATTATTTAAAACCCAAATTTCAGAAGTGTATGTTTGCATTTCATCATGAAAATATTTGAAAATCCTGCATTTTTTTAGTCTTCAAAACCCAAAACATTTGAATTTGAAAGAATAATCACAAAATTGTATTTCAAATTCTTCAACCCTATGTAAGGCAATATATAAGCTTAGTGGGATTTTATATTTTATGTTTCATAAAAACAGTCCCTGATAGTCCACAATGACAGAGGGCATATTTACAAAATTTATTTGGTTGAAATCGGAGTTCAAAATCGAAAGTTATAAAAGAAAACACAAAAGAATGAAATAAAAAAACTGCCGAGCCCGAGCCGGCCCAGCCCAATAGAGCGGCCGAACTAGACAACCGGCCCATTCCCAGCGAAGTATGATACCCTAATAAAAAAACCCACCGAAGTATAAAAATGTTAAAAGAAAAAAGGCCTCCAACCACCGAGGTCCAGGCCCAGTGCAGAATGTTTGTTCAAAATGGTGTAGTGCGTTCAGCCAACATGAACGCAGTCCTGGCCTGGTGGTGGTTATTCCATGCGCTAGAAGAGAGGTCGTGGGTTCGACTCCTCGGCTCTTTCATTTTGCTAGTTCCTTCGTAGTGTGTCGTAGCGCGGGTCTGCACGGGTCCCACATGTCAGGGCGTACCACGTGGCGCTGTTGCGCGGGTCCCACCTGTCAGGTATCCCACGTGGCGCTATTGCGCGGGTCCGCCCGTGTGTCAGGACGTCCCACGTGGCGCTGTGTGGCAGACACGTAAGCAAAAAATGCCAAATAGATATGACACATTGGCGAAATTTGTGACGTGGCATTTCACAAACAAATAAAATGGTGGTGATCAGGTAAAAATAGTGAACTAAATTAGTACTATTTGTATTATGACCAATTAATGTAAAGAGACCGTGACCTTTCGGAGTAAAATGGTCGTTATGTTTTTAGGTTTGGACCCTCACAAACGCCTTATGTCTAATTGATTCGAAATGGTCACAAATCTATGACCAAATGTTTTAGGGTCACTGACAAAAGGTCATTAGTTGACATATTTCTTGTAGTGCCATTTCATCATACAATTAACCGCTTTGTGTTTTGCGAGACCGGAGAGATTGACAACCTCTCCGCCGTTGGGGGCAAAGTATTTTGGTTGAGTGTGTGCAGGTCCACGTCTGTTGAAGGTTAAGCGCTAGAGATCTTTAACATTCATCTCGTTGTTGATTTCAAAGTCTTACTAGTTCGATAAACCTCGGTTCGTTAATCGAGGGAAAACTGCTAGTAGCTACATCTCCGCCTTCGCTTGGGGCAGCACCCAACTTTGCAGCACTCATCAAGCAGTTTTCTGGCGATCAATATCCATCATCAAGAAGTTTTTTGGCGCCGTCGCTGGGGACTTTAGAGCTGCAGCAAGGGGAGTCTCATACTCTCAATCTCTTTACTTTGTTTTGTCTTGCTTGCTTTGTTTCTCGTTTAATTTATTTTCCTTTTTTAAAAACTTTAAAACCCAAAAAATTAGTGTAGTCTTTATTCCTGTCTTGTTATTTTATCTTATCATTATGTCTTCTACTGAAAACACTAAGTTGTGTGACTTTACTAGCACTAATAATAATGATTTTATATGCTCTCCAATTGCCCCACCCGCTTCTAAAGCGGAATTTTATGAAATTAATCCTGCTTTGCTAAATCTTGTTATGAAAGAGCAATTTTCTGGTGCTAGTACTGATGATGCTGCCTCTCATTTAAATAACTTTGTTGAGTTATGTGATATGCAAAAGTATAAAGAGGTGGAAAGTGACATCATAAAACTGAAGCTTTTTTCCTTTCTCTTTGAGAGGGAGAGCAAAAGAATGGTTATTGTCTTTGCCTAAAAATAGCATTGATTCTTGGATTAAATGCAAAGATGCTTTTATTGGAAAATGTTATCCACCTGCTAAAATCATACAACTAAGGAGTAACATTATGAACTTTAGACAATTTGATAATGAACATGTTGCTCAAGCTTGGGAGAGAATGAAATCTATGGTTAAGAATTGTCCCACGCATGGATTAACTATGTGGATGGTTATCCAAACTTATTATGCAGGTTTGAATTTTTCTTCAAGAAACCTTTTGGACTCAGCCGCGGGAGGCACCTTCATGTCCATAAAATTAGGTGCAGCAACTAAACTCTTGGATGAGATGATGACAAATTATTCACAATGGCACACCGAACGAGCTCCAAGTAGTAAGAAGGTAAATTCTGTCGTGGAAATATCCTCTTTGAGTGATAAGGTTGATATGATCATGTCTATGCTTGCTACCAATCAGTCCAATATTGATCCTAATAATGTTCCTCTTGCTTCATTAATTGCCCAAGAAAAGGATCAAGTTGATGTTAATTTTCTTAATAGAAACAACTTCAACAATAATGCTTATCGAAATATGGTAGTAACAACTATAAGCCTTATCCTCCCATTAATGGCAACTCTTATGGTAATTCCTATGGTGGTTCTTTTAATCCTAATAAGAATGTGTCCTATGATCTTGAGAATGTTTTAAAATAATTTATCACTTCGCAAAGAGCTTTTAACAAATCTGTTGAAGAGAAGTTGGAAAAACTGGATAGTTTAGTCTCTAAAGTAGACGTTCTTGCTCATGATGTTGAGATTTTGAAAATTATAACCACTCCAAATCAAGACAAACATACTGAATCTTTAAATGCTATCTCTCTTCAAATTAATGAAAATGAAAGGATGATGGCTCTCTTGAAAGCTAGGTGGGCTAGAGAGGCTGAAAAAGCTAGAATTGCTGAAATGAATAGGAAAAATGTTAAAGTTTATACTATCCAAACCACTAAAGAGGATCCTCCTAGTTTATTTAAAGACGATGAAATTGATTTTGACAATTGCAATCTTACTGAAGTCATTAAGTTCCTACAAAAACTTGCTAAGACACCGGATGCTAGTAAAATAAATCTTGCCTATACCAAACACATTACCGATGCTCTTATCAAGGCTAGGGAAGAAAAACTGAAGCTTGAAACCTCTATCCCTAGGAAGTTAGAAGATGGTTGGGAACCCACTATTAAGATGAAAATAACTGACTTTGATTGTAATGCTTTATGTGATCTTGGTGCAAGTGTTTCTGTTATGCCTAAAAGTTTCTATAATATGTTTGATTTAAATCCTTTGGAAGATTGTTATTTAAATTTTCGTCTTGCTGATTCTTCTAAAAAGAAACCTTTGGGTAGAGTTGATGATGTCCTTGTTGTTGTTAATGATAATTATGTTCCCATTGATTTTATTTTTATGGATATTGAGTGCAATGCTTCTTGTCCTATTATTTTGGGAAGACCATTTTTAAGAACCGTTGGTGCTATTATTGATATGAAAGAGGGAAATATAAAGTTTAAGTTCCCCCTTAGAAAAGGGATGGAGCACTTCCCTAGAAATAGAAAGAAGCTTCCTTTTGAATAAATCATAAGGTCAAGCTATGCTCTTGATGTTGCAAAGGCCTCCGAACAAACTTGATATTTGGCATTGCGCCTAGCTAAAAGGCGCTAAAGAAAAGCGCTTGTTGGCAGGCAACCCATCTTTTATTTTCAGTTTGCTTTTTCCTTTCCTGAGTCATGAAGTTATTACCTCTGTATCAACTTTATTGTATATTTTTCTTTTGGTTTGTTGTGCCAAGTTTAGCCTCTAATGTATTAAAAGTGCGAGGTATTGAGTTGCTGTCCAAAAACAGATTATGTGCGCCTGTTGCACGAACATCCTAAAATCGCCAGAATTTTATCTTTTTCTGATAATTTTTTACAGCAAGCCTGATGCTTTTATCTATCTTTAGTTAGTTTTGAGTTTTCTGATTTGAGTTGCAGAAGTGCTTCGAAAAATTCGATCTTTACAGACTGTTCAGATTTTGACAGATTCTGCTTCTATTTTGCATTTGTCTCTTTACCATCGTCATATGTGATACTCTAGGGGTAGAGTACCACATTGAGGCTTAGTAAACTGTAGCTAATGTCTAATGGAGTTGGTTTGCAATTTGTCCTAAGTTGAACACATGTGCGTTTTTAATTTATGAGCACTAACCCTCTAATCAAATTATGAGAAGTTTTGTGTGAAGAGAGTTTTTAAGTTCCAAGGGAGAGGAATATGAAGAAATCGAGGATGGATCAGAGATCAAGCTTGGGGATGGCCCCATGGCACCCCCTCTGAATATCAAGAATTATCAATAGTCAAAGCTTGGGGATGCCCAAGGCATCCCCTCATCTTCATCGACTATCATAAGGTCGTCTTCATTGAACTTCGTTTTTATCACTTTACATATTATGTGTTATGCTTGGAGCATCTTTTTACTTTCAGTTTGTTTGTTTTCTGGATCCTAACTTTATTTGTGTGGGAGAGAGACATGCTCCGCTTTTTCGTTTGAATACTCCTTTGCTTCGCTTATATCTTGTTGAGTATTCTTAGCTATTGTCTGTTTTTCTAGTAAGCTCTCGCTTTTAGCTTTTATCTTATTTAGATCTGCTAGTTGTTATGTTAAACTCTCTTGTTCTTCACTTATACTTGTTGGAGAGTTGTTGTTGAAAAATTGCTTGAATTGTGAATGCGACAAAATGCTGTTTGTGTGATGATAAAAAAAATGAAAAGCCTGCATAGTTTTGTAGATCTTGGTGTGGATACTTGATGCTTATCAATTGTTTTGAGATGTTAAGTTGATTGCTTAAACTTGCTGGTTATTTGAGTGGAATTGATTAGTAAAGAAATATGGTTGAAAGGTTGAAATTGTGCGGTTTTTCATAGTTGTTAATTCATAGTGCTAATCTTTTGATCAAAAGAATTGTTTGGTCAACAAGGGAGACGGTGTAGAGTTTTTATGCTTATGACTGGTAAATGTCTTATTTTGTTCTGTTACCGGTTATTATTAGATGTTTGCTTCAAATACCTTATTTGCTAAGCCCAAAAATTCGTACTGAGTGTATGGTTCACTCGTGCATCCAATCCCCAAAGCCAAACTTTCTCGCCAGCTGTGTCCACCATATCTACCTATGCATGGTATTTCCTACCATTCCAAGTAAATTTGTCACGTGCTATCTTTAAAAATTCAAATACTTCTTTTTGTGCCTCTGTTTTTAAACTCATGAGGGAGCAGTAGAGAGCTAGATATAACTTGTGACGAGCAGGGTCATTTCCCCCCTTTCACCCGGTGTTGATGGATTACGTCTTCACTTGAATCAACCCAAGAGCAGCTTAAGAAAAAATATAAATACAACTCAGAATTCTCCTTCGCGCAATGCAAAACTGAGAAATCAGCCCAAATATTGGACAGTGGTGAAACCAAGGAGAAAGAGGAGCGTACTCGCTCTTCTAAGAACCATCTCCTCTCACAAGTCTAAAAAACCTTGCTTGTCATGAGTGACTAGATAGCTTCTCTGTTGTGAAGTCGTTGACGAAAGCATGCATGGTTTAAAATCATTTTACTTCTGTTTCATAAAGAAAAAAAGTTCTAGCACATGACTAATCCCTGCTTCCCTCTGCGAAGGGCCCTTCTTTTACGTTTAATGTTGAGTCAGTTTTCCTCTTCCTTCTATCTCCACAAAAGCAAACATCTAGCATTGACACTGGGTATCGTTGAGCATATTCCATTGCCAAGATTAAACATGAATCTTTATATTGACATTATCTATAAGATAAACCGTTGGAAGTTGAAGCTTTTTGCTAATTCTTACATCTTCTTTGTGTTGATTCTCAAACACTTTTGTTATGGAATTTTTATCCTTGTGAATTAGACAAATATGTTGATCACATTGTTTTCATGTCTTTGACATACTATTTATAAAAGGTTTTGCTTGAATGATTCAATTTGTTTATCCATTGCTTTCTTGCTATCAATTAGAGACAATTGTTTAGTATCTCTTCATTCGCATCCTTTGATTTGCATTACTATCTTGATCAAGTTTGTGTTGGTTGCATGTCTCATCAAAAATTATTTGTTATCACTTACCTACTCGAGTACGAGTAGGAGTTAAGCTTCGGGATGCTAATACGTCTCCGACGTATCTATAATTTTTGAGTGATCCATGCCAGTTTTGTGATATTGTCACATGTTTTTACTGTCATTTATATCATTTTTAAGCATTTTGTCGGACTAACCTAATGACAAGATGCCCAGTGCCAGTTCCATGTTTTTGCTGTCTTTTTATTTCATAAATTTACTTCTGTAAATATTCTCGGAACGCGCTGGAAATTTTTGTTGATTTTTTATTCACCAAGACGAAGTACCAGACCGAAGGGGAGCTGAAGGGGAGGCCCACAGGGTAGGTGCAGCTACCTGCCGCGGGTCAAGGTGGACCCGCGAGTGGGGCCCCCCCCCTGCCCGTGGGGTCTCACCTCGTGGCCCTCCGACGCCTATAAATTGCCTTTAACCCTAAAAACGTCGAGGTAGCCATTATTTTCCAGAAACTCGACCCCGACGCGCCGTCATCTCGAACCCTAGTTCGGGGTCCCATCTGAAGCTGATCCCGGCACTCTGCCGGAGGGGAGATCGATCCCGGAGGGCTCTTCATTGCCATGCCTTCCTCCGGGATGATGTGTGAGTAGTCGCACCTTGGACTATGGGTCCATGGCAGTAGCTAGTTGGTAGTCTCTCACCCTTGTGCTTTATGTCTTATGATCTTGTGAGCTGCCTAACATGATCAAGATCGATTATTGTAATGCTATGTAATGTGTTTGCTGGGATCCGATGGATTATGAAGTTATTTCCAGATTGTGCATGATTCTTATATGAGTTATTTATGTTCTTGCATGCTCTCCGATGTGTGTAGTTACTTTGGCCAAGTGATTGTGTGTATCTCCAAGAGAGGGTAGTTATGCTAGATAGTGGGTTCGTGCCCCCTTTTGTTCCTGGGCATGAGTGACAAAAACGTCTAAGGGCGAGGGTGTGCTGTTTCTACTAAGGGTAAAACAGCGGTGCTAGTGTCTCATTTGATATTAGTGTTGCTTACATCATGCGCTTTACTTAATGCATTTGTCTGTTGCTTGCAACTTAGTACCGTTGGGTGACAGGCTGGATAGCGATCCCACGGTGGACTTATTAGACAAAGACGCAGTTGGACTCAATGGTCTTTGTTCTTTGTCGTGATGCTTCCATAGATATTATCATGTTCTTTTTTTCATAGCTAAATTGGGTTTGTGTCATGATCTTTTCAATTGCCTAGCTGTAATTCGTTCACCCATCACTTGCATATTTTATTTACTTGAGAGACTCTACTAGTGAACCCATGGCCCCCGGTCCATCTTTTTACATTGTTTACAACCTCGTTTACTTGCTTTTAATCACCAATATTCCTCTGGTCACTTTTGCATTTATTCCATTTCATCATATAATTAATCGCTTTGTGTTCTGCGAGACCGGAGAGATTGACAACCTCTCCGCCGTTGGGGGCAAAGTATTTTCGTTGAGTGTGTGCAGGTCCACGTCTGTTGAAGGTTAAGCGCCAGAGATCTTCAACATTCACTTCATTGTTGATTTCAAAGTCCTACTGGTTCGATAAACCTCGGTTCGTTAATCGAGGGAAAACTGCTACTAGCTACATCTCCGCCTTCGCTTGGGGCACCACCCAACTTTGCCAGCACTCATCAAGCAGTTTTCTGGCGATCAATATCCATCATCAGCGATCACTATCATAGCGATCACGACGATCATCACGATCTTCACGGTAACCACGCTCATCCTGGCGGTAGTAACCACGATCATCACCACGGTCACGGAAGTCTTGGCGTCCACGATAACGGTCACGGTCATTAGGGCGCCCACGGCGGTCGTCACGACTGCGATCACGATCATCAGAGCGTGGGCGCTCATCACGGCCACGCTGTGGAGGTCCACCACCTCGGCGAGCCGTGTGTGCAGAGGAGGTGAATTCCTGCTCAGGTTCATCTTGACGAGCATCATAGGCACATAGTTGGCTAAATAAATTAGCAAGAGTGGTACCAGGATTTGCATTGACAGCAGCAACAAGAGGATTGTAGCTTTTGTCAAGACCATGAAGAATATATCGAATCAGTTCATCATCATCTAGGGTTTTGCCAGCCGCAGCAAGTTCAGAAGCGAGTGCCTTCATCTTCGAAATGTACTTGGCGGCGGTGAGGCTGTTTTTCTTCATGTCATTGAAGGATGATCGCAGGCTCTGGATCCGAGATCGAGAGGGGGTCGAAACCATCGCCATGAGCGCAGCCCAAACTTCAGCAGATGTGTCGAGGCCGGTGACATGAGCGAGCACATCCGGCGACAGCGAGTTTAGGATGAACCGTAGTACTTGCTGATCCTTCGAGATCCACTCAGTGAAATCAGGATTCTCGATGGTCGTCTTCTTCTTGTTTTCATCTTCAACTTCCAGGGTCTCGGCTGGTGCTTTTTCCTTCCCTTCGATGAGAGCAAGGACACGGGCACCACGCAGGGCAGGCATCATGAGAGCCTTCCATCCGAGGAATTTCTCCCGCGTGAGGAGCTGGGACAGAGGGGAACCCAGCGCAGCAGCCAGGGACAAGGCCGATGAGGAGCTCGCCATGGCTGGACGGGGAGGTCGTGGTTCTTTTGTTTTTTTCTTTGCAAGCTCTGATACCATGTGAATAACCCTAGGCGGAAACGATGACCTGTTTGGGCCTCGTGTTACGTGTTATATAGTACCGGAAAAACCTCAGAAGGTGTATACAAATAGAGAGAATACATGAGGCATAGGAAGAGATGGATCGGTGTACTACACTGTATCCGGTACAAGTACAAAGTATAACATTTTGGAGGATGAATTTATAAATGAAATTATCGAGACAAAAGCATTCAGTTTGTAGAAGAAGAAGAAAGGCCTTCCGTGCTAGTTAATATGGTTGGTGAGATTGTGAAGAGATGCCGTGGCTCTCCTTTGGCCGCAACAGCACTAGGCTCTATGCTGCTTACAAAGACCAGCGAAGAAGAATGGAATGCTATATCAAGCAGAAGCAGCATTTGCACTGAGGAGTCTGGAATTCTCCCAATACTTAAGCTCAGCTACAATGACTTGTCGTCGCAGATGAAGCAGTGCTTTGCTTTTTGTGCTGTGTTCCCCAAAGATTACGAGATTGATGTGGACAAGCTGATCCAATTATGGATCGCACATGGCTTTATCCAGGACCAGAAAGAAGTTAGTCCTGAAACCATTGGAAAATGGATTTTTAGTGAGCTGGTCTCAAGGACATTCTTTGTGGATGTGAAGCAAGTCCTAGTCCCACAGTCCGAATTTCAGTGTTATTTCAAACATACATGTAGAATCCACGATCGTATGCATGATGTTGCATTGTCTACAATGGAAAAGAAATGTGTGCTCGCACTTGACAAACCAATTCAGATCGAATGGCTTTCTGATACAACTCGCCACTTATTTTTATCTTGTAAAAAACCAGAACCTACTTTGAATGATTCTTTGGCGAAAAGATCTCCAGCTATCCAAACACTTCTGGGTGATGGTCATGTGTTAGATTCATTGCAGCATTTATCAAAATACAGTTCTTTGAAGGCATTACAGCTCCTTATATGGGATAGGTCACTCCCCTTGAAATCAAAGCATCTGCATCACCTAAGGTATCTTGATCTCTCAGGAAGTTTTATCCAACCACTTCCTGTAGATATTACCATTCTATACAACCTGCAAACATTGAACATCTCTGGTTGCTCCAACCTTCGTCAGCTTCCAAGGTTAATGAAGTATATGACTGCCCTCTGTCACCTCTACACTCATGGTTGTCCAGAGATGAGGAGCATGCCTGGTGACCTCTGGAAACTCGTGTCCCTACAGACGCTTACATGTTTTGTAGCAGGTCCTACTGGCTCTGGGTGCAGTGATGTTGGAGAGTTGCAACAATTAAACCTTGGTGGTAGGCTAGGGCTACATCAGCTAGAGAATGTGACGGAAAAAGATGCAAAAGTGGCAAATATTGGAAAGAAGAAGGAACTTCGAGAACTGATATTCAAATGGACTGTTGGTGGTAAGGATGATGCAAGAGTGCTTGAGGGTCTGAAACCTCATGATGGGCTGCAGACTATAAGGATAGATTCCTATGGAGGCACCACCTTTCCAACATGGATGGCTATGTGGCGGAACATGGTTCAGATCTATCTTACCGGTTGCGAACAACTGCAATGGTTATTCAGTTGTGGTACATGCTTCACTTTTCCAAATCTGAAGGAGTGTAGACTACAACGTCTGAAGCGTTTGGAGAGCTGGTGGGAATCATGTAATGAGGAATGGGGGAAAGAGATAATATTTCCTCATCTTGAGAAGTTGTCTATTGTTGGCTGCGCAATGTTGACAGCATTACCAGAAGCAACAGTGCTTGGAGAATCTTATGGTACAATGTCACGGTCAGCATTTCCAGCATTGAAGGTACTCTGCTTGGATGCATTGGACAGCTTTCATAAATGGGAGGCAGTAGAAGGAACTCAGAGGGCACACATAATATTCCCTAACCTTGAGGAACTTACAATTGAGAAATGCCCTGTGCTGACATCATTACCGAAAGCACCGTTTGGTGGAGATTATAGTATGTCACGCTCAGCATTTCCTGCACTGAAGGTTCTCAAATTGAAATACTTGAGGAGCTTTGAGAGATGGGATGTAGTTGAAGGATCTCTAGAAGAAGAGATAATGTTTCCTCAGCTTGAGAAGTTGTATGTTACAGGCTGTGGAAAGATGACAACATTGCCAGGACAACAAAAGGTTTGTCCAAAGCTAGCAACAAAAGTTATATCACCAAACCTCAGTGTCTTAGAGATGCAGGGAAGTGAGGAAGACATGTTCCTGTGGGTAGCTAGACACATGACTTCACTTCACTGACCAATCTGAAACTATCGAACTGCAAAGACATGGAAACAACTTCAGTGGCGTCTGAACATTGTTTAAAACAAGTGGCGGACTGCATGGGAGGATGGAATCATGATGATCTCCCTCTGGCCGATATGGAGTTACATGGACTTAAGTCGGGTATAACTGAGCTATGTGCATGTTTTGTACAGCTTCAGTGCTTGTGCATTCATAATTGTGATGCGCTTGTCCACTGGCCAGAGAAAGAGTTCTGTTGGAGTCCTTATTTGTAAAACTAGAAGTGTTATAGGACTAAACTGTAACCCTGCCTTGTATTTTATCATATACAGCAGAGAAGGAAAGTCTAAGTGTGAGATTCCAGAAAATTCCCCAATCTACGACAAGTTTCAAAGCTTGGTATTTTTGAGGAGGCTGGAAATCCAGTACTGCAAACAACTGGTTGGATACGCACAAGCTCCTGCAGCTGAGCCATCAACAACATCGCAATCCTCGAGTCAGCTACTGCCACGTCTCGAGTATCTCCTGATAGTGGGTTGTCGAAGCATGGTAGAGGTCTTCAAACTCCCTGCATCCCTGAGGAAACTGGAAATTAGTGACTGCAGTAAGCTCAAGTCCATATTGAGCAGGAGGCTGCAGCAGGGACAATCAGCATCATCGATGCTTCAAGGGACACCACCTGTATATTCAGAGGTGTCATCATCATCATCAGCCGTGGCCAGGGCGGAGCATATGCTCGTTCCATGTTTACGAAATATAGACATACGGAGGTGTGATAGCTTAACAGGGGTCGCCGTTCTTCCCCCATCCCTCAAGAAAATAATAGTTATAGGGTGTGGTGAGTTGAGATCATTAGAATCTCACTCGGGGGAGATTCCATCGTTGTTGGAGACCCTCTCCATCCTATGTTGCAAAACCTTGTCATCCCTACCGGATGGGCCGCAAGCATACTCATCTCTCCGAAGCGTTTCGATAGGTGGCTGTCCTGATATAAAGAGGCTCCCTACATGCCTGCAGCAACGGCTAAGCAGCCTCGAGCAGAAAGCTCTAGATGGCCATCTTCAAGGTACAATTGCATTGATTTCTTTTGTATTAATTTGTCACATTTAGCAACAAATTCGGCCATCCTTCCAGATATACTACTACTTGAGCTGGATCAATTGCTCTAGGTAGCTAGATATGTAACTAAATGACGATGTTGTTGATTCCACTTCACTCGAGGGTACATTTAATCAAGTACACTAGTAATTAGATAGTGATAGTAGCACACACCAAAGATAATGGTTACAACATGAATAGTACCGCAACCCAAAATTGGTTCCACTTACATAGATTCTTGGTCCTTTCGGTGAATGTTTCCCAGCATAAACTTTCATGCTACATTAATACTGACAGATTTTCTGTCACAACCATTTGTGAACAGAGCCTAGCCTGTTCAAGCCCAAGACATGGAGGAACGCCATCTGCCGAGATTAGCGAGCTGATAACATGTGACACCATCACTTCACCATGCGAAGCTACAAAGCAGCAGCAGGGAATTTGATTTCCATCGATTGCTGTACATATTTTTGAGCTTTCTTCTGTCGTCGACTGTTTAGAGCTGGCACGTGCATATCGTCCCACTCTCATTCACCTCTACTCATGTCTCCGACACATAATTTTAGGTACACCACTGCGTTTCTTGTCCCAAATAAAACGTGGCAAGTTGTGCCATATGGCTGTGATTCGGAACTCAACTGTAAGTATGTAAATCGGATGGATGTCTCTGATTCTTACATCTCCTTCAGCATGTCTCAAGTCAGAGCAAGTGTGTAGAGAACCTACTGGAACTCTGCTACTATGTATTAGTCCCGAGTATGTTTGTATATATATCTTGGACTTGGTGGTCGCTGATTTTACCTCATGGTCCCTGAATTGTGTAACTCGTTTCATGTATGGTGTGTCCAGCTAATGGTACCTGATGGACATGGTCGGAGGTGGGAGAGGAGTTTGGGAACGCCAGAATCCACGCTTGATTGAACAGAGCCCGGTCAAGCCTTGCAAGAACGGGATAGTCAAGCTTGTTCGACCAAGTGTCAAGGCGGTCGAGGAGAGAGCGAGCTCAAAGAGCGCGAGAGCTCGGATGGAGACGTTGAAGGCCGAGGCGAGAGCGGGGTTGAAATTGTCGTTATTTTTGTCGTGCGGGTCGCGAACGAGGTTAAAAATCTCCAACAACGATGCAGGAGATGGGTAGAGGTGGCCGAGCATCTCGAACCATTACGGAGGATAGGTACGTACGAAAACGAACTTAGGGTAGTACGTATGTGTCCTTTTATATATCCTTAATCTTCTCAACTCATTCCATAAGAATCCTCCCATAAAGCCCAATGAAACAGTCTAATCCATCTAGAAAATTGTGCGCCGACAGGTCCATGTTCTACTGGTAAAAATTGTGCATGCAAATATCACATATCCACATCAAGTATCGGGACACGTTGACATGTTTGGTTAGGCTTTTTTCTTGAGCCATAAAAGCACATAATTAGGTGCTTTTAGCTTTTGACTTTTGGCTTATACCATAATAAAACATAAACCAAAAGCCAAAAGCCAAAAGCATCTATTTAGGTGCTTTTTGGTCTTATAAGCCAAACCCAAAAGCCAAGTTAAACCCCTTTTGTGGAAGCGTGTGAAGAAACAAACAGACAACAAGCACAACAGAACACATACGTACAGATGTAGTAACAAGCAAAATTCATTACAATCGCAAACTTAAATAGAGAGATATACAAACCAAGACATCCGGCCTTCATAGTCGTCCGTTGGAGAAGTCGTCGTAGTACCATCCATGCATGCATTAATTCTATGCATCCAGTTCGTGTGTGATGTGTGCGGGCACAGCCTCATCCGTTTCCACACAGACTGTATGGAGATTGGGGCGAAGCATGCGAACATTGAGTGCGCCGCTAGGCCAGTCCACCCTTCCTCCTTTCAGCATTATCACCTCAAGAAAACGGAGGTTGGTTGCTGTGAAAACGCAGGAAGGAAGCAGATCGCCTTCCAGAGTGACGCTGACGAGGATATGCATCTCTTCCAGGGCGCTCTCCAGTGCAGCCCGGTGGTGGTGGTGCTGGATTCCTCCCAACCGGAGCGTCCGGAGTTTTCTCATCTTGTGCAGCGGGCAGTTGTGGGCATTCCATGCTCCTTCTTGAGCAGCGGGCTTCACGCCATATAACGTCTGCAGCTCGCCCAGTTCTTCCTCGAGGGATTCTGGAAGCGTGAGGCTGGTTGCAAGCACATGACGGAGTGTCTTTATCTTCCAGAAGCCCGGGTCAATCCTCTGCACATCAGTGCCCCTTACGTCCAGGGGTGAATAGCTCCTGTGCGACGTTTTTCATCGCTATTGGATTTGAAGCGACGTTTTTCCTGGAAATAGCTCGCATGCGACGCTGTTTTGGTTGGAAATAGCTCAGGGCCACAATAGCCATATAACGGCCGTTAAGGAGACAGTTAGGTTAGATGAGACAGTTGATTAAAACATGATGGTCCTGGAAATAGCTAACCCAGACAAACCAACCGCTTTCCGACCCAGCGCGCGCGTGACCTTCTCTGGCGGCGGCGGCGGCGGAGCTCACCTTTCCTTCTCGACGGCGGCGGTAGCGGAACTTTTTCAGAGGGCGGCGGCGCTTTCGTTCTACGGCGGACGTGGTGAGTGCCATTCGAGCGCTTCCGACCGAGCGCGCGCGTGACCTTCTCTGTCGGCACCGGCGGCGGCGGGGAAACGTTCTCGACGGCGGGGGCGGCAGCGGAACTTTTTCAGAGGGCGGCGGCGCTTTCGTTCTACGGCGGACGTGGTGAGTGCCATTCGAAACCCTAATTCCTCTCCCATCATTCTCACATTAGATCTGAGGGCGCCCTTTTGAGCGTAGATTGTGGACGGCGGCGAGATGGAACCGGGAGAGGGGACAAGTAATGGGTAATTTCCCGAGGCTTGAAACTTAATTTCAATTCTATTTGCTTACTACCTCGACTTCTAGCTCACCTTGGTCGCCAAAAAACAGGGGACATGGTAAATTCAAATTTTCGATCAAATTCTTTCCCTCCAAGGCAGTGTTGCTTGATGGCAGCATGCGGATGATTGAGAGAGACACGATGGTTGAATGGGATATACCTTTTAAAGAATTTGATCCCCAAGACCTAGAATTGAAGGAAGAGGAGGCCGTGAGGAATGTTGTGGAAAAAATTGGGGAGAGTGTGATTTGGGGGCCAGAACAAGAAGTTTCTTTGTTACGGTTCGATGATTGGAAACAGGAGTATGTTAGGATTGAGACAGGGGAAGAAATGGTAGAAGAAATCGATCGGCGAGACGGCTGGACAAGCAAAAGTGTTCTTTTTTTGGCAGAGCTCGTAGCTCTGAACCCTGCATCTAGGGTTGGATATGTGGCATCGAAGTTGGCTTGCCAGATTGCTGAGGATGATTGGTCTGCACAAAGGCAGATAGGGCCTTTAGTTACTGAATTGGCAGTGTTAAGAGCGGAGGCAGATGCAGAAGAGGCAGTTGATAATGTTGAGGAGGTTGTATGTATCGATTGGAATACAGTTGAGATTAATGAACCGACAGATTTGGTCATTGCTCCAATGTCTGACATTGAAATGGCAACTATGTTTGGTATTCCTGTAGATGAGCAAGACAAGGAAAAGGAGAAAGAAGATGCTGCAGATGATGGTAACAGACGGTCAAGGACTGCAAATACAGATGCTAATGCTGATTTTGAAATAGATTCAGAGTTGATGCAGAATGCTGCAGTTGATGTGGGTGATGGCCATGATGAAGAGCTTGTATGTGTTTATGACAAAAAAAAATCCAGTTATTGAAGTAGGTAAATTGTTTCCAAGCATGGATGAGTTTAGGATGTGTTTCAGGACTTATGCAATCAAACATGAGTTTGAAACCAAGACTTTGTGGACAGATACAAATAAATTCTATGCCAAGTGCAAAGGTTATGATGGTGGTGCCATGCCATGCAAGTGGTATATATCAGCTAGACGTCAACCTGATGGAAGGACAATAAGAGTGAATCAAATTCCAAAAGCACATACTTGTATGACAACTTCACAAAAAAATTCAAAAATGACATCCCAACTTTGGGTGGCAGAAAAAATCACTCCTGTTTTATCCAAGAAACCAAACACCACTGCAAAGAAACTGAAATTAGACCTGGAAAAGGATTACCCAATCCAGCTGCAATATACTACAGTGTGGAAGGCAAAGCAAAGAGTAATGAAAGAATTATTTGGTGATTGGGCAAATACCTTTAGAATGATTGATAGCTTCAAAGCAGAAGTGGATAAAAGGTGTCCTGGCAGTGTTGTTGAGATAGATACTGAGGTGACACCAGATGGGAAAGTGTACTTCTCCAAATTCTTCATGGCTTTAAAGCCTTGCATTGATGGCTTCAAAGCAGGCTGCCGTCCATATTTGAGTATAGATTCATCATTTTTGACTGGCAAGTGGAATGGTCAACTTGCAGCTTGCAATGCTCTAGATGGACACAATTGGATGTACCCTGTAGCTATTGGCTTGTTTCAGTCTGAGACAGAAGCTTCATGGACATGGTTCATGATGCAGTTGAAAAGAAGCATTGGTCCAGTGTCCCCTTTGGCAATCCACACTGACGCATGTAAAGGGCTAGAAAAGGCAGTAAAGATTGTTTTCCCCCATTCTGAGCAGAGGGAGTGCTTTGGTCATATGTGGATGAATGTGATAAAAAAATTCAGAGGAGATGCATTTGGCCGGTTGTGGCCAGCAGCAAGAGCATACAAGCTTAGTACTTGGGAGTATCATATGAATAAGATAAAAGAAGCAAGCACTGAGTTTGGCCCTTGGATGGACACATACCATTCTCTTTTATGGTACAGGTCAGGATTTAACACTGCCATCAAGTGTGATCATATGAACAACAATTTGGCACAAAGTTTTAACAACAAGATAAAGGATTTCAAGGACTTGCTTGTCCATGACATGGTTGACCAAATTAGGATCATGATCATGAAGTGGTGGGAATTGAGAGCAAAGATTGGTGATAAGCTGCAAGGGCAGGATAAACTTCCTGTTGTGGTGCAGCAGGTAGTCAACAGGAGCAGAGGGCTTGCACATTTATTAGTTGTGAAATCCTCATTGCATTCTGGTGAAGTTAAAGATACAAAGACTATCAGAAGGCATGTTGTTGACACTAAAAAGAAAGAGTGCAGCTGCCTTGAGTGGCAACACACTGGAAAACCTTGTGAACATGCCGTCATTTTCTTGGCATCCAAACCCAAGCTAAATATGCACCCATATTTGCATGAATATTACTCAGTTGAAAAATTCAGAGCTGCATATGCACATCCAATTCCACCACTTACAGATCAGTCTCAGTGGCCTGAAGTGGACATAGAATTCTCCTTGTGCTCTCCTTTGACGAGAAGGAAGGCTGGCAGGCCGAAACAGAGTAGATTCAAGCCTTGGTTTGAAAAAGGTGGGAGCAGTAAGAAGGGGAAGAAAGATGGAAAGAAAGACGCCAAGCCAAAGAGGCCCCAAAAAGGTAACAAAAATAGATGCAAGCGTTGTGAAGAACTTGGACACCGAGCTGGATCCATCAAGTGTAGATACACCGATCCAAAGGGAACTGTCAGGAAGAAATGTGTGTTTCAGCCCCTTGAAACTGAACCTCTTTGTCCAGCCAAAAAGGCCAGAATTGGAGGGTGTAGAAAGAAGAGGAGTGTGCAGACTGTGTTCGGCTCTGTCGATGTTGCAGTGCCTGTGCAACCTGGAGATGTGCAACCTGAAGCTATTTTGGAGGAAGTTGAAGCTGTTCTGGACCAAGTTGAAACTGAAGATGTTCTGGAAACTGAAGCTGAAGCTGTTCTGGAAACTGAAGCTGAAACTGAAGCTGAAGCTGTTCTGGAAGCTGAAACTGAAGATGTGGAAACTGAAGCTGAAGCTGTTCTGGACCAAGTGCAAACTGAAGCAGCTTTGGATCAAGTTTTCCAGCCTGAAATTCCCCGTCGAAGGCCTAGTGAAGGAGATGCAAAGAAAACAAGGAGCATGAATGATCTTCTTGATATAGAAGCAAAAGCAAGCCGAAGCCGAAGAAGAAGAAATCAAATGCTAAGAAAAAGTGATGTATTGCTACTCGAATTTGATTCTTGAACACTTGTGTGATTTGTAATAATGCTACTTTGATTCGTGAAAACTTGTGTGATTTGTAATAATGCTAAACTAGAATTTGAGTTTGAAATTCAAATATTTGCCGAAATTCAAATATGATGCTAAATTCAAATTTGTACCTTTTCTATGTTTGTTTGAGCTTCCTACGCTGTCTATAATGTACAACACCTCCCATGGTTGCCCTGATATCTTTTGTGAGACACAACTCATCGTCGTCGAAAACGTGTTAGAAATGGCCTCCAAAGCTAGGGGAAACGACCCCATTTCTATCAACTTTTTTTTTCGACATTGTCCAAATCACCTAGATATTATTCAATAGGTAGTATGTGACATTATAAGACAATGTGCACTGGTTTTCCATTTTTTTGATTTTTTTTGAATTTTTGTTGCTCATTTCAAATTCGGTCAAACCCTAAGTTTGACCAGCATTTAAACAAGTTCTGCACACAAAAATGGAAAAGTAAGCCTGGATCCTTCTTAGTCACACCAAAATGAACCTTTGGTGGGGTTTTGGACAACTTCATTCCCAAAACCTTAAACCACTTGTCTTCAACCTTGACTTCATATGGCAGAGTTCTGCCGATATCACATCTTATGCATAAACAGAGAGCTTGAATGTATATATACCTTGTTTATAAGATCCAATAGGTAGTATGTGACATTATAAGACAATGTGCACTGGTTTTCCATTTTTTTGATTTTTTTTTGAATTTTTGTTGCTCATTTCAAATTCGGTCAAACCCTAAGTTTGACCAGCATTTAAACAAGTTCTGCACACAAAAATGGAAAAGTAAGCCTGGATCCGCCGCCGAGGAGAGGAAGGCGGCGAAGAAGTGGTACCCCGTCCGGGAGGACAGGGCCACGAAGCGGCTCCGGGATGAGAATCTCCGGGCCTTGTCCGACGCCGAGATGGCGGACAGGGCGGCGGAGTGGAGGAAGGCCGTCGGCGGCGAGTAGGTTACGGCCCGCAGACGAAGGGGCGCCAACGGGTAGCGGTTATGGTTTAGCGCCCTTTATATTTAGGGCTATGAAATGCAATTTTTCTTTTTTTAGTTTAATATATGTAACGTGTAATGTGGGTCTGGCCACTATATATATATATATATATATATATATATATATATATATATATATATATATATATATATATATATATATATATGTAATGTGGATGCAGTTATGGATAATTTTCTTTGACTCCTTAATGTCCTTAATGTCCTTATGGATAATATATGTTATGGATGCCAATGTTTTCATTGACTCCTTAATGTCCTCAACAAATTCATTTGAATTTTGGGGTAATTTTCAGCAATAGCCAACATACTCTTCTCCCGTCGCTGTGTGTTAACCGCTGGACCGTCGCTGGTGTTGACGCGTGACCTGCAGTCCAACTGACTAGTGGGCCCCCGCGTCCCATCGATGTTGTCAAGTCAAAACCCAGCACCGCCCCTCTGCCTGGACTGTGCATGTTTTGTCTAATTAAAGTTCTATAAATATGTCTTAAAATGAACCTATACATTAAAAGCCCTTATTAGTGGGTCCCACGTGTCAATGGTGAAAGAAAAGGGACAAATCTCAACCAATCGTGGGAATTCAAAACCATGGCCCTTGATAATGCTAGCATGGCTTAAAATATCTTACAAAAGTGAACAGAGTGAGTAAACAAACTAAAATGCTGAAAAATGATAAGTAAATAATAAAAAGAAGAGAGGAAATAGGGAGAGGGAGACACATCCTATTTTTATTGGGCCCAACAAGACGTGCAACGGGTCAAATAATAAAAACAAGCATCCTCTTACTATTAGGCCTGGAGTGTGCACGTTTTTTTTTGCCGAAAGATCACATCTTTTGACATTGGGCCTGGCTAGGTTTTACTTGGGCCTGGCCTTTTCGCCTATCCGTTGTAGTTTTTTTCTACAAAAGAACGGAACATTTCACACACATTTCTAACGTTTTACAAATTTAACCAAACTAAATAAATGTTGGATTTCTGATGCATATCTGCCAAGTCTTAGCCATACACAAATGGCCCGAGCTAACTGCTACACTAATTACATTGTTACTATGACCAAGGATCAGCAAATAGACAACACACATTTGCAACATTTTAGGAATTGGAACAAACCAAATGAATTTGCATCTGTCATGCATTACTTCCAAGTCTTAGCCATACAGAAATTGTCCAAACTAATTGCAACACTAGTTACATTGTTTAGTGACTAATGATCAACAAATAAACAACACCAAGAGAAATTGCACATAAATAAAAAACAACAGACATCAGATTGTCCTGCTTCTTCAGATCGACAAGCTTCTTTAGGTGCTTGTTCATTTTCTTCATCTCCTTCACTTCTGCCGCAACCCCATCCGCTTTCCCCACCGGAGCAACCACCGTGGCTGATCCCAACTGCTCGGCCGACGGCGGCGAATTGACCCCCAGGAAGGCGCCCTCCAGTTCAATCCTATTGATGTACTCATCAAGCCACTCGAAATGGTGGCATTTCCGCAGATCCGGCTGAAAACAGAGCAAAATTTCCCCAAATCGTATGAAAACCAACAAAATTGATGAAAATAAAATGAAATTGGTAGAGGGGAAACTAAGATCTCACCTTCCCTGGCTCTGGTTTGCTCTCGCATTTCACAAACTCGCGCCTGACGTTGCCTTTCTCATCGCTCACGGTGGTCAGGCGCTTTAGGGGCGCCGTCCGTGGGCAGTCAGGGCACCGTCCCAGCGGCACTGGACCATAGCGCGGCCACCAGCAGGTTGAAGCGGAGGTCGACATCACCGCCGGCGTTGCAGCGCTTAGAGGATCGCCGGAGAAGAAGGGCTACGAACGGGCGGATGCTCTGTACTGCAACGGTCGAATGAACGCTGACTCCGGTGTGGGGACGAGATCGTCTCTCTTGTTGCAGCTACGTGTTCTGGGTCCCACGACGTGAGGTGGACAAGTAGTGGGTCCCATGATCTGACGTGGATAAGTTTTAGGTCCCGCTCAGCCCATGTAGTTTGAATTGATAAGCTGTCTACTGATGTTTAAGAGAAGTGTCGGATTGCAGCTATAAGCCTCCCGTCAGACGTCGCACGCTAGCTATTTCCAGCAAGAACGTCGCTTCTCGTCCAATTCCTTGGAAAGATGTCCGCTATTCACCCTACGTCCAGCGTCTGCAGGTTGAGCAGTCTCTTAATGCTGGTCGGGAGCTCCTTGAGATCTTTGCTTCTAACGCAGATGTAGCGCAGTTCCAGCAGATTCCCAATCTCTTTGGGCAACTCCTTAATCCTTGGTCCATATATCTTGATTACGCGAAGAAACTTGGACCCAAGCAAGAAGTTAAGGTCAAGGAGTTCCTTGTTCGCGCCGGTGCTGTCTCTGGTCTCGCTAGCAAACTCCGGCATGGGTGCATATGCTTAGGAATGAACGTAGCTTAGGGAGCTTCTTGGTGAATGTGGTGTATCTGCCTCCGTATATCTGAAAACTGAGGCGGCGCGCCGCCGGTGACACGAGGACATGATAAATGTCGTGAACGTCAATGAAGCCCGCCTCGCGCGCCTCCAACTGCAGGAAACCATGAAGGCTAATGTGGACCTGAACAGTCTGAATGCCGCCGACCTTGTTCCTCAATGCTACCTTAATAAGGCATCTCAGGACCAGTTCCTTTATGTACCCGTGTCCCAGCTCCTCCATAGTCTTTCCCTTGTGCGGCTTGACGAAGCCCTCGCCGATCCACGCCCGAACAACGAATTCGGCATCTACCCCGGAATTTTTTCCAAACATGACAAAGTAGAGGAAGCACGACTTGATGTCGTTGGGCAGATCTTCGAAACTCGCCCAGAAGATCCTCTCGATGGCTGTGCTTACGGACAGCAGCAGGCCATTAGCATTACTGTGCACTGCCGCTTCACTTCTTCTTTGCAGTTGTAGGTCGCCTGCTTCTACCACCTCCTCCTGCGGCTGCGGCGTCGCTGACCCAGCTGCAGTCATAAGCTGTTGCAGCACTACTTCCCACTGCAGCGGCTGCTCCTTGAATCTCACAAGTCCAGCCAGAAGCGCTATTGATAAAGGATGACCCCCCGTACGTTATACCAAACACTATCTGGTCATGCTTCCTCTGGGCTCCTGATGATACTGCATTCCTCCTCAAGGCCTTGGAACGGAACAGCTCTCCACTCCTTTTCTCATCCAAACGGGTTACCAGGTGGATTCCGCTGACCCCGTGTCTGTTCTTCTTATCAGCATGCAATGCTACTTCTTCATTCTCGGCGTCCAACATGAGCACCACACTGCTACCATTCCTGCTAACTGGGAGGCACGTTCTCAAAAGGTTGAGCATGGTTATTGATCTTATGCCACCAAGCAACAGCGCGTATCTTCTATCGGAGAAGTAGGCACGGAGCTTGCCGGCGGGATCGGTATCTTGTCCAGAGTTACCAAAACGTTCTATTTGTTTTGACAACTTGTAGTATAGCATTTGGACGACTTCCTCCGGCCATGCATCTGGTTCCATATAGACCAGAAGTATAATGTCCGGCACTACTTCACTAACTTGAAGCTTCTTAAAAAGTGCTTTTGCGAGTGTGCTCTTCCCCACACCACTCTCCCCAATTATGGAGATGAACATTGTCTCAGGATGATTGTTACGGAGCACCATTTTCTCAAGAATGTTTACATCTTCGTCAAAGCCCACCACATCGTTACGCTCGTCCCGCCTGTTCATTGAATATATTTGTTAAAAGGAGTATATATTTCCTGGAACATTTATTATTAAAAGATATATTTCAGGTATTGAGAAGCAATGGTTCATTTGGTTTGGACATATCGACATTTAAAATGTAACTATATCTAGAATTGGAGGGACCTGATACATTGGACCAGGTTGACAGGATATAGTCATGTACCATGCTGCAGAGGTTGTCGTGGAAGATGTCATTGTCACTAGTGGTGCATGCTCGATCTTATATTCCTTTTGGTTTTCCGAGATCTGCTCCAGTCTGCTGTTAATTTTGTCTATCTGGTCAGACACTTCATGTCTGACAGTGATTTGGGTCCAGCAGCCAGCCATGTATTTTCCCCATTTTTTCCAGCCTTCATAACCCTGGCTTTCTAGGTCAACCTATTGTTCATCAAAAAGATCATGGAGATTACAAAAAACGCTTAAACACAAATTTTAGAACGATCGTTCGTTGGAACGTACAGAGCGGCCTGTTAGATCAAGAAAAAACTTGCACTCTAGGAAGTAGGAAGCTCCGTGTCTTTATTTTCATCCTGTTTTTTCAAGTTTACTTGTGTGCATAATCTCCACTCCGGAGTTTCTTTATCTATATGATCGATGATAGTGGAATCTGACATCAATTATTTTTTGAGAAACCAGAGATGTGTGGGTGTAGCATGCTGGTTGTAATTCATCCTATTTGTTGGGTTCCAAACAAGGATAAGCTAGGTTGAAAATGACGAAGAATACCAGGACCAGGGCTCTACTATGTTCAGGGGCGTGTTTGGTAGCCTCAGCACCTCCAAACAGGCCCGCCAGCCGTAAAAATGGGATGTTTAGTTGGTCGCAACAGGGCCACGTTGTGGGTAGCGCGCTGATTGATGCAGCGCTGAGCCAGTTCCGACAGGCATGCTCGAATCGGCAGTTCCCGTGGAATTAGCTGGCCCCAGCGCTGCAAAAATGGGCGACGTCGTGCGTGCGAGAGGGATGCGGGAGATGGCATGAAATGGCAAAATTCCGGCTGGGTTTCACGCGGCACATACTCTCACCTCCTCCTCTATTCAGTCACCGCCTGCCATAGAGGAACAAAATAAATCCCCCTGCGACCGGATCTTCACCGCAGCAGCTCATCTCCTTCGCCTTAGGAACCATATCGTCTCCTTCCTCTCCGGCATTAGCTCGTCTCCTTCCTCTCCTGCAGCAGCTCGTCTCCTTCTCCGACATCGGATCCGCGATGTCCTAATCTCCCATGGCGCAGGTAAGCCGTCACGTCTATCCTAACCGGTAGTGGATAATATGTATAGTCGATTTAATTGAACGACGACGAGTACTAATGATAGATTTGTATTATTAGGACGGCGGGATGACTCTGATCAGGCAGACAACATCACTCATAGCTGTCGTTCAGGCATGGATCATACTGATTCCCAAGATCATAGTTAGGCACAATGTGTATCCTCTGGTCACCTGTGGTCCAATGTTCGCCTGAGATCAGGAGAGGATAGCTAATCTGAACAACATCCAAAGCACAAGTGATGTGGAGGCTATTGAAATGTTTCGGATGGGTAGAGCCCCCTTCTATGAACTTGTCAAAAGATTCAGAGAGGGTCGTGTGTTGCAGGATAGCGTCCACACCAGTGTGGAAGAGTAAGTTTGCATGTTTCTCCATGTTGTGGGTCATAATTAGAGGTTTAGAGTGATCCACTGCACATCCAGGAGGTCATGTGAGACTATCTTCCACTATTCTAAGCAAGTGTTATTTGCTATTGGAGAGCTCTGACATGTGATGATAAAGCCACCAAGTGGTCAAACACCACCCAAGATAAAGAACAACTTCATATGGTTTCCATACTTCAAGGTGATAATTGACTATTTGTTGTATGATAGCAATACATTCATGAATATGTAGCACACTATGTTGACTGTTTGTTCATCCCATGGCAGGATTGTATTGGCACCATCGATAATACTCATGTAACAGCTTTTTTCGATAAAGGGAATATATTAATATCAAAAAGATATTGATTACACCTAGCCTCTGCAACAACATAATGTCAAGAATAAGTCGAGACATCAAGGATGCACACAGCCAAAAGAAAAAAAGAAGAAAAAGAAAACAACGCCCTGCCAAAGTGATCAGCGACTCGCAGTAGCAGAAAACAACCACCACCATTAGCAACACCCGGACTCCGAAAGAGGTTCTCCAATGGCAACGCCTTCAAGAAGGAAACGGTGCACAAGCACCGTTGTCTCCATGGGTTTTCACCCGGAAAAAGTCCGATTAATCTCCGACAACGCCTTCAACAAGGAACCGGTAAGAAAACCATCATTGTCAGGTACAACCAGTTAAGGCCAGACCTAGAATTTTCACTCCGGAAATCGAGACTCGATACTCAAAGAGCATCACAAAAAACGAAGTCATCCTGTGTTGCCACCCCCACTTGCCAAAAACTGCTGCAAATTACCAATCGCCAGGCTCATAGTCATCATGCGCACGGTTTAGAAGTGGACATCACCATGCCAACAAAACCTTATTCGCACAACGAGATGTAGCATCGTCTTCTCCCAATCCAAGATCCTCACCTCTGTTGTCACTTTCCGTTCTCAAACTCGACAATGAGCAGTTGAGATTCTCTAGCCATCTCGGTGCATCTCCCTAGCCTAGGCCGGCTCATGGTCGACGTGCACGAAGGTGTTGAAGAATTCGTGTTGCCTGGACCTGCATCAATCGGCGGTGGCAGCGGCGGCGCCACGCCTGAGGCTGTAGTCGCACATATCGGCTATGACGCCGCTGCATGTCCACGGATGCAACCGCCATGGCGTACGCTCACGGACGAACATATCGGCCATGATGCTGTTGTATGGCCAAGTAGGCGGCGACCACGACGTGCGGATGGTCGGCTTCAACAACGTCTCCAATCCATGGCCAGGTAGACAGCAGGTGCTCTGAAACCACGCATTGGCATGCATATGTTGGCATACTCCAATCAAAGATATCACGGAGAACCAATCAAATATGCCACTGCCATATGCCCAGATGCAATCAAATACGCCATGGCAAGATTGCCCAGAGGCTCAGATGCAATCAAATACGCCATGGCCAGATTGCCCAGATGCAACGATTGGCTTCATCCGCCCTTGCCGGCTAGCAGCGGGATTTCAGATCGCCATCATCACACGGGATTTCAGATCGCGAGATCGAGATGGAGAAGACTGCTAGGGCAAAAAACGAACGGGCAGGGACGCCCCGCCGCCGCCGTCCGCTGTCAGACGGCCTCCTCCGGTGACGGCGAGGTGATGAAGGTTGCGGCGAGGGGCCTGTTTGGTGGTGGCGGCGGGGCCTCCGGAGTCGCCTCGAGGCGACCCGGGAGGCTACCTAACTTTTTGGGGGAGAATTTCACTTCCCCAGCCTCTGCACCAATTAAGAATGCACACAGCCATTAAGTATGAGTACCAGGATTTTTTTTGGTAAATAACCAAGCCTGATCCTCAGGATAAATTGCATGAGTATCAGGAAGGTCTGATCCTCATATAAATAGGGACCTAAATTCGCCTCCGTGAGGACTTGAACTTGGGTGTTGGGTTCGTACATCTACTCCTCCAACCAGTTGAGATAGGCTCACTTCCTAATAAACTTTTTGGGGGAGAATTTCACTTCCCCGGCCTCTGCACCAACTAAGGATGCACACAGCCATTAAGCATGAGTACCAGGATTTTTTTTGGTAAATAACCAAGCCTGATCCTCAGGATAAATTGCATGAGTATCAGGAAGGCCTGATCCTCAAGTATAAATAGGGACCTAAATTCGCCTCCGTGAGGACTTGAACTTGGGTGTTGGGTTCGTACATCCACTCCTCCAACCAGTTGAGTTAGGCTCACTTCCTACTCATGTAACAGCTAGAGTGCCGAGATCACAGTCTGCAGAATACAGAGGAAGGAAGCACTACTCTAGCCAAAATTTCCTAGCCGCTGTTGATTTCGACATGAGGTTCAGATATGTGCTAGCTGGTTGGAAGGGATCAGCACATGATGCAACCATTCAAACTGACAGCATGTCTAGACCTGATGGGATCAACATCCCTGAAGGTAAGTTCTACCTTGGAGATGCTGGATATGAATGTCGGCCCGGAATTCTGCCACCCTTCCGAAAGACGAGGTACTATCAAAACGAGTTCAGTTCAAGGTATGGTTCGTAGAATCCCAAGGAGTTGTTCATTCTCCGACACTCTAGCCTTAGAGTGACCATAGAAAGATCCTTTACTGCACTAACAATAGATTCAAGATCCTTGACCAGAAGCCACTAGTACAGAAAGGCTTAGCCGTGGTGCACCAAATTTAGTTATTCGTGACGTAGTGGCCTGTGATACGGTTAGCGCGCCACTACTAACATGTTAGCCGTGGCGCAGGCTCGATGTGCGCCACAACTATGTGTATGGCCATGGCGTACCTTTTTTTTTACGCCACAGCTATGTGTATATAGCCATGACGCGCCTAGGCGTGCCACGGGTATATACACGTAAAGTGCGCAAAGTGCGCCACTAGTATAGATTTTTTGGTTTGAAAAAAAAAAACACGCCGCGGCCGGAGCGAGGCGGCGGACGGCGGGGCTGCGCCCGGGAGGGCTTCGTATTCGTGCTCGGCTGCCGCCGTCAGCGGAGGCGGAACACGGCGGCGCCACGACATGCTTCAACGGAGTAGCCGGCCGTGGCCGGTGGCCCTCAGAGTCGGAAGCAGGGACGGCCGTGGGCGAGATCTGCATGCTGAGAGGAACATGAGGAGCCGGCCCACGAATCGGCGACGACCTCGAGCAGCAGCAGCCTCCGCCAGTGCGTCCCAGTTGCCGTCATGCAGCAGCCGCCGTTGGTGACGCGGGCAGGCGAGGTCGACGGAGCGGCGTCCGTGGGCTCACGCACGGACGCGCGCACCGGCGAGCCGGCCCGACCACGCCGCCGCTCGATCTGCTCACGGGAGAGGAAGGTGGAGCGGCCTCGGGGACTGCAAGGAGCAGCGGCCTGGCGGGAGGCGCCACGACAGGCTTCAACGGAGCAGCCGGCGGCGACGGTCTTCTGCTCGATATGAATGGCGGCGACTAAACCGAGCCAGCCCATTACTCCACCTCCGCGGTCTTCTGCTCGATCTGAAAATAATAATTGGGTTTGATCCAGCGTGTTTGCATTCGCACTGGTAGAGAGGATAAATAAGGTTGATGGCATCGATCCATGTTTATTTTTCCGGTTTTGCTATTTCTCACTCGAGTGAGTATTAAGTTAGAGCTCACTCAACTTCAATCCTGTTAGATTTGTGTCGTGATTCGTGCGGTATGTTATTTATATATCTATTTTTTTTTCAGTTACACATGGGTTGCACATAGTTGCAACTGAAATTTCTCAGTTGCACATGAATTGTACATGAGTTGCATATGCAACTGGATGACATCATCTGGGTGAGAGTTAACTTAATTCTCACTCGATTGAGCTCTAGTTGCTCAGAATGAAGTATAGGGATTATGTGTTTGTTTGAGGATCATGAGAGCCGTCGGATCTCCTGTGGACGTACGATGCATATCGATGTTTTTTTTTTTTTCCTTCTTTTTCTGTCACCGCATACTAGTAGCGTACCTTTTTTTTTTTTTTGAGAAAAGATCACCACCTGTTCATATAACAGGATTACAACACACAACACACGGAGAGACTACTAGAACTAACACGAGGCCAACGTGTCCCAAGAAAAATACAGAAAGAACCCCAGACAAAGAAAAAATTGCACTTAGGACCCTGGAGCTCTCTGCAACGCACCATGTCACTGCTCGCACCAAACTCCATCGCCGCCGCCGGAACGCCGACGAAAGAACGGGGAGCTGCCTCAACTCCCAGACCCAGGCGAACACCATCGCAGCCAAGCCGCTTTCCAAGCCGCAAGATTCATCCGCCGCAAGCAACGGAATAGAAGCATTGTAGCACATCAGCCAGGGATCCTCCCCGTGGTCGCCGGATCTCAGCATCGTCGCCTTCAACCGAGAACTCGGAGAAGAAAAACGAGGCCGCCTGCCGTCTTCCACAGCCCGAAACTCGAAACAACGCAGACCAATACCCGTAGACCTGACTAGGGCCAAGAGCAGTCTCACCGCGCCGCCGCAGAGCTTCGCCTGGTCTCTTCCAAAAGCCTGCCGTGCCGAACAAAGCAGCGCATCGACTCCCTCCTTCCCTTGTCCAGCACCATGCTGGCCATAAAGAAGCAGAGAGGACAAGGGAGCAGCTTCCTCCACATCGGCCCCAAACTCCAGATCGAGATCCGGAGACACCACTGCACGCTTATTGACGGAGATCAGCCTGCAAGCACTCCCCACCACCACCTGCCATAGGTGCTGAAGAAGGGAGAACTCCGGCCGTCTACCAGCGGCGTGCGACTGCACGCTGGAGACACTCCACACCGGCATAACGCCACGCGCCACAGGGGCAGAACCTAACTCTAAACCTGCAACTACTATATACAAGGGAAGCCAACCACCGGATCCGTCTCCTCGCCGGCCGGCAGCGCCGCCGGAGAGCAAGAAAGAGCGGGGCGGCAGATGAGAACGGAGGTCGACTCTCAACTTGCCTGGAGGTCTCTCGGTGGGGAAAGTCGATAGCTTCTTGCTCTAGTAGCGTACCTCATGTCAGTGCGCCACGCGTAACTTTATACTAGTGGCGCACCACTCTATCCTGCCCCATTAGTAAAAAGTAGCCGTGGCGCAGGGATACATGGTGCACCACGGTTATGTGGGGCATCTGGGACGACATTTAGCAGTAGCGCACGGAATGGGGCCCTCGCCACTACTATTACATTAGTCGTGGCGCAGCCATGGCGCAGGGTCTGAAGTGGTGCGCCACAGCTTATCCTGTAGTCGTCGCGCGTCTCTTTTCGGTGCGCCACGGCTAATAGCAGTGGCGCACCGAAATGCCGGTGCGCCACGGCTATATCGTCTACCTATAAGCCTTTTCCTACTAGTGAGCCATTCCACCCTTTTGAGACCTAAGTAAACCTAGTTCTTGCCTGTTGCATTCTTCGCAACTAGATCTTAGGATGGGGGATTGATGAACATTTTCTGTCTGAGGAAGATGTGACACTTGACAAAAGGATGGAGTGGGCTCAGGCAATGTGGGATGACAGAGGTGCCGCCAGGATATGAGCTTCAGCACTGGGAGAAGAAGAATAATGATACACTACTAGGAAAAGAACTAAATGTGGGTAGCATACCTGGCGCAGCAAGAAACACATGCACCACGTGTATATACCTGTGGTGCACCAAAATTGGTGCGTTATGGGCATGGTTTGGGTAACCGGGCGGGATTTCCGGTTACCGGTCGGTAACCGCAAATCCCGAGCACCCCCGGGAAATGGTCATACCGGACAAAAAATCCCGAATTTTTTGAAATTTTTGAATTTTAACGTATTTTGACAAAACAATTACCAAAATTTAACCATTTTTTTTGAATTTCTGAATTTTGGTTTTCAAATTCGTCCGGTAACCGGTCGGGATTTTCCGGTAACCGCGGTAACCGGAAATCCCGACCCCCCTCGGGATTTTTTTTACATCCGGTATCCAAAACCTTGGTTATGGGTGGTAACTTACCAGCAGCACACAAGAAAACCGGTGCGCCACGGCTATGTGTTGGCCGGGCTGGCCGAGGTGCCCCCACCTTACCCGTGGTGCACTCTATATTGGTGTGCCATGGGTATTTTGCTACCAGTGACGCACCAAAATGAGGTGCACCACGGGTAGTTTTTGGCCCTCGGCTATAGATTAGGGGCCAGGTTACCCGTGCCGCATCCCATATTGGTGCGCCAACGATAGCCTGGCAGCACCCATTTCTTCCATGCACCCCCTCCCACCCCTTCAATTTTTAATTACTTTGAGGTGTATTTATGTTACGTAATCTAGTTGATAGGAAAAATAACAATCATGAATTTCAACATATTTTTTAAAAAAACGTTGTGTTCTTGTAAAGCGGCTATAACCTTTTCATACGACCTCGGATTACTGCCATCTAACAACAAAGATGAGCTGATACTAATAAGCCAAACATTTTATGTATCCAGGTGCAGTGGCGGAGCTTGGGCCGAAACTCTGGGGGGGCTAAATGGGCTGGGGGGGCGAAAATAGTGAGCCTGATCAATTTTCAGTGACAAATGGGCCAAAATACCTATAGATATTAGGCTAAATCTTCATGGGCTGGGGGGGCGACAGCCCATTTCGCCCCCATGAAGCTCCGCCAGTGTCCAGGTGGCTCTCAGTGCATAGAATCCATGTGCATGTATTCAGCCATGGAATTAATGTCACATGTATGGGATCGGTAGCATGTGAATTAGTATTTATCAAAGAGAAGGTTTGTTCATTAGGAATTGGCTAAGTGATTTATCTTAGGAGGATATTTAGCCATTCCGTACCAAGGGTAGGAAATAGAGATGTTTTGGTCGACAAAATCTGCTGTAACTGTAACCATTCTGATCTGATTCACTGTAAAGAAGAAAATCCGATGCAACTTGAGATACAGATGATCTGATATCTGATGCGTCCGCAAAAATTTAAATTTTTTTGTTTTTTTACCTCCATACATATAGATGGTGCAACTTCGATTTACTTACAAAAAATCCTATCACTTGTTAAATTTGCTTCCCCACTAGGGTGTCCTCCATCGTCGACAATCCAAATATGCTTTCACCATGTCCTAACAATCCAATTATCTATTGGACAGGCGCGACAACGCACGACTACATGATCTAGTGATATCAAGAAGCAGGGGGTACGTAGCTGTTAGGAATAATCTTAATTAGAGGTTAAGTCTAGTTATATTTCTTAATTAGGTAAGTTTTTCCGATGGCTTGCATAAAAATTATTTCCATGCATTGCTAGTCCTAGTCCCAGCGGTTTGTCTGGGTCCTAAGTAGGCAGCGTAAGTTGTTTCGGAAGTAGTACTAGTTAGCTTTTTTTTCTTCGAAACGGAGGTTGAACCCCCGGCATCTGCATTGGATGATATACATAATCTTTTTATTATTAATAATTATTCAACAAAAATTTACAAGTAATACATCAATAAGTCTGCCTTCCTAACAACATATATCATTACTCCTACCAACTTGATAAGGGGGGTGGACGTGGTCAGATCCGTCTGTCCGGATCTCACACCAACGCACATCATCTAAAACTAAAGGCCTTTAACAAGCCGTCCAATGGTGGGTCGGGAGCACAAATCGGTCCAGCAGACTAAAGCGGGCACCGCTGCGCACGCTCAACAAACCGCCACCGCTGTCTTCCGCCAACCCATCTTCATCACATGCATCACAATCAAATGACCTTGCCATGCCTACCGTCGACGCCGCCATGACGCCGGACAACGCCACCTCCATGCGGACGTCCATCCTCGTGTACCCATCCCTAAGACCCTACAACCGCCGAGGCTCTTAGTTGTCGATGCGGAAAATACAATGCCGCACCACCGCTAAAACCGTCAACTCGTCCCTAAAGACGATGCCCCAAGGAGGTGGATCATCCGATCGCCTAATCAAGGGTTTCCCCAGGAGGTAGTGGAGGGAGATGAGAGCATCACCTCGATGATGTCTTAAAGAAAGATATGGCACCCACGGCGTCACCATCATTTGCTCCGGCCACCGACTAAAGACAACAGGTCTTCACCCGGATCTGCTCCATGAGACTCCAACCGCCATCATGTGCACGGGCCGACCTCATTCAATGCCCCAGACCTGGTCCGCCCAAACCCGGTGACGGCCGAAAACAACGTCCAGCACGAGTGCCCCGACGCTCTGTCTGGTGCCGGAGAGCGCCACTACTAGAGCCTGGTAGGAGGACTGCCACTCCACTCTGCCAGACCAGACGAATCGCTGCTAGCCACGTCGAGGAAACCGTTGTAGAAGCCAGCCGACCACAGAACAGCGCCACAGAACGGAGCTGTCTAGTTCCAGCTGGTGACAGCTAGTAGTCTTGGTCTACTAGCTTGGTCCAATATATATACACGGTACGTACGTGTGCTTTGTAATCACTACGGGAAAAACTGGCACTGCCGTGCGGCACTTCTTTGCCGTGCGTCTACGCACGGCAAAGATTTCTTTGCCGTGCGGCCGTCGAGAAGGCGCACGGCAAAGGTACAACGCACGGCACAAAACAACGACGACGCACGGCAAAGAAACCCGCTCGGCAAAGAGAAAACCAGCGCACGGCAAAGGTAACACGGACGGCAAAGAAAACATAAGGCGCACGGCAAAGGCACCACGCACGGCAAAGAGCCTTTGCCGTGCGGGGAGAGCGGGCGCACGGCAAAGCAGCCTTTGCCGTGCGTTTTTCCCTTTGCCGTGCGTCTAATGGCATTTTCTTCTTTTACTTCATTATTGCACTTAATTTAATACTTATATTTATTCTTTTAATATATGACAAGTACTACATCTTAAGACAATGTGTGTATAGCCATACTTTTGCATTATGACAAATACTCTACGTCTTCAACCCCCCCCCCCCCCCCCCACATATTAGGGTTTCGGAGGTAGCTGTGTTTGTGGAATTCTGGCACGTGTTATCGCCCGAACATGAAGAAAGTCACACCGGGGAGCACCGTGAGGAAGGTCACACCGGGGATCTATGTCTTGCACCATTTGGTGAATCACACATTCCAACACACTTCCACACATATCATACAAAAACAACTTCGGAACGAAACAAGACGACTGGAGAAAGAGGAACAACATATGAAGAAAACATAGGTGGGCACACACACACAGCACTCAACATAGGTACTCAACATAGATGAGAACACACACAGTACTGAACATAGGTACTCAAACTAACTACGACCAGGTCCTAAGCCGCGCGGAGCTGAGCGGCGGGCGCTCTGCTTCCAAAGAGCCGGAACCATGTGAGACTCGCTCGCGTCATAAGGATTCTGAAGTAGCGACCAACGCCTAGGACCTGGCATATTGAACAAATGCATGTAGCGAAGGACGTGCTCGTCCTCCTCCCTAATACGGCGACGTACCACCTCCTCGGGGGCCGGCGCTCTGAACACATTCCGTGGCCAATACCACCAAAGAAGATCCGGATCGACGATGCGACCTGGATCCCTCACCAAGGTCCCCGCCCCGGAAGGTAGCCTCTCCCAGTGCCAGCCCGGCGGATGCCAGTCCCGGACATCGCCATCCGGGTTGATCAAAAAGGGCATCGGAAAGGCCGGCGCGGAGGAGAAGCAGCGCGTGGAGACGGCGGCGTGTGGAGGAGGGCGACGGGTTGGCTCGAACCGGGGACGAGGTCGTGGGTATTTATGCCCTTAGGAACAAGCACACGGATCGTGTGTTTCCTTCGAGCGTTTGTGAGCCGTTGGATCAGCGGTGTGTTTCTTTCTGGCGCTTGTGAGCCGATCGATCAGCGGGCATGTAGTATGTCCAATCAGCAGCAAGCACACGGATCGTGTGTTTCCTTCGAGCGTTTGTGAGCCGTTGGATCAGCGGTGTGTTTCTTTCTGGCGCTTGTGAGCCGATCGATCAGCGGGCATGTAGTATGTCCAATCAGCAGCAAGCACACGGATCGTGTGTTTCCTTCGAGCGCTTGTGAGCCGTTGGATCAGCGATGTGTTTCTTTCGAGCGCTCGTGAGCCGTTGGATCAGCACACTATCCCAAACACTTCGTAAGCCACACGACCCTATATATAGCCCACCTCTCAGACATGTTCGTCACTCTGTGTGTACTCATCTGGTATACAAAGCATTCGGATTCCCCTCATATAGTCCTACGGTGCATCTGATATGCAGGCTCTCAGGAGCCACCGTAGGGCTGTATGATGGGGATACCGGGTGTTTTGTTCTATCTACAAATCATCCAGTGCATCGACTGGTATACAAAGCATTCGGATTCCCCTCATATAGTCCTACGGTGCATTTGATATGCAGGCTCTCAGGAGCCACCGTAGGGCTGTATGATGGGGATACCGGGTGTTTTGTTCTATCTACAAATCATCCAGTGCATCGACTGGTATACAAAGCACTCGGATTCCCCTCATATAGTCCTACGGTGCATTTGATATGCAGGCTCTCAGGAGCCACCGTAGGGCTGTATGATGGGGATACCGGGTGTTTTGTTCTATCTACAAATCATCCAGTGCATCGACTGGTATGCCTTGCACCATTTGGTGGATCACACCTTCCAACACACTAGCACACATATCCTAGGCCCACATGCAAGTTTGGGTGGGATTCCGGTGCTCCGGAGCTCATACCCCCCCCCGGAAACGACGGTCCGTGGGCCCCCGGCGGTCTACCCCCCTAGATTTCTCCGCACGAGGTTCCACCAACATACTTTTTCATAGGTTTAGGTTTGTTTAGGCATTACACAAATGGAAAACCAGGCTTGGCACCCTTTGGCACATTCTAGCCCCCGGTATACCCGCAGCGGGACAGTTCAGCCTACACGTCCAGGAATTTTCTAAGTGTTATGGCCGGAATGTGAGGAAGGTCACACCGGGGAGCCATGCCTTGCACCATTTGGTGGATCACACATTCCAACACACTAGCACACATATCCTAGGCCCACATGCAAGTTTGGGTGGGATTCCGGTGCTCCGGAGCTCATACCCCCCCGGAAACGACGGTCCGTGGGCCCCCGGCGGTCTACCCCCCTAGATTTCTCCGCGCGAGGTTCCACCAACATACTTTTTCATAGGTTTAGGTTTGTTTAGGCATTACACAAATGGAAAACCAGGCTTGGCACCCTTTGGCACATTCTAGCCCCCGGTATACCCGCAGCGGGACAGTTCAGCCTACACGTCCAGGAATTTTCTAAGTGTTATGGCCGGAATGTGAGGAAGGTCACACCGGGGAGCCATGCCTTGCACCATTTGGTGGATCACACCTTCCAACACACTAGCACACATATCCTAGGCCCACATGCAAGTTTGGGTGGGATTCCGGTGCTCCGGAGCTCATACCCCCCCGGAAACGACGGTCCGTGGGCCCCCGGCGGTCTACCCCCCTAGATTTCTCCGCACGAGGTTCCACCAACATACTTTTTCATAGGTTTAGGTTTGTTTAGGCATTACACAAATGGAAAACCAGGCTTGGCACCCTTTGGCACATTCTAGCCCCCGGTATACCCGCAGCGGGACACTTCAGCCCACACGTCCAGGAATCTTCTAAGTGTTATCGGCCGAAAGTGAGGAAGGTCACACCGGGGAGCCATGCCTTGCACCATTTGGTGGATCACACCTTCCAACACACTACCACACATATCCTAGGCCCACATGCAAGTTTGGGTGGGATTCCGGTGCTCCGGAGCTCATACCCCCCGGAAACGACGGTCCGTGGGCCCCCGGCGGTCTACCCCCCTAGATTTCTCCGCACGAGGTTCCACCAACATACTTTTTCATAGGTTTAGGTTTGTTTAGGCATTACACAAATGGAAAACCAGGCTTGGCACCCTTTGGCACATTCTAGCCCCCGGTATACCCGCAGCGGGACACTTCAGCCCACACGTCCAGGAATCTTCTAAGTGTTATCGGCCGAAAGTGAGGAAGGTCACACCGGGGAGCCATGCCTTGCACCATTTGGTGGATCACACCTTCCAACACACTACCACACATATCCTAGGCCCACATGCAAGTTTGGGTGGGATTCCGGTGCTCCGGAGCTCATACCCCCCCGGAAACGGTGGTCTGTGGGCCCCCGGCGGTCTACCCCCCTAGATTTCTCCGCGCGAGGTTCCACCAACATACTTTTTCGTAGGTTTAGGTTTGTTTAGGCATTAGACAAATGGAAAACCAGGTTTGGCACCCTTTGGCACATTCTAGCCTCCGGTATACCCGCAGCGGGACACTTCAGCCCACACGTCCAGGAATTTTCTAAGTGTTATGGCCGGAATGTGAGGAAGGTCACACCGGGGAGCCATGCCTTGCACCATTTGGTGGATCACACATTCCAACACACTAGCACACATATCCTAGGCCCACATGCAAGTTTGGGTGGGATTCCGGTGCTCCGGAGCTCATACCCCCCCGGAAACGACGGTCCGTGGGCCCCCGGCGGTCTACCCCCCTAGATTTCTCCGCACGAGGTTCCACCAACATACTTTTTCATAGGTTTAGGTTTGTTTAGGCATTACACAAATGGAAAACCAGGCTTGGCACCCTTTGGCACATTCTAGCCCCCGGTATACCCGCAGCGGGACAGTTCAGCCTACACGTCCAGGAATTTTCTAAGTGTTATGGCCGGAATGTGAGGAAGGTCACACCGGGGAGCCATGCCTTGCACCATTTGGTGGATCACACATTCCAACACACTAGCACACATATCCTAGGCCCACATGCAAGTTTGGGTGGGATTCCGGTGCTCCGGAGCTCATACCCCCCCGGAAACGACGGTCCGTGGGCCCCCGGCGGTCTACCCCCCTAGATTTCTCCGCGCGAGGTTCCACCAACATACTTTTTCATAGGTTTAGGTTTGTTTAGGCATTACACAAATGGAAAACCAGGCTTGGCACCCTTTGGCACATTCTAGCCCCCGGTATACCCGCAGCGGGACAGTTCAGCCTACACGTCCAGGAATTTTCTAAGTGTTATGGCCGGAATGTGAGGAAGGTCACACCGGGGAGCCATGCCTTGCACCATTTGGTGGATCACACCTTCCAACACACTAGCACACATATCCTAGGCCCACATGCAAGTTTGGGTGGGATTCCGGTGCTCCGGAGCTCATACCCCCCCGGAAACGACGGTCCGTGGGCCCCCGGCGGTCTACCCCCCTAGATTTCTCCGCGCGAGGTTCCACCAACATACTTTTTCATAGGTTTAGGTTTGTTTAGGCATTACACAAATGGAAAACCAGGCTTGGCACCCTTTGGCACATTCTAGCCCCCGGTATACCCGCAGCGGGACAGTTCAGCCTACACGTCCAGGAATTTTCTAAGTGTTATCGGCCGAAAGTGAGGAAGGTCACACCGGGGAGCCATGCCTTGCACCATTTGGTGGATCACACCTTCCAACACACTAGCACACATATCCTAGGCCCACATGCAAGTTTGGGTGGGATTCCGGTGCTCCGGAGCTCATACCCCCCCGGAAACGACGGTCCGTGGGCCCCCGGCGGTCTACCCCCCTAGATTTCTCCGCACGAGGTTCCACCAACATACTTTTTCATAGGTTTAGGTTTGTTTAGGCATTACACAAATGGAAAACCAGGCTTGGCACCCTTTGGCACATTCTAGCCCCCGGTATACCCGCAGCGGGACACTTCAGCCCACACGTCCAGGAATCTTCTAAGTGTTATCGGCCGAAAGTGAGGAAGGTCACACCGGGGAGCCATGCCTTGCACCATTTGGTGGATCACACCTTCCAACACACTACCACACATATCCTAGGCCCACATGCAAGTTTGGGTGGGATTCCGGTGCTCCGGAGCTCATACCCCCCCGGAAACGACGGTCCGTGGGCCCCCGGCGGTCTACCCCCCTAGATTTCTCCGCACGAGGTTCCACCAACATACTTTTTCATAGGTTTAGGTTTGTTTAGGCATTACACAAATGGAAAACCAGGCTTGGCACCCTTTGGCACATTCTAGCCCCCGGTATACCCGCAGCGGGACAGTTCAGCCTACACGTCCAGGAATTTTCTAAGTGTTATGGCCGGAATGTGAGGAAGGTCACACCGGGGAGCCATGCCTTGCACCATTTGGTGGATCACACATTCCAACACACTAGCACACATATCCTAGGCCCACATGCAAGTTTGGGTGGGATTCCGGTGCTCCGGAGCTCATACCCCCCCGGAAACGACGGTCCGTGGGCCCCCGGCGGTCTACCCCCCTAGATTTCTCCGCACGAGGTTCCACCAACATACTTTTTCATAGGTTTAGGTTTGTTTAGGCATTACACAAATGGAAAACCAGGCTTGGCACCCTTTGGCACATTCTAGCCCCCGGTATACCCGCAGCGGGCGAACTTGATGAAAGGCCTTTCCACAATGCATGCAACTGGAGAAAGTATGGAAATGATGATTATGAGACTATAGCAGCACAGTGGGTCTCCATTTAAATATATAAGTATTATGAGTATGATATATAAGTACATAATTAAATATTTTAAATATAAAAAAATTGCCTCCCTTTGCCGTGCGTGTGCGCACGGCAAAGGTCATTGCCGTGCGTGTGCACACGGCAAAGGTCATTGCCGTGCGTTTGCGCACGGCAAAGCCAGCCCGCACGGCAAACGGCCGAAACCCTACCGTTTCGACCGGGAGGCATGCGCGCGCCGCACGAAACCCTACCAACACTACACACGCGCAAGGCCGGCCGCCAAATTCAAAACAAAAAAAAGAAACCCCGCACGCGCACGCGCGCCGCCGCCTGCTCTCTCCCCCCCCCCCCCCCCGCACGCGCCGCCGCCTGCTCTCTCTCCCCCCCCCCCCGCACGCGCCGCCGCCGGCTCTCTCCCTCCCTGCACGTCGGAGCTCCGCCCGCCCACCCGCCCCGCCGAGCTCCCCCAATCTCCCCCCAATCTCCTCCGCCCGCCCACCCCGCCGCCGCCGCTCCTCCCAATCTCCTCCGCCGCCGCAGCTGCCGCCCCCGCTACGCTGCCCCGCCGCCACCAGTCCCCCACCCCGCCTCTCCCTACTGCCGGCAAGCTCAGCTGCAGGGGAGCTCGGCCACCCGCGCGCAGGTATGGCCTCTTCTCTCTCTCTTTTTTTTAAATTTGCATGTTACTTAGTTTATTTAGGGTAGTTATAAAATAAATATGTATGCTAATTAGTAGTTAAATTAAATATGCATGAAAAATAGGGTAGTTTAGTATAGAAATTATTGAAACCCTAAAGTAAATCCTAAAGTTAAATTTAATATGCATGTAACTTAGTTTATTTAGGGTAGTTATAAAATAAATAGGGATTTATGCAATCATGTAAATCCTAAAGTTTTTCCCCAATTATTGAAACCCTAGATGTCAGGACGAACCCTAAAATTATTTAACGAAAATCATAATGAAATTCCCCAATCCGAAACCCTAAAATTTTAAATCCCCAAACCAGGACGAACCCTAACCCTAACCCTAAATTTTTTTTCTCGCTATGTAGGCTAATTCATTGACTAATTCATTTTCTCGCAATGCAGGTGATGCTTTTAGGTGGACACTGCGTGCGGCGTCGCGGGGGTGTTTGACGGGAGTCCCGGATCTACTTCACCGTTTCGCTCACGCTTCTAGGGTAAAAATCTTGCGCCTATGTACCTAGGTTTTATTTTTGTGTCTAGATCACCAAGTATGTCGCGTTACCTAGGCGTCACTTCCCGGTCGTAAGGGTTACGCGGATAAATATGCATTAGTGGTCTCGCATATTATGAACCGTAACTCTTACGACATTTATCGGGACAGCCGGCGGATGCGTAGTTGGGTACGTTCTCCCCGCTCTACCTCGATCCGAGACAGGATTTCGGCAGCGCCTCCCCGTTGTTCTCCGGATGCACATCCCTCTCGGCTTTTTGCCGAGACGTGTATCGGGAGAACAGCGGGGAGGTGCTGCCGAAATTCTGTCTCGGGTCGGGGTAGAGCAGGGAGGACGTACTCAATCTACGGATCCGGCGGCTGCTAGGAGCCCACCTAGTAGAGATGTAGGTTGATGCATGCGTTAAAAAAAATTAAACTATGATGCATTTAATTCCTATTTATATAAATGCTATGTTTGTCTGTTTTGGTGCTGAATAAAGGATGGAGAATCGTGACTGGATGTACGATGGCAGAATCAGTCCGTGGAACTATACCGATGAATGGCTAGAAAAGACAGAGCAGTTCGTGAACAGTGCGTTTGACATCCGTAGCAAACCCAGAACAGTTTTCTGCCCTTGTAGTAAGTGCGATAATGAAAAGCCACAGAACAAGGAAACTCTGAGTAGTCACCTGCTCAAGTTTGGGTTCACACCATCCTACAAGATTTGGACTTTCCATGGAGAAAAGGCCAAAAAACGTGCTAGGAAGGAGGTGCGGCAGATTCGGCAGATTCATCCTAGGAGAGAATATGATACTGGGTTTGATAGGTGCTTAGAAAACTTGGCTAATGCTAATGTGCCTGAAAGCCCTCATGTAGAGGCGGAGACATCTCAGGATGCAGAGACACGTGAGGAGCCGGAGGAAAACACAAGGCAATATTATCAGGCTTTGTTTGCTTCGCAGAAACCCCTACACGAAAATACAGATGTTACCCAACTAGATGCTATAGCTCGCCTTATGGCCTTCAAGTGCCGCAGGAACTTGTGCAGAGATGGGTTTGATGAGCTTCTGGTCGTCATTGGCAGCATTCTGCCGAAAGGGCACCTCTTGCCGCAAAACTTTTACTATTCGACCAAATTGCTCAGTGACCTTAAGATGTCATCTCAGCAGATACATGCTTGTCCAAAGGGATGCATGCTATTCAGAGGGGAGCATGCTGACACAAAATATTGCATCAAATGCAAATCCTCTAGGTACTTTGAGGTTGACACCAATGGTGATGGTCAGAAGAGGCAGACCACGATTGCCAAGAATATCCTCCGGTATCTTCCAGTCCTGCCGAGGATCCAGCGGCTCTTCATGACCGAGGATACTGCCCAGCAGATGAGGTGGGCCGTAGAAGGAAACAGATACACTGACAAGATGATACATCCGTCGGATGGTAGTGCATGGAAGAACTTTGTCAAGAAGTATCCACTGAAAGCCGGTGACTCGAGGAGCGTAGCAGTTGCGATATCAACCGATGGGTTCAATCCATATGGTATGTCGGCTGCAGTATACAGTTGTTGGCCAGTGTTTGTAATTCCCCTGAACCTCCCCCCTGGCGTCTGCATGAGATCAGAAAACATGTTTGTGTCGATGATAATCCCAGGGCCGAAATACCCGGGTAAGAACATGAATGTGTACCTGGAACCGCTGGTGGATGATTTGCTTCGTGGCTGGGAAGGTCGTGGGATCCGAACATATGATGCATCAAAGAAGGAGTACTTCGATATGTATGTCTGGTACCACACCTCACTGCATGACCTGCCAGCACGTGCCTTGTTCTGCGGGTGGTGTACACATGGGAAGTGGCCTTGCCCAGTGTGCAGGCAGGCTGTGCTTTTCTTCTGGCTGGACAAGGGAGGCAAGTATTCCTGCTTTGATGAAGCTCGACAGTTCCTAGAGCAGAATCATCAGTACAGGAGTGATGTAAAGAGTTTCAAAAAAGGCCGTGTTGTCCATGACCCGAGGCCAATTCCGAAGACCGGAAAGGAAATCAAGGCCGAGTTAGAAGCTCTCCAGCCTAAGCCCGATGGAAATGGTTTCTTGGGATATGGGGAGACACACCAATGGACCCACAAGCCGTGCTTATGGAAGCTCCCTTACTTTGAGGATCTCGAGCTCCCGCATAACATTGATACAATGCACACCGAGAAGAATATCAGTGATGCATGTTGGAGCACCATCATGGACACTGAGAAGACGAAGGATAACATAAAGTCTCGACTTGATCAAGAAAAATTGTGTGATAGACCAAAGTTGAACATGCAGCCACCTCATGGCGCCAAAAAAACGTGGACTAAGCGACAAGCTCCGTTCTCCCTCACAAAGGCCCAAAAAAGGGAGGTCTTCCATTGGATGAAGCATTGTTTGTTTTTCCCTGATGGGTTCGCAGCCAACTGGATGAGGGGTGTGAACATGGAAACGTTGCGAGTACAAGGACTCAAGAGTCATGACTACCACGTATGGCTTGAGCGGATAATGCCGGTGATGATTCGAGGCTATGTCCCTGAGCAGATTTGGCGAGTGCTGTCGAGGTTGAGCTTTTTCTTCCGCCAGATTTGTGCTAAGGAGTTAGACACTAAAGTGATTGAGAAGCTAGATAAAGATGCACCCAAGTTGCTTTGCGATCTTGAGAGGATCTTTCCTCCAGGGTTCTTTAATCCGATGCAACATATGATCTTGCACCTCGCGGACGAGTGTTTGAAGGGGGGGCCGAATTGGGGTCGTTGGCAGTATCCGCCCGAGAGAGAAACACAAAGGCTTCGTAAAATGACAGGCAATAAATGCAAGATCGAAGCATCCATAGCCGAGGCAGTCCTTAACGTGGAGGTGGCGAACTTCACCACTAAGCACTATGATCCGAACATTCCCACAAAGCACAACCCGGTCCTCCGATACAATGCCCCCAACACTGAAGATGTACCCAAGCTCAGCATCTTCATAGGGCTTGGTGGCAAGTCAAGTGGTCTGAAGACGTACAAGACGAATATACATGAGCGGACCTTGATCCACTCGTATGTCTTGAACACCATGGTGGAAGTGAAGCCATACATCCAGTAAGTGCTAACCATTTAGTTATTCGCAAACATTCACTCGTATGTTCGTGGCTAACTCTTCCTCTTTTCATTGGTATAGAACATTCACGGCTAAATATTGGAAGTACCAAAGGGAGCCTACCCCGGAAGAATCCAAACATATTTTCGAAAAGGGCGGCGGTCTCGGTTTCAGTAGCTGGTTCTGTGGTTTGGTACTATTCTATCCAAATTTGCTTGCACTGCCGACATTTATCGGTTATTTCTCGTCCTAAGCTTCTCGTGCTAAACTTGTAGGCAAGAACTGACAAAGAGATGAAGCCCGAGCTAAGAAAAATTGCTAGGGGCTTTAACCATTCCGTCGACACGTTCAATTCTTATGACGTGAACGGGTATCGCTTCCAGACCCATGAATACACAACAAGCCGTCCCAACGCGAAGACAATAAATAGCGGGTTGGTGTGTCAAGGTGATGATGGACTCCATTACTATGGAAGAGTCGAGGGTATATACGAGCTGAATTACGGGTTTGATAAAGGGCTAAATCCCGTCGTATTCAAATGCCATTGGTTCGACCCACGTCGGGTGAGACGGGATCCTGAAATTGGATTGGTCGAAGTTGAAAGAAGCTCTGTTTATAAGGGAGAGGATGTGTACATTTTGGCTACCCAGGCCTTCCAAGTATTCTATCTCCCGTACCCGTGCAAAAACCCGGCAAAACGTCTACAGGGATGGGATGTTGTGATGACGGTACCTTCACGCATTAGGCCGCCCCTGCCAAACAAGGACGATTACCGCCGCGTAGACCCCTCAACACAGAATGTCGAGTTTTATCAGGATGAAGGGCTCCCCGGTCATTTCACCATCGACTTGCCGGCCTTTGATGACATGGTCGTAGAGGTTGAACAAGAAGAAGATGAGGGCATAGAGGAAGATGTTTGTGACAAGGAAGACCTGAGTTTGCTCGAGGCGTTCAAAGCAGGCGTTGACCTCAATCCTGGACAACCTCCAGTTGGTTTCATTGATGATTATTGGTTCGTCGAGCCTGATGGCGATGACGAAAAATGTGATCCAATTACCGATGTCGACACAGGCTACTGATTGTAATAACTCTATGTAGTAGATGATTATGTAGTAATAACTCTATGTAATAGTGATAGTCGAGCTGGTGTATCTGTAAGAACTCTGTGCTATGTTTGTGAGAACTCTTTGCTATTTTAATTATTGTTGCTTTTACTAACGTTCATCTATTTGCATTATTGTTGCTTTCACAAATATTCATGTATTTATATCTTTGTTGCTTTACAAATATTCATCTTTTGACATTGCGTACTAATAAACCACTCTTTTCATTGTGTTTGCAGGTGATACAAACATGCCAAGAGGAGTAGGCAAGGCCGTTCGGAAAAAGGTCAAGAACTTGACTGAGCTTGTGACCAAGCCGAGTGGTTCCCGTAGGAAGAATGCGACGCGGGAAGAAACTCCTCCCGCTGCTTCTCCTAGCCCCCCTCGTCGAGCACGTAGGAAGAATGCGACGCGGGAACCTCCTCGTAGCCCTTCTCCTAGCCCTCCCCTAGCTGAGGATGATGTGGACGACACAGATCTCGGAGGTGGGGAGGCCTCCCAGCACTCGAGTGGGGAGGAGGCGGATCTCGGAGGTGGGGAGGCCTCCCAGCACTCGGGTGGGGAGGACGTGGAGGAGGACGAGGAGGACCTCTCGGAGGAGGAGGATGAGGGGCTGGGGGGGTTACCGTTTGAACCTGACCCATCCCTAGATTGGGAACCGCCGGAGGAGGAGTACGTTGCTCCCGAGGAGAGGCTGCGGCCACGCGAGAAGGGGCCGTATCAGCGTGGGAAAACGACACTCCCCCACCGAAAGACTTGGTCCTATAGCGACTGTGTTCTCGCGCCCGGTGGAAAGAGGTAAAATGCTGATTTTGGCATTCCATTATCGAAATTTCATCATTATCGAATTTCTTATCACATACGTACTGATTTTGGCATTGAATTGTGCAGGTCGTTCGTGTATGGTGACCCGCTGAAGAAGCCGTCACGTGCCTACTCGAACATCATTGGAGGACTACTTCGCAAGTATTTTCCTGGGCTTGTCAATCTCCCCACCGGTGGCCGCGACGTAGCTTGGAGTTGGAAGCACTACAGCTACGCGCCAGATCCTCACGGCAGGCACGAGAACATGCAGGAGGTGGTTGTACACCGTTTCTGGGTACGTGGCTTTTGACTTTTTAGCATTCAAACACTCGTTGGTGGACAATAGTTGCACTAATGCCCCTTGTTTTACCTATGTGCATGGTTGCAGCAATACTTCAAGAGGGCGGAGGGTCAGGAGCGTGCGTGCGACTTCATCTTACACGAGATTTGCAAGAGGAGGGTGACTGGCATGCACTACGAGGCACGTGTTCAGTGCGTCCGCAACTGGCACGCCGACCGCAAAATCCACATGTCTAAGGAGGACGCTCGGGATATGCTCATGGCACCGTGGCAGTACCTGCAGGTATTTGCATTTCTGTGTTATTGATTTCCTTATCGCCACGTAGTTTCTGTTGTAATAATGGGTCTATCTTGTGTATGTAGAACCCTCCTCAGTACGTCGGCACCGACCGCGCATGCTATATGGCGATGGTCATGTGGTGGACATGCCCTCAGTACCTCCAGAAGCACGAGGAGGGCAAGCGGAAGCGGGCAGAGATGCGAGGTGGATCACATATCCAAGGCAGCATCCCCCTCTCCCTTCACATGCAGGAAGAGGTGAGCAAATGGTTACTTCGTTCTTTGAGTTCACGTTATATATTGTTAACTCCCACTTCAGTTAATTACATGTTCTCTTTTGCAGGAAAAAAAGACAGGAGTGAAGCCAAATTTATTTGGCCTCATTAAAAAGATGAAGACCAGGAAGGCGCCGCATCCTCAGACAGGGTCCATGTGGGTCAATGAGCAAGCCGAGACCAAGTGTGAGGCGTATGTATCGAAGTTCAAGGAGGTGCGCGGCGAGTCCTCCGACCCATACACCGAGGACTTTGACGTTGAGGCTGCGATCCTTGCGGGACAAGGCAAGAAGCATGGCCAACTCTGGATTGGTGACGGGTGCGTCGACCCAATGACCGAGCCGTCTCTACGCCAGGTCCGTAGAGGCCGTACTCGCGACCAGCCTCGGGTTGAGCCCCGGCCACGAGCTTCGGATCTAGCTGTCGAGCGGTTACGGGTATGTTCTTCTTCGGTCCTCTACGCTTCTTTACATGTTTTACATTGCAATGTTAATGACATCGCGGCGACACAACGTAGGCGGACATGGAAGCCAGGGAAGAGAGATACCGGCAGGAGGCGGAGCAGCGGCAGAAGCAGCTGGAGGAGCAGCTTAGAGCGAGCCAGCAGCTGCAGATGCAGTTGCAGACACAGATGCAGCAGCAACAACAGATGATGAACTGGTTTGCGAACCAGACCCTTCTGACTTCTCCACCGGGGACGCTTCCTACTCCTCCTTTCGCCTTCCCGTGGGTGAGTGGTTAACCTAATATCTCCATCATATTTCTCTTGTCTTATTGTCTAACCCGAACATCATATGCAGATGCAACAACAGACCGGTCAGAGCCCGGTGATACCGAACATGCAGCTCATCCAGGCACCTCAGCCCGGTCAGAGCCCGGTGACACCTCAGACGACCGTCAACAATCCAAACATCATCCGGAGCCTGACGCAGTTTGCAGGTGAGTTCTCCTACACTTGTGACCAACGCACTTCTAGGTTGTAGAATGACATCGATCACACTTGTACCAAAAATAACTTGAAAATTGCATAATTTACTCTATTGTCTCACACTTGTTGGAAATTTAGCAATCTCATTATTTTTCTTTTCACCTAGTAGAACATGGTGGACAAGGAGATGGATCCGGACAAGGAGATGGATCCGGACCATCACATAGTTAGCTACAATAAAGGTTAGTTCCTCTACATTCATCACTTGTTGGAGGATGCCATCTTATATTGCTTAGTTGGTAAAGGATGCCATCACATAGTTGAAAATTTTAGCCACTTGTTGAAATTTCAGAGTATATGAATTAGAATGCTAATTAGAATTATAATGTCTTATATTAGTGAACAAATGGAGTATATGAAATAGAATGCAAGATTGATATCTCATGACCCTTCTTTTTGATCTTGTTGAAGATTTAGTTCCTCTACATTCTATTGTCTCACACTTGTTAGTTTGTAAAGGAGGCCATCTAGTTGAAATTTTAGCCACTTGTTGAAATTTTAGAGTATATTGAATTATAATGTCTTATAAAAGTGAATTAAGGGCCACTTGTTGAATTAGAATGCTAATAATAGAGAATATAGGTTGATATCTCACCTTTCTTTTTGATCTTCTAGAAGGGCAAGGAGATGGACAAGGACAAGAGCAAGGAGATGGACAAGGTCAAGAGCAAGGAGATGATGATCATGTTTATATTGATGCTATGTTGATCTAATGTAAAGAGATGCTAATGGTTTTGTAGAATTATGTTGAATGATGTTGGATGATGTTCGATGATGTTGTTGTGTTGGATTATGTTGTTGTCTATATTTATACTGTGTATGTTAACTGTGTATTAATATTGTGTATTAATATTGTGGTATATCAGTATATCAGTGAAAACAGCAGAAAACTGGAAAATCCCAGGGTCTTTGCCGTGCGTATGCGCACGGCAAAGGACCATTTGGTAGCTTTGCCGTGCGCATACGCACGGCAAAGGAAATGCCAGGAGCTGGCCTGGGTATGCCTGGGAAGTTCTTTCCCGTGCGGGTGGATGGGAGGCGCACGGCAAAACTCCACTTTTGCCGTGCGTGGCGACTGGACGGCGCACGGCAAAGGATTGCGCACGGCAAAGCGTTGCGCCGCACGGCAAAGCATCTCCGCACGGCAAATCGTTGCGCCGCACGGCAAAGGTAAGGCCGCACGGCAAAGGCTTTGCCGTGCGTTTTCGGAGCGGCGCACGGCAAAGAACCCTTTGCCGGGCCAGACTTTGCCGTGCGGTCTTTGCCGTCCGCCTACGCACGGCAAAGCCTTTGCCGTGCGTATTGCGTCCTTTGCCGTGCATTAGTGTTACACGTATCAGGCCCATTTCATCAAGCTCAGGACAGCCGCTTAGGTTCAACAAGTAGGATGTCAGAATCAAGCACATGACAGGACTGCAAGATCACCCACGGCTCTCTCAAAATAAACAAAACTAGCTTTGAATCTGGCTTATCAGAGAGACTTCTGTCTCGAGTCCGCCTCTTTCACTGCTCGGACAAGATGGGAGATGCGATACTGGAGCTTCTCGTTCTCCGTGGTTAGCTTCCTGATCTGCAAGGTTCGATAGGTGGAGATGTGGTTAGTATTAGGATCAAACAGATCTATGGTGGTGACAGTTTCAGGAAAATCAGATACCTTCTCCTTGTCAGCAAGACATTCTGCACTGACTGCATCAAGCTTTGACTGGAGATCTTTCATGGCAGATGAACTTGCCTCGGATCCACTGCCCAGTCCATCTAATGAATCAAATAATCAAGGAATGAGGCGTTTCTTTCACAAACATGCTCCTCTGAAATACAAAAATCATATGTAAAATACCTTTGTTGAACAGCAGGGCTTCCAGCTTTGCTAGCCGTGTCTGCAAAATGATTTCACCATAAAATAGTGAGCAGACATTCAGAAGACACATGTATATATTACGGCATTCATGCAACCACTCCAACTAAGCATGATGTAGCTGGTCAATACGTCAACTCACTTTGAGTTGTTCACTGTTGACAGAGAAACAAAAAAGAGAGCGTCACTCCAGGACGGCTAACAACAGTACTTATCCATATATCATAGCCATTGCTACGGGTAATAGAGCAACATGCCAAAATTACTTGAATTAGGCGGCCACGGGTTTTAAATGTACGGAACTGCCGAACTAGACTGACTCTCCTAGAGCAGATCGAAAATTATATGTTGTACATTGCAGCATTACACCCACCATGCCAAAATATTCAATTATGCCAGTGGTCTGCTGGATCACATTTCTGCAGACAACTACACAAGCAGCAAATAACAGGCATCTAAAATCTGCTGCCAATCTTTCTGATGATGGCGATAAAGCTGAACAAGACCACTCACAAAGCCATTGACAAGTTGTGTCGGAGTATGCTTTGGGCTGGAAGTGACAAGGTTAGCGGCGGAAAACGTAAGGTCAACTGGGCGAAAGTTTGCCGCCCAAAGGACCTTGGCAGGCTTGGTATTCTTGATTTGGATAAGTTTGCAAGAGCTTTGCGGCTACGTTGGTTATGGTTCGACTGGAAGACGCCAGACAAGCCTTGGATTTGATTGGATACCCCAAACGACGATGCGGATAGAGATCTTTTCAGCGCGGCGACCAGAGTCACTATTGGGGATGGTAAGAAGGCGTCTTTCTGGTCTTCGTCCTGCATGGATGGACCCACGCCCAAGGACCTGGCACCCTTGCTTTTTGCTGCCTCCAAACGCAAGAAAAGATCACTGGAGGATGCCCTATACGAGCAAAAATGAATCACTGACCTAAACATGGACGCCTTCACGACTGTTCACATATCGCAGTTCGTCATGCTGTGGGAGCTCGTGGAGTCGGTGGCCATGTCGCCTGGCATTGCGGACTCCATCTCTTGGACCCTAACGCCTAACGGGACCTACTCCGCGGGCTCCGCCTATCGTGCTCAATTTGCTGGATCAGTGCCTTGTTCCTTCAAGAAGATTATCTGGAAGAATTGGGTTCCCCCGAAATGCTGTTTCTTCGCGTGGCTTGCTGTTCAGAACAGGCTTTGGACTTCGGACTGCCTTGCTGTTAGGGGATGGCCGCATCAGCCTTCTTGTCCACTTTGCAAATGCCAGCCAGAAACTGCAAGACACATTCTCTTTTGAGTGTCGATACTCCAAGCGCATCTGGGCCGTGGCGGCAACTTGGCTCTCTTGCCCTTCCCTTGTTCAGTGTATGGGAACTGACCGGCCAACCGTTTCACTACTGGCGTGCTATTTCCAATACTCCTTGCAGCACGCCCAGGGGGTTGAGCACTGGTATCATCCTCATCGCATGGGAAATCTGGAAGGAGCGAAATGCCAGGGTTTTCAAAAACAAATCCATGATGCCAATGGTGCTCATGCAGAAGATTAAAGACAAAGGCAAGAACTGGATCCTCGCAGGGGCCAAGAAGCTATCTGAGTTTGTGGGAATGTAGACCACTATCATTTCTGTTCCTTTTTATTTTCTTGGCTCGCTGGGCTTAGGCCATCATGTTTGCTTCTCCTATATCAATATAATTGGCAAAACTTTTGCCGTTTGCTTAAAAAAAACTGCTGCCACAGTTAGTTGCCCACTCATCCAGACGAGTTTTAATTTGCTCCAAATCAAGGACAATAGCGCGCAGACACACACAAACCAACTCCTAGCTTGTCACTGCAATGTGGCTGGTCTATGCATTGTCATTGATTCGTTTTGACTGACAAGTGTCAACAAAAGAAACAACATGCCTCATGGCTCAAAGTATAGTAAGCAATCGTTATCCGCAGATCATAGCGGCCGGCAGATAAATAGAGCACGTGACAAGTTAATTAGGTTAGGTATTTTGCGACCACAGTGCCGTGTAAAACAGCGGACCTCCATCTGTGAATTTGTGGAATTAGATTATGACCCGTCTTACACATTAAAAATTCAGAACTCTAGATGTCGTCAACATCCTACCCTCCCTGACCCAATACTCAGCATGATAATTCAGCAAATGCATACGCTGCCGAGAAGTAAAAGCGGAAGTTTATGAACATTTATTTGGGTTTTGTAAAACTAAAACTGGAGCCGGTGGTCTCATGGAGTCATGGATCATAATTCTTGCAGGCAAGTAACCGAAGTAAGAATCTAAAATGTTTCGCTACTCCTCACTTATTTGAATCTGCTCCAAATAACTCGGCACGCCCAACGAAACCGGATCCGCTATATTCTAATTTCCCGATGATAACCAATGATCTTAGCACACCAGCGGCTTCGAAAATAGGGCGGAACAAAGATGGTCAAGAGAGATAGGAAGCGCATACCTCTGCATCGGAAGCTCTCTGCTCAAAGGGCTTCAGGGCTTCCTCCAGCCCCGCCGCCATGCTCGCCGTCCTTGCTCGGAGCCGGAGGAGACTCGAGATACTTAGGGGAAAGAGGGGATAGAAGACTTTTCGGGTTTACGGCCCGAGNACACTGAGCCCGAGGGCTTGTGCGTGCTCGGTCGGCGGCGGCGTCGTCCGTTCTCATGACAGGAGAGCGACGTCGACACGGAAGAGAGCGACGACGACTACCTTGCCGACATCAACGACTACAACGAGCTCATCAAGCTCGTCGAGACCAAATTCGTGTGGTCGGAGGTCGGAGCACCGTCGTGTGAGAGGCTTTGTCGTCACGAGGCGCACCTCGAGGCCTTTAACGCCGACCTCCTCGAGCGCGGGCTCCGATAGGAGGAGGAGCACCTCACGCGCCAAAGCGAATGGCAGCTGGAGGCCCGTCGCGAGCTGGACTTCGTCAATGTCCCCTCCTCCGGCGACGAGTGAGCTCAGCGGCGCCGCCGCCGCAATGCCAGGGCCGGTGAGGTGTCTCGAGCCCCTTTTGCATTGATTAGGTTTAGGTTAACTAGATGCGAGGCCCGGTGAGGTGTCACGGGCCCCTTTTATATGTAAATTATACTAGTTTCGTTTGATATGTATGAACTAAAGATGAACGGAATGAACTAGTTTCTCTGAATTTTAGCACGAACAACTTTTATTCGAATTTAAGGTTCGATTCTTAAAATTGGTTTACGGTTCCCGTTAATACTCATTTTAAGGGTTCCCTTTTTAAGGGATCTGCACTAAGTATTTCGCCAAGCAATGAGACAAGATCCAAATGCACACCTCACGAGGACCAGCCAGACCATCGTTGCATCCTGATGCACAGATCGCTCGCACCAATCGCAGCCAGAACGGCTCCAGATCCGGCCGGTAACGCCACAGAGTCGACGTGGTGGCTTTAGCTTTACCTAACATGCGTGCCAAGACAGTTTGAGTGAGCCACTTTCCACTATAGCCACGTTCCAAGCAGGATCAGATAGGTGACCAAAAGCTGAGATGCCTAATGCTCATTAGTATGTCACGAGAAAACTCAAATATCCCGTTTCACTGAATCACAGCTGTTGCTCTCCAGTTGAGATGATGAGCTTGAGAGCAGAACATCACTGTATGTCTAGCTCGAGACAAGGCATTTGCACAACAAGAAAGAAATGCATATATATCTTGGCACCAGCAATGTCTAATAGGCCCTCCTTCTAACTAGCAAAAAACAAAAACAAAAATGCATATCCTACTTGCTTTAAACAACAACAAACTATGCATGACAATGCAAAATGTGGTATTATGAAATGTCGACTACAAACTGTGTTGCCCGGCAGTTCACTACTATCATGAAGTACTGCATACCAAGTGTTTTGCCTGTAAACGTGCGCAGACGGAGACACGCCAACAGTTCAAAGATATTATTCAGCTGCCTAAAAAGTGGGGCATGAAACTTGCTACAGTGGACAACAATACATAAAACCACCTCCGCTGCAAACAAACCAAGGCGAATTCTCCGGTGGTTAAGACCACCTCCTACGCGGCAACAAACATGACCAATGCTGGTGGTCTCTCTCAAACCGCTGCTTCACTGGAGAGTGTCAGGAGACCGTTCAGAAAACTTGCATCATTAGAACAAGCTGAGGGCCTTCCTGTCTCTACTTGTAAGGAGCGATGATCCTCCTCCGCCGTTTTGGAGTCTCCCTCTTCACATACATCTTCTCCATATCATTTAGCGGGCGGCTTGATCCATCAGGCAAGCTCATGAACTTCCAGCCCCCTCCCGTACCACGCCTTCCCTGTGGCCCAAGCTTCTCAACCATGTAGGCCCACCCATCGTCTGGTCGTCGTCTGCTATACTTGTGGCACTTCACCTCCCCTGCCACCTGCAATCCAATACAGCAGCGTGAGGCAAATCAGAATACAATTGCTCATTCCCACAAACCTTGTCTACAGACAGATTGTGTTTTCCATTTCCCATGTTCACAGAACTTGACAGGAACAGAGTTTGCTATGCATGAACTCCAGTACTCCAAAAGAGAAAACTCACCAAGGCTTTATCATGGGTTCTTACAAGTTACTACAACCAGACTGCAGGAATTTGTACTAGATTACAAAAGAATAACAAAACTACAAGACCATACTCATTTTGCAATGTAGAAACTACAGTACTCCACCACAACAAAAGTTAGCAAGCCATTATTATGGGTTAATTCTACAAAATCCAAGCAGGCTGCAGAACTTTGTACAGGATTACAAAAGACTATGACCAATCTCTTTCGGCGAGCAAAGAAACTGTAAGGTCCTTACCTTTTTCTTGTTGAACTCCAAGCGTTGAACAAATTCTTCGTATAACATCTGGTCTTCCTTCATTGAAATCTCATACAGGACCTCATCAGGATCTCTTGTCGTGCCATCCCAGCCCTCTGGCATAACTTTGAAGTCAGGTTTATATGGAAGCGACGCAACATGAAACTCCCTGTCATGAGAATTGAAGAACCTAGAAAACCAAAGGAAGGCTCAGATATGGAGCAATAGGTGCAATCCCAAGCATAACCTACACACAGACAATTCGTACAGTGACCTACTTGTATATGGACTTATGGAGTATGACTGCAATTCAGGTTAAGACCAATTTCCTACTCTTTACCCATTTCCACAAGCAGCAAATGTTTTAGTAAAAGTTTAGCTGAGATGAGCTTTCTCAAGAATTTGCTGTCAGTGCGTTCTGCTTGCAAAATAGCATCAAGACAATTACCCAAGCTTTAAAAAAACTCAACCTGGAACAACTCTATTAGTACATTTGAAACACAAACACCTAGCTTCACACTTTTTCATCCCCTCAATAATATTCCTCTAACTTAATTCATTAAATCGACCATATATAGTAAACAGAATTCTGAGTTGCAAAGATTTAAACAGAAACTAAAGTTTAAAAACTAGAAACCCGGTTTTGTTCGTATCACATAGGTCTAACCATGGCTTGCCAAAAGTGCTACTCCTAACCAATTACCATGATCCAGGGCACTGGACATTTCTATCCAGAAGGAAATTGCATGAACCAAATACTCAAGAGACTAGCGAAGTATTCATGGATTAACTAGGCATCTTTCTATTTCTTATAGTCACTGATTTCCTACAATGTTCTCTTACATAAAACCAGGGGTTACAAGTTAGAACCCTATATACTCCTTTTGATAGTTCTAAATTATGTCTAAATCATCATGACCTAATTATATCAACAGAAAACTTAAGGAGGCAAACGAACTCGTCACGTACTCTGGGCAGCTGTCTAGCAGGATCTCGACGGAGTCGTCGAGCGGCTTGCCCTGCTTCCTCTCCTCCTCCTCCTCCATCTCCTTGAGCCACAGTATGGCGTGGACGCGCTGCCGCATGACGCGGAAGTCCTTGGCGAGCCGCTCCACGGTGTACGTCGCGGGGTCCTCCTTGTGCAGGCGGTACATCTCCTGCTTCTCCGAGTCCTTGAGGTAGGATCCACGGGATCCCGGCTCCCGGACCTGCTTCAGGAGCTCGCACGTCTCCCGCAGCCGGTCGTCCCACGAGTTCACGAACTTCTCCGATTCCTTGTTGTCGCGGTCGATGTCGCGCATGATCTCATCCTCCTCGTCCATGGCGCGGACGGCCTCCAGCTCCTTGGAGGCGGGCGTGGACGGGGAGGGGGCGGGGCGCCCGACGGCGGAGGCGGACCCGTCGAAGTGGTCCTTGGTGATGCCGGTGGACCAGGAGGAGCCCCATTCGTCCCCGCCCCCCTCGCCTCCCGGAGAGGAGGAGAGGGAGCGGAAGAAGGAGGAGATCCTAGAGGCGGCGGTGGCCGGCGGCGCGGGGAGGCGGAGGTGGAGCAGGGTTTTGCGGACGGCGAACATTTTTCTGGCTCCGTTCGTTGCGATTGGGCTGTCGCGCTCACTCACTCGGTTTCATTGGAGGTGGGTGCCCCCGGGGCAGACCTGGGCTGAGTTACTCAGGCCCAATTTAGTTGACTTGCACAAAGCAAACACATTATTATCCTGAAAAAAATGAGAGTGGATACGATGCTTTTGTGCGACATATTTGTATCAGAATTCAGAAAGGACACTGAAGACCGAAGTTTCTCATTTAGATGAAATATTTTTTTAGTGGAAGACAATCGTTCCCGTTGATAGTGAGGCGTCAGTGATGACTTCGTCAACTTAAGACCCAATTCGCCGACTCAGTCTCTCGAAGTATTCATAGAGATAAGATGTATGTATGTACGTTAATATGGGTGAGTGTATGCGCGTATATGTAAGCGTCTGCATTGTACTGTGTTTCACAAAAAACAAGATTTATTCTTACATTAACTCGTAATATGGGCCAGATCAATTACCACTTGTTTACTTTGCATCAGATCGTGCAAGAGTTCACACTTTTAATTAGATTTGCTAAGTGATGCTCCACTTTGCACGAAGTCTTGTATAAACATGAATACGAAATTTATAAAAAATCTGAGAAAATACATTACCGGGGACACACACTATAAATATATGGTATGGTTCAAG